>CM038680.1:379127810-379869035 GCA_021605205.1 Aegilops longissima | reverse complement strand
TTGAAAACAAATTCCAAAAAAATATTTTTTGAAACCAAATTTTTACCCATTACTAGTGGCGCACCTAGCAAATGGTGCGCCACTAATAAATTCGACCACCATTTCCCCCTCTAGATCTTAAAAGCCCGTATCTTTAGATTGCATTAGATTTTTGGGGATTTTTTGAGTAGATGATTTTCATATAAAAACTTTTTAATCCGAGTTCGTATGCAAAAGTTATGCCCATTTTACTAAATTTCAGAGAGATTTTGCAAATAAAGTCGAAATTCATATTTTTAAATTTTCCCAACAACTAGACCACATATCACATGGGAAACTTATTTTCTTTTATTTATTTTTTTGACATTTCCATCATTTTCTTTTATTTTTTTAAACTGAAAAGGCGGTCCACGGGGAGGGGGGTGCATTTAGCACCAGGGTTACTAATGGCGCACCTGGTGTGGTGCGCCATTAGTAGTTTTGGAAAAAAAATAAAAACAAATTTGTTAGTAATGGCACGCCATGGGATAGTGCGCCATTACTAGTTAAAACTAGTAATGGCGCAATGTCCACTGGTGCGCCATTACTAACAATTTTTTTTTCAAAACTACTAATGGCGCACGGTGGGTGTGGTGCACCATTACTATGTCAACTAGTAAGGCGCACTATCCCATGGTGCGCCATTACTAACAATTGTTTTATTTTTTTTCAAAACTACTAATGGCGCACCACACACCAGGTGCGCCACTGCTATATAGCAGTGGCGCACCACATACACGGTGCGCCATTAATGTCCATATCATCTATAGCCCTTTTCCTAGTAGTGACCACACCACGGGTCTGTTCATCCGAGGCAACAGCACGCTCACTGTTCATCCAACCCCCGCAACACTCACTATTCATCCCGAGGCAGCATCGATCGGCTTCGATTAGCGGCGATGGCAGCGGAATCGCTTCGATCGGGTTCGATTAACGACCATCGATCGATCGCTCGGTATAGTAACGCGTAACTGCAAATGCAATCGCTCGGGTTCGTTAGAGCCCAACGCCGCTCGGGTTCGAGTTAGAGCCAACGCCTACGCACACAGCAGCGTGCGTGTCACGAGAAGAAACACGCATCGCTTCGGCCCCGACCTCCCACCGTGGCAGGAACTCCCGAAATTTTCCTCGCCCTCGCTTCTACCACGGTTTTTCCGTCATGGGCGGCCCAAAGAATGTCATGTAGCTGCGTCTCCCGCCCGCCGGGATGAAAAGCCCATTTTCTGTCATGATTTTTTGTCATAGAAGTAGGAGCCACCACATCTATGATGATACCGGGTTTTGTCACAATTATCGTCATAGAAGTGTCATATGTATGACAGAAAAAAATTTCGTTCGGCCCAAAATGTCACGGATGTGTCTTTTTTTGTAGTGAATGTGCAAGTCACCAAGACTCTCATCGACGGCGGCGCAGGGCTCAACGTCCTATCCGTCGACACGTTCGACAACCTCCAAGTGCCCTATGAGCAGCTCCAGCTAACCAAGCCTTTCTCAGGAGTGGCTGACGGTTCCACCACACCGATAGGACAAGTCTGCCTACCTGTAACCTTCGGGGAGCGCAAGAACTACCGCACCGAGCTCATCGACTTCGACATCGCCCGCATCGGCCTCCCGTACAATGCCATACTCGGGTACCCGGCTCTCGCTCAGTTCATGGCGGCGACTCACCCGGCTACAACGTTCTCAAGATGCCAGGAAGCGGGGGAATCATCACGGTCCCATGTGAAGAGAGGGATGCGGTGTGCTCCCTTGAACGCGCCTTCCAAGCCGCAGCAATCGACAACCCTGACAGCAGAAGTGAAGGCCCTCCGGAGACCATCCCCAAGAAGAAGCTACCGCGCCGTGCAGGACCCCAAGAAGATGGCACCGCGTCAGGAGCCTCATCAGGACCAGCGCCCGCTCCAGGGGCGCCTCCCTCCACCGCATAGGAAAGCGCGCCCGACACCCTCCTCAGGCAGGACTCGGGGGCTCTCTCCCAGAGAGCCTCGGACCTTGCCAATCTCACGAGGGAGGCGCTTGGGCACCACTTGGAAGCGTGCTTCACGACACACTTTCCTCGAGGAGAGCACAAGGCAAGTGCCCACCACCCAGAGTTCATCGGCAAGACCACCCGGGAAGCTGCAGAAGCAAGAGCCATGCGCCGCCACGAGAGGCTCACAAGGCGTAGCTCCCCATCAGCGAGGATGTCGGGCTGCGTGTGCTGCGTCGGCGTCCCGAGGGCTCAACAGGCTGCATCTCGAGGCAGCTTACGGCCATCACGTGTGGGCCGCTGTGAGGGCCCACCACACAGCTACGTTCGCATGCCCTTCGATTTGCCAAGCGTGGCGTCAGCCTATCAGCGCAACGTGCAGCAAGTCCTGGCGGCTCAGGAGGCCAGGTTCCACGCTGTTCTGGAGGATATGGAGACGGTCTTCAGGGAACCTCCTGAACCCCCAGAGCCTCCCGAGGCTCAGGGTCCCGGTGGCTCATGAGGAGCCATTCCTTCAACGTGTTGCTTCGGTGCACCAACTCGCCGTCTGACGAACCAGGTGACATCTTCCAAGTTCGTTTAAGCTGGGAGCGCCCCTCGGGCTGCATTATTCCTAGGCCACACGGGTCCGTCCTTGTGGCATGTATCCCTTTTGCTTAAGTCTTTAGCTTACCTTGCCGGGGGCGCCCCTCGAGCTGCATCATCCCCAAGCCGCTCGGGCCAGACCCAGTGGCATGTTCCTTCCTGCATTTATCCAAGTCGATCTGCTCTTCATGCTTAACCTGCCGACGGCTATCTCCTGCTCGGTTGCCGCCCGCAGCGGGTCCGTTTGTCCCATGCAACCCGCTTGCACGTTAAAAGGGGGGCTCCTGAGCATCGCGACTCAGGAGCTCTTACTGGTTCTCCAGCCCTCACCCCTGGCCTTGACCACGGCATCGCGACACAGCATACCGTGGCTGAGCTTCGCTCGAGGGCGGGACACGAGGCGTGAAAGTGCTTGCATCTAACGCCTTGCGAACATACAGTCACCAAGACTCAAGACCAGCGCAACCCGCCTTGAGGTAGGGCCTCGTGAGTCCCGGCTGCTCACGAGTGCCGGATACCTCGCAGCCTGCCGTGCAAACCACGTGTCGAGGCAGGGCTGTCTGCGCCGGGGCTCCTCCGGGGGGCGCCTATCCCGCCCAAGTGGAAGCACCATCCTCCGCTGGCTGGCGATCTTGTCGAGGCGGCTATGCCGTGCTGGCAGGCGACACTATGCTCCATCTTTGGTGATAAACAAGCGAGGCGACCCCACGCTCGTGCCAACCTTAGAGAGCCCAGAGCTCAGCGCCCAGCCTTACCGCAACGCCTCCCCTCGGGAAAGCCGCGCATGGGGGCTGGGCACGGGTGCTGCGCTCGGGTCACGCCCAAGCGCACGCCACCTAACCAGGTCCCTCGGACCTGGGCATCGCGCGCCCCTCCCGAGGCCTCAGCGAGGGAAGGTATGGGAATTGTTTGCACGTCAAGGGGGACTCCTGAGCATCGCGACTCAGGAGCCTAACTAGTCACGTAGCCCCTCACTCCTTGGTCCGTCCTGGTCTCCGGTCGGCCCAATGGCGGTTGAGGTATGCGCGTGGCCGGGCTCTGCCGACGTAGAACATTAATCTATCCCCGCGAACTCTCCCTATATGCTGTTTGCGCGTCAAGGGGGACTCCTGAGCATCGCGACTCAGGAGCCTAACTGGTCACGTAGCCCCTCGCTCCTTGGTCCGTCCTGGTCTCGGGTCGGCCCAATGGCGGTTGAGGTATGCAGGGCCGGGCTCTGCCGATGCAGAACACAAAGCAAATAGGAAGGAAATCGCAAAACCTCGAAGCAAATATTACAAGCACATTGTTTTCATAATACCAAATGAAAAGTCTAAACGCCTCCACGAGGCCTCATACATGTCGCAGGGACTTCAAGTCATGCAGTTGCCGAGACTGCGTGGGGAAGCGGAGATGCCCACGTCCAATCAACGCCACCCAGCGTCGGCCAAAGTCGTGAGCTTTTTAGGGCCCTTGGTGCTCCGAACTTGACCCTTAACCCGCCATGAAGCCAAGCCCGAGCGCATCTTGGGCGGGGCTACTCGGTGTTCAGGAGCAGGGGTCCCCGAGACTTGCACTGCGGCCTGGCGTGGCCAAGCGAGAGGTCAGCGCACCACCGTCAAACAAGGCACCCAAGACCCTCGCGAGGGTCCAAGCCTCGCGAGGCGGACGATTCAAGACCTCCTCTAGAGTGGCCTAGCCAGGAAGGCTCACGAGGAGTGGAGATATCAAGGCAGGGCAAACCTCACGAGGCTCTCATGACGTGAGCCATGACGAACGGCGCCAGGCGAGCGCCGGTGCGTGTAGTGTCCTTATTTCCTCTTTGGTGCTAAGGAGGCCAGCGCAGGCAAAGAGTACCGAGGCATCAGGAAAAAGTTTCCATATCGGTGCAACAAGACCAAGACCAGGAGGACGGCAAGGCGGAGGTCATCGTGGAGCCCAAGGCAGCGTCACCCAGGAGCTTTTCGCGAAGGCGCTTTGTCGAGATAGCTTGTACTATCTGCCCCCTTCAAATTTTCTGCCGTTGTTGGCTCCCTTCCCGCTCGATATTTGGGAAGAGGACCAGCGCCTCTATAAATAGGACTAGCCACCACAGTAGAGAGAAAGGGAAGCGGGCACAGGCAGTTCATTGAATCCACACACCACAAGCTCATCGCATAAGAACACCTCAACCTCGAGGAGGCTGTTCTTCCTTGTCTTATTCATCATCAGCCCAAGGGCAATCCACCACCACCACTGCGGGTAGGGTATTACACCACAGCGGTGGCCTAAACCAGATATAAACTCCGTGTCTTTACGTGTTGTGAGTTGGTCGAGTTAAATCCATAAGATCTTAGCGAGCTAGAGCGTAGATCGGTAGGATGGAAAGACTTCGCACGCACCCCAGAGTTTGAACCTTAAGGGTTTGCCGGAACCCCACATCCGACATGCATGATTTAAATACTTTGTGTGGTGAAGATGGAGCATAGCCAGACTATATGATTTTGTAGGGATTACTTTCTTTGGCCATGTTATTTTGAGAAGACATGATTACTTTGTTTGTATGCTTGAAGTATTATTGTTCTCATGTCAATATTAAACTTTTGTTTTGAATCTTATGGATCTGAATATTCTTGCCACAATAAAGAAGATTACATTGATAAATATGTTAGGTAGCATTCCACATCAAAAATTTTGTTTTTATCATTTACCTACTCGAGGACGAGCAGGAATTAAGCTTGGGGATGCTGATACGTCTCCAACGTATCTATAAAATTTGATTGTTCCATGCTATTATATTATCCATCTAGGATGTTTTATATGCATTTGTATGCTATTTTATATTATTTTTGGGACTAACCTATTAACCCAGAGCCCAGTGCATGGTTCTGTTTTTTCCCTTGTTTCAGTGTTTCGCAGAAAAGGAATATCAAATGGAGTCCAAACGGAATGAAACCTTCCGAAAAGTTATTTTTGGAAAGAAAGCAATACGGGAGACTTGGAGTGCACGTCAGGGGATTAATGAGGAGGGAACGAGGCAGGGGGTGCGCCCACCCCCTGGGCGCGCCCTCCACCCTCATGGGCCCCTCGTGGCTCCCCTTACCGACTTCTTTCACCTATATATTCCCATATACCCTAAAACCTTTGGGGAACGGAATAGATCGGGAGTTCCGCCGCCGCAAGCCTCTGTACCCACCAAAAACCAATCGGGACCCTGTTCCGGCACCCTGCCGGAGGGGGGGGACCCTCACCGGTGGCCATCTTCATCATCCCGGCGCTCTCCATGACGAGGAGGGAGTAGTTCACCCTCGGGGCTGAGGTTATGTACCAGTTGCTATGTGTTTGATCTCTCTCTCTCTCTCTCTCTCTCTCTCTCTCTCGTGTTCTTGAGTGTCGATCTTGATGTATCGCGAGCTTTGCTATTATAGTTGGATCTTATGATGTTTCTCCCCCTCTACTCTCTTGTAATGGATTGAGTTTTCCCTTTGAAGTTATCTTATCGGATTGAGTCTTTAATGATTTGAGAACACTTGATGTATGTCTTGCCGTGCTTATCTGTGGTGACAATGGGATATCACGTGATCCACTTGATGTATGTTTTGGTGATCAACTTGTGGGTTCCGCCCATGAACCTATGCATAGGGTTGGCAGACGTTTTCGTCTTGACTCTCCAGTAGAAACTGTGGGGCACTCTTTGAAGTTCTGTGTGTTGGTTGAATAGATGAATCTGAGATTGTGTGATGCATATCGTATAATCATACCCACAGATACTTGAGGTGACATTGGAGTATCTAGGTGACATTAGGGTTTTGGTTGATTTGTGTCTTAAGGTGTTATTCTAGTACGAACTCTTGAATAGATCGATCCGAAAGAATAACTTTGAGGTGGTTTCGTACCCTACCATAATCTCTTCGTTTGTTCTCCGCTATTAGTGACTTGGAGTGACTCTTTGTTGCATGTTGAGGGATAGTTATATGGTCCATTTATGTTATTATTGTTGAGAGAACTTGCACTAGTGAAAGTATGAACCCTAGGCCTTGTTTCCTAGCATTGCAATACCGTTTACTCTCGCTTTTATCATTAGTTACCTTGATGTTTTTATATTTTCAGATTACAAAAACCTTTATCTACCATCCATATTGCACTTGTATCACCATCTCTTCGCCGAACTAGTGCACCTATACAATTTACCATTGTATTGGGTGTGTTGGGGACACAAGAGACTCTTTGTTATTTGGTTGCGGGGTTGCTTGAGAGAGCCATCTTCATCCCTCGCCTCCCACGGATTGATAAACCTTAGGTCATCCACTTGAGGGAAATTTGCTACTGTCCTACAAACCTCTGCACTTGGAGGCCCAACAACGTCTACAAGAAGAAGGTTGAGTAGTAGACATCTGCGCCTTTCCTTAACACCGGCTTGACATGTAGCCCAGCTGGCCATAGGCTCAGCTAGCGGGCCGGCTACATAAGCCGGCAGGTTCAGGAAGTCGACGACCGGGTACACGTTCTCTACGTAGAAGTAAGATTGCTACCACATCTTAACCGACTGTGGAAGCTTGATGGTAGGGAAGGCATTCTTCGATGATGGCCGACGAACTGCGATGAAGGCACCGCACTGGGCAGCCACCTCCTGGACGGAGGTGCCCAGCTTGGTGTAGAAAAACGCTCCCCACAGCTTGATGGTGGGAAGGATGCCGAGGTAGCCTTCACACATTGTGACAAAGGCGGCCGGCAGCATCACCGTATTGGGCGTGAGGTGATGAGGCCGGAGATGATAGAATTCGAGGAACGAGCGGAAGAAGCCGCTCGCCGGCAGGCCGTAGCCGCGGATGAAGTGCGAGCGGAAGACTACTCGCTCGCCCTCCCCTAGCGCCGGCGAGATCTCTCCCTCCAGAGGCACGCACGCCTTCACGTAGCCCGCACCAGGGAGACGTCTCGTCTCATGGAGGAAAGCGATGTGGTCTTCATGGACATTTGACCCGTCCCAGTCTCCTCCATGCTCGCGCGCCATGGAGGGCTCGACGAAGAGAACAGCGCGGTGGGAGAGCAGAGGTTGGGGCGGGGCCAAGAGGGCTTGGAAACGAGCAGCGGCGGCTCTCCGGCAGAGCTTGGGGGTGCTGCGACGAGAGGAAGAAGAAGGAGGGAAAATGGGGTGGAGGGGCGTGCGTGCTTCGCCGCTCCCTCTCCTCTCCCTACTTATAGCCTATGGGCTATGAAGCCGAGGGGGCGGACGTGGGATCGTGGGATTAACTATGCCCACGACCCCACGCTCCCGCCTTTACCGCGTGAGTTACTGCACGCAGTAACTCCCGCGGGGAATCCCAACCTCCCGCCTCGGCCGCAGCGGAGCCGCTCGCATGCCGAGGCCTGGTGGTGGCGGGCCTTGCCCGCAGTCGCGTCCCATCACGCGCGTGGGCTGGCAGGCTGACCCGGCTGGCTGGCGCCATGTGGCACACGCACGATGGGCGGCGGGCCTAGAGGCTTAGCTAGCACGCCACCTAGTTCCCTCCATTGCATTCAAAATTTCAGATAAATCCGACTGGATAGGGCCGACTCCCAGTAGTCGGATAACGCTTCCTTTAGAGCACCCGGAGGAGGAAACTGTTGGGGCTCCTCGGCTCCTCAGCCATGGCACCTCACCAGCTTTGGGGACTACTGTCAGAGTAGTGGGCCACGGGTATCCTAACTGGGGCCCCAGAACCTTTCAAGGCATCGGGGCCGGCTGCGCCCCTCAAGATGACAAGATGAAGAGCCGCCTTCTGGTGGCTGGCTGGGCGAACGGCCGACTGCCAGAAGGTGGCCATACTTGGGAAGACGGCTCTGAGGCGGGCCGACTCTTAAGCGGGTGGCCTCCAGAGAGGCCGGCTCCCAGCAGTCGGCTCATGGCACTCTCGAAGTCTGCCCCCATTAAGAAGACAAGACGGGGTGAGGCTACAGTATAGCCTATCCCCCCATATCCAGGGCCGGGCGTGACCACAGTGCTCCGTACGGGCGGAGATCTCCGCCCGGCGCGGCACTGTTGCCACTCCTCCCCTTACGCCACTCTTGTCAGGTGAAGCCCTGTTCCCACGACCGCTTGTCGGTACGGCCCAAAGACGGCGGGCCCTGCCGGTCAGCGAGAGCCGGGAAGACGGCGGGGGCCTCACCAGTCAGACTCGAGGGAGGCTGGCTCCCAGCAGTCGGCCTGTTCCCTCCTCAGGACCCCGCGCGCCATTGACCAGATAAGACACGGAGTGGCTACAGTGATCTCCCGCCAGGCGGTGGGACTGTAGCCACGCTCCCCTTACCAAGCAAGCGTCATTACCATTACTGAATCTGATGTCGATGGCGGCAAGACCAGCAGCGGAGAAGCGGCTGTCGGCTCCGTGCAGACCGCACTCACCGGGGCCCACAGTGGCGGGCCCCAGCGATCGCAGAGAAGCCCGCGACCAGAGAGAGTGACTGCTGGGTCCTACACCCGGCCAGATTACCATTGTACCCCTGGGGGGTAGGCATATATAAACCCCCCAAGGCACCCATGCAAAGGGTTCCAACCTATTAGAATTAGACTCACACCTAGGGGGAGAAGAGAGCAAGCCCTGCCTTCTTCTACCCCTAGCATACAGCTCGAGGAGCACCATTGTACTCGCTAGTGCCTTAGTGATCATGCGGAGACCCCGCAGAGCAGGACTAGGGGTGTTATCTCCTAGGAGAGCCCCGAAGCTGGGTAAAGTGCGGCGGCGTTCGTGTCTACGCCTCATCCCACTTCCAGGCACCGGCAACGTTCTACTCGCTCCCACCATGATAAGCCATCCATTGACATATGTCGCACCCAACCCCCGACACCAATGATATACTTTTTGTGACATAGTAGCTCAGATTTAGTTAGTCAAATGGATGACCTAGAACTACGTGCACGCCCTATAAACCGAGACGTCTAAAAAAACGAGATGGAGAGGGTAGTTCAGTACGTATCTTTTTAGCTCAATATATTCGGGATTCACGAAGGAGCAAAACCAAGTGGTAGGCTGCACCTGTCGTGTTGGCATAGCGACTCAAGCAGGGTCAGTCCGCACACGAAATGGCGACACACTTAACAGACCCCTTTGGCCGACATGTGGCTCATCCACCGTCTTGTTCCACGTGCGATGCACCAAATTACAGTTTGGAGCAGCGGTTGGAATTGGAGGCACCCCGGTCGTAGCGCCGCAGTAGTAGAAAATGAGTGATGAGGGGTCAAATCACAGAGCCCCACCTTTCCCGCATTAAGCTGGACGGACGAAGCAACCATCATTTCACTCTAGGGCGCAAGAGCATAAAGAAAAGAGAAAACCAATGATGCATGCGGCAGCTACCTAGGGCACCCTAGGGTAGGGGTCTCCACTACAGATCATTTTTTTAAAGCGCCTCCACTACAAATCGGCTTCTCCCTCGTCCTCTTGAAGAAAACCGATGATGCGTGCTGCGGTAGGGTTTGTAGGAGTACTAGTAGGGTGTGCGGGGCCACGTCATAGTAAACGGGAGAGGGATTGAGTTCGAGTAGATGCCTTAAATATGTGTGGGCCGCTTGGTTTTAGGGGAACGAGGCAGCATTTTGGGTTCGGGGATCAGTGGAGATATAGTACGCACAAAAAATTGTGGACGTAGGTTCGACCGAAAGGCAATGATGCATGGGCCCTGCATTTTATATACTCAGGGCCGCGTGAAATTTGCTACTCTACTCAAAACTAGTAAGGTACACATGCATTCAATGCATGATATTTCGAAACCAAATTATGAATAAATACACACTATAGCATGTAAAGCTTTGAGTCATATATGCATGATGTAGATGTTCATTTAGTTCTTGTAGTTCATCTCATTCAAAATCAATTAGTTTTATAAAAATGTTAAGATTCATGGGGTTGTGCATTGTAAAGCATAAAGTAAAAAACAAATAATGGTAATTCATTTAGAAAAAAATCAATTATGATACGGAAGATTCTAGAACAAAGGAGAAGTGCTTGTGTTTTGAGGTTTGTGCCTTATGCTTAAGTTCAACCATGGAGTCTTCTAAATTGTACATGTGCCAGATCTGGTGGAATGTTCATGATATCCAACGGCCAGTAGTGCTCGGATTTGCCATCTCTCGCCTTTGTCGGTTAGCTTCATCCAATGACCATCTTTCAAATTATTCGCACACTATATAGTTCTTGTGCCATAGTTGCATGTCTTGGAAAAAAGCTACTAGTGGGTTGTACTAGCTAATTAGGAATAGAAGATGTATGCATGGAAGTTGTAGGGAAAGAGATGACATGGAGTATCTCAATTCCTATGAGTAGGGATTGGACAAGATATGTCATTTGGTTGACATCATAGGAACATTTCTATTGAATCTAGAGATGATATGTATCTCAATTCCTATGAGGAGGGATTAGAAAAGAGATGTAATTTGGTTCATATCATAGGAACTTTTCTATTGAATATACGCTAATGTTTATTTTCCTTTGAAATTATGGGAGTATAGGAATCCATTCATATGAACCAAGTGTATCTAAAGAT
The DNA here is from genome assembly GCA_021605205.1 of Aegilops longissima. NCBI lineage: Eukaryota > Viridiplantae > Streptophyta > Magnoliopsida > Poales > Poaceae > Aegilops > Aegilops longissima. The sequence goes on along the minus strand of CM038680.1, from coordinate 379,857,985 downwards.
ATAGAAATGATATCATGTTTATTTCCTTTGAAATGTGGAGTATATGAATCTATTCCTATGAACCAATTGGCTCTAAAGGAAAAAATCCTATAAAAATCATATCATATAGAGTTCCTATAATATTCCTCCACACCAAAGGATGGTTGAAATTGTTGTAGGTGATACGATGGTCTTTCTTTGTAGACTCCTCCCCCATCTTTATAGTTACCTCTGGAAGATGAATGAAATGATATATATAGGGTATTCTACATGTGCAATTTGGTACACGAAAACTCGGTAAAAGTTTGCGAGGTTCGAATTTTCAATAAAGCTATATGCACTGCATTTTGGAACGGAGGGACCATACGACAGTTGCTAACACTCACGTGGAAGATTTGTGTGTAGGAGGAGTGGCTGTTCTGTTAAAGGACATGGCAAAACTAACACTGTCGGATGCCGATCTAGCGGTTCTTACGGCGTTCATCAGGAAAAGGTTTGTGGCGAACGTTTGTCGGATAATGATTTACAGACACATGCATTTCATTGATACGTGCCCCCTCTCTCTCACGCACATGCACCCTCCCGAGTCCTCTCGCACCCACCGTCTATCTGTAGGTAGACGTCACACACATATGTGCTCTTCACACCCTACCCTCAGAACTTCTAAAAAACAAAATCGTCGCGCACATTTTATTTTAGCTCACACGTCACACACTTATACTATTACTCTTGTCGCGAACGTTCTTTGGGCATAGTATATTGTACTCTCACGAAGAGAAGCGGTGCACGCACGCACTAGTTCTCTCACACCCACTCACGGGTACACGTAGGAGCGCATTTTTTTGAAGCTGGTACAATAAAATCACTCCACTATATATATAAGCAGGAGCCTTAGCGCCTGCTTTACTAGGGTTCCTCTCGTTCACTCTCTCATGCTCTCCAGACCTAAGCAAGACATAGGTGGCCACACTCTCTCTCAGCTCACGGCTGGTCACAAATCCAGTCGGACAACCTCGACCGGGGCAGGGGTGTAGGTGCATCGTTCACGTTGTCGTCCACGGCGAGGGAGGATACGAACGGCTACCCACGCGTCCCGATCGGCGGCCGTGCCATTCTCTCCGAGAGAGCGCCGACTCCGAAGGGCCTCCGACCCCTTCTTCCTCCCTGCGGTATTGTGGCCAAGATGCGGCCTCCCGGCGCCGTCTTTTCCACATGCCGACGACCCTCAGGTATATATTCCTTCGAAACCTGCCTTGCTCTACTGCCCCAACTCCCCACTTGGCTTCGTGTGGATCTTTTTCTACCTCCGTCCGCTGTTCCAAAGCCACCTAGACTTTTACTATTTTTAGAGGTAAAGCTAGTTCATACAGTCGACTCTAAGAGTTGGTTCAAACAGGGAAGAGAGTGGGAAAGCTGTAGCATGAATCTAGGACTTGGTTCTAAGCGGAAACGGGGGAAAGTAGTAGATACTGGCTACTCAACCGGTCTCTTGGTTGAAAAGACGAAGAAAGCATGGTGGATGGCGAAGGGTGGGGGGGAAGTGGACCTATCTCTTGGTTGAAAAAGGAAAGAAAGTGGCGGGTGTTGGGGGACAAATCAAATGAGAATGAGTGGGTCTAGATTTCCTGTGCTCACATAGGAAAATGTCGCCGAGGAGATAAAAATGGGACAAATGCAGACATGCTGCCTGAGTATTTGCCGCTCTCGGCAACCACATCTGCCTCACCACTGAAATCTCACACCGCTAACATTGCTTCATCCCAGTGGAACTGCACAAATTTGATTGCACATTTACTGACCATGTGCTACTCTCATGACAGTAATACTAATGCTATTGTTCTGCATGTTAATCTAGTGGCAGTGTTGGTGTGATGTGATGCTACTTACGTAAGGACACTTACATACTGTCAATCTAGTGCTAATTATAACACAATAGATGTTGTTGTTAATCATACGCCATTGCAAATATATGTCACTGTTTAAATAATCGTATTTCTAATTTGCGCAAACAGGGATGTCTGTCTCCATATCGTTTCGGGATGTCTGTCTCTGTATCGTTTCTATCCGCGCAATCAAAAGCACACACCTCAGTTTTTAGTAGAACTGCGCAAAATGAGATGGCTATCCCTCATTGCCTTCGTCTAACCACCCGTCTTCCAGGTATTCCTACATTGGTAGTTACTAGGTAGAATGACCAATGCAATATAGAAGAAGTTGATTCATACGTTTTACTTCCTGATTGCAGTGCAGGGACGAGCGAAAACAACTGCATCCTAGTCTGGAATGCACTTTCTACCAGTTCATCCATGGACCGAGGACTAGCTGGCACGGCTGCACGACGGTTTTTTGGACAGGTGTGCGGACAAGAGGCATTGTGGTCTGCTTATTTCTTCAAATAGCGGTGCTTAAATTTAGTGGAATGCACAAGAATTTCAGCTGGTCAGTACACTACATGGTTCAGTTCAGCATTCCAGCTAAGAACACAATTATAATTGGTTATTCGGAATGAGAAAACCTAACCTGGATGGTGGCAACAAGAAAAACCGAGTGAACTCCGGAAATTTAGGCCTGCCGAGGCTCTTTGCTCGAGAGAAGCCTTGCTTGTTTTTCCTGATTTGTAAGCCTTCTCACAACTTTGTCTTTTGCTGTGAACTAGTATATGTTTGTTATGTTCTATGAATCATTGAGATGTATAAAATTGCTTAACTTATGCTTTTCAAGTTTTTTATGAAGCCGAGTTAAATGTGAGTGTTCCACATGAACGCTGGACTAGCGTGTGAACGTTTGGAATTTACATTGTGGCATCAGTTAACTGCATGAACCACTGTAACAAGATACATGGTTGCTTATATGTCAGACAACAGATTGTTGATTGTTAGTTGGTCGATAGCCTAGTGTTGAAGCGAGCTGAGCCAATGTGTCGTGTTTTGCACAACTGCTTACAAGTGGGGTAGCACCAACAATGTTTACAAGTACTTATGTATATGTCGGCGCACAGTTCTCAAACGAGTACTCTATTTCATCAAAACACACACTGCTCGTATGATAAAACTAGTGAGGATGCATCTATTTCGGCAACAATTACGATGATTCACAGGCACACAAAAGTAGCAGCAGTTCCCATAGACAGATTCAAACAGTGTACTAGCCCAGAGGGCTCGATAACAGGCAAGGTTTGGATAATTAGACAGAATCCAAAATACTATTAAACACTAGCTGGGGCAAGTATTTCATGCCTCGATCTAATTTGGGTTGGACACAATACGGACCTTGCCATGAACATCACCGAGGACGTCCGGCAGCAGCTCAATCCTGTGAACCTTCATGAAGAAAACCTTGTGGCCTTGCCACTCATAAACTTGTTTGTGGAGGCATGCGATGTCATCTTCCTGTGTAAGCTTGACAAGAATAGTATGCCTCACAAATGAAGGAGTAGCTTTGAACTTATGGTGCTTCAGTACACCCTGGATAACACGCCTGACAACAGTGAGGCTGGAATACAACTCTTCATTGGTATAAGCGCAAATGGCTTCCAGGATCCAATAGCCTAAAAACTCTGTTTTCCCAGTGCGTATATTCAGTTCATCCGCCTCATAGCGAGTTACAACCACACAATCCTTGTCTGCATCAGGGCTCTAATTGAAACAGAAAGAAATTCTGAATTACTTTCCAGTATAAGAAGCACAAGTTATTTAAACCACTATGTATATCATGGCATCAAAGCTAATAAAATTTTGCATTATTCATCACCACATACTTAGATGAAAAACCACAATCGAGATCGACAAAGAAGAAAATCACCTTGGGCAGCTCAGCGGGGGACACATCCTCGAGGGGGAAACTGCTCTGCAAAGCAGCCACGAGGATGTAACCTCAAACGGGGCGTTGACCATCTCAGTAGTGGCCGTGAGCATATTTGGGGTCGGCTCGGTGGCTGCCTCCATCTTCTTGGAGCTCTCTGTCTCGTGGGGATCATCCTCCCTCATCTGCTCCAATATCGGCAGATCTTTGCCTGGTTCTCCTTGGTCCATCATGAAACTGACGAATACTAGGAGACCACTGAAAGGAAAACACAATCGCAATGACAATGAAACAAAAAAGAGAGTGAGGAACGGTTACTGCTTTGCAAAATTTCTTTTTTTTCTCTGAACAAAAATATACCAACATCACGGATCCGCATACCTTGCCTTCGCTGGGAGAGAAGAACAGTGACAGATGCGAGTGTTTCCTTTCTTGAAGACGGTGAGGGAGAAGGGGATTCAACCAAGAGTGAAATGATGGTTGCTTCGTGCGTCAAACTTAGACTACTTGGGAGGTGGGGTTTTGTGATCGACGGCTCGTTATTGCCGTACTACGACGGGACTCTCTCGTCGTCTCCAACGTATCTATAATTTTGATTGTTCCATGCTATTATATTACCCCTTTTGGATGTTTATGGGCTTTATTTTACACATTTATATCATTTTGGGACTAACCTACTAACCGGAGGCCCAGCCCGTATTGCTGTTTTTTTTGCCTATTTCAGATTTGAAGAAAAGGAATATCAAACGAGTCCAAACGGAATGAAACCTTCGGGAGTGCGATTTTGGAACGAACGTGATCTGAGAGACTTGGAGTGCAAGTCAAGAAGCAGCCGAGGCTCCCACGAGATAGGAGGCGCCCCTATAGGGTGCGCCTGTCTCATGGGCCCCTCGGGCGTCCACCGACGTACTTCTTCCTCCTATATATACCTACGTACCCCGAAAACATCCAGGGAGCAACCGAAACACAATTTCCACCGCCGTAACCTTCTGTATCCGCGAGATCCCATCTTGGAGCCTTCGTCGGCATTCTGCCGGAGGGGGATCGACCATGGAGGGCTTCTACATCAACATCCTTGCCCCTCCGATGAGTTGTGAGTAGTTTACCACAGACCTACGGGTCCATACTTATTAGCTAGATGGCTTCTTCTCTCTTTTTGGATCTCAATACAATGTTTTCCCCCTCTCTTGTGGAGATCTATTCGATGTAAACTCTTTTTGCGGTGTGTTTGTCGAGATCCGATGAATTGTGGGTTTATGATCAAGTTCATCTATGAATAATATTTGAATCTTCTCTGAATTCTTTTATGTATGATTGAGTTATCTTTGCAAGTCTCTTTGAATTATCAGTTTGGTTTGGCCTACTAGATTGATCTTTCTTGCCATGGGAGAAGTGCTTAGCTTTGGGTTCAATCTTGCGTGTCCTTACCCAAAGGATGTAAAGGGTTGCAAGGCACGTATTGTATTGTTGCCATCGAGGATAAAAAGATGGGTTTTATATCATATTGCTTGAGTTTATCCCTCTACATCATGTCATCTTGCTTAAGGCGTTACTCTGTTCTTATGAACTTAATACTCTAGATGCAGGCAGGAGTCGATCGATGTGTGGAGTAATAGTAGTAGATGCAGGCGGGAGTCGGTCTACTTGTTACGGACGTGATGCCTATATACATGATCATGCCTAGATAATCTCATAATTATTCACTTTTCTATCAATTGCTCGACAGTAATTTGTTCACCCACCGTAATACTTATGCTATCTTGAGAGAAGCCTCTAGTGAAACCTATGGCCCCCGGGTCTATCTCTTATCATATTTGCTTCCAATCTACTTTTATTTGCATCTTTACTTTTTGCATCTATATTATAAAATACCAAAAATATATTTATCTTATCCTACTATCTTTATTAGATCTCACTTTAGCAAGTGGCCGTGAAGGGATTGACAACCCCTTTATTGCGTTGGTTGCGAGTTCTTTGTTTGTTTGTGTAGGTGCGTGGGACTTTTGAGGAGCCTCCTACTGGATTGATACCTTGGTTCTCAAAAACTGAGGGAAATACTTACGCTACTATTGCTGCATCACCCTCTCCTCTTGAGGAAAACCAGCGCAAGCTCAAGGCGTAGCAAGAAGGATTTCTGGCGCCGTTGCCGGGGAGGTCTTCGCTCAAGTCAAGACATACCAAGTACCCATCACAAACCCATCTCCCTCGCATTTACATTATTTGCCATTTTCCTCTCGTTTTCCTCTCCCCCACTTCACCCTTGCCGTTTTATTCGCCATCTCTTTCCCAATCTCCTCCTCTCTCTTTTGCTTGCCTTTTTCTGTTTGCTTGTGTGTTGGATTACTTGTTGCCATGGCGCAACATAATACCAAATTGTGTGATTTCTCGAATACCAATAATAATGAAATCCTTAGTACTCTGATTGCTCCTCTTAATGATGTTGAGTCTTGTGAAATCAATACTGCTTTGCTGAATCTTGTTATGAAAGATCAATTCGCCGGCCTTCCTAGTGAAGATGCCGCTACTCATCTAAACAACTTTGTTGATTTGTGTGATATGCAAAATAAGAAAGATATGGATAACAATATTGTCAAATTGAAGTTATTTACGTTTTCATTTAGAGATCGTGCTAAACTTTGGTTTTCGTCTTTGCCTAAAAATAGTATTGATTCTTGGAACAAGTGCAAAGATGCTTTTATCTCTAAGTATTTTCCTCCCGCTAAGATTATCACTCTTAGGAATGATATTATGAATTTTCAACAACTTGATCATGAGCATGTTTCCCAATCTTGGGAAAGAATGAAATTGATTCTTCGCAATTGCCCTACTCATGGTTTGAATTTATGGATGATCATACAAAAAAATTATGCCGGTTTGAACTTTGCTTCTAGAAATCTCTTAGATTCGGCCGCGGGAGGCACGTTTATGGAAATATCGTTAGGAGATGCTACAAAACTTCTTGATAATATTATGGCTAATTATTCTCAATGGCACACTGAAAGATCTCCTAGTAAAAAGGTGCAGGCTATAGAAGAAATCAATGTTTTGAGTGGAAAGATGGATGAACTTATGAAATTATTTGCTACTAAAAATACTCCTCTTGATCCCAATGATATGCCTTTGTCTTCCTTGATTGAGAATAATAATGAATCTTTGGATGTGAATATTGTTGGTAGGAATAGTTTTGGAAATAGTGCTTATAAAGGAAACTTTAATGCTAGACCATTCCCTAGTAATTCCTCTAATAATTATGGAAATTCCTACAATAATTCTTATGGTAATTTTAATAAGATGCCCTCTGATTTTGAGAATAGTGTGAAAGAATTTATGATTTCTCAAAAGAATTTTAATGCTTTGCTTGAAGAAAAATTGCTCAAAGTTGATGATTTGGCTAGGAACGTTGATAGACTTTCGCTTGATGTTGATTCTCTTAAACTTAGATCTTCTCCTCCTAAGCATGATATCAATGAGTCTCTCAAAGCAATGAGAATTTCCATTGATGAGTGCAAAGAAAGAACTGTTAGATTGCGTGCTAAAAAAGATAGCTTTATAAAGGTGTGTTCTTCTAGTTTCCATGAAAATAATGATGAGGATATTAAAGTTATTGATGCGTCTCCTATTAGATCTATGTTTTTCAATATGAATTTTGATAATTATGGGACTGATGATGAATCAACTTTGCCTAGAAGGCGTCCCAAGAATTTGGAGTTTTTAGATCTTGATGCTAAATTTGGTAAAAGTGGGATTGGAGAGGTCACAACTTTAAATAGCATTGAACCCACTATCTCGGATTTCAAGGAATTTGATTATGATAATTGTTCTTTAGAAGGTTGTATTTCCTTGTTGCAATCTGTTGTTAACTCTCCTCGTACTTATAGCCAAAATAAAGCTTTTACCAAACATATCGTTGATGCCTTGATGTAATCTTATGATGAAAAACTTAATTTGGAAGTTTCTATAGCTAGAAAACTTAATGATGAGTGGGAACCTACTATAAAGATTAGAATTAAAGATCATGAGTGTTTTGCTTTGTGTGATTTGGGTGCTAGTGTTTCCACGATTCCGAAAACTTTATGTGATATTCTAGGTTTCCATGATCTTGATGATTGCTCTTTAAATTCGCACCTTGCGGATTCCACCATTAAAAAGCCTATGGGAAGGATCAATGATGTTCTTATTGTTGCAAATAGAAATTTGGTGCCCGTAGATTTTATCGTTCTTGATATAGATTGCAATCTTTCTTGCCCTATTATTCTTGGTAGACCTTTCCTTAGAACGATTGGTGCGATTATTGATATGAAGGAAGGGAATATTAGATTACAATTTCCATTAAAGAAAGGCATGGATCACTTTCCAAGAAAGAAAGTCAAATTACCTTATGAATCTATCATGCGGGCTACTTATGAATTTAGTGCCAAAGATGGCACTCGTTAGATTTATCTTCGTTTTTATGCCTAGCTAGGGGCGTTAAACGATAGTGCTAGTTGGGAGGCAACCTAATTTTCTTTATGTTTTTTTGTTTTTGCTCCTGTTTAGTAATAAATCTTACATCTAACTTCTGTTTAGATGTTTTTTTATCTTTTAGTTAGTGTTTGTGCCAAGTAGAACCTATAGGATAACCTATGATGATAGTTGATTTGATTCTGCTGAAAAAACAGAAACTTTGCATGCACGAGAACAAATTTAGTAAATCACAGAAACGTGCTTTTGCGTTGATTCATTTTGCTGCTGATCAATAAACAAATTGTCTAAGACTTCCTATTTTGGTAGGATTTTTGGAATTCAAGAAGTTTGCGTTAGTTGCAGATTGCTACAGACTGTTCTGTTTTTGACAGATTCTGTTTTTCGTGTGTTGTTTGCTTATTTTGATGCATCTATGGCTAGTAAAATAGTTTATAAACCATAGGGAAGTTGGAATACAGTATGTTTAACAGCAAAATAAATAAAGAATGAGTTCATTACAGTACCTTATGTGGTGGTTTTGTTTTCTTTCACTAACGGAGCTTATAAGATTTCCTGTTGAGTTTTGTGTTCTGAAGTTTTAAAGTTTTGGGTAAAGCTTTTATGGACTATGGGATAAGGAGTGGCAAGAGCCTAAGCTTGGGGATGCCCAAGGCACCCCAAGATATTCAAGAATAGCCAAAAGCCTAAGCTTGGGGATGCCCCGGGAAGGCATCCCCTCTTTCGTGTTCGTTCATTGGTAACTTTACTTGGAGCTACATTTTTATTCGCCACATGATATGTGTTTTGCTTGGAGCGTCGTGTATTATATTAGTCTGTTATTTTTAGTTTACCACAATCATCCTTGCTTTACACACCTTTTGGGAGAAGCCTACTTTATTAGAATTTGCTAGAATACTCTATGTGCTTCACTTATATCTTTTGAGCTTGATAGTTTTAGCTCTAGTGCTTCACTTATATCTTTTAGAGCACGGTGGTGTCTTAATTTTGAAGAAATTGATAGTTTCTCATGCTTCACTTATATCTTTTTGAGAGTCTTTTAGAACAGCATGGTATTTGCTATGGTTACAAAGTTGGTCCTAGAATGATGAACATCCAAGTTGGGTATAATAAAAACTATCATAGAAAAAGAATTGGATGCTATGATCAATATGATGCTTGATAATTGTTTTGAGATATGGAGGTAGTGATATTAGAGTCATGCTAGTTGAGGTGATTATGAAAAATACTTGTGTTAAGGGTTGTGATTCCCGTAGCATGCACGTATGGTGAACCGCTTTGTGATGAAGTTGGAGCACAATTTTATTTATTGAGTGTCTTCCTTATGAGTGGCGGTCGGGGACGAGCGATGGTCTTTTCCTACCAATCTATACCCCTAGGAGCATGCGCGTAGTGCTTTGGTTTTTGATGACTTCTAGATTTTTTGCAACAAGTACATGAGTTCTTTTGATTAATGTTGAGTCCATGGATTATACGCACCCTTTCACCCTTCCATTTTTGCTAGCCTCTCTTGTGCCGCGCAACTTTCGCCGGAACTATACACCCACCATATACCTTCCTCAAAATAGCCACCATACCTACCTATTATGGCATTACCATAGCCATTCCGAGATATATTGCCATGCAACTTTCCACCGTTCCGTTCATATGACGCGCATTACTTTTGTCATATTGCTCTTTGCATGATCATGTAGTTGACATTGTATTTGTGGCAAGGCCACCTTGATAATTTTCATACATGTCGCTCTTGATTCATTGCATATCCCGGTACACCACCGGAGCCATTCATATAGAGTCATATCTTGTTCTAGCTTTGAGTTGTAATTCTTGAGTTGTAAATCCATAAAAGTGTGATGATCTTCATTATTAGAGCATTGTCCTAGTGAGGAAAGGATGATGAAGACTATGATTCCCTCACAAGTCGGGATGAGACTTCAGACTTTACAAAAAGAAAAAAAAGAAAAAAAAGAGAAAGGCCAAAAAGAAAAAAAAGAAGGGCAAAGAAAAAAAAGAAACCGAAAAAATATAATAAATGAGAGAAAAAAGAGAGAAGGGACAATGCTACTATCTCTTTTTCCACACTTGTGCTTCAAAATAGCACCATGATCTTCATGATAGAGAGTCTCCTATGTTACTTTCATATACTAGTGGGAATTTTTCATTATAGAACTTGGCTTGTATATTCCAATGATGGGCTTCCTAAAAATGCCCTAGGTCTTCGCGAGCAAGCGAGTTGGATGCACACCCACTTAGTTTCTTTTGTTGAACTTTCATATATTTATAGCTCTATTGCATCCGTTGCATGGCAATCCCTACTCACTCACATTGATATCTATTAATGGGCATCTCCATAGCCCGTTGATATGCCTAGTTGATGTGAGACTATCTTCTCCTTTTTTGTCTTCTCCACAACCACCATTCTATTCCACATATAGTGCTATGTCCATCGCTCACGCTCATGTATTGCGTGAAAGTTGAAAGAGTTTGAGATTATTAAAGTATGAAACAATTGCTTGGCTTGTCATAGGGGTTGTGCATGATTAAATACTTTGTGTGATGAAGATAGAGCCTAGCCAGACTATATGATTTTGTAGGGATAACTTTCTTTGGCCATGTGATTTTGAGAAGACATGATTACTTTGATTAGTATGCTTGAAGTATCACCATTTTCATGTTAATATGAACTTTTATTTTGTATCATTTGGATATGAACATTCATGCCACAATAAAGAATTATGCTAGGTAGCATTCACATAAAAAATTTCTTTTTTATCATTTACCTACTCGAGGACGAGCAGGAATTAAGCTTGGGGATGCTTGATACGTCTCCAACATACTATAATTTTTTATTGTTCCATGCTATTATATTACCCCTTTTGGATGTTTATGGGCTTTATTTTACACATTTATATCATTTTTGGGACTAACCTACTAACCGGAGGCCCAGCCCGTATTGCTGTTTTTTTTGCCTATTTCAGTATTTCAAAGAAAAGGAATATCAAACGGAGTCCAAATGGAATGAAACCTTCGGGAGCTTGATTTTTGGAACGAACGTTGTCGATGTCAAAACCGGCGGATCTCGGGTAGGGGGTCCCGAACTGTGCGTCTAGGCGGATGTTAACAGGAGACAAGGGACACGATGTTTTTACCCAGGTTCGGGCCCTCTCGATGGAGGTAATACCCTACTCCTGCTTGATTAATATTGATGATATGGGTAGTACAAGAGTAGATCTACCACGAGATCGGAGAGGCTAAACCCTAGAAGCTAGCCTATGGTATGATTGTTGTTCGTCCTACGGACTAAAACCCTTCGGTTTATATAGACACCGTATAGGGTTAGGGTTACACAGAGTCGGTTACAATGGTAGGAGATCTACATATCCGTATCGCCAAGCTTGCCTTCCACTCCAAGGAAAGTCCCATCCGGACATGGGACAAAGTCTTCAATCTTGTATCTTCATAGTCCAGGAGTCCGGCCAATGGTGATAGTTCGGCTATCCGGACACCCCCTAATCCAGACTCCTCGGTAGCCCCTAACCAGGCTTCAATGACGGACGAGTCGGCGCATATTGTCTTCGGCATTGCAAGGCGGGTTCCTCCTCCGAATACTTCATAGAAGATTTTGAACACAAGGATAGTGTCCGGCTCTGCAAAACAAGTTCCACATACTACCGTAGAGAGAATAATTTTTGCATAGATCTACTGACGTATTCCGTGGCGTGACATCACACCACGGCCAGGCCTTTATACGAATCGTTTTTTACTGTTCCACCTTAGCGCGTTTAGCGAGGCGGTTTCCTTGGCACGTCTTATCAAAGAGGATATCGTGCCCCCTTATTCCGGGATTCCCATCAATACGGACGTGAGTAACCCATCTGCGCCATTGATTACGGCGTTCGGGAGATAAGCGAGTTTTACCAGGCTGGCGGGGGACGCATAGCTTCGTCCGTCCATATAAGGGGATAAGGATCCACCTTTTCACCTACGCCTTTTTCCTCCTTTGCTCATCCATTTCTGTGCACTCGAGCTCCAGCGCCCAAGTCCACACACCCCACCTCAACCTTCTCCAACTATGTCCGGAGCAGGAGGCAGGTGGATGGCCTCCTCCGTCACGGAGGGCACATCAGCTGCGGGAGGCGGATACTTGTCCAGCAACATCGCGCACCGGCTACCCGACGAGGGGCAGCTCATTCCAACCCCCAGGCCCCATGAGAGGGTGGTGTTTCTCACCCACTTCCTCTGCGGACTAGGTTTTCCACTTCACCCATTTGTCCGGGGGCTCATGTTCTACTACGGCCTGGACTTCCACGATCTGGCCCTGAATTTCATCCTCAACATCTCGGCGTTCATCGTCAGGTATGCGAGGCCTTCCTGCATCAGCCCCACTTCAGCTTATGGCTGAAGATCTTCAATGTCAAGCCGAAGGTAGTGGGCGGCCGCCAAGCGGAGTCTTGGAGGGCCATGGTTGGCAAGATGGCCAAAGTCCTATGGCTTGAGGGCTCCTTTGTGGAGACCATAAAGGGGTGGCAATCGGGGTGGTTCTACATCACCGAGCCGCGCGACTCTCAATGGGCGGCGGCCCCCGAATTCCGATCTGGCCTCCCCACGCGGCTCACATCATGGAAAGAGATGGGCCTGACGTGGGGGGATTCGGACGAGCAGTCTGGACTCCAAACCTGCGTCCGGAACCTGGTGGACAAGAATCTCAGGCTTGTCAACGTAATCCAGGTGATGCTCATCCGCCGGATTCTCCCATGCCAACAACGGGCCTTCAAATTGTGGGAGTCCGATCCAGCACAGCACCCAACTCTGAAAAGGCTCTTCGACACTACGTACGAAGATGCCTGGAAGGTGATGTTCAAGGGCGCCGAGGCTCCCACATCCGCTACCGAAGATCGCGGATTCAGCTCGCAGCGTCAAGCCAGCGAGGTAAGTTATTTTACCCTTTATGGGACTCTTGTTTTTCATAGATTGACTCTATGTGGGATCTAAAACTCCCTAACCTTTGATAGGACTGGCTGAAGACGTCCGGACAGATTAATTGTCCGGCCCCTTTGTTAGAAGACCCAGCGGACGCCCGATTGATGGGGCTGCTGGCTCCGGAACCTCACGTGGTGCCGGAGAAGAAGGCCAAGAAGAAGGCCACGGGAACTCGAAGGAGCTCCCGGCGCCAGGTGCTGTCGGACTCATCGCCCGACAACCCTGAGGCGGAATCCTCCTCTGAGGAAGAGGAGGAGGAAGAAGAAGCCTCTCCCCCGTGAAGAGAGAAAAGGAAGGCCGCCCGACCGGGAGGCGGAGGGTCAAGAAAGGAAGGACCCTTCCTCCGGACTTCTCCACCAACGCCGACAGCGACGAGGAGGAGTGGCCACCAAGGCCAAGCCTCGGCGAGATCGTAAGTGTCCGGACTCGGAATAGTTCATGACTTTTTATTTGTCGCATAGTGTCTTCTAACGCCGAATATGACCATGTAGCCCGCCCAAGGCGAGCTTGCCGCTTGTCGGCGGCTCCTGAGCTCGTCGGATGTGAATAGTACTTCACTTCCGATCGCCACCTCTCCTCGTGTCGCCGACGACACTGCGGTGGAGTCCCGAAAGGGGCCCAGCCAGGAGGCGGTGGTCCTGGAGGCGCCGCAAGGCGACCTCTCGAACTCCGGGTGCAAAGGGGGCGAAACCCCAGAGGGCTCTAAGCCTGGCCTGTGCGGACTCCGTCGAACCTTCATGGTTCGAAGTCCGCAAGCGGCCCTTCGTAAGAAGGGTAAGACTACGACGCGGTGACCTCCGTCCATCCGGAGGCATCGGATAACTTCTGGGGCGCTTAAAGGCGCCTCCATCGACGAGGAGCACCGCCTTTGTTATGAGTGTGGTGATCCAGAAAGTTCATCCGCCAAGAGCGGGCTGATCAAGCCTGTACCAGCCTTCTAACAGACTTTGAGGTAAGTTTTGAATATGTAAAAATATTACCGCATAGACAGTAGCCCTCGATGCTTAGTTTGGTGTTAGGAAAGAAAAGCCGGACTAAGGATCTAAAAAGATATCTGCAGGAGTCTAACATAAGTATGTCAATATGCGAATGCAGAGCTGCTGCTTGCTGACCTCTGCCAGACCGATCTGCGGAGGTCAATGCATTGAAGAAGAGCCTCGGCGGTCCGAGAACGAGCTCGGCCTTGCCAAGAAGCAGCTCGAGGACAGGGAAGGTAAGCAATACCTTATTAAAGAAATACCTTATAGAAAGGATTCGGTTGCAAAAAATGACAGGAATAACGTGGGTATTGTAGGGGCCACGAACGAGGTGGCGACCCTGAAGGAAGCGGTGTCCGCGGCCGCAGAGCGCACCGAGCGAGAGAAACAGGAGGAGCGGGTGGCGGAGGTGCGGCAAGAGCTCCAGGCTCTCGTGGAAAAACACGAGAGTTTGGAGCGTGACTCGAAGACTCGAGAGTCCGAGCTCGCCTCGGCTCTTGAGAGTGCCAAAGCCGCTAATGCCGAAGCCCAAAAAGCCCTCCAAGAAATTGAATCATTAAAGAAGATAGCTGCGGGTAAGGCATTCTTTATGCAAAGCAAGCATGTGAAAGTGAATTACCTATTACTTACCCGGATTCGGAGCACTCCAGGAGCATTCGCAGATCTGCCCCGTAGTGTGTCTGATGCTGCAGCGTTCTACCGCGCCAAGGAGGGAGCTCGGCGAGAAGGTGTTCGGTCTCGGTATCTTTGAGGCCGAGCGTCCGGTGCCGAGCGACCAGCTGAAGCAGCTGGCCGAGCTCCACAAGGTCGCCGAACAGGCCATGTAGGGCCTCATAGTTCGGCTGTGGCCATTGGAAGCCATGCCTGGGAGCTACTTCAGGCTAGTGCAGCGGCTGGTGGACGCTTGTCCATGGATTGAAGTCATGAAGCGCTCCGTCTGCATTGAAGGTGCCCGTCGGGCCCTTGCTCGTGCTAAAGTGCACCGGGGCAAGCTGGATGCGGAGAAGCTTGTGACGGACGGGCCACCGAAGGGCAAGGAGCATCGCAAACCTGAAATGTACTATGAGGGCGTCCTGAAGGGTGCCCGCCGTATAGCGGATGAGTGCTCCAAAGATGTAATTTTTGAATAGACTCGCATTTGTTATCCTGTACGCTGAAAACTTTTTCATATGCGCTAAGCAACGCTTGTTAATTTAAAATATTACCTTCTGTGCGGCCGTTTATCAAATTTGAGAGATGGCAAGTCGTTGGCTTCAGCCCCCATGCCACGAGTGCTGGGGTGTTCGGGATAAACTTGAGCGCTCTTGTTCCCATTCTTGGGTCCGTGGAGGCGCTCAGCATAGCGAACAAGGCAACCGGACTTATAGTGCTTGAACACTCTCACTTAGCCATAGAATTCTATAATTTTAAATTTAAGCGAAGCCCTAGTATTCGAAGACCGAGTTGAGGCGCTATCACGCCTTGGCGGACAATGCCGACTCCTCGCTCTAAGCGGCATAAGTCTTTAGGGACCCAAAAAACCTCTCGAACAGCGACCGGCTCTCACCCTATCATGACGGTCAGTTTTAGCTTTCTCACCGAGGTGCTCAACCCAGCTCAACCGGGCACAATCGCAGTGATTCTCCCAGCTACCTTAGCCGATATAGCGGAACGTAAGGTACCAAAACATGGGGCCGGGCAAACCCAACTATTGACCCAAGACATGATTCGGAGCCGATGCATATAATGCTATAAGTTCGGGGTGCCGCACTTGTGAAAGTGTTCGGACTTATCACACCATACTTTTGGGGTACTTAAGCCCCTGGTGTATTGGCCGTACCAAAGTGTACGGGTGCAACATGTCATGAAATGAACATATATATAGATAAAGAAAGGAATGCAATAATAGGCAAAAGCTATGTATTGTTTATTCAAAAAGGTACTGCAATGGAAGCAGGATGATACAAATAGTGCGATAAGCAAGGGATGGGGCTATTTAACATGTCCCCCTCCAGGGGTAAGCTGTGGGATGGTATGTAAAACAGGTATAATGCTCGTAGTAGAGACCACGTGGACATTCGACGTAGCTTTCTGTTTCCCTGGCTGTTGCATCGTGAGTTCGGCAATTCTAGTGCCGGACAGGACTTCTGGAAAACGGAGTCCTGAAAGTAAGAAAAAAGAAGAAAGAAAAAGAATGACACAATTGGGAGCCCCTGGTGCGGTTGAGCCGCGTGCAGGCGTGCCGTGGTCGTGCCCTCCCTTAGGCCAATGGTATCTCCAGGCGTAGTTATGTACGTGTAATCTTGGCTTCGCTGTTTCGTGAGGGCTGGGGTGGGGGCCGGATTGCTACATGTGCTCTGATCGTGCTAGGCGGTCTTGTTGTAGGTTACTCCGGGCGCGCTTGACGGTGGCCGGACGTTTAATAGCCGGACTCGAGAATTGCTGTGAGAGGCTGCTTTGCACCTCCGCCGCGAGGGCCGCCGTGTGCTCCTCCGTTCGGAGTGATCGTTTGGTGTTTCCATTGACCGTGATTACTCCTCGAGGGCCTGACATCTTGAGCTTGAGGTATGCGTAGTGCGGCACCGCATTGAACTTTGCAAATGCGGTTCGTCCAAGCAGTGCATGATAGCCGCTGCGGAACGGGACTATGTCGAAGATTAACTCTTCGCTTCGGAAGTTATCCGGGGATCCGAAGACCACTTCGAGTGTAACTGAGCCTGTACAATTGGCTTCTACACCTGGTATGACGCCTTTAAAGGTCGTCTTTGTGGGTTTAATCCTTGACGGGTCTATGCCCATTTTGCACACTGTATCCTGATAAAGCAGGTTCAGGATGCTACCGCCGTCCATCAGGACTCTAGTGAGGTGAAATCCGTCGATGATTGGGTCAAGAACCAATGCGGCGAATCCACCGTGACGGATGCTAGTGGGGTGGTCCCTTCTATCAAATGTGATCGGGCAGGAGGACCATGGGTTGAACTTCGGGGCGACTGGCTCCATCGCATATACGTCCCTTAGTGCACGCTTCCGTTCCCTTTTGGGTATGTGGGTTGCGTATATCATGTTCACCATGCGCACTTGTGTGTGAAAGCCCTTCTGTCCACTATTGTTCGGCGGCCGGGCTCTTCCTCGCCGTCGCTATGCAGCCCCTTGTCGTTGTTTTCGGCGCTTAGCTTGCCTGCCTGTTTGAAAATCCAACAATCCCTGTTGGTGTGGTTGGCTGGTTTTTCGGGGGTGCCATGTATTTGGCACGAGCGATCGAGTATTTGGTCCAGATTGGACGGGCCCTGAGTATTTCTTTTGAACGGCTTCTTCCGCTGACCGGGTTTAGAGCCTCTAAATCCGGCATTTACTGTCGTTTCTTCAGCATTATCACCGTTAATGCGACGCTTGTTCTTGTTGCGACGCGACCTGCCATTGCTGTCCTTGGTATCCAAACTACCAGGATTTTTGGTCAAGTTGTGACTACGAGCTAGCCAGCTGTCCTCTCCCGCGCAAAAGCGGGTCATGAGCGTTGTGAGGGCCGCCATGGATTTCGGCTTTTCCTGTCCTAGGTGCCGGGCAAGCCACTCGTCGCAGATGTTATGTTTGAAGGCCGCAAGGGCCTCTGCATCCGGACAGTCAACATTTTGATTTTTCTTGGTTAGGAACCGTGTCCAGAATTGTCTGGCCGATTCTTCTGGCTGCTGAATTATGTGGCTGAGGTCATCGGCGTCTGGTGGTCGCACATATGTGCCCTGGAAGTTATCAAGGAATGCGGCTTCCAGGTCCTCCCAATGCCCGATTGACTCTGCTGGCAAGCTGTTGAGCCAATGCCGAGCTGGTCCTTTAAGCTTGAGTGGGAGGTATTTGATGGCATGTAGATCATCACCGTGGGCCATGTGGATATGGAGGAGATAGTCCTCGATCCAGACCGCGGGATCTGTGGTACCATCGTATGATTCGATGTTTACGAGTTTTAAGCCCTCAGGGATTTGATGATCCATTACTTCATCTGTGAAGAATAGTGGGTGTGTGGCGCCTCTGTATTGGGCTATATCACGACGTAGCTCATATGAGCTTTGTCTACTATGTTCGGCTCGGCCGGAATTGCTGAATCCGGCGTGACGGTTATCGTCACGTGTCGTGGGGCGCCCACGCGATCCTAGATCGATCTTGTTTGCCTTGCCTTGTCGTCCAATATGTCTCGCAGGTCTGGCGCGTTTCCTCGTGCCTTGGTACTTTTCGAGCGACGCCGTAGTGCGGCTTGAATGGAGGGTCTAGAGGCCTCTCTGTCGTGACCACGGGGTGGCCGGTCGGCCGTATCATGCGCTGGTGATGTAGGTTTGGGTGCTGCTTCTTCTAATTGGGGTAGCAGCCTGCGTTTAGGGGTATCTCTTGGAGGCGTTCGAGTTCATACTCTTGGCTGTAAGGACTTGATCCATCATCACTAGCAAGTCTTGGTCAGCTCTAAGTTTTTGCTGCTTTTTCTTGAGGCTGCTTGCCGTGGCCAAAAGCCTGCGTTTAAATGCTCCTGTTGGCAGGATCCTCGGCACGACAAATTAAGTCCGTCGTCGAGGCTTGCCTCATCTTGGAGGAGGCATATAATTATTGTCCTCCACCTCCCTGTCTGCCGTTATATCATGAGGCTGGCTTCTCCCTCCTCTGTGCTGAATCCTGCTTTGGAGGTGTTGTCTTCGCCTTTGTCCGGGTGTTATTATCTCCGTGCGAAATCGCCGTTTTACTTGTGGCGGGATTTAGGCGGCGCCACGACGTCGGCGCTTGGGCTGTTCTTGGAGGGGTCATCCTCCGCTGTTCCATCGTTGTTCCCATCTTTTGGGATGTCCACCATGTATATGTCGTATGACGAGGTGGCCTTCTAGTGCCCTGTAGGCGCTGGTTCTTTGTCGTCTCGACATCGTGGTCCATACCATCGATGTCTTGGTCGAATCGAGCATGTCGGTTAAATCATCGGCGGTGGCTACAAAGTGGGTGGTGGGTGGGCGTTGAATTTCTTCGTCGTCCGCATCCCAACCTTCCCGACCGTAGTCCGCCAGGGCTCTCCATATAAAGAGAGAGACTTTAGTGAATTCAGGATATCGCCAAAGGCGAGTCTTTGAAAGATGTCATGACGATGAACTCCATGACCGGCACCCAATCGGATTCGATTGGCGGCGCTGGAGGGTCGGAGTCCGGAGAGGAGTCCGGCACCACGGAGTCACGGTCTTCGCAGCGACAGGATGGAGTTCGCTCAATCGCCGTGAGATCGTAGCCCGAGGCGGTGTCCAACCACTCGTCCTTGATCGTGAAACCGGCTCCGGATTAAGGGTCGGAGCGGCACCTGATGCGGCCTCGAGGCAGCGACCGGTGGCGAGCTAGATCGTACCCATCGAGACAGTCTGCGCGCTCGGCCGTGGGCTCGAATCCGTCGAAGATCAAGTCTCCGTGGACATCGTCCGTATAGTTCAAGCTTCCAAATCTGACCGATGGCGGGGGCGTAGCTTCGATCTGCTCTAGATGGCCTAGCGAATTGGCCGGCAGCGCAAAACCGCCGAATCTGAAGATCTGTCCGGGAGAAATGTCTCACCTGGACTGCGTCGTTCTTGATGATTGAAGGAGCCATCGGGCCTATAGGTGACGACACGAGGAACTCTCAATGAAAGCACCAATGTCGGTGTCAAAAGGCCGCGGATCTCGGTAGGGGGTCCCGAACTGTGCGTCTAGGCGGATGGTAACAGGAGACAAGGGACATGATGTTTTACCCAGGTTCGGGCCCTCTCGATGGAGGTAATACCCTACTCCTGCTTGATTAATATTGATGATATGGGTAGTACAAGAGTAGATCTACCACAATATCGGAGAGGCTAAACCCTAGACTCCGAGGTACCGGACTCTCTGCCGGACTCCGAACCTCCTGCGCCCCTGCCAGTCGAATCCGATTGGGCGCCGATCATGGAATTCACCGCTGCGGATATCTTTCAGCACTCCCCCTTCGGTGATGTCATAAATTCACTAAAGCATCTCTCGCTATCCGGAGAGCCTGGCGAACTTCGGCCGGGATGGTTGAGATGCAGACGACGAAGAAATTCAGACCCCACCACCACCCGCTTAGCCACCGTCGGCGATTTAACCGTGCTTGACTACGACTCCGAAGACATCGGCGGTTTGGGCGACGATGCGGAGACTACAGAACCAGTGCCTACGGAGACCTTTGGAAGACCACCTCGTCATCGACATATACATGGTGGACACCCGAAGGGAAGCGATAACGAGGAACAACGGGGCGGCGGTAGAGGATAATCTCGCGATAAAGAACCAAAACAGCGGCGTGACGCCGCCCTAAGTCCCGCCTCGATCAAAGCAGCCTTCCTAACGACCCAGCGATAGAGCGGGGCAAACCGGCGAGACGACGAACAGGGCGAGCGGATAATCAACCCCTTCACGGGCAATCAATAGTCCGGAAACAACACGAGCATAAGAACATACACAAAAACTCGTCGCCACTTTGCAAGAAGTTTGAAGAAGGCGAAACGGAAGCTCAAAACAGCGAAGACACGCTCGTAATGAAGTGGAGCAAAGTATTCAAGACTGCAGACAAATACGGCAATGGCCGTTAAACTAAAGCTACCCGCACAAGTTGCTGCCAGAATTTGACGAGGAAGCCATAGAGCCTTAACAGTCAAAAAATAAAGAGGCCGCTGGCGGATAGGCGGCCGATGACAGGCCCAAAGCGACAAGCGGAGCTGCACACAAGCAATTATAATCACAGGAAAGCGGACGGCCCAACTAGGTCCATCTACGGGCCAAAAAGAGGACCCAGGAAGTAACACACCACGACAGTGTTAGAAGACAGCGGCACACCCAAATCTGAGCGCCGCACACCCGCTATATGTTTTACCGATGAGGTGCTGGATCATGAATTTCCAGCGGGGTTCAAACCCATAAACATAGAGGCATCTGACGGCACAACAGACCGGTCTGGATAGAAGATTACATACTACACATACACATGGCTAGAGGAGATGATCTCACGCCATAAAATACCTACCCTCAAGCTCAAAGGGCCAGCTCGGCATTGGCTCAAAAGCCTCCCGAAAAATACTGTTGGAAGTTGGGAAGAGCTCGAGGACGCGTTTAGAGAAAATTTTCAAGGGACTTATGTCCGCCCTCCGGATCTGAGGACGATCTGAGTCATATAACCCAACAGCCCGGAGAGTCGTGTAGCAAGAAATTCTGAACAGGTTCCTTACCAAAAAGAACCAAATAGTCGATTGTCTCGGGCCTTGAAGCCCTAGCAGCTTTTAAATACAACGTCCGAGGGCGAATGGCTCGCCAGACACCTCGGCCAAGAGAAGCCAAGAACAATGGCCGCGCTAACAAGCCTCATG
This sequence comes from Aegilops longissima, assembly GCA_021605205.1. Taxonomy (NCBI): domain Eukaryota; kingdom Viridiplantae; phylum Streptophyta; class Magnoliopsida; order Poales; family Poaceae; genus Aegilops; species Aegilops longissima. Next base: position 379,836,441 of record CM038680.1, on the reverse strand, counting down.
GCGCTTTTGCGCGAGAAGACAGCTAGCTAGCAAGATGCAGCACCAGCGACCAGTACATCCGAGATCGAGAGATGGAAGCGGACGATCACGGCGAGGAAAGACCAGTGCGGAATAAAGAAAAAAAGCCCAAAGACACGGCGGTCAACGCCGGATTCAAAAGCTTCAGCGGACAAACAATACAACACGGCCTCTCAAGGAGAGCAGAGCGAGCTATCAAATTTAAACAAAATTTTAGATCGGATATGTCAAATCCTGATACCTCCGGAAGGCACGCAAACCATACCAACCAAAATTGTTGGGTTTTCAAACAGTCCGGCAGACTCAACGCCCGGACACAAGGACTCGATGTGCCAAGCGAGGCGATGACGAACCCCACCAGCAGAGCACCGGAAGTCAAAAGACTTTCCCACAAGAAGTCAAAACAGTAAACTCGCTTCACGTGATAGTACGGAAAGCCAACACGGCACTTGCTAAGACAAGTGTCGCACGATCCACCCCAGTGGACCGAGATTGGACGTCAAAACCAATCACTTTCGACCATCTGGATTAGTCCAGAAGTATCCGGAACGCAGGATAGACTGCCCTGATATTGGATCCCATAATAGACGGACTGCAATTAACGCAGGTTTTGATGGACGGCGGCAGTGACTTGAACCTGCTATTTCCGGACACAATCCGCAAGTTGGGATAGACCCTACTACAATTCGGCATAGCCGCACTTCCTTCAAAGGGGTGGCGCCAGGCCCTTACGCCAGGTGCACAATTTCATTATTACTAGAAGTTGTGTCAAGGTCACCTGACAACTTCCGACGAGAAAAGCTAACCTTTCATGTCGCCCCATTTACAAGTAGCCATCAAGCATCACTGGGACGGGAAGCTTTCGTCCGCTTCAATGCAAAACCACATTACGTGTCTCTTACGCTTAAAATGCCCGGTCCACGTGGCATCATTTCATTAAAAGGTCGCTTGAGACCCGGACACGGCTGGGCGAGTCGGAATAAATAAGCTAGGGGCTACCTAGCCGCACATCCCTTCACAAGGGTTTGCACATATAAGCCATAATGAGCTAGCATAGGCTCAGCTTTCTTAACCTATATCTCAATTTTTATGCACTTTCTCGCATCGATTTCCTTTCCAACCAAGTTCTTCTCTTTTTCTGAGATGAACAACATGCACACCCGTCAGGATACGCTGCAACGGAGACACATGCAGGGCGTGCGAGGGACCCGTTGCAGGACTCTTTTCGGACTAAGACCCTCGTAAACCTTTCTTCTGTCTCTTGTAGCTATAATCCCTGGTTTATCATTATAACCAGAGTGGAGAGCTGGCGTTTGGCATCGGCAGCGCCGAAGAACCTGCCGTGCACGGACACAAGGGGCTTAGGGCTTTGTTTTGCCGCTATTATAAAGACCGAACACCTTCGGGAGTGTTGGCGTCTCGAGTTAGGCCTTATATGCATCAGCTCCGAATCATGTCTTTGGTCAAATGTTGGGTTTGCCCGGCTCCTGTGTTTTGCTGCCTTCGTTCCAGATCATCGGCTAACTTGCTGCTCGGGAGAACTACTGCGATTGTGCCCCGATTCGGCTGGGCGAGCACCTCGATGAAAGCCAAAACTGCTGTCATGATACAGACGAGACGGTCAACCACTCGATCGACTATGGAATGTTTAGGATTCCCGCTTTGACGAAGGGCCGTTTCGGCCAGCATACGCGTGCCCGAATTTGGAAACACGGTGCCCCGGGGCTATGTCGTAGCCCCACCCTCGAACTCCATGGCTAAGTGAAAGTGATAAAGCATTATAGTCCGGTTGCCTCGTTTGCTACGCTACCACCTCCTTTACGGGACCGAGGCGTCGGATTAAGTGTGAAAACACGCTATTTTTGCAAACACCCCGCACCTTGTGCGTGGGGGCTAAACCGACGACTGCCATCTTTCGGGTTATACACACGTATACATGAGCGGTCGCATAGGAGATATTCTATTACTTGAGCGCACAAGTATAAAAGGCGCTTACATCATAAATATCGTTTTACATCATATAAGCGTTCATTCGAGCGTAACATTTTTGAGCATTGTGACTCTATTACACGAGCACCACGCGATACTTTGCCAAAATAGTGCTCGATGGGTAACGGTTATCATCCGAACCGGGGTGCAACAGCGGTGGCATCCATCTCTGTCAATGTGTCTTCACACGGGCGGCGCCATCCGCGCACCCTCTATGCAGGCCGACAGCTTCATCGCCTTGATATGCGGCACCGCCCCAAGAAATTGCTGCAATAAGCCAAAATAACTCTTCAGCTGGGGCCTATCCGGCGGATATGAGTCACTATATCCGTCATAGCAAGCCGGACAACCTATTTAGCTCAGCCCACTCAGCCAAGCGGTCGGTCAGCGGAAGTGAGCGCTCCGGACTATGGAATTGAGACCAAAATAGCTCTTCCGTCTTGTGATCCTTCCGACGAAAATGCTGCGGCATCCGCCGCTTTTCGCTGCTAAGTCCATATAAGGGTCCTCGGAACCCCACAGTTAGCCCAAGCCGAGCATATTTTGGATCCGTAAACCTTGGCGCAGCGAAAAAGGCTTACTAGCTACAATATCGGCTGGCGCAGCTCTTCCTTCATAGCCCGCATTGCAGGCGGGCATTCTTAACCGGCGGTGGCCTTCCGGGTCTTCTTGCCCGCTAAGCGCTCCTTCCCAAGAGCCTCATTGCGGTCGGTAGCATCTTTTAACTTCACGGCCATCTCGGCTATCTCTTCCTGCTCGGCGATGTGCGACCCTTTCGGCCGCTAACTCCTCGGCGCCCTCGAGGCCGCCGCGATACTCCTTCGGCCTGCTCCTTGGCTTGAGCAAGTTCGCCCAAAGGCTCTCCACGGCAGCGACACTATCGCATTTCACGCACATGTTGTAAGGAGATGGCTTGGCTCCCTTACCAAGTGACGCGCGGTAACACTTACCTTGCGACTCATCAAGTCGCTGTTGATCAGCGTGATGTTCGCATCCGCAGCATCGAGTTGCCGCTTTAGTTCAGCAACTCCATCAGTCCGGCTGGCCCCGAGCGACCCGCCACCTGCATCGGCACGGCGGAATTTAAACCTGCGATTTTGATCCTCGACGCGCGCTGTCGATTTCGACAACCTACCGAGTCTCGGGGCTACTATCTATACAGAGCGCATTCTATATGCAAAACTGTTAAAAGGTGTGTCATTTTACGTACCTCAAACCCCGCCATAAAGTCACAGCGGCATCGTGCAACCGCGCCCGGCGGGCGAAATCCTTTCAATCATCATGCTCATCAATGCGTGCTGATCTTACGAGATAAACGCCTTCTCAAGCAGATCCTTCACCGTACACCGATTGGCGCCCGAACTATCCGGCTTTGCGAACCAGAGCTCCCTCCTTGGCGACACTTCAGGCTCGTCCGTCCTATCCGCAGCGCCCGGACGGGCGTCTCGCTCTCTATCATCTCCGGATGAAGGTCCCCGAAGACGAGCTCATCTGCGAAGGGCGGAGATCCGAACTACAAGGTAAAAACTTTAGTTATCCTCGGAAGCACAAATAGGGATGTCCTTATTATAAAACTCCTTTCTTTCTACTTACGGCTCGTTGGAGGCTGACTCATTAAGGAGATTGTGCGGCGGGGCCTCCCGGACGCAGGACCCTCTGGCGAATTTCTTCCCCGTTTGGGGCTTTTCCCCAGGTCCTCGAGGCAGTCCTCTTCTCCCCTTGGGGGAGGGATTATCGATCCCCCTCTTTCAAGAGCCTCCTTAGGCGAGGCAGTAGCTTCCTTGTTTTCCCCTTCGTCTTCCTCTGAAGGCGCAACCTCAAGCATCCGGACCAGCAAGGGATCCGGCGCGGACTTGGAACTACTTACTTGAGTATCCGGGCGATTGCAGCTTAGTCCAGCATCCTCGGTCAATTCCGGACGCACCTCTTGCGATCCGAAGAATAAGTTATACATCTCCAAGGGTGTCATACCCATGAAGTGTTGAAGAATCCGTGGGCCCTCGGATTGAACTCCCATAGCCGGAGAGGGCGGTGTTTGCGGGGCGAGAGGCGCCTAATCAGCATAACCTGCATCACCACCACCATATCGATCTCCTTGTTAGGAGATCTCGAATCCGACCCTGCGGTAGGGGCACGTCCTTTGTGGCCCCAGTTGAGCCCTTGGTTGACCCACGACATCAACCGTGGTGGAGGTCCTGGGCGGAATAGGGGCTGCGGCTTTTGTCTGCGGCCCCTCGGAATGGTAACATAGAACCACTCTTACGCCACAGGCGAGCTCCTCTTGGAAGGAGCCAGCGGGCCCGCAGGGCATCGGCCCTCTACTTATGGCCGCCCGCCACACTCAAGCAGCGCCCCGATCATCTTGGCGCCACATTAAAGGTATTCAGCCACAGGCGAAGTGAGGGTGTGGCGGAGGAAGGCTTGAGCGACAATAAATGCGGAAATATGGAGGATGGACTCGGGCCAAATCATGGAATCCCAACCCATAATAAAACATGAGCCCTCTCACAAAAGGATCCATCGGAAGCCTAAACCCCGGCGGAGGTGGGATCTGAAAACTACATACTCGCCGGGCTCGGGGTGGGGATGGCCTGCCCTTGGCGAGCAACCTGTCTGAAATCTCGTAAGACAGTGCTTGGCCTCCGCAGCTTTAGCACGTCCTCCTCCGTGGCGGAGGAGGGCATCCACCGGCCCTGGAGGTCGGAACCGGACATCGTTGAAGGTCCAAAGCGCTCGAATCTGGAGCTCTAGGTGCTGGAACTTGGAGCATGGAGAGGATTCGATGGAGGATTGAAGAAAAAGAAACGAGCCTTGGTCCCGATATAAAGAGGGAGAATATCAAGAGCCGTCCCCGTGACCATTTGGGACTCGCCTTCGATAGAGGGGGCGTGGCGAACGGGCGCGGTTGGGTTACTACGTCCGTATTGATGAGAATCCGGATTAAGGGGAAACACGATCTACTGCCCGACAAAAGGCGTGCCAAGGAAACCGCCTCGCTAAATCGCTGAGGTGGTAAAGTAAAAACAATTCGAGTAATGGCTTGGTAGTGGTGTGGCGTCATGCCACGTAAAGCGTCGCAGATTGAACTTGTGTACATATTATTATTCTCTCTACGGTGGAATGTGGAATTTATTTTGCGAGCGGACACTATCTGGTGTTCACAATCTTCTATCATTTGGAGGAGGAACCCGCCTTGCAATGCCAAGCAATATATCGCGGACTTATCATCATTGAAGCCTGGTTCGAGGGCTCTTGAGGAGTCTGGATTAGGGGTGTCCGGATAACGGACTACCATCATCAGCCGAACTATCATTTGCGGACTATCATCATCGACCGAACTCCAAGACTTTGAAGATACAAGATTGAAGACTTCTCCCGTGTCCGGATGGGACTTTCCTTGGCGTGGAAGGCAAGCTTGGCGTCGGATATGTAGATCTCCTACCAATGTAACCGACTCTATGTAACCCTAGCCCTCTCCGGTGTCTATATAAACCGGATGGCTTTAGTCCATAGGACTAGAATGACAACAACCCTTACAATCATACCATAGGCTAGCTTCTGGGTTTAGCCTCCTTGATCTCGTGGTACATCCACTCTTGTAAACATCCACAATATCAATATCAATCGAGCAGGGCGTGGGTTTTACCTCCATCAAGAGGGCCCGAACACAGGTAAACATCGTGTCCCTTGTCTCTGTTACCATCCGCCTAGGCGCGACAGATTTAGGACCCCCTACCCGAGATCCGCCGGTTTTGACACCGACACGGTGGCTCGACTGGGGGCCGTCTAAGGACGTTTCACTGTTGCAGGGCCGTATTCGAGACCTCCAAGAAAGAGATCAATCTGGTCGTGGCGGCGCAGGTTATGTTGATTCGGCGCCTATACGCCTGCAAGCGTCGCCCCTCAAATCTGTGGGAGTTTAATCCGGAGGACATGAGCTCTTCAACATTTTATGGGCGCGGCGCCCAAGGAGATGCACAAATTGTTCTTGGATCACAAGAGAAGTGTCCGAACTTGACCGAGGCGCAGGTCTAGCTGCAATCACCCGGATACTCAAGTAAGTAACCTGTAACCGGAAAGGCTGTTCATTCATTTATCATATATATGCCCTTTAAGGGAGCCGTTTCTTGAACAAGAGTGGATAGCAAAGCGAAGTTGATAAGGTGTCGGCTCCCTCCGGAGACCACGCGGATCCCATCTTGACCAAGATGTTGAAGGCAGCGCCTTTTGAAGAAGGCGAAGGGTGGGCGGGAAGCAACTGCCTCCTGAAGGAGGCTTCGAGGAAGGGGATCAAAGTCCCACCCTCCAAGGAGAGAAGAGGACCGCTTGGAAGATCCGGAGGTCAAGGCCTCAAAACGGGGAAAGAAGTCTCCGTCAGAAAGTCCGGCGCTGGGAAGTATCCTAGTCGCACTATTTCCCCAAGGGGATCAGCCCTCCAGCGAGCCGTAAGTAAAAAGAAGGGGTCTTGTAATAAGGTACATCCCTGTATTGATTTCTAAAGATAACGAAATTATACCTTGTAGTTCGGATCTCAGCCCTTCTCGTGAGCTCGGCTTGAGGATCTTCTTCCGGAGATGATGGAGGCAAACGCCTCCACTGTCGCACCTTCATGCGGCGGGCGACCACGAGTGTCGTCACGGGGGTTTCCCGAGTCGGCGGGGCGGAAGGTCCGCGCCAAGCGGGCGTCTTGATCGGAGGAGTGAAGGATCTGCTTTCGGGCGAGCAGCTATCTCGAAGATCACCGTGCGCTAATGGGTATGGTGATTGAAAGAATTGCATCCGCTGAGGCGGATTACATGAAACCGTCGAAGCTTCTTGGCGGGGTTGAAATGCGTAAAAATGATGTACCTTCTGACAGTTATGCATATAGAATGCACCCTATATAGATAGTAGCCCCTGAGACTCGGTATGCTGTCAAAATTGACAGTGTGCCGAGGATCATAATCTTAGTTATAACATATCTCCGCTCCTAAATAGGTGGAGTGGCGTCTGGTGGCTAGCCGGACTGATGAATTTGCCGAACTAAAGCAACAACTTGACGATGCGGATGCGGACATCGTGCTGGTCAATAAACGGTTTGACGAGTCACAAGGTATGCGACTTCTCCGCGGGCGCTGGTAAGGGAGCTTGGCGCCCGTGCCTTACTACTTGTATGCTTAATGCAGGTGGTGCCGCTCTTGTGGAGGAGCTGCGGGCGAAACTTGCCCGAGCTAAAAGCAAGCGAGAAAAAAGTAATCTCGGCGGCTGTAAGGGCGAAAATAAAAGCGAGCGGGCTGCTCACTGCGAAGCAAAGAGGAAGTGGCGATATGGCCATAAAGTTGAAGAATACTACCGACCGCTGCGAGGTTCTTGAAAAAAAACGTCAAGCGAAGCAAGAGGACCTGAAAAGGCCACCGCGAATCCAAGGATGCCCGTTCCGCTATGAGAGCTGCCAAGGAGGAGCTGAGTCGGGCCGGGGCTATTGCGGTGGAAAACCGTTTCTGCTGCGGAGAAATATCTGGATCGAGGTATGCTCATTTGGACAAGTTGTGGAGTTAGGAGGATGCTTATCTGGACTTAGCGGCGGCGCTGCGGACACGATTGAGCACTTCCGAGGCGGAAAAGGCGCGAAGGGAAGAACTATATTGGTCGCAATTCCATAGTCCGGGCGTCCTCTTCCATTGACCGATCGGTTGGCGAATGGGCGAGCTAAATCGATTATCCGGACTTGCCATGAAGCATGTCATGACTCATTTGTGGCGGCGGACCCCAGCGAAGAGTTATTTTGGCTTAGTGCAGCAGTTCCTTAGTGCGGTGCAGCGTGTCGGCGCAATGAAGCGGTCGGCGTGTATTGAGGGCGCGGATGGCTCTTGCCCGTGTCAAGACATCTTGGCGGAGATGAAGGCCACCGACGTTGCATCCCAAGATTCGGACGAAGCAGTACCCGCCGAGCACTATTTTGAGGAAGTCCTGCGAGCGCTTCGTTTAATAAAGGCGCATGCTCAAAGGATATTATGTTTAAATAACATGTATGATTTGCGAAAACAATGTTTCAATATAATATAAGAGCTTCTTATACTTGTGCGTTCAAGTATTAAAGCGCCTCATGTGCGCCCGTTGATGTATATGTGTATATAACCTGAAAGATGGCAGTCTTGACTTCAGCCCCACGCACATAGTGCGGGGTGTTTACAAAAAGCGCATTTTCACATAATCCAACGTCTTGGTCCTGTGAAGGAGGTGATAGCGTAGCAAACTAGGCAACTGGACTATAATGCTTTATCACTTTCACTTAGCCATAGGAGCTCGATGGTGGGGCTACTATATAGCCCCTAGGGGCACCGCTCTCCAATTTAGGCGCATATGTGCCTGACCGGAAACGGCCCTTCGTCAATCGGGAAATTCTAAACATTCCGCTGGGTCATCAGTGGTTGACCAGTCTCACTCTATATCATGACAGATCGATTTTAGCTTTCTCCTTTGAGGTGCTCAACCCAGCTCAACTGGGCACAATCGCGATGGTTCTCCCAATGCTACCTTATCCGATATAGCGGAACGTAAGGTTCCAAAACATGGGGCAGGGCAAACCCAACATTTGACCAAAGACATGATTCGAGCTGATGCATATAAGGCCTAACTCGAGGCGCGAACACTCCCTAAGGTATTCGGTCTTTATGAAAGCAGGCAGAATAATGCCCTAAGCCCCTGGTGTCCAGTGCGCATAAAAATTCTGGTGTGGCCCGATGCCAAAGCGCCAGCCTCCTCCTCGGTTATAGTAAGAAACCGGGGTGTGTATCAACAAGAGGCGGTAAAAAGGTTTACTGTGGGGTCTTAATCTGAAAAGAATCCTTGCGCGGGTCCTGTTGCGTCTGCGCTGTGTCTCCGTTGTGCCGTATTCGGGCGGGTGTAGCACGGTGTTCATCGTAAAAGAGAAGAACTTAGTTGAAAGAAAAAATATCGTCTGAGAAATGTACTTTATGTTAAATAAGCGAGTGCAGTTCGGAAGGTGAATTGAGCTTTATTCTCTCTTGTTATGCGTGCGTGCAGCCCTTGTATGGGGGTATGCGCTAGTAAGCGCCGGACTCGTCTAGCCGTGTCCGGGTTTGAATGACCTATTCAGGTGCTTTGATTAGCGGGCGGATTGGTGTGGGGCTGTCAAGCAGTCTCACGATCTTCCGTGCTTGAGTAACATAATACTCCCTTTTAATGAGATGATGCGCGTGGATCGGGCATTTTAAGTGTCGAGAGATGCATAATGCGGTATTGCGTTAAAAGCGGTAAAGCTTCACGCCCTAGTAGTGCTTGATAGCTACTTTCGAATGGGGCGATGTGGAAGGTTAACTTTTTGCGGCGGAAGTTGTCGGATGAGCCGAACACAACTTCTAGCAGTAGGGAGCTCGTACAATGGGCATACAGGCCTGACATTACCCCTTTGAAGGAGGTGTTGCTATGGCTAATCCTGTTTGGGCTTATACCCATGTTGCGGATTGTGTCATGATATAGCAGGTTTAAATCACTGCCGCTGTCCATTAGGACTTGCGTGAATTGAAGACCGTCGATTATAGGTTCTAGTATCAAGGCAGTCCATCCTGCGTTTCGGATACTATTGGAGTAGTCCTGATGGTCGAAGGTAATTGGTTTTGACAACCAGTGTTGGGACTCCGCTGGGGTAGATTGTGCGGCCCGTAATTCAGTGGGTGCCGCTCTGTTTTCCCATTTTGTTACTTGAAGTAAGTTTACTGTTTTGAATTCCTGTGGGAAATTCTTTTGTTTTCCGGGGCTCTGCTTGTGGTGCTCGTCATCACCTTCACTTGGTGTGTCGAGCCCCTTGTGTTCGGCGTTGAGTCTGCCGGACTGCTTGAAGAGCCAACAATCTCTGTGGGTATGGTTTGCGGGCTTCCGGGAATCATGTGGATTTGGCATATCTTGTCCAAGATTTTGTTTAAGTTGGATAGCTCATCGCTATTGTCCTTAAGGGCAGTTTTTATTGTTCTGCGTGAGCTTTTGAATCCGGCGTTATTGCCGTGCTCTTTGGACCGTTCCTCTTAATCCGGCGCTGGTCCTTGCTGCGTCGTGGTTTTCCATTCCATCCCTTACTTGGATGTACTTGGGTCGCTGGTACTGCATCTTGCCAGCCAACTATCCTCTCCAGCATAAAAGCGGGTCATGGAACTTGTTAATGCAGCCATGGTTCTCGGCTTCTCCTGGACGAGGTGTCTGGCGAGCCATTCGTCTCGGATGTTGTGTTTGAAAGCTGCTAAGGCTTCGGCGTCCGGACAGTCGACCATTTGGTTCTTTTTGGTGAGGAACCTGTTCTAGAATTTGCGGGCTGACTCTCCGTGTTGTTGAGTTATATGACTTAAATCGTCTGCATCCGTAGGACGGACATAAGTCCCTTGAAAATTTTCCTGAAAAGCATCCTCGAGCTCTTCCCAACTTCCAATGGTATTTTCAGGGAGGCTTTTGAGCCAATGCCGGGCTAGCCCTTTGAGCTTGAGGGGTAAGTATTTTATGGCGTGGAGATCATCTCCTCTAGCCATGTGTATGTGGAGGATGTAATCGTCAATCTAGACTCCAGGGTCTGTTGTTCCATCGTATGCCTCTATGTTTACGGGTTTGAATCCGCTAGGAATTGTGATCCAAACCTCATCGGTGAAACACGAGGTGTCGCGGCACCCCTATATTTGGGTGTGCCGTGATGTTGGATATTTGGCGTGTTGCATTGCTTTGAAGAGCTTGCTTTCTCGGCCCATAGATGGACCTAACTGGGCCATCCTTTTGATGTGAATCCTTATGCGGATCGCGTACCGGCTTGTGTGCGGCGCCATTTGCCGCTCTCTGTTTGCCGTGGGGTCGTCCATCCTACCGGGTGGCCTTCTTGCTTTTTGATTGTGGGGGCTCTACGGCCTCCTCATCAAATTCGGGCAGTAGTTTTCTCTTGGGTAGCTCTTTGTTCGGCGACTGCCGCCGTATTTTTCTGCGGTGTTGAGTACTTTGCTCCATCTGATTCTGAGTGCATCTTCCGCTTCTGCTTTTTCAGGCTACGCGCAGTGGCAACAAGCCTTCTGTGGAGGTTCTTCTGCTCCAACGATTTGTCCGGCGTGAGATCGTCCAGACTGTTATCTTCGCCGGGGACGGGTTGTTTATCCAAGTTGTCCTGTTCGGACGGTTTCTCGATAGCATGTTCGTCGTCCACCTGTTCGCCCTGCTCTATGGCTGGGTCTTTGTCGAGGCGGGACTTGGTGCGGCGTTTACGTTGCCGTTCGATTGCTTTTGAGGATTTATTCTTCGTAGTGTCCCGTTGTTCCTCGTCGTCACTTTCTTTAGGTGTATCCACCATGTATACATCATGGGATCAGGTGGTTGTCTAGTACCCTATAGGTGCTGGTTCATGGTTGTCTCCTACATCGTCGTCCATACCGTCGATGTCTTCGGAGTCGAAATTGAGCACGTTGTTTACGCTTTCGACAGTGGCTACAAAGTGGGCGGTGGGTGGGCGTTGAATTTCTTCGTCGTCCGCATCCCAACCTTCCTGACCGTAGTCCGGCCTGGGCTCTCCTGATAAAGAGAGAGACTTTAGTGAATTCAGGATGCCGCCAAAGGCGAGTCTTGAAAGATGTCTGGCGATGAACTCCATGACCGGTGCCCAATCGGATTCAATTGGCAGGGGCGCGGAGGTTTCGGAGTATGGAGAGGAGTCTGGCGCCTTGGAGTCACGGTCTTCGCAAAGGACAGGGATGGTGTTCGGCTCAATCGCTGTAGACGTTTCAGCCCCCGAGGTGGTGTCCAACCAACCATCCTCGATGGCGAGACCGGCTCCGAATCAATGGTCGGAGCGGACACTAGTGCGGCCTCCAGGACACTCTTCGGCGGCAGAGTTAGATCATGCCCCTCGAGATAGTGCGGAGCGCTTGGCTGCGGCTCGAATCCGTCGAAGATCGAGTCTCCGTGGATGTCGGCCGTGTAGTTTAAACTTCAAGCGTGGCACGATGGCCAGGCGTAACTTCGATCTGCTCGGATGGCCAGCGAATTGGCCCGATGCAAAGCCGCCGAATCGAAGATCTGTCCGGGAGAAAAGTCTCACCTGGACTGCGTCGTTCTTGATGATCGAAGGAGCCATCGGGCCTATAGGTGACGACACGGAGGAACTCTCAATGAAAGAACCAATGTCGGTGTCAAAACCGGCGGATCTCGGGTAGGGGTTCCCGAACTGTGCGTCTAGAGCGGATGGTAACAGGAGACAAGGGACACGATGTTTTACCTGTGTTCGGGCCCTCTCGATGGAGGTAATACCCTACTCTGCTTGATTAATATTGATGATATGGGTAGTACAAGAGTAGATCTACCACGAGATCGAGAGGCTAAACCCTAGAAGCTAGCCTATGGTATGATTGTTGTTAGTCCTCGGGACTAAAACCCTCCGGTTTATATAGACACGGATAGGGTTAGGGTTACCAGAGTCGGTTACAATGGTAGGAGATCTACATATCCGTATTGCCAAGCTTGCCTTCCACGCCAAGGAAAGTCCCATCCGGACACGGGACGAAGTCTTCAATCTTGTATCTTCATAGTCTTGGAGTCCGGCCAACGGTGATAGTTCGGCTATCCGGACACCCCCTAGTCCAGGACTCCCTCAACTGTACTAGTAGTAATTGTTTTTCTGGGTAGCTGTAGAGTGTCTCCACTGTACTAGTAGTAATTGTTTCTCTGGGCCCGAGACAAAACAGCCCATCCACCCTAGTAAATATTCAAATCAATTCAAAAGTCCATATATTTACTGAATGAGAGGCGCTACCCACACCCAGCATACCGCCCCCCAAAAAACCTGGGTGTTCTTCTTCCTCCTCACTCCCACCCACCTCACGTCAACTCGCTCCACTCGTACCCCCAAATTCCTCACCTCACTCCTACAAAAAACCCTAGCTCCCTTCTTCCTCACTACTACGAGAAAACCCCATCTCCCCTTCTTCTTCACTGCTTTTCTAACTAGGCTCGTCATTCGTTACTCTGCTCAAATCCGTGGCCTTGGCTTGATGCCCTCGAGGAAAATGGAGTCGGCTGACCCCAGCTTAAGAAGATGAGGCTCCCTTGATGGCGCGGCTTGTTGAAGGTCCCTTGCACCGGCGGACGGGAGAAGCGGCGACCCCGCCCCCACCGGATCCCAAGAACCTGTAGAATCTCGGGTGGACCGCATCAGCGATCTCCTGGACGCCGTCCTTGGGGAGATCATCTCGCTTCTCCCCACCAAGGATTCCTGCAGCACCCAAGTCCTCTCAATTCGGTCGCGCCCTCTATGGCATGTCGTGCCCCTTAATCTCGACTGTCTTCAGCTATTTCTCTTCAATGATTTTGAAATCCCCAGAGCCATCATCTCCTCCCACTAGGGCTCCATTCAAAGCCTCTGCATCCCGTCATGCTACCTGAGGAAGCATACCATGCCCTGCACGGTGGACGCCTGGCTGAAATCCACTGAATCATAGAACTATAGCTGCTTGAGTTCTACTGTTCCCCTGGAAATCACCTACCAGATACCGAACGCCATCTACACATGCCCTCAAAGACCGATGTCCATCTCGCGGTTTTCCTCCTCTCTCCACACTGCCACATTTGTGCTGTGCGACCTACCAGACAATCTGGTACTAAACCTTTGACTCCCATTTCTGAAGAAACTTTCACTTATGCGGGTTCATATATCGGAGGCCTCATTGCACAGCATCATCCACTCTAGTTGCCCTGCACAGAGTGCTTGGTGCTTGTTTTCCTGATTAGAATCGGTTGTCTCCAAATAAAATCGCCTAACCTTGTAAGAATTGGAATTTGTTTTGTCAGAAGGCAGCTCATCATCCAAGATGCCCCTTCACTTCAAAGGTTGATCATTGATTCTAGTTATTCACCATTGCAAATAACCGTCCTCTCTACGCCTAAACTGGAGACCTTGGGTGTAATACATGATCTCTGTGCTCATTTAAATATGGTGTTTGGCTCCACAGTTCTTCAGGTACTTTACGTTATCATCTACACTTGTAACCATAAGCTGCATCTTAAATTTCTGCGCATAAATTATATGTCATCTTGGAGTACACATTTTGTACTAATATTATGTTCTATGCTCAATGAAGAGTTTCTCCATGGATGGCCTATCAATGGTGCTGGATTCTGTCAAGATCTTATATATCCAAATGAATAGTTTTGATATGAATAAGATTATTGGCTTGCTGCAATGCTTTCCATGTCTGGAGAAGTTGTATATAAAGGTGATAATTTCACGCACATTGGAAGCCCGCATATAGTGTACTAGAATTAACCGTTCAGCTGTTGCTCTTTCAACACTCCTGTTTTTAGACCTTAACTGTTTTCAATCTTCATGTCTATTTAGGCAGCAGGGACGGGTAAGAAAGTTATAACCAATCTGTGGATTAAGTAAGCATCGATTTTATCACTTCTCATGAGATTCGATTGAAGACAATAACACTAGAACGATATGTAGCCAACCGTGCAAACACTAGATTTGTCACATTCTTCCTGCTGAATGCGAGGTTACTATTGTCCATCAGGCTTAAGTTTATCAACAGCATGGTTTTGACGGATGGATATGTGGAAGAGCAAAAAGGAGTTTCAAGTGGGCAAAAGAGCTTACGAGCGTGCGGGCTTCTATTTACAACATATTGTGGTCATAATCCAGTAAATTTTATGACCGGGATGTTCATTCTATGGACTGACCGATCCATTTGGTGTGACTGCCAAAAACAGTCTTTGGAGTTAGATGTTGTTACCCTTTTCAACTTTGGTTTTTTGTAAACCTGATGAACAATTAACCCTCGTGATTTTGTACAGTTTGTAAGCTGGAGTTAGATGTTCTTGCCCTTTTCAAATCGGTTGTGACTGTCATATTTTCTTTGAAGCAAGGCAAATGGCTTGCCAGTCGTTTAATTTAGAGTGAAATATTGTGAAAACTAACAAATCCCAACCAAGGGAAATAACATCACTCTCGCCGGCTGCTTGAGCTCACTGTGCATTACAGAAGCCAAGTGATTAGCCCCCACCAGCACCCACAAACTTATTTCCAACTAGCACCTCAAATGGGCTATAAATTTTCATAGGAAGGGCTACATGACCGTGACAGATTTGGATTCTGACATTTGGGACCCGCGAGGAAATAGCCTATCCAAGGTGGTGTCGACTTACTAGCCAGTCAACAAACAATTCTGCCTACCAGCCGTTGGATTGACATGTTGGGGAACGTAGTAATTTCAAAAATTTTCCTACGATCACGCAAGATCATGGTGATGCATAGCAACGAGATGAGAGTGTTGTCTCGTACCCTCGTAGACCAACAGCGGAAGCGTTGGCGCAGCGTAGAGGAAGTAGTCGTACTTCTTCCGATCCAACCGATCCAAGTACGAGCGTCGGCACCTCCGAGTTCTGCACCGTTCAGCTCGATGGCGTCCCTCGAACTCCGATCCAGCCGAGTGTTGAGGGAGAGTTTAAATCGACGACGGCGTGGTAGCGATGATGATGTTCCACCGGCGCAGGGGCTTCGCCTAAGCTCCGCAGCAGTATATCTGAGGTGTAGTTTGGTGGAAGGGGCACCGCACGGCTAAGGCGATCTCAATGATCAACTTGTGTGTCATGGGTGCCCCTGCCCTGTATATAAAGGAGGGAAGGGAGGGGCTGGCGGCCAGAGAGAGGCGCACGGGGTTTCCTACTCCTACTAGGAGTAGGATTCCCCCAATCCTAGTCCAACTAGGTTTTCCCAAGTGGGAAGAGAGGGAGAGAGGCGCCTTCTCCTAGTCCTAATAGGACTAGGGAAGGGGAAGGTCTGACCAGCACTATGGCCCCTTTCTCTTTCCCACTAAGGCCCATCATGGCCCATTGACCCCCGGGGTTCCGGTAACCCCTCGGTACTCGGTAAAATTCCCAATTTCACCGGAGTGATTCGGAATCAAACATAGGCTTCAATATATCAATCTTTATGTCTCGACCATTTCGAGACTCCTCGTCATGTCCGTGATCTCATCCGGGACTCGAACAACCTTGGTACATCAATATCATATAAACTCATAATAAGCTGCGCGAAGCGTTAAGCGTGCGGACCCTACGGGTTCGAGAACTATGTAGACATGACCGAGACACCTCTCGGTCAATAACCAATAGCGGGACCTGGATGCCCATATTGGCTCCTACATATTCTCGAAGATCTTTATCGGTCGGACCGCATAACAACATCGTTGTTCCTTTGTCATCGGTATGTTACTTGCCCGAGATTCGATCGTCGGTATCCAATACCTAGTTCAATCTCGTTCTTGGCAAGTCTCTTTTCTCGTTCCGTAATACATCATCTCACAACTAACACATTTAGTTGCAATGCTTGCAAGGCTTATGTGATGTGCATTACCGAGAGGGCCAGAGATACCTCTCCAGAGCAATCGGAGTGACAAATCCTAATCTCGAAATATACCAACCCAACATGTACCTTCGGAGACACCTGTAATGTACCTTTATAATCACCCGATTCGTTGTGGCGTTTGGTAGCACCAAAGTGTTCCTCGGCAAGCGGGAGTTGCATAATCTCATAGTTATAGGAACATGTATGGGTCATGAAGAAAGCATTAACATACTAAGCGATCAAGCTGTTAAGCTAACGGAATGGGTCATGTCAATCAGATCATTCAACTAATGATGTGACCTTGTTAATCAAATAACAACTCCTTGTTCATGGTTAGGAAACATAACCATCTTTGATTAACAAGCTAGTCAAATAGAGGCATACTAGTGACATACTGTTTGTCTATATATTCACACATGTATTATGTTTCCGGTTAATACAATTCTAGCACGAATAATAAACATTTATCATGATATAAGGAAATAAATAATAACTTTTATTATTGCCTCTAGGGCATATTTCCTTCATGACATCCAACATCTGTCGTGTATCTTCTATCTCTTGTCTTCTTCTTCCTCCAGCCACCCAAACCAAACCACCCTGTCGGCTCCGCCTGCTCCCGCCTCCCATGGCTGGTTGCGCCTCCGCCTCCCTACCGTATGTACCCTCCAACGTTGGCCAGTCCCTCCCTCTATTCCCCCACACGTCCTGTTATTTCAGGCGACGCCATCCCCAACACGCACCCGCACCCGAACCAGTCAACCCTCGTACTCCCCTCCACCTGCGACTGGACCGGCGCATCTTCCACGGCTCATGTTCATTCCGTCCGAGGGCTCGCCGTCGTCCTCCGCCTTGCGGCCTTGGTTCGCTCGCCGTGTGCGGTGCGCCACCCTCTTGCATTGTCAACATTGTCAACAACCGAGAGGAACAAGGAGATGACTGTACGTGGAGAGGATGACAGTAGGGACCCACCAGCATCATGGCAGTACGCAAGCAAGTGCCTCTATATTACAAGCCCAAAAATATGGTTCCTCCTAATGGTTGGACATCTGAAACGCCCTCGATGCGGCTATATCTCCCACGTGTCGAAGCACGACTTAGAGGCATAACCGCATTGAAAGCAATGTCGCAAGTGAGGTAATCTTCACACAACCCATGTAATACATAAGGGAAAGAGATACATAGTTGGCTTACAATCGCCACTTCACACAATACATGAGTAAAGCGTTACATCATACAGATACAATCAAGGTCCGACTCACGGAACCAAAATAAAAGAAGACTACCCCAAATGCTACACAGATCCCGATCGTCCCAACTGGCTCCACTCTTGATCAAGCTGAAGCGAAACAACACAATGAACAAGATCTTCATCGAGCTCCTCCTTGAGCTCGGGTGCATCACCCGCAGTTTAAATCGGCACCTTCAAACTGGTTTGGAAGTATCTGTGAGTCACGGGGACTCAGCAATCTCACACCAGCGAGATCAAGACTATTTAAGCTTATGGGTAGGAGAAGGTAGTGAGATGGAGCTGCAGCAAGCGACTAGCATATATGGTGGCTACCATACGCAAAAGAGGCGAGAAGAGAAGCAAAGCACGGTCGAACAGCTATGATCAAGAAGTGATCCTGAAACTACTTCGTCAAGCATAACTCCAACACGTGTTCACTTCCGGACTCCGCCGAGAAGAGACCATCACGGTTACACACGCGATTGATGTATTTTAATTAAGGTCAACCGGGTTTTCTACAACGGACATTAACAAATTCCCATCTGCCTCATAACCGTGGGCACGGCTTTGAAAGATAATACCTGCGGGTGTCCCAACTTAGCCCATTATAAGCTCTCACGGTCAGCGAAGGATATTCCTTCTACCGGGAAGACCGATCAGTCTCGGAATCCGGGACTACAAGACATTTCGACAAAGAATAAAACAAGACCAGCAAAGCCGCCCGAATGTGCCGACAAATCCTGATAGGAGCTGCACATATCTCGTTCTCGAGGCACACCGGATAAGCGAAGCGTCTGGTACCGACGTAATCCAAGTTGCCAAGGAATGGTCCCATACGGTGCTCTAGTTTGGACCAACACTCGGAGGAGCACCGCCCGGGGTAAAATAAAGATGACCCTTGAGTCTCTGAACCCAAGGGAAAAAAGGCTTAGGTGGCAAATGGTAAAACCAAGGTTGGGCCTTCTTTGGAGGAGTCTTATTCAAAGCGAACTGTCAAGGGGTCCCATAAATCACCCAACCGTGTAAGAAACACAAAATCCGGGAACATAACACCGGTATGACGGAAACTAGGTCGGCAAGAGTGGAACAAAACACCAGGCATAAGGCCGAGCCTTCCACCCTTTACCAAGTATATAGATGCATTAATTAAATAAGATATATTGTGATATCCCAACAAGTAAACATGTTCCAACAAGGAACAACATCTCCATGTTCCAACAAGGAACAAACTTCATCTTCACCTGCAACTAACAACGCTATAAGAGGGGCTGAGCAAAGCGGTAACATAGCCAAACAACGGTTTGCTAGGAAAGGTGGGTTAGAGGCTTGACATGGCAACATAGGAGGCATGATATAGCAAGTGGTAGGCATCGTAGCATAGGCATAGCAAAAGAGCGAGCATCTAGCAAGCAAAGATAGAAGTGATTTCGAGGGTATGGTCATCTTGCCCGAAATCCATAAGGAAGAAGAACGAGTCCATGAAGAAGACAAACGGATGTAGTCGAACGAATCCTCACAACTCCGGAACGAAACCGAAGCTAACAAGAGAAGCAACCCGGAAAGAAACAAACAACATGGTAAATGCACAAGCATAAACATGGCATGATGCACAAACAAGTATGATGCATGTCCGGTTTAATTAGCATGGCATGGCAATATACACAAACAAAACTACAAATTAAGTGGAGCTCAATAAGCAACGAGTTGCATATTGACGAAACACCACATTCAAGTTATTTGGTTCGATCTCGTTTAGGTACTCAACAATATTAAATGGTGTTAAACATGGCAAGGGGTGAAGCACAACAAAACTACCTACCTAGGCAAGTTTAAATGAGGCCGGAAACAACGAACAACAAGTCCGGAAAATCCTCATGTGCATATTTATGGATTAGGTACTGTTCTGCCCTAAACACAATTTTAGAGTTGTTAAACATGCAAAACAAGTACACCATGTTAAACTAGGCATTATTCTACCCCATTTACATATATAATTTATTTAAAACCGAGCTACGGTTATTTAGTTATGAAATAAATCATTTTAGCATGGCAATTATGCAAAATAATGCAAACAGCAATGTTAAACATTTCAAACATGGATGAGAGTGGCATATTATGAAACTAGACAAAATTCTAAGCATTTTGCATATATAAATTATTTTAATCCGATGCACGGTTAATGAGTTATTATATGCATGAACATGAAGGACTTTTCTGTAAAACGACATTCTCTGGATAAAATGCTAAAACGTTCAGAACTGGAAAAAAACGATGCGGGCCGAATCTGGCTAGCCCGATAGGAGCATGGGCGCTGGAGGCTCACCCAGCAGCTCGGCCCAGTCGGTGTAGGAGGCCCAAGAGGGCGCGAGGCTGGAGGAGGCCGGTTGGGACGCGCTGGGCCTGGCGAAGGGGCTGCTTGGTCGCGATCCACGTAGGCGAGGAAGGCGCGGTCAACGCAGCGAGCAGAGGCGCGTCATCCTCCCTGCTCGAACGAAGCAGAGGAGGCGAGCAGGGCGCTGGGCAGCAGGTCGGCGCGCGAACCGGCAAGGAACTCCGGCGACGGGATCCGGCCAGGAAGTGCCGTGGATGGAGGAGGAGGTGGATCCAGCCGGATCTGAGTGTAGGGGAACGTAGCAGAAATTCAAAATTTTCCTACGTGTCACCAAGATCTATCTATGGAGAAACTAGCAACGAGGGAAGGAGAGTGCATCTACATACCCTTGTAGATCGCTAAGCGAAGCGTTCAAGAGAACGGGGTTGAAGGAGTCGTACTCGTCGTGATACAAATCACCGGAGATCCTAGTGCGAGCAGACGGCACCTCCGCGTTCAACACACGTACAGCCGGTGGCGTCTCCCACGCCTTGATCCAGCAAGGAGAGAGGAGAGGTTGAGGAAGACTCCATCCAGCAGCAGCACAACGGGCGTGGTGGTGGTGGAGGCGTGGCAATCCAGCGAGGCTTCGCCAAGCACCACGGCGAGGAGGAGGAGGAGGAGGCGAGGCTGCACCAAGAGAGAGAAGTTCTCATGTGTGTTGGGCAGCCCAAAACCTCAAGTATATATAGGGAAAGGGGCTGCGCCCCTTTAGGGTTTCCACCCCAAGGGGTGCGGCCAGCCCTAGATGGGACTTGGGGGCGGCCAAGAGGGGAGGAGTGCCTCCCAAGTCAAGTGGAGGCCGTCCCCTTAGGGTTTCCCCCTTCCCATGCGCATGGGCCTTGGGGGGGCTGGTGCCCCTGGCCCATTAAGGCTAGGGCGCCCCCTACAGCCCATGCTACTGTATTGGACGTGGTGGAACAATTTCCGGACCTCCGGACCCCTCCGGAATCCTCCGGAACCTTCTGGAAGCTTCCCGGTACAATACCGAAAAAACCCGAACTTTTTCCGAAACCCGAACAACAACTTTCCATATATAAATCTTTACCTCCGGACCATTCGGAACTCCTCGTGACGTCCGGGATCTCATCCGGGACTCGAACAACATTCGGTAACCACATACAAGCTTCCTTTATAACCCTAAGCGTCATCGAACCTTAAGTGTGTAGACCCTACGGGTTCGGGAGACATGTAGACATGACCGAGGCGTTCTCGGTCAATAACCAACAGCGGGATCTGGATACCCATGTTGGCTCCCACATGTTCCACGATGATCTCATCGGATGAACCACAATGTCAAGGACTCAATCAATCCGTATTCAATTCCCTTTGTCTAGCGGTATTGTACTTGCCCGAGATTCGATCGTCGGTATCCCGATACCTTGTTCAATCTCGTTTCGGCAAGTCTCTTTACTTGTTCCGTAACACATCATCCGTGATCAACTCCTTGATCACATTGTGCACATTATGATGATGTCCTACCGAGTGGGCCCAGAGATACCTCTCCGTCACACGGAGTGACAAATCCCATCTCGATTCGTGCCAACCCAATGACACTTTCGGAGATACCTGTAATGCACCTTTATAGTCACCCGATTCGTTGTGACGTTTGGTACACCAAAGCATTCCTACGGTATCCGGGAGTTGCACAATCTCATGGTCTAAGGAAATGATACTTGACATTAGAAAAGCTTTAGCATATGAACTACGATCTTTGTGCTAGGCTTAGGATTGGGTCTTGTCCATCACATCATTCTCCTAATGATGTGATCCGTTATCAACGACATCCAATGTCCATGGTCGGGAAACCGTAACCATCTATTGATCAACGAGCTAGTTAACTAGAGGCTTACTAGGGACATGGTGTTGTCTATGTACCCACACATGTATCTGAGTTTCCTATCAATACAATTATAGCATGGATAATAAGCGATTATCATGAGCAAGGAAATATAATAATAACTAATTTATTATTGCCTCTAGGGCATATTTCCAACAGTCTCCCACTTGCACTAGAGTCAATAATCTAGTTCACATCGCCATGTGATTAACACGATAGGTCACATCGCCATGTGACCAACATCCAAAGAGTTTACTAGTGTCGTAAACTAGTTCACATCATCATGTGATTAAGACTCAATGAGTTACGAGGTTTGATCATGTTTTGCTTGTGAGAGAGGTTTTAGTCAACAGTGTCGAACCTTTCAGATCCGTGTGTACTTCACAATTCTCTATGTCATATTGTAAATGCTGCTTCCACGCTCCACTTGGAGCTATTGCTCCACTATCGTATCCGGTTTGCTACTCGAGTCATTCGGATAGGTGTTAAGCTTGCATCGGCGTAACCCTTTACGCCGAACTCTTTATCACCTCCATAATCGAAACATATCCTTATTTACTCCAAGGACAATTTCGACCGCTGTCCAATGATCCATTCTGGATCATTCTTGTACCCTTGAGTGACTCATGGCAAGGCACACTTCCGGTGCGGTACACAGCATAGCATACTATAGAGCCTACGTCTAAAGCATAGGGGACGACCTTCGTCCTTTCTCTCTTTTCTGCCGTGGTCGAGCTTTAAGTCTTAACTTCATACCTTACATCTCAGGCAAGAACTCCTTCTTTGACTGATCCATCTTCAACACCTTCAAGATCATGTCAAGGTATGTGCTCATTTGAAAGTATTATTAAGCATTTTGATCTATCCTTATAGATCTCGATGCTCAATGTTCAAGTAGCTTAATCCAGGTTTTTTATTGAAAACATCTTTGAAATAACCCTATATGCTTTCCAGAAATTCTACATCATTTCTGATCATCAATATGTCAACAACATATACTCATCAGAAATTCTATAGTGCTCCCACTCACTTCTTTGGAAATACAAGTTTCTCATAAACTTTGTATAAACCCAAAATCTTTGATCATCCTATCAAAGTGCATATTCCAACTCCGAGATGCTTACTCCAGTCCTTAGAAGGATTGCTGGAGCTAGCATACCTTTTAGCATCCTTAGGATTAAAAAAACTTTTCTGATTGTATCACATACAACCTTTCCTTACGAAAGCTGGTAAGGAAACTCATTTTGACATCCATCTGCCAGATTTCATATATGCAGCTTGTGCTAACATGATCCCGACGGACTTTAAGCATCGCTACGGATGAGAAAATCTCATCGTAGTCAACTCCTTGAACTTGTGAAAAACTCTTCGCCACAAGTCTAGCTTCATAGACGGTGACATTACCGTCCTTGTCCGTCTTTAT
This sequence comes from Aegilops longissima, assembly GCA_021605205.1. Taxonomy (NCBI): domain Eukaryota; kingdom Viridiplantae; phylum Streptophyta; class Magnoliopsida; order Poales; family Poaceae; genus Aegilops; species Aegilops longissima. The sequence continues at coordinate 379,813,204 of CM038680.1, read as the reverse complement.
CTTAAAGATCCATTTATCTCAATGGCTCGTCGATCATCGGGCAAGTCCACCAAAGTCCATGCTTTGTTCTGATACATGGATCCTATCTCGGGTTTCATGGCTTCTAACCATTTGTCGGAATTTGGGCCCACCATCGCTTCTCCATAGCTCGTAGGTTCATTGTTGTCTAGCAACATGACCTTCAAGACAGGATCACCGTACCACTCAAGCAGTCCGCATCCTTGTCACCCTCGAGTGCAGTAGTGACTTGATCCAAAACTTCATGATCACTATCATAATCTTCGACTTCAATTGGTGTAGGTGCCACAGAACAACTTCACGTGCCTGCTACACACTTGTTGAAGAGACGGTTCAATAACCTCATCAAGTCTCCACCATCCTCCCACTCAACTTTCCGAGACAAACTTTTCCTCGAGAAAGGACCCGATTCAAGAAACAATCCCTATTTCTTTCGGATCTGAATTAGGAGGTATACCCAACCGTTTTGGGTGTCCTATGAAGATGCATTTTATTCGCTTTGGGTTCGAGCTTATCAACCTGAAACTTTTCCACATAAGCGTCGCAGCCCCAAACCTTTAAGAAATGACAGCTTAGGTTTCTCTAAACCATAGTTCATACGATGTCATCTCAACGGAATTATGTGGTGCCCTATTAAAGTGAGTGCGGTTGTCTCTAATGCCTAACCCATGAACGATAGTGATAATTCGATAAGAGACATCATGGCACGCACCATATCCAATAGGGTGCAACTATGATGTTCGGACACACCATCACACTATGGTGTTCGGTATATAGTTGTGAAACAATTTCCACAATGTCTCAATTGTGTACCAAACTCGTAACTCAGATATTCATCTCTATGATCACATCACGACATTTTATCCTCTTGTCACGAAGATCTTCAACTTCACTCTGAAATTACTTGAACCTTTCAATAATTCAGACTTGTGTTTCATCAAGAAAATATACTCAACATCTACTCAAATCATCTGTGAAGTAAGAACATAACGATATTCATTTGCATGCCTCGGCACTCATTGGACTGCACACATCAAAATGTGTTACTTCCAACAAGTTGCTATCTTGTTCCATCTTCTTTGAAACCGAGGCTTTTCACCATCTTGCCCATGTGGTATGATTTGCATATCTCAAGTGATTCAAAATCAAGTGAGTCCAAGCGATCCATCTGCATGGAGTTTCTTCATGCATATACACCAATAGACATGGTTAGCATGTCTCAAACTTTTCAAAATGAGTGAGTCCAAAGATCCATCAACATGGAGCTTCTTCATGCGTTCTATACCAATATGACTCAAATGGCAGTGCCACAAGTAAGTGGTATTATCATTACTATCTTATATTTTTGGCATGAAAATGTGTATCACTACGATCGAGATTCAATAAACCATTCCTTTAGGTGCAAGACCATTGAAGGTGTTATTCAAATAAATAGAGTAACCATTATTCTCCTTAGATGAATAACCGTATTGCGATAGATATAATCCAATCATGTCTATGCTCAACGCAAACACCAAATGACAATTATTCTGGTTTAATACTAATCTTGATGGTAGAGGGAGCGTGCGATGTTTGATCACATCAAACTTGGAAACACTTCCAACACATATCGTCGGCTCACCTTTAGCTAGTCTTCGTTTATTCTGTAGCTTTTATTTCAAGTTACTAACACTTAGCAACCGAACCGGTATCTTAATACCCTGGTGCTACAAGGAGTACTAGTAAAGTACACATTAACATAATGTATATCCAATATACTTCTATCGACCTTGCCAGCCTTCTCATCTACCAAGTATCTAGGGTAATTCTGCTCCAGTGGCTGTTCCCCTTATTACAGAAGCACTTAGTCTCGGGTTTGGGTTCAACCTTGGGTTTCTTCACTAGAGCAGCAACTGTTTTGCCGTTTCATGAAGTATCCCTTCTTGCCCTTGCCCTTCTTGAAACTAGTGGTTTCACCAACCATCAACAATTGATGCTCCTTCTTGATTTCTACTTTCGCGGTGTCAAACATCGCGAATACTTCAAGGATCATCATATCTATCCCTGATATGTTATAGTTCATCACGAAGCTCTAGCAGCTTGGTGGCAATGACTTTGGAGAAACATCACTATCTCATCTGGAAGATCACCTCCCACTCGGTTCAAGTGATTGTTGCACTTCAGACAATCTGAGCACAAGCTCAACGATTGAGCTTTTCTCCCTTAGTTTGCAGGCTAAGACAATCGTCGGAGGTCTTATACCTCTTGACATGGGCACGAGCCTGAAATCCCAATTTCAGCCCTCGAAACATCTCATATGTTCCGCGACGTTTTGAAAACGTATTTCGTGCCTCAATTCTAAACCATTTAACTGAACTATCACGTAGTTATCAAAACGTGTATGTCCGATGTTCGCAACATCCACAAGCGACGTTTGGGGTTCACACACTGAAGCGGTGCATTAAGGACATAAGCTTTCTCTTGTCCGCATAATCGCTACTTTCAACTTTCAACTATATTTTCCTTAGGAACATATCCAAACAGTGGAACTAAAGCGCGAGCTTACGACATAATTTGCAAAAGGTCTTTTGACTATGTTCAGGATAATTAAGTTCATCTTATGAACTCCCACTCAGATAGACATCCCTCTGGTCATCTAAGTAATTACATGATCCAAGTCAACTAGGCCGTGTCCGATCATCACGTGAGACGGACTAGTCATCATCGGTGAACATCTTCATGTTGATCGTATCTACTATATGACTCATGCTCGACCTTTCGGTCTCGTGTTCCGAGGCCATGTCCGTACATGCTAGGCTCGTCAAGTTAACCCTAAGTGTTTGGCGTGTGTAAATCTGTCTTACACCCGTTGTATGTGAGCGTAAGAATCCATCACACCCGATCATCACGTGGTGCTTAGAAGCGACGAACTTTAGCAACGGTGCACGCTTAGGGAGAACACTTCTTGAAATTGTTGTAAGGATCATCTTATTTACTACCGTCGTTCTAAGTAAACAAGATGCATAAACATAATAAACATCACATGCAATTATATAGTAGTGACATGATATGGACAATATCATATAGCTCCATTGATCTCCATCTTCGGGGCTCCATGATCATCATCGTCACCGGCATGACACCATAATCTCCATCATCATGATCTCCATCATCGTGTCTTCATGAAGTTGTCTCGCCAACTATTACTTCTACTACTATGGCTACCGGTTAGCAATAAAGTAAAGTAATTACATGGCGTTGTTTAATGACACGCAGGTCATACAATAAATAAAGACAACTCCTATGGCTCCTGCCGGTTGTCATACTCATCGACATGCAAGTCGTGAATCCTATTACAAGAACATGATCAATCTCATACATCACATATCATTCATCACATTCTTCTTGGCCATATCACATCACATAGCATACCCTGCAAAAACAAGTTAGGCGTCCTCTAATTGTTGTTTGCATGTTTTACGTGGTTGTTATGGGTTTCTAGCAAAACGTTTCTTACCTCGCAAAACCACAACGTGATATGCCAATTGCTATTTACCCTTCATAAGGACCCTTTTCATCGAATCCGTTCCGACTAAAGTGGGAGGCGGCACCCGCTAGCCACCTTATGCACCAAGTGCATGTCGGTTAGTGGAACTCTGTCTCACGTAAAAGCGTGTAAGGTCGGTCGGGCGCTTCATCCCACAATACCATCGAAACAAGATTGGACTAGTAACGACAAGCATATTGCACAAAATCAACGCCCACAACTACTTTGTGTTCTACTCATGCAAAGAATCTACGCAATAGACCTAGCTCATGATGCCACTGTAGGGGAACGTAGCAGAAATTCAAAATTTTCCTACGTGTCACCAAGATCTATCTATGGAGAAACTAGCAACGAGGGAAGGAGAGTGCATCTACATACCCTTGTAGATCGCTAAGCGGAAGCGTTCAAGAGAACGGGGTTGAAGGAGTCGTGCTCGTCGTGATCCAAATCACCGGAGATCCTAGTGCCGAGCAGACGGCACCTCCGCGTTCAACACACGTACAGCCGGTGGCGTCTCCCACGCCTTGATCCAGCAAGGAGAGAGGAGAGGTTGAGAAGACTCCATCCAGCAGCAGCACAACGGCGTGGTGGTGGTGGAGGCGTGGCAATCCAGCGAGGCCGCCCAAGCACCACGGCAGAGGAGGAGGAGGAGGCAGGGCTGCACCAAGAGAGGAGAAGTTCTCATGTGTGTTGGGTAGCCCAAAACCTCAAGTATATATAGGGGAAGGGGGGCGGCCCCTTTGGGTTCCACCCCAAGGGGTGCGGCCAGCCCTAGATGGGACTTGGGGGCGGCCAGAGGGGAGGAGTGCCTCCCAAGTCAAGTGGAGGCCCTCCCCTTAGGGTTTCCCCTTCCCATGCGCATGGGCCTTGGGGGCTGGTGCCCTGGCCCATTAAGGCTAGGGCGCCCCCTACAGCCCATGCTACTGTATTGGACGTGGTGGAACAATTTCCGGACCTCCGGACCCCTCCGAATCCTCCGGAACCTTCAGAAGCTTCCGGTACAATACCGAAAAAACCGAACTTTTTCCTAACCCGAACAACAACTTTCCATATATAAATCTTTACCTCCGGACCATTCCGGAACTCCTCGTGACGTCCGGGATCTCATCCGGGACTCCAACAACATTCGGTAACCACATACAAGCTTCCTTTATAACCCTAGCGTCATCGAACCTTAAGTGTGTAGACCCTACGGGTTCGGGAGACATGTAGACATGACCGAGACGTTCTCCGGTCAATAACCAACAGCGGGATCTGGATACCCATGTTGGCTCCCACATGTTCCACGATGATCTCATCGGATGAACCACGATGTCAAGGACTCAATCAATCCCGTATTCAATTCCCTTTGTCTAACGGTATTGTACTTGCCCGAGATTCGATCGTCGGTATCCCGATACCTTGTTCAATCTCGTTTCCGGCAAGTCTCTTTACTCGTTCCGTAACACATCATCCCGTGATCAACTCCTTGATCACATTGTGCACATATGATGATGTCCTACCGAGTGGGCCCAGAGATACCTCTCCGTCACACGGAGTGACAAATCCGATCTCGATTCGTACCAACCCAATGACACTTCGGAGATACCGTAATGCACCTTTATAGTCACCCGATTCGTTGTCACGTTTGGTACACCCAAAGCATTCCTCGGTATCCGGGAGTTGCACAATCTCATGGTCTAAGGAAATGATACTTGACATTAGAAAAGCTTTAGCATACGAACTACGATCTTTGTGCTAGGCTTAGGATTGGGTCTTGTCCATCACATCATTCTCCTAATGATGTGATCCCGTTATCAACGACATCCAATGTCCATGGTCAGGAAACCGTAACCATCTATTGATCAACGAGCTAGTTAACTAGAGGCTTACTAGGGACATGGTGTTGTCTATGTACCCACACATGTATCTGAGTTTCCTATCAATACAATTATAGCATGGATAATAAACGATTATCATGAGCAAGGAAATATAATAATAACTAATTTATTATTGCCTCTAGGGCATATTTCCAACACTGAGGCGGGGAAGGGCGCGGACGGCGCGGCAGAGGCGGCTTCCTCTGTCTGCTCCCGACAGAAGGAAGCAGCGGCCTTGCGATCAAGGAAGGAGGCGGCTCGCGGCGGCGCGGGGTCGGGGAGGTCGCGGACGGGGCCGGAGATGAGATCCAGGGCGGACGCTTCAAGGGACTCCGGCGGAACGGACTTGGCAGGGAGGCGGCGGAAGCTGCAAGGCCATGGCAGGGAAAATTCAGACGAGAGTCTGGCAGGGAGGAACAAGATAGGTGAAGGAGAGGGACGGGCAGAGGGAGGCGGACCGGGTGGCGCTCGTGCTCCGGCGAGCTGCTGCTCAACATGGAGGTGACGAAGACTTGGGGCGAACAAGCGGCGGAGGACGTCATCGCGAGCTCTTTGGGAGGCGCTGTCCATGGCGGGCGTCCTGCGTTGGAAGAGACAGAGAGCCATGCATGAGAGGCCGAAAGAGAAACGCGAGGAAGGAGGAAGGAGAGGTGAGGTCGCGAGGCAGTTCCTGCTGGGGCTCCGGCGAGCTGGTTCTGGCGACGACGAATGGCGACGACGAATGGCGACGACTCCATGGAGGGAGGAGCAAACGGGAGGAGCTCCTTCTCGTTCCCACATCCAGCCAGCACGGAGGCTCTCTAGTGGCTTCGAACGGAGGAGCTCGGGCAGGTGGTTGGATGGGGATCGATGGATTGGAAGGTTGCGGTTGGCCCGATCTGGAAAACGAGGAAGGTGGCGGCTTCGGTTGGTGGTTTGGATTGGGAGGGGATCCCAAGAAAGAAAAGACCAGAGGAGCGGCGGCGGCTAGGAGGATCCCTAGAAATTAGGGATTGGTCCGATGATAGCACTGCTATATATAGTAGGTGGTTGTTAGATTAGGGCTAACTTCGTCTCTTGATCAAAATTGAATGGTCGGGAAAAATAGCCTAGGGAGCCCAAAAATAAAAAACGGTGATGTTTTATAGATCTTTGGGGATGATCCGGATCCAATGGTCGCGATTGGCGGTCGGGTTCGGGGCAGTTTTGACGACGCCTTGGGGTCTTGAGCAAAGAGTAGAGAGGGTCAAACGGACGACAAGAGGAATCGAAAACCCGATTGGTCTCAAACGGTCAACGAAAGCAAGGGGACGCGCAACTACGAGCGGGTGCAAGCTTTTAAGAAAACAATGCCGATGCAATGCACATGATGCTATGAGATGAGATGCCTGACATGAACACAATGCAAAACAACAGACAAAACCCAACCACAACGGAAATAAAATATCGCATCTCCGGAAAAGGCAAGAATTGGAGTTACGAATATGGAAAATTGCATCCGGGGCGTTACAACACTCCACCACTACAAGAGGATCTTGTCCCGAGATCTAGGATGGCACCGGAGAGAAACGGAAGAGGAAGAGGTAAAACATAGTTGCTTCTTTGACAAAAGAGTGAAACCACGAACTTTGAGAGGTTGAACAAAATGAAAGAAAGAAAACAACAAAGATGAACAAAGTTGAAAACACTCTGTTAGAAAATAGGAACATGGGATACGACGAGTACCAAGAGGTTTAGTGATAACATAGATATTGACACCACTCCGGTTAAAACAAGATAGAGAAGGAATAAGAATGATATAATTTGGGCAGCACTCCGACTATAAATGGAAGGAATTGAACATGATCTTGACAAGATGAGAGGATACTTGATGAAAGAAAAGAGGATACTTGATGAAATCAACAAACACTGCCTCTGGAACTATTGAAAAAAAATGGCACAAGGGGTAAGAAAGATTTCAGACAGCTCTCCGGTTGAGGAAGTAGGCAAACTTGATAAGATGAGAGAACTTGAGCAGAGGACATAACACTCCTGTTAAACGGATAAGCAAGGAAAAGAACATGATATTGACAAAAAAAGATGATGGGTCGAAGAGAGCAACATCACAATGCCTTCGGGACAAATGAAAGAGTGGAATCAAGAGAACAGAGAAGAGAAGAACAACTTCTATCACAATTGAATTTGAAAGAGCCTCCTTAAAAAGAAGGATAGAACGGAGTTGTTGGAAAACCAACAACGAAAAGAATAACCTTGTAGTGGGCTTATGGAAACATCGCAACATTATGAGGTGACAAACGGCCACTAAAGAAAGCTATTGATTTGAGTGAGAGCACCAAGGCAACGAAAACTTCTTTCACCAAGAGGATAGGAGAAAACTTGGATCATTGATAAGCACCATAATTAGCAACAATCCTTAGGGAAAGCTTTAGGTGAAATATAGCCCAAGATAACTCCAATGAAGAGATTGATGGATTTAAAATACCTCATTCTTGACAACATGTGAATCATGAAACTGTCAAAATGACATAACACCACCTCAAAAGATAAGGTCGAAAGAATTGCACTTTGGAATGCAAGATGAAGAATGCTTGAACTCCTCAAAACAAAACATGTGTTGAGCACCATGTTTATTTTAGAGTATGGCTTGACGGATCTTAGCTTCGAGAGGAATCTTGAAGAACAATTGAAGAATGAAAAGAATCCTTGACGAACCATCATGTAGAGCCTCCATGAAGAACTCCGGTAATGAAAAGATGATAAAAAGGAAGAGAAGTTGACAACACAAGGTGAAACCTTGCAGTGATAAGATGAAGCTTTGAAATGATATAACCGAGAAAACTTGGAACTCCGGAAAGAAAGATGAACAAATGAAATCAAGAATTTTGATGATCCTCCGGAATAAGGAATTGAATTACTCGATGAAACAAGAATAAGAATTACATTATGTTGATCCTTCACCAATTAAATTGATGACAAGCAATGGATTAGGCATATTACTTATTCTCGTTGAAAAAGGATTGAAGAGAGATATTGCTCAACTTGGGAAGGTCTTCAACGATCCGCCGGTAGGATTGAAACAACGAATGAATCTATATGATAACGAAGGAAGAGAACTCTTGAGCGAACCACCGTAAGAATTGAAAATGAGCGAAGAAAAACAACGAATCGCCGTAAGGAATTAGAAATGAGCGAAGATACTTGAGAGAATTTAGATACATGAGAACGGAGAGATCATGAACTGATTAGTGAATACTTGAATGATGCACCGTAAGATTTGGGGAACAAGAGCTGATAGCTGGAATGAATAATTACGAGATGATGGGCTCGAAAGAATCAAACTGAAAAGACTCTGAATTGCTCGGATGGGTGAAAAGAATTCTCACAATCAAAACAATTATGAGGATGGCACGAAGCTAGAACCATGAATCTTGAAGAGAATGGAGCAAGATTAAAGAGAAACTCTTCTTTGGTCTTCAAATGTTGAGAATGACGACGAAAACATACACCATGAATTGTTGAGACACTCGAATAAAAATTAGAAAGGTTGAACCAACGATGAAAAGAATTTGAAAGATCTTGGGGAAAGCCATGACTGATGATAATTCATTCTTACGTCAAACTTCGAAAAGAATTTGGGAATAGCTCCGGGAAAATTAGAAGAGTCAGGTAAGATCCTGGAAAAAGACCTGTGGGTTAGGGCCCACTCAAAAGAACCACTGTTGAACGATTGCTTGAAAAGAGAGATTGCACCGGTTGATTTAAATGGCTTGAATGGGATAACAAACTCGAAATAACTTGAACGGATTAAGAATGGAAACACGAATCTTCTGAGATATCTTCATCACTCCGGAACAAATGAATAGCGAGAGGTGAATGATTAATTGGTGCATCGGAATGGGAAATCATTGTGAAAAGAGGAAAAGGGACAAGATCAACACCGAAATCTTGAACTAAATCCACCGGAGAAGAAAATTAGAATGGAACAATGATAAGGTTGAAGCTTCCTTAGCGTCTTCATGAGAAATCACCGGATAAAACATTAAAGGAAAAGAATGAAGAAACTTCACTCAATATAATGGATACTTGATTAGGGATATATGAGTCCTTGAAGAAAAAGGGTGGGAGGGCGGGAAATCAAAGGCAACTTGGGTCGGATGAAACGAACACCGTTTAGAATAAGGTATGGAATCAACACTTGGCATTGAAGCAACTTGAATACCACAAAACGGAACAAAAACAAAGGATTTGGCTTGCAGAATAAGCCGGAACAAATACATATGATAGAGATTTACCCAATCCCATATCATGCATCTGTCGGAAAGATATTCTAGGAGCTACTTGAATTCCCACCTATAAACTCCCAAACTTTCGGTTATGCAATCAGGTGTTGGGGATCTGAGGGACACAAAATATATCACCCAAACTAACAATACCAAGATCCATTGTATCCATCCGTCAACACATAACCAAGAAACCTTCGAAATCGTGTACCTCAACCTTGAAAAGCATCCGTTATACGAGTTATGGCAATACTCTCGAGCTCGCCCGATCTTCGGGTTATCGAGGTTATCTCACCAACAACTGCATAAAAGAGATTTTCGATGTCGGCAAAACTCAGGTATTCCAGAACTGCAACGATAAAATTGTGACGATAACACCTCGGAGCTCAACTCCCCGGGACACTGCCACAACCCCTAAATGTCAGGAGGCACCAAGAACAATGTTCACGTCACAAAACCATCGAAACGATTCCAAGATACCCGCGTGATCCTAAAAAAAATTTAGTGAAATTTGAGGAGAGAAGAGTCAAAACTCTACGTCAGGAGGCCTCACCAGAGCGACGAAGGGACTAAGGAGTCAAAAGAATCCTACTCTCCGATATATATAATCCTAAGACCCAAAACATTTTCCGCTCTAGACTCAACAACGCCAGCAAACAATCAAGTAGGGGCTCCTAAGTCGGGGAAGGCTCTGATTACCAACTTGAAACGCCCTCGATGCGGCTATATCTCCCACGTGTCGAAGCACGACTTAGAGGCATAACCGCATTGAAAGCAATGTCGCAAGTGAGGTAATCTTCACACAACCCATGTAATACATAAGGGAAAGAGATACATAGTTGGCTTACAATCGCCACTTCACACAATACATGAGTAAAGCGTTACATCATACAGATACAATCAAGGTCCGACTACGGAACCAAAATAAAAGAAGACTACCCCAAATGCTACACAGATCCCCGATCGTCCCAACTGGCTCCACTCTTGATCAACTGAAGCGAAACAACACAATGAACAAGATCTTCATCGAGCTCCTCCTTGAGCTCGGGTTAAATCCCGCACGGTTTCATCGGCACCTGCAAACTGGTTTTGGAAGTATCTGTGAGTCACGGGACTCAGCAATCTCACACCCGAGATCAAGACTATTTAAGCTTATGGGTAGGAGAAGGTAGTGAGATGGAGCTGCAGCAAGCGACTAGCATATATGGTGGCTACCATACGCAAAAGAGAGCGAGAAGAGAAGCAAAGCACGGTCGAACAGCTATGATCAAGAAGTGATCCTGAAACTACTTACGTCAAGCATAACTCCAACACCGTGTTCACTTCCCGGACTCCGCCGAGAAGAGACCATCACGGTTACACACGCGGTTGATGTATTTTAATTAAGGTCAACTTCGGGCTTTCTACAACCGGACATTAACAAATTCCCATATGCCTCATAACCATGGGCACGGCTTTGGAAGATAATACCTGCGGGGTGTCCCAACAGCCCATTATAAGCTCTCACGGTCAGCGAAGGATATTCCTTCTACCGGAAGACCCGATCGATCTCGGAATCCCGGACTACAAGACATTTCGACAGCAATAAAACAAGACCAGCAAAGCCGCCCGAATGTGCCGACAAATCCGATAGGAGCTGCACATATCTCGTTCTCGTGGCACACCGGATAAGCGAAGCGTCTGGTACCGACGTAATCCAAGTTGCCAAGGAATGGTCCCAAGACGGTGCTCTAGTTTGGACCAACACTCGGAGGAGCACCGGCCGGGGTAAAATAAAGATGACCCTTGAGTCTGCAGAACCCAAGGAAAAAAGGCTTAGGTGGCAAATGGTAAAACCAAGGTTGGGCCTTCTTTGGAGGAGTCTTATTCAAAGCGAACTGTCAAGGGGTCCCATAAATCACCCAACCGTGTAAGGAGCATAAAATCCGGGAACATAACACGGTATGACGAAAACTAGGTCGGCAAGAGTGGAACAAAACACCAGGCATAAGGCCGAGCCTTCCACCCTTTACCAAGTATATAGATGCATTAATTAAATAAGATATATTGTGATATCCCAACAAGTAAACATGTTCCAACAAGGAACAACATCTCCATGTTCAACAAGGAACAAACTTCATCTTCACCGCAACTAACAACGCTATAAGAGGGCTGAGCAAAGCGGTAACATAGCCAAACAACGGTTTGCTAGGAAAGGTGGGTTAGAGGCTTGACATGGCAACATAGGAGGCATGATATAGCAAGTGGTAGGCATCGTAGCATAGGCATAGCAAAAGAGCGAGCATCTAGCAAGCAAAGATAGAAGTGATTTCGAGGGTATGGTCATCTTGCACGAAATCCATAAGGAAGAAGAACGAGTCCGTGAAGAAGACAAGCGGATGTAGTCGAGCGAATCCTCACAACTCCGGAACGAAACCGAAGCTAACAAGAGAAGCAACCCGGAAAGAAACAAACAACATGGTAAATGCACAAGCATAAACATGGCATGATGCACAAACAAGTATGATGCATGTCCGGTTTAATTAGCATGGCATGGCAATATACACAAACAAAACTACAAATTAAGTGGAGCTCAATAAGCAACGAGTTGCATATTGACGAAACACCACATTCAAGTTATTTGGTTCGATCTCGTTTAGGTACTCAACAATATTAAATGGTGTTAAACATGGCAAGGGGTGAAGCACAACAAAACTACCTACCTAGGCAAGTTTAAATGAGGCGGAAACAACGAACAACAAGTCCGGAAAATCCTCATGCATATTTATGGATTAGGTACTGTTCTGCCCTAAAAACAATTTTAGAGTTGTTAAACATGCAAAACAAGTACACCATGTTAAACTAGGCATTATTCTACCCCATTTACATATATAATTTATTTAAAACCGAGCTACGGTTATTTAGTTATGAAATAAATCATTTTAGCATGGCAATTATGCAAAATAATGCAAACAGCAATGTTAAACATTTCAAACATGGATGAGAGTGGCATATTATGAAACTAGACAAAATTCTAAGCATTTTGCATATATAAATTATTTTAATCCGATGCACGGTTAATGAGTTATTATATGCATGAACATGAAGGACTTTTCTGTAAAACGGCATTCTCTGGATAAAATGCTAAAACGTTCAGAACTGGAAAAAAGTGATGCGGGCCGAATCTGGCTGGCCCGATAGGAGCGTGGTATTGGAGGCTCACCAATGGCTCGGCCCAGTCGGTGTAGGAGGCCCAAGAGGGCGCGAGGCTGGAGGAGGCCGGTTGGGACGCGCTGGGCCTGGCGAAGGGGCTGCTTGGTCGCGATCCACGTAGGCGAGGAAGGCGCGGTCAACACAGCGAGCAGAGGCGCGTCGTCCTCCCTGCTCGAATGAAGTAGAGGAGGCGAGCAGGGCGCTGGGCAGCAGGTCGCGCGCAAACCGGCAAGGAACTCCGGCGACGGGATCCGGCCAGAAGTGCCGTGGTGGAGGAGGAGGTGGATCCAGCGGATCTGAGGCGAGGAAGAAGCGCAGACGGCAGCGGCGGCGGCTTCTTCCTCTGTCTGCACTCCCGACAGAAGGAAGCAGCGCGCGCGGATCAAGGAAGGAGGTGGCTCATGGCGCTGGGTCGAGGAGGTCGCGGACGGGCCGGAGATGAGATCCAGGCGGGCCTTCAAGGGACTCCAGTGAGCGGACTTAGCGGGGAGGCGGCGGAAGCTGCAAGGCCATGGCGGGGAAAATTCAGACGAGAGTCAGACAGGGAGGAACAAGATAGGTGAAGGAGAGGGACGGGCAGAGGGAGGCGGACCGGGTGGCGCTCGTGCTCCGGCGAGCTGCTGCTCAACATGGAGGTGATGAAGACTTGGGGCGGAGCAAGCGACGGAGGACGTCATCGCGAGCTGCTGGGGAGACGCTGTCCATGGCGGGCATCCTGCGTTGGAAGAGACAGAGAGCCATGCGTGAGAGGCCGAAAGAGAAACGCGAGGAAGGAGGAAGGAGAGGTGAGGTCGCGAGGCAGTTCCTGCTGGGGCTCCGGCGAGCTGGTTCTGGCGACGACGAATGGCAGCGCACAGAATGGCGGCGACTCCATGGAGGGAGGAGCAAGCGGAGGAGCTCCTTCTCGTTCCCACATCCAGCCAGCCGACGGAGGCTCTCTGGTGGCTTCGAGCGGAGGAGCTCGGGCAGGTGGTTGGATGGGGATCGATGGATTGGAAGGTTGCGGTTGGCCCGATCTGGAAAGCGAGGAAGGTGGCGGCTTGGTTGGTGGTTTGGATCGGAGGGATCCCAAGAAAGAAAAGACCAGAGGAGCGGCGGCGGCTAGGAGGATCCCTAGAAATTAGGGATTGGTCCGATGATAGCACTGCTATATATAGTAGGTGGTTGTTAGATTAGGGGCTAACTCGTCTCTTCGATCAAAATCGGACGGTCAGGAAAAATAGGCTAGGGAGCCCAAAAATAAAAAAACGGTGATGTTTTATAGATCTTTGGGGATGATCCGGATCCAACGATCGCGATCGAGCGATCGGGTTCGGGCAGTTTTTTTGAGACGCCGCGAGGGTCTTGAGCAAAAAGTAGAGAGGTCAAGCGGACGACAAGAGGGAACCGAAAACCCGATTGGTCTCGAGGCGGTCAACGAAAGCAAGGGGGCCAGCGCAACTACTGAGCGGGTGCAAGCTTTTAAGAAAACAATGCCGATGCAATGCACATGATGCTATGAGATGAGATGCCTGACATGAACACAATGCAAAACAACAGACAAAACCCAACCACAACGGAAATAAAATATCGCATCTCCGGTAAAGGCAAGAATTGGGGTTACGAATATGGAAAATTGCATCCGGGGCGTTACAACATCTGAGGCTCACGCCATTGTCAACATAGTCAATAAACGAGAGAATTACACTACGAGCGGCTGACACCAAGGACCCAGTAGGTCGTGCAGTTTTTTTTAGGAACAAGCAGTTGTTATTTATACTAGTTTTAGCGACGGATCAGGGTAACAACGGGGCTGTGCGGGGGCCGTGGCCCGTCTAGCCGGGGTTTTATTTATGTTTACCACATCATGAGCCCAGTTGTGTTTTTTTTGTTGCTGAAAATGGCTAGCCCAGTTCTATTTTTTTAAAGAAATACCCAAATGAGGCCTACTTGCTTTATCAGCCCTGCTGGGCTGCAAATCTTTCAAGACGAGGAGAGTTTCATTCGGTTTGCCCAGAAATGGGCTATACATTTTTAAAACACATCAAACCGGGAATTAGTTTCAATTTTTTTTCATTAGAAGATTTTAAATTCCATTGATTTTTATGCGTGGACAATTATTTGGATTTTATATGTATATAAATTATTTTTCAAAATAGTTTCAATGTGAATCGATATTTCGGGATTAAAAACAGTTGACCGCACCAAAATATGCAAAAAATTCGTATACTTTTTAACCGTGGCCACAATATGAGGTGTAATTCTAACAAAAAGAAGATGGGATCAAAAAAAATCTTAAGAATTAGCAAATGGGTTGTACATTATTAGAAATAATGCTCACGAGAGCAGTGACTGTTGGATGTCCATCCAACGGCTGTCGTGCTTCTTCAATCTTTGCTTTTCCTGCTCCATCCGCTCAAGCAAGCGCCGGCGGGACTGCGTGCTCCCTCCTCCCGTGGCCGGCTATGCTGCCGTACAGGCCTCACTGCCCCATCGTACTCCCATCGCTGTCCTAGCCATCCCTCTACTCACCCACACCTGTTGTTATTCTCCGGCGACGGCAGACGAACCAAGAAACCCTCGTCAACGTACTCCCTCCACGTGGAAACAACTTCCAGTCTTCCCTGCCTCCGTGTTGTTCCTTCCTAGGCCTCGCCGTCGTCCACCGCCCTGGTGCTCTCGGCGCTGCCTGGCCAACATGGTCAATGAACGACATCCATCGGAAGTGGATCAGACGTGGAGAGGCGACAGCTGGATCCACGGCCGCCGCAAGGAAATGCCTCCTTATTATCGCAAAATAATGATTCCTCCACCGACAGCTAGGACCCACGGAAGGGCTTACAGATTTCATGGAAAAACGTTCCCCATGACAGATCGGACCCACCAGATATATCTTCGCACGCAAGGAAGTGCCTCCTTATGACGCACACAAAAATGAATACCCCCTGCTAGCTGGGACCCACCATTGTGGGTGGCTGACTTGTGGGTCTACTAAGTTGACGGGGACAGAGGGCTTTATCAACTTAGTCAATCTGAACGATTCTAGCTCCAGTGACCGTACGATGTCCATCCAACGGCCATAGTGCTTCTTCAACCTCTGGTCTTCTTGCTTGAGCTGCCCAAAGCAGCGCCGATCGTGCCGCCTGCTCCTACCTCTCGTGGCCGGCTGTGCTGCCACGGAGGCCTCACCGCCCCCATACTACTCCCACCGCTGGCCAGGACATCCCTCCACTCACCCACACCCCCTGTTATTCTGCGGCGATGGCAGCCTCACACCGCAGCCGAACCAGTGAACCCTCGTACTCCTCTCCGCGTGGGCATCCACTGCCGCGTCTTCCCCGGCTCTGTGTTGTCCCCTTCCTAGGCCTCGCCGTCGTCCACTGCCTTGGTGCTCTCGGCGCGGCGTGGTCAATGTGGTCAACGACCGACTTCCATCGGAAGAGTACTGTATGTGGAGAGGCTGACAGCTGGTTCCATGGCCGCAGCTGGGTCCACGGCCGCAGCTGGGTCCACGGCCACAGCCCAGTTTTTTTGTGATTTGCCAAGTAAGTCGCTTTGTCAGGCCTGTTGGGCTGCAAATCTTTCAAGACGAGAAGAGCTTCATTCGGCTGGCCGAGAAAATGGCCTATCAGTAATGAGAAATGGGATATTCATTTTTTAAACACATCAAACCGGCAATTAGTTTCAAATTTCTTTTTTTCATTTTGAGATTTTAAATTGCATTGATTTATATGTGTGGACAATTTGTTGGATTTTATATTGATATACATTTATTTTTTAAATCAGTTTGAATGTGACTCGAAATTTCGGGATTAAAAACAGTTCGGACCGCACCGAAATATGCAAAATTTCGTATAATTTTTTAACTGTGGCCACAACATGGGCTGTAATGCTAACAAAAAGAATATGGGCTCCAAAAAAATCTTAAGAATTAGAAAATGGGCTGTAAATTATTAGAAATAATGGCAGATGGGATGTATGATGTTTTCCACAGATTTGAGGATTTCCTAAAAAAAGGTTAACCACAAGCAGTGACTGTTGGATTTCCATCCAACGGCCATCGTGCTTCTTCAATCTCTGCTCTTCCTGCTCCAGCCGCTCAAACAAGCGCCGGTGAGACTGCCTGCTCCCTCCTCCCTGAGGCCAGCTGTGCTACCGCGCAGGCCTCACCGCCCCACCGTACTCCCATCGCTGGCCTAGCCATCCCTCTACTCACCCACACCTGTTGTTATTCTCCGGAAATGGCATACGAACCAGTAAACCCTCCTACAGTCGTACTCCCCTCCGCGTGGGAAACAACTGCCGAGTCTTCCCTGCCTCCGTGTCGTTCCCTTCCTAGGCCTCGCTGTCGTCCACCGCCCTGGTGCTCTCGGCGTGGCCTAGTAAACATGGTCAACGACCGACATGCACCTGAAGTGGATTGTACATGGAGAGGCTGACAGCTGGGTCCACGGCTGCACGCAAGGAAATGCCTCCTTATTACATGCAAAATAATGATTCCTCCACCTGACATCTGGGACCCACCGAAAGGGCCTCTATATTTCGCGAAAAAATGTTACCGCCGCTGACAGCTTGGACCCACCAGCTATATCTTCGCACGCAAGGAAGTGCATCCTTTTTATGCACAAGAAATGAATACTCCCCCTGCTAGCTGGGACCCAGTATAGTGGCAGGCTGACTTGTGGGCCTACTAAGTTGACGGGGATGGAGGGCTTTCTCAACTTAGTCAATATGCACGATTCTAGCTCCACTAACCGTACGATGTGTCCATCCAACGGCCGTAGTGCTTCTTCAACCTCTGGTCTTCTTGCTCCAGCCGCCCAAACCAGCGCCGGTCGTGCCTCGTGCTCCTGCCTCCCGTGGCCGGCTGCGATGCGGCGGAGGCCTCACCGCCCCTACTACTCCCACCGCTGGCCAGGCCATCCCTCTACTCACCCACTCTCCCTGTTACGGCAGCCTCACACCGCAGCGAACGAGTGAACCCTCATACTCCTCTACGCGTGGGCATCCACTGTAGCGTCTTCCCCGGCTCCGCGTCGTCCCCTTCCTAGGCCTCGTCGTCGTCCACCGCCCTGGTGCTCTCGGCGCGGTGTGGTCAACGTGGTCAAGGAACGGCTTCCATCGGACGTGGACTATATGTGGAGAGGCTGACAGCTGGGTCCACGGCCGTAGCGAGGAAGTGCCTCCTTATTACGTGCAAAATAATTATTCCTGCACCTGACAGCGTGGACCCACCGGACGGGCCACCGTATTTCGCGAAAAAAAAAACGTTTCCCCTCACTGCTGGGACCCACCAGCTACATCTTCGCACACAAGGAAGTGCGTCCGGGCAAAAAAACGATTCGCCCCCCTGACTGCTGGGACCCACCAGCTACATCTTCGCACGCAAGGAAGTGCCTGATAGTCGAGACCCACCTGGTCGAAGCGTATGTAGCGTTGTCATTCTGGTCGTGAACGTGTATGTACATACTGGTCGATGTAGAGGCGCGCACATGTCGTAGTAGAGGCGCGCACGTAGCATGTACACGTACGTACAACAGCCAGTGTGCAAGAAAGAAAATACGGCCACGTACGTACATACGGGCAGGGTCTCGAACGCCTACTCTCGCATACGTACGGCCAGGGCTCGTGTACATGGCTGGGTCGGAACGGAGAAACAACATCTTCGCCGTGTTCATGGGGAGCCAAACCGGCTGGGTCGGAACGGAATGCGTCGCCATGTTCATCGGGAGGGCTTGGACGGAACAGCCGATGGAAACGAGGCCTGGCGTACCTCGGAACGGAGGAAACGGCCTTGTGTTCGACCGGCCATGTTCGAAACGGGATCCTATTCATCGGGAGGGGTCTGGCGTACCACAAAACGGAGGAAACGGACCTCCTATGGTCGAAATAGAGGTCCTGTTGATCGGGAGGGTGTGTAATCTTGCAAAATGGAGAAGCGGACTTGTGTTGGGCGCTACAGTCAAAGCAGGGGTCCTGTTCATCGGGAGGAGTGTGGCGTACTGCAAAACGGGACTCCACGGGATACTGTTCATCTCCATCGTTGACCCCCTCCAGCCTCCACGGGCTACTATTCATCCACCGTCAACCTCCTCCAGCCTCCACCTGCGACTATTCATCCACGGGCTCCTGTTCATCCAGCCTCCACCGCGCGCTACTCCACCGGCTACTGTTCAACCAGCCCTCTCCACGGGCTCCTGTTCAACCACCCCTCCACGGGCTACTGTTCATCCTGCCCTCCACCGTCTACTGTTCATCCCGCCCTCCACGGGGTCCTGTTCATCCAGCCCCAAACGGCTCGATCGATCGGGGTACTGTTCATCCAGAGGCAACACCACGGGGTCCTGTTCATCCACCCCCACCGGGAACTGTTCATCCAACCCCCCCCCCCCCCCCGCAACGCTCACTGTTCATCCAGAGGCAGCATCGGTCAGCTTCAGTTAGCAGCAGTAGCAAATAAATCGCTCGATCAGGTTCAGTTAACAGACATCGATCGATCACTCGGGTTCAGTAACGCATAGCCTGCAGTGCAATCGCTCGGGTTCAGTTAGAGCCCAACGCCTCGCTCGGGTTAAGTTAGAGCCCAACGCCTCGCACACACGCGCGTACGTGCGAGGGAAACGCGCATCGCTCAGCCCCCGACCACCCACCATAACCGTGGACTCCCCGATATTTTCCGCGCCCTCACTTCTACCACGGTTTTTTCCGTCATGGACGGCCCAAAGAATGTCATGCAGATGCGTTTTCGGCCCGCCCAGGATGAAAAGCCCATTTTCTGTCATGATTTTTTGTCATAGAAGTAGGGCCCCACCACATCTATGATGATACCGGGTTTTGTCACAATTATCGGCATAGAAGTGTCATAAGTAGGACAGGAAAAAATTCGTTCGGCCCAAAATGTCACGGATGTGTCTTTTTTTTGTAGTGTGTCACAGTACTTATGCCTATTCTCTCTTATTTTACAAGGTTTACATGAAGAGGGAGAATGCCGGCAGCTAGAATTCTGGGCTGGAAAAGGAGCAAATATTAGAGACCTATTCTGCACAGCTCCAAAAGTCCTGAAACTTCACGAGAGTCATTTTTGGAATTAATAAAAAATACTGAGTGAAGAAAATACCAGAGGGGGCCCACACCCTGGCCACGAGGGTGGGGGCGCGCCCTACCCCCTGGGCGCGCCCCCTGCCTCGTGGGCCCCCTAGCAGGCCTCCGATGCCCATCTTCTGCTATATGAAGTCTTTTACCCTAGAAAAAAAAAGAAGCAAGCTTTCGGGAAGAAACTCCGCCGCCACGAGGCGGAACCTTGGCGGAACCAATCTAGGGCTCCGGCAGAGCTATTTTGTCAGGGAAACTTCCCTTCGGGAGGGGGAAATCATCGCCATCATCATCACCAACGATCCTCTCATCAAAGCCTCAGATTGGTACCTGTGGGTTGCTAGTAGTGTTGATTACTCCTTGTAGTTAATGCTAGTTGGTTTATTTGGTGGAAGATCATATGTTCAGATCCATTATGCATATTAATACCCCTCTGATTATGAACATGAATATGATTTGTGAGTAGTTACGTTTGTTCCTCAGGACATGGGAGAAGTCTTGCTATAAGTAGTCATGTGAATTTGGTATTCGTTTGATATTTTGATGAGATGTATGTTGTCTTTCCTCTAGTGGTGTTATGTGAACAGCGACTACATGACACTTCCCCGTTATTTGGGCCTAGAGGAAGGCATTGGGAAGTAATAAGTAGATGATGGGTTGCTAGAGTGACAGAATCTTAAACCCTAGTTTATGTGTTGCTTCATAAGGGGCTGATTTGGATCCATATGTTTCATGCTATGGTTAGGTTTACCTTAATACTTCTTTTGTAGTTGCGGACGCTTGCAATAGGAGTTAATCATAAGTGGGATGCTTGTCCAAGTAAGGACAACACCCAAGCATCGGTCCACCCACACATACCAAATTATCAAAGTAACGAACGCGGATTATATGAGCGTGATGAAAACTAGCTTGACGATAATTCCCATGTGTCCTCGGGAGCGCTTTTCTCTATATAAGAGTTTGTCTAGGCTTGTCCTTTGCTACGAAAAGGATTGGGCCATCTTGCTGCACCTTATTTACTTTCATTGCTTGTTACTCGTTACAAATTACCTTATCACAAAACTATCTGTTACCGATAATTTCAGTGCTTGCAGAGAATACCTTGCTGAAAACCGCTTATCATTTCCTTCTGCTCCTCGTTGGGTTCGACACTCTTATCAAAAGGACTACGATAGATCTCCTATACTTGTGGGTCATCAGTACTAAATACATGAGAAACAAATATAATTGCTATATTTCCAAGTTGTTAAGCATGCTTGGTTTGGTTAACTATCTGATCTTCTATTAGGAGTATGTTATATTGTGCAATGTGGTGCTCAGTTAACGTTTGGTTCATTTGTTGTGATGTTTAGTTAAATGCTTGGTTCAATTCTGCAATGCGATGTTCAATTGATGAGGCTGCATTCTCTTACTGTATACCATGTGAGGAATAAATCGAATTTGGTTGTACTAAATACATGAGAAACAAATACAATTGCTATATTTCTAAGTTGTTAAGCATGCTTGGTTTGGTTAACTTTCTAATCTTCTATTAGGAGTATGTTATATTGTGCAATGTGGTGCTTAGTTAACGTTTGGTTCATTTGTTGTGGTGTTTAGTTAACTGCTTGGTTCAATTCTGCAATGCGATGTTCAATTGTGTGGCTGCATTCTGTTATTGTATACCATGTGAGGAATAAATCGAATTTGGCTGCACTTAATACATGAAAAACATATACAAGTGCTATATTTCCTAGTTCTTAATCATGCTTGGTTTGGATAAATGGGTTTTCCATGTTGCTTGAATTAATCTGATGAATCTGCAATGTGCTTATTTATCATCGACATATTTTACTGATAGGATCACGAACCCTTACTTAACCTCGATGACTAACTACCTTATATGTGTTGCGAGGAAACAATGGGAAGCACCGAGGTTTACAAGATGGTACTAACTATTATACCTTGCCTTTTTGTATTCCTTTCCCCACTTCCAATATAGAGAAGATATTTATGCACATCATTGTTTTCAGGCTTCACTGATAATTACCTCTCAAACCACCTCGTGGTCGGGGCGAGAAAGTTTTCATACAACACCCACGGTTCAATATTGAAGTGTTCCTGAAGAGGTCGAAGGATGGACAGTCAATCATCCACAGGCACTGGCCTAAAGTTGCAAAGACCTTCAACATGAATGAAGGCTCAATATTCGCCTTCCGCTTCAACAGTTTTCCAAATGAGATGCATCTCTCTATGTACCGTCTATGATGCTAATTTCGAAAGGTTCTAGATGTTGCATGTGAAACTTGCTGCTGGTGCAGTTGTATAATGGGGTAGCTGAGTGCTGAAGCTATATCATGTTGTAATCCGATGTATTTCAATTATGAAATCATGCTTCCTTAATATGCAAATGTAATATATTATGTGCTTAATATGAATGTCAATTAGATTAGTAAATGGATTATTAATAATAGCGCAATTAGCCCGCTAATTGGCCAATTAGCTTGCTAATTGGGTTTTCCTATTGCAAAAGGTTAATGAGAAACCACCGTGGGCGATGACCTCAGGCAACGCACACAGTTTCTAGGAATAAACCGTGTTGGATCAATGAACAATCACACACGACATTCTCTTAAAAACTGTTTGCATTACGCCACCTTGCGCAAATGTTTTCCTTGTAGTGACTGTGTGGGATGTATATACGAATGAAAACGTTTAGTGGTGACTGACTGTGTGGGATGTACTTACGACCAGAAATAACTTCGCCTGTATAATTGTATTTTTTAGCACTACTATACGTATTTTTGTATTTGAGTGCTCGCCGGTCGCACACGACCTCATTTTGCCGAGCGTTTGTGCCAGGAGGGCATATCCGGAATGGTTTCTGGGTCATGTGGGAAGGACCCCCCTATCACCCACACTCACTTAGTAACGGTTTTGAATGCCTTCGCGGAAAGGGGTTAAAAACCGTTTGTTTAGAACCGACGCATGCCAGTGGCATCAGTTAGTCCATTATAGAAGATATCAAGTATTTCAGTTTTCTTATGAGGATGATCAGGCAAAGCTTTAAGGAATTGGAGAAGCCTCCCCCAAGCTTGTGGGAGACTCTCTTCTTCAATTTGCGCAAAATTAAATATTTCCTGCAAGGCAGCTTGTTTCTTATGAGCAAGATTGTTTTCCAGAGAAGTAATAAATCATATCCTGGGGACTACGCACACAACCAGGAGCAAGAGTATTATACCAAGCTTTAGCATCACCCTTTAATGAGAACGGAAATAATTTGAGAATATAGAAATAGCGAATCCTCTCATCATGAGCAAAAAGGGTGGCTATGTCATTCAACTTAGTAAGATGTGCCACAACAGTTTCAGTTTCATAACCATGGAAAGGATCAGATTCAACCAAACTAATCAACTCTGGGTCGACAGAGAATTCATAATCCTTATCATCAATAAATATAGGTGAGGTAGCAACCTTAGGATCACATTTCATTTTAGCATTCAGAGATTTTTTCTTTATACTTGCATAATAATTTCTCTAGATCATCCCTATCCTTACGAGCAAGAATATCTCTAATTGCCTCCTCACCCATAACATAACCTTCTGGTACCTTTGGCAATTCATATCTAGGAGGGCTAGTTCTAGTAGGTGTTTCAAGATTTCCAGTTTCAAGCTCATCATCAGTTTCAACAATATCATGTTGTCTTACACTAGCAATTTGTTCATCAAGAAATTCACCTAGTGCCACATTATCATCAAGCAAGGTGCAAGCATCATCATAAGCATCATTCATAGCAGAGGTAACATCATCAATAACTTGCGACATATCAGGATTAATAGCATGTGGTGGTGTTGCAAGTTTACTTATAACAGAAGGCGAATTTAAAGCAAAGCTAGATGGAAGTTCCTTTCCTCCCCTCGTCTTAGAGGGAAAATTCATAGTCTTAGCATCCTTCAGATTCTTCATAGCGATAAATTGATAATTATCCCAAGTGACTCAACAAATATAGCAATTCTCCCCGGCAACGGCGCCAGAAAAAGGTCTTGATAAACCACAAGTATATGGGATCGCAATAGTTTTCGAGGGTAGAGTATTCAACCCAAATTTATAGATTCGACACAAGGGGAGCCAAAGAATATTTGTAAGTATTAGCAGTTAAGTTGTCAATTCAACCACACCCGGAGATTAATTATTTGCAGCAAAGTGATCAGTAGCAAAGTAGTATGATAGTTTTGATAATAGTAGCAGCAATAGTAACGGTGACAGTGACAGTAGTGATTTGTAGCAAGTGCAATAGTAACGATAGCAGTAGTAACTTAGCAAGAACAATATAAGAGAAATTCATAGGCATTGGATCGACGATTTGTTGGATGATATTCATCAGGTGACAGTTATAACCTAGGGAGATACGGCACTAGCTCCAGTTCATGAATATAATGTAGGCATGTATTCCGTAAATAGTTATACGTGCTTATGGAAAGAACTTGCATGACATATTTTGTCATACCCTCCCGTGGCATCGGGATCCTATTGTAAACTAAGGTATATTAACGCCTCCTTTTAATAGAGAACCGGAACAAAGCATTAACACACGGTGAATACATGAACTCCTCAAAGTACGGTCATCACCGGGAGTGGTCCTGACTATTGTCACTCCGAGGTTGCTGGATCATAACACGTAGTAGGTGACTATAACTTGCAAGATCAGATCTAAAACATAGATATAATAGTGATAACATAAACGTTTCAGATCTGAAATCATGGCACTCGGGCCCAAAGTGACAAGCATTAAGCATCGCAAAGTCATAGCAACATGAACCTCGGAACATAGTGGATACTAGGGATCAAGCCCTAACAAAACTAACTAGATTACATGATGAATCTCATCCAACTCCTCACCGACCAGCGAGCCTACGAAGGAATTACTCACTCCCGGTGGGGAGCATCATGGAATTGGCGATGGAGAAGGGTTGGTGATGACGAAGATCCCGCTCTCCGGAGCCCCAAACAGACTCTAGATCTGGCCTCCCGATGAAGAACAGGAGGTGACGGCGGCTTCGTCTCGTGGAACGTGATAATTCTTTCTCCCTCATTTTTTTCTAGAAATATGTGATTTTATAGCATTGGTTTCAGGGTCTGCGGGGCCACCAGGTGGGGACAACCCACTTGGGCGCGCCTGGAGGGGGCGCGCCCTAGTGGGTTCTGCCCACCCGGGTGCCCCCCTCTGGTGGTTCTTGGCTCCAGAAATTCTCTATTATTGTATAAAAAATCGTCCAAAGTTTCGTTCCATTCTGAGAACTTTTATTTCTGTACAAAAAACAACACCATGGTAGTTCTGCTGAAAACAGCGTCAGTCCGCGTTAGTTTCGTTCAAATCATGCAAATTAGAGTCCAAAACAAGAGGAAAGGTGTTAGGAAAAGTATATACGATGGAGACGTATCACCGCCCTATTCCCATTTTTTCACCTACAAATCCTATATTTCGTGAAGTCCTCTGTATCAATTTTCTCTGATTTTTTCTGTCGTTGCAAGTTCATGTTCTAAGAGATCCAATTTGGAGGCCTCATCTGCATCGTGCCGGAGGGGGAATCCATCATCGGAGGCTTCTTCATCAACCTTGCTGCCTCTATGACCAGTTTTTAGTAGTTCCTTTCGGACATGAGGGTCCATAGAAGTAGCTAGATGGCATCTTCTCTCCCTTGTATTCAAAACAAAGTTCTCGTGAGCTGCCTCACATGAGCAGGGTCCATATGATGCAATCACTGGTGTGTTTGTTGGGAGATGTGATGAATTGTCACATTATGATCAGATTGTGCATTGAATCTTTTGAAGTTCCTTTGTTCTATAATTCTGTAGCCAAGATTGTGTTGGGAATATGCCCTAGAGCCAATAATACTTGTATTATTATATTTTCATATTCATAATTATAGAGTTTATATTCTATGTTATAACTGCTATGATCCTGGAATATGTGATTTAGTGGAAAACTCATACGCGCGTGTGGAATGGTAAACAATTAAATAAAAGGTTCCTAGTCTTGCCTCTAGGACTAGCTCAAGTGTTGTTGGTGCTCACATTTTCTGGATCTTGGGATATCGTTAAGTGTGACGATAGTCCTAGAAAAACATTGAGATTATGACGTTGTAAGAATGGTCATATTGAATCGACCCAATCTTGTATGTTATGAATTAGGTTAATATCGTCTATAATCAATTGTAATAACATGGAGTGTCAACGTGTGATTTTTCTCCTTAGACCATCATAGTATTGTAGGCACTTCTTACCGTACGGTAGGCTTTGGGGTTGCTCAATCGTCACCTGTAACATGGTGATCACAAAGACAACTTACAGGTTCAACGAAAAGTTTGACAAGGGGCTAGATAGCTCGAGAGCGGGATTTGCTCCTCCGAGGATGGAAAGATACTCTTAGGGCCCTCTCAGTGTGATGGCATGCATCATCGTATGTCTGACACAGGTGACTACGTCACAAGGATGCCGGAACACAACAACGAGAAAGAAGAACAAAATCGGTAACGAGGATTTCGGTATAGTAAGCATGGTGATGACTCAGGAGGATACTGATGCATCCTGGGTTTTTTGAAGTATCATGAAGCAAAGGGAACATCACATGATAACCAAAGGTTCACTCGAATATCATTCGTGTGCTCATAGGGCTCGATATGGACGTCCAAGGTTCCGCTGGCGGACATTAAACGAACGGTTTCGTTCATGTCTATGAGTTACCGAACCTATGGGGTCACAAGCTTAAGTCAATCACGATCTTCTGAGTGTTATTAGGACGAGAGTGGTGAGAATATTATTGTGGAATTGTATTACTAATATTCAGAATAGTTCTGAGAGGATCAGGAAGCATTTTGCGGTTACCAGAAGGGTTTTGGAGAGTATCGGGTAATACCAGGTATTGCCGATAACATATAGGTGGAAAATGTTTTCGGGGATGTTCAATTATATATAAAATGGTATGAAAGTATTTAGAGAAATATTATATTTAATTTAATATCAACGGGCCTTAAAAAGTCAAGAGGTGGAAGGCAACTTGGGCCACAAAGGCCCAAGTGGGGAGGCGCCTCGTTCCCTAAGGAAGGAGGCCAAATTGGGGTGGAGGAGGAGTCAGATTCCTCCCCCCTAGGTCGGTTCACCAAAGGGGACTCCTTCCCCCTTGGTGGCAGCCCTCCCTGTCCCCTTCAACCTATATACTAGGGATTTTGCTCTTTTGAATATACAAGTTTTGGAGCCTCCTCTACTTCTTCTAGTTCTAGTTATAGTTGGTTATAGTTGACTAATTAGAGCTAGACTAATCCTCTAATCCTCATAATTAGAAGCCTGTGTGGTTCTAATATCCTCCCT
Source organism: Aegilops longissima (assembly GCA_021605205.1). Classification (NCBI taxonomy): domain Eukaryota; kingdom Viridiplantae; phylum Streptophyta; class Magnoliopsida; order Poales; family Poaceae; genus Aegilops; species Aegilops longissima. The sequence continues at coordinate 379,785,931 of CM038680.1, read as the reverse complement.
CTAATTATCCGACAATGATTAGCTTTGGACGGCGAAGCGCTGCCGGATCGTGAAGGTTGCACGCTTGTAACCAAGTAGAGAGGTCGTGCTTTCGGTCTTTGATTCGAGGGATTGTTCGTGGGCGGTTTGTCAGATCGTTCATCGACGGTTTGAGGGACTCCAAGTACAATATACACCGACACGTTCTTATTCTTCTACATGTCGGTGCCGATAACGATCGTGATCACAACCCGTTATGCATCTTCATATTAATCTTGGGTGTTTGTAGGTGCAATTTTGCTTTGCTTTCTACTACATTTCCCAATAGTGGCATCATGAGTAGTTATCTAGATCACATATGATGGCGAGGGTTGATGTTCTTGCTATGCTTCCCTCAAGTGTTGCTTTGTTTCAATTCACCGACAGCATGGTTGATGCGTCTCCAACGTATCTATAGTTTTTATTGTTCCATGTTGTTATAGTATCAATCTTAGATGCTTTATATGCAATTATATGCAATATTATATCATTTTTTGGGACTAACCTATTAACTTAGTGCCCAATGCCAGTTGCTGCTTTTGCCTATTTTTGGTTTTCCAGAAATTCAGTACCAAACGAAGTCCAAATGCCATGAAACTTTTTGCAGATTTTTTTCTGGACAAAAGAGACCCTGGAAGCTTCGGGAGAGAACCAAAACCTGGAGGAGTATCCCACAAGGCACTAGGGCGCGCCCAGGGGGTAGGCGCACCCTGGTGTGTTGTGGGGAACACGTTCAGCGTTTTGACCTTTTCTGGCACTCTGCAGGGGGGGAATCGATGACGAAGGGGCTCTACATCAACCTTGCTACAATTCCGACGATGTGTGAGTAGTTTACCACAGACCTACTGATACGCCTCCATCGTATCTACTTTTCCAAACTCTTTTGCCCTTGTTTTGGACTCTAATTTGCATGATTTGAGTGGAACTAACCCGGACTAACATTGTTTTCAGCAAAATTGCCATGGTGTTATTTTTGTGCAGGAATAAAAGTTCTCGGAATGACCTGAAACTTCACGGAGAGTATTTTTGGAATTAATAAAAATATTGGCGAAAGAATCAACCAGAGGGGACCCACACCCTGTCCCCAAGGGTGGGGGCGCGCCCTACCCCCTGGGCGCGCCCCCTGTCTTGTGGGTCCCACGAAGCTCCCCCGACCTCAACTCCAACTCCATATTTTCATGTTCGGGGAGAAAAAATAGGAGAGAAGGATTCATCGCGTTTTATGATACGGATCCGCCGCCGCCTCCCGTTCTTCCTCGAGAGGGCAGATTTGGAGTCCGTTTTGGGCTCCGGAGAGGGGAAAGCATCGCTGTCGTCATCATCAAGCATCCTCCATCACCAATTTCATGATGCTCACCGCTGTGCATGAGTAATCCCATTGTAGGCTTGCTGTACGGTGATGGGTTGGATGAGATTTACCATGTAATCGAGTTAGTTTTGTTAGGGTTTGATCCCTAGTATCCACTATGTTCTAAGATTGATGTTGCTATGACTTTCCTATGCTTAATGCTTGTCACTAGGGCACGGGTTCCATGATTTTAGATCTGAACCTATTATGTTTTCATTAATATATTTGTGTTCTTGATCCTATCTCACAAGTTCTAGTCACCTACTACGTGTTATGATCCGGCAACCCTGGAGTGACAATAGTCGGGGCACTTCCCGGTGATGACCGTAGTTTAAGGAGTTCATGTATTCACTAAGTGCTAATGCTTTGGTCTGGTTCTCTATTAAAAGAAGGCCTTAATATCCCTTAGTTTCCAATAGGACCCCGCTGCCACGGGAGGGTAGGACAAAATATGTCATGCAATTTCTTTTCCATAAGCATGTATGACATATACAGAATACATGCCTAAATTATATTGATGAATTGGAGCTAGTTCTGTGTCACCCTAGGTTATAATTGTTGCATGATGAATGCCATCCGACATAATTATCCATCATTGATCCATTTCCTACGAGTTCGTTTCATATTGATCTTTGCTAAGTTACTTCTCCATTGCCTACGAGTTCGTTTCATATTGATCTTTGCTAAGTTACTTCTCTGTTGCCACTGTTACGATTACTGCAAAACTGCTACTATTATTTTTGCCACCGTTACCGTTACTTCCATACCACTTTGCTACTAAATACTTTGTTGCAGATATTAAGTCTTTCATGTGTGGTTGAATTGACAACTCAGCTGCTAATACTTGATAATATTCTTTGGCTCCCTTTGTGTTGAATCAATAAATTTGGGTTGAATACTCTACCCTCGAAAATTGTTGCGATCCCCCATACTTGTGGGTTATCAATACCTTTTTCTGGCGCTGTTGCCGAGGAGCATAGCTCTATTCTCTGAGTCACTTGGGATTTTTATCTTTTGATCACTATCAGCAATCTGAAATACAACAAAACCAAGATCTATCCCTCTACTATGAGGGGAGGTAAGGAACTGCCATCTAGCTCTGCACTTGATTCAACTTCTGTTTTGAGTAAACTTGCAACACCTACACCTGCTATTGATTCTGATATGTCGCATGTTATTGATGATGCCACTTCTGCTATGCATGATGCTTATGATGATACTACTTCTTTACTTGATAATATTGTGCCACTAGGTGAATTTCTTGATGAACAACTTGCTAGGGTTAGAGAGAATGAAATTACTAAAACTGATGATATTATTTAAACTGAAGATTATGATTCTCCCCTAGATATTAATTGCCTTTTGTACCTGAGGGTTATATTATGGAAGAGGAAACTGCTAGAGACTTTCTTGCTTGTAATGATAGAGATGATCTTAAGAAACTATTAGCTAAGCTAAAAGAAAAGTCTTTGAATGCTAGAATGCAATATGACCCTATGTTTGCTACTTCACCTATCTTTGTCATTGATAAGGATTATGACTTCTCTATCGATCCTGAGTTAATTACTTTAGTTGAATCTGATCCTTTCTATGGTTATGAATCTGAAACTATTGTGGCACATCTTACTAAATTGAATGATATAGCCACCCTATTTGCTCATGAGGAAAAAATTCGCTATTACTATATTCTTAAATTGTTTCCTTTCTCGTTAAAGGGTGATGCTAAGATATGGTTTAATTCTCTTGCTCCTGGTTGTTTGCGTAGTCCCCAGGATATGATTTACTACTTCTCTAAAAATATTTCCCTGCTCATAAGAAACAAGTTGCCTTAAAGGAAATATTTAACTTTGTGCAAATTGAATAAGAGAGTCTCCCACAAGCTTGGGGGAGGCTTCTCCAATTACTTAATGCTTTGCCTGATCATCCTCTCAAGAAAAATGAAATAGTTTATATCTTTTATAGTGGACTAACCGATGCTTCTAGGGACCACCTAGATAGTTGTGTTGGTTGTGTTTTCAGGGAAAGAACTGTTGAGCAAGCTGAATTGCTATTGAATAATATATTGAGTAATGATAATGATTGGACACTCCTGAACCAACTCCTAAGCCAACTCCGAAGAAAAGAGGTATTCTATTTCTTTGTCCTGAAGATATGCAAGAGGCAAAGAAATCTATGAAAGAAAAAGGTATTAAAGCTGAAGATGTTAAGAATTTACCGCCTAATGAAGAAATACATGGTCTTGATAACCCGACACAGGTAGTAGAGGTAAATTCTCTTTATAGAATTGATGAAGGTGATATTCCTCATAATAAGTTTGCTAGTCAATGCTTGGATGAGTTTGATATTTTTATTGTTAAACAAGAAAACTTCAATGCTTATGTTAGTAGACAATTGAAACATAATGCTTACATGCTTGATCACTTGGGTGATTATATGAGTAGAAATTTTAATGACCTAAGCTTATTAGTAAACATGCTTCCATGGTTACAACTCAAGTAGAACAAGTACTTAAGGCACAAGATGATTTGCTCAATGAGTTAAATAATAAGAACAATGATAATGTTGTTAGGGTTATGACTAGAGGTGGTAAAATGACCCAGGAACCTTTGTATCCTGAGGGACACCTAAGAGAGTTGAGAAAGATTCTCAGAGAACTAATACTGATGCACCTAGTCCTTCTAATAAAAAGAAAAAGAAATTTGATAGGACTTTGCATGCTGGTGAAACCTGCTATAGACACACCTGAGAATCCCAATGATATTTCTATTCCTGATGCTGAGACACAATCTGGTGATGAACATGAACCTAGTGATAATGTTAATAATGATGTTCATGTTGATGCTCAACCTAGTAATGATAATGATATATAGATTGAACCTGTTGTTGATCTTCATAACCCACAATCTAAGAATCAACATTATGATAAGAGAGACTTCATTGCTAGGAAACATGGTAGAGAAAGAGAACCATGGGTTCAGAAACCCATGCCCTTTCCTCCTAAGTCATCCAAGAAAAAAGGATGATGAGGATTTTGAGCGCTTTGCTGAAATGATTAGACCTATCTTTTGCGTATGCGTTTGACTGATATGCTTAAAATGCCTCCTTAAGCTAAGTATATGAAAGATATTGTTACTAATAAAAGAAAGTTACCTAAAGCTGAAATTTCCACCATGCTTGCTAATTATACTTTGAAGGATGGAATACCAAAGAAAATTGGAGATCCAGGAGTACCAACTATACCATGCTCCATTAAAAGAAACTATGTTAAAACTGCTTTATGTGATCTTGGAGCCGGTGTTAGTGTTATGCCTTCCTCTTTGTATTGTAGACTCGAATTGAATAAGTTGACACCTACTGAAATCTCTTTGCAAATGGCTGATAAATCAACTGCTACACCCATCGGTATTTGCGAGGATGTGCTTGTTATGGTTGCAAATGTTACTATCTTGACGGACTTTGTTATTTTCTATATTCCCGAGGACGACAGTATGTCGATCATCCTTGGTAGACCCTTTTTAATACTGCAGGGGCTTTTATTGATTGCAATAAAGGCAATGTCACTTTTCATGTTAATGGGAATGAGCATACGATACATTTCCTGAAGAAACAACCTCAAGTTCATAGTATCAATTATATTAGAAAAATTTCAACTATTACTATTGGAGGTTTTGGATTTCCTCTTCCTACTCTCAAAAAGAAATATGATATTCTTGTTATTGGGGACATGCATATCCCCATTAAGGTAACCTAGTGTTATTCGAAAATTCTTCGGTTTCATGTCATTCGGAAGAAGTTTGTTAATAAGACTTGATCAACCTTGTTAATGGATTTCTTTTGATGAGCATGAGATGGATGAATTTAGAAGGCACAACTTTCTGCACCTATCTTTTACTTTCTGCTATTTAGATTAAATAAAGAAAAAATAGTATTTTCTATCTATTTTCTGAATTATCCATGAAATAAGTCTGGAAAATAAAAGTTCTCCAAATGCCCTGAAAATTTAGTATGATTTTTTTATAGAATATTTGAGAATTTATGGCACTGAACATGCATCAGGTGGATGCACTAGTAGGCCACAACGGTGGAGGGCGTGCCCCTGCCTAGTGGGTCCCATGTGGGTCCCCTCCACTTATTTTCCAGCACCCATCCACTTCGTCTTCCTCCAGGAAAAATCATCCCGTAGCTCAAAGTCGTGTTCTTGCTCATTTTGCTGCTATTTTCGATCTCCTTGCTCAAAGCTCCATTCACAAAACTGCTTTGGAGGATTGTTCTTCGGTATGTGACTCCTCCAATGGTCCAATTAGTTTTTGCTCTGGTGCTTTATTTATTGCAAATTTTTGCTGCTGTGGTGACCTTGTTCTTGAGCTTGCATGTCAAATTTATATGGTCCAAAGTAGTTTTGATGCATGATATAGCCTCTAGATACTTGTAAGAGTAGTTGCTATCAATCTTATTGAGTTTGATTCACTTTTATTTTGAGTCGCTAAAAAATTTAGAATTTTTCAGAGAAAGAAAAATGTCTAGGAAAATGTACCAAGATGGTTCTTCGAGGAAGCAAGCACCAAGGCTCGCGATACATGAACCGGACCTTGAACTACCAAGGGAAGCTCAAGTGCGGCCTTGTGAATGGTCGTCCGATGAATTTATGGTTCGTGCAGGCTTCAAGGATGAATTTGATGCATATGTACGGAATGCTGATCTTGAGGACTTCGTATCAAATAAGTGCCGACAATACCATTACCTCACTGATTCCTTTGTGCGGAGGTTTGAATTTTCATCTAAGTGCAATACCCACATTGTTTTATTTGATCTTTATGATGAATCATATACGATGGACCTTGAAGATTTTAATATTGCTTTCAAAATCCCACAGTGGGGCATTCATAGTGAGCCTCACAAATCTGAATACAACGATTTCCTTGCTAGCATCATTGTGGGAGAAACTAGAAATGTCACACAAGCTGCCACAGGAGCATTCACTTTCCTACCATACATTATTTTGCTCTCTTTATAGGTAGGTGCATTAACGATAAACATGATCATTGCCACCTTTGCGTCCCAGTGATAACCCACAAGTATAGGGGATCGCAACAGTTTTCGAGAGTAGAGTATTCAACCCAAATTTATTGATTCGACACAAAGGGAGCCAAAGAATATTCTCAAGTATTAGCAGTTGAGTTGTCAATTCAACCACACCTGAAAGACTTAATATCTGCAGCAAAGTATTTAGTAGCAAATTAGTATGGAAGTGACGGTAACGGTGGCAAAAGTAACAGTAGTAGTTTTTGTAGCAATTGTAACAGTGGCAACGGAAAAGTAACTAAGCAAAGATCAATATGTGAAAAGCTCATAGGCAATGGATCAATGATGGATAATTATGTCGGATGCGATTCCTCATGCAACAGCTATAACATAGGGTGACACAGAACTAGCTCCAGTTCATCAATGTAATGTAGGCATGTATTCCGAATATAGTCATACGTGCTTATGGAAAAGAAGTTGCATGACATCTTTTGTCCTACCCTCCCGTGGCAGCGGGGTCCTATTGGAAACTAAGGGATATTAAGGCCTCCTTTTAATAGAGTACCCTACCAAAGAATTAACACTTAGTGAATACATGAATTCCTCAAACTATGGTCATCACCGGGAGTGGTCCCGATTATTGTCACTTCGGGGTTGCCGGATCATAACACATAGTAGGTGACTATTGACTTGCAAGATAGGATCAAGAACTCACATATTCATGAAAACATAATAGGTTCAGATCTGAAATCATTGCACTCGGGCCCTAGTGACAATCATTAAGCATAGCAAAGTCATAGCAACATCAATCTTAGAACATAATGGATACTAGGGATCAAACCCTAACAAAACTTACTTGATTACATCATAAATCTCATCCAACCCATCACCGTCCAGCAATCCTACTATGGGATTACTCACGCACGATGGTGAGCATCATGAAATTGGTGATGGAGGATGGTTGATGATTACGATGGCGACGGATTCTCCTCTCCGGAGCCCCGAATGGACTCCAGATCAGCCCTCCCGGGGAAGATTAGGTCTTGGCGGCGGCTCCGTATCGTAAAACGCGATGAATCCTTCTCTCCCATTTTTTCTCCCCGAACGTGAATATATGGAGTTGGGGTTGAGGTCGGTGGAGGTCTCGGGGGCCCACGAGGCAGGAGGCGCACCCCAGGGGGGCGCCCTGCACCCTCGTAGACAGGGTGTGGGCCCCCTGATGCTGATTCTTTTGCCAATATTTTTCATTAATTCCAAAATGTGTCTCCGTGGATTTTCAGGTCATTCCGAGAACTTTTATTTCTGCACAAAAATAACACAATGGCAGTTCTGCTGAAAACAGTGTCAGTCCGGGTAAGTTCCATTCGAATCATGCAAGTTAGAGTCCAAAACAAGGGCAAAAGTGTTTGGAAAATTAGATACGTTGGAGACATATCAACTCCCCCAACCTTAAACCTTTGCTTGTCCTCAAGCAATTCAGTTGACAAACTGAAAGTGATAAAGAAAAACTTTTACAAACTCTGTTTGATCTTGTTGTTGCAAATATGTAAAGCCAACATTCAAGTTTTCAGCAAAGATTATGAACTAACCATATTCACAATAACATTTAGGTCTCATGTTTACTCATATCAATGACATAATCAACTAGCGAGCAATAATAATAAATCTCGGATGACAACACTTTCTCAAAACAATCATAACATGATATAACAAGATGGTATCTCGCTAGCCCTTTCTGAGACCGCAAAACATAAATGCAGAGCACCCTTGAAGATCAAGGACTGACTAGACATTGTAATTCATGGTAAAAGACATCCAGTCACAGTCATACTCAATGTAAATTAATAGCAATGCATGCGAATGACAGCGGTGCTCTCCAACTGGTGCTTTTTAATAAGAGGATGATGACTCAACATAAAAGTAAATAGATAGGCCCTTCGCAGAGGGAAGCAGGGATTTGCAGAGGTGCCAGAGCTCGAGTTTTGAAACAGAGATAAAAAATATTTTGAGTGGCATACTTTCATTGTCAACATAACAACCAAGAGATCTCGATATCTTCCATGCTACACACATTATAGGTGGTTCCCAAACAGAATGGTAAAGTTTATACTCCCCCACCACCAACAAACATCAATCCATGGCTTGTCCGAAACAACGGTGCCTCCAACTAACAACAATCCTGGGGGAGTTTTGTTTGCAATTATCTTGATTTGAGCATGGGACTGGGCATCCCGGTTACCGGTCATTTTCTCGTGAGTGATGAGCGGAGTCCACTCATCGTGAGAATAACCTAGCATGGAAGATATAGACATGCCTAGTTGATACATGAGCTATTCGAGCATACAAAACAGAATTTCATTTGAAGGTTTAGAGTTTGGCACATACAAATTTACTTGGAACGACAGGTAAATACTGCATATAGGAAGGTATGGTGGACCCATATGGAATAACTTTGGGATTTATGGAAGTGGATGCACAAGCAGTATTCCCGCTTAGTACACGTGAAGGCTAGAAAGAGACTGGGAAACGACCAACTAGAGAGCGACAACAATCATGAACACGCATTAAGATTAGTCAACAATGAGTGCAAGCATGAGTAGGATATAAATCACCGTGAACATAAATATCGTGGAGGCTATGTTGATTTTGTTTCAACTACATGCGTGAACATGTGCCAAGTCAAGCCACTCGAACCGTTCAAAGGAGGATACCACCCTATCATACCACATCACAATCATTTTAATAGCATGTTGGCACGCAAGGTTGATACGTCTCCAACGTATCTATAATTTTTTATTGTTCCATGGTATTATATTATCCATCTAGGATGTTTTATATGCATTTATATGATTTTGGGACTAACCTATTAACCTAGAGCCCAGTGCCAGTTTCTGTTTTTCCCTTGTTTTTGAGTATCGCGGAAAAGGAAAACCAAACGGAGTCCAATTGACCTGAAATTTCACAGAGATTATTTTTGGACCAAAAGAAGCCCATGGAGTATCGGAGATGGGCTAGAAGAGTCCCGAGGCACCCACGAGGGTGGGGGCGCGCCCTAAGCCCCTGGGCGTACCCCCTAGCTCATGGCCGCCTCGGAGACCCCCCTGACTTGTTCCCGACGCCAACACCTCTACCCAAACTTCCAGAACATAATCTAGATCGGGAGTTCCACCGCTGCAAGCCTCTATAGCCACCAAAAACCAATTGGGACCCTATTCCGGCACCCTGGCGGAGGGGGGATCCCTCACCAGTGGCCATCTTCATCATCCTGGAGTTCTCCATGATGAGGAGGGAGTAGTTCACCCTCGAGGCTAAGGGTATGTACCATTAGCTATGTGTTTGATCTCTCTCTCTCTCTCTCTCTCTCTCTCTCTCTCTCTCTCTCTCTCGTGTTCTTGATTTGGCACGATCTTGATGTATCGCGAGCTTCACTATTATAGTTGGATCTTATGATGTTTCTCCCCCTCTACTCTCTTGTAATGAATTGAGTTTTCCCTTTGAAGTTATCTTATCGGATTGAGTCTTTAAGGATTTGAGAACACTTGATGTATGTCTTGCGTGGGATACCCGTGGTGACAATGGGGTATTCTATTGATCCACTTGATGTATGTTTTGATGATCAACTTGCGGGTTCCGTGACCTTGGGAATCTATGCATAGGGGTTGGCACATGTTTTCGTCTTGACTCTCCGGTAGAAACTTTGGGGGAATCTTTGATGTTCTTTGTGTTGGTTGAATAGATGAGTCTGAGATTGTGTGATGCATATCGTATAATCATACCCACGAATACTTGAGGTGACATTGGAGTATCTAGGTGACATTAGGGTTTTGGTTGATGATACGTCTCCATCGTATCTACTTTTCCAAACACTTTTTCCCTTGTTTTGGACTCTAACTTGCATGATTTGAATGGAACTAACCCGGACTGATGATGTTTTCAGCAGAATTGCCATGGTGTTATTTTTGTGCAGAAATAAAAGTTCTCGGAATGACCTGAAACTTCACGGAGAATATTTTTGGAATATACAAAAAAATACTGGCGAAAGAATCAAGGCCAGGGGGCCCACACCCTGTCCACGAGGGTGGGGCCGCGTACCCCCCTGGGCGCGCCCCCTACCTTGTGGGCCCCCTGATGCTCCACCGACCTCAACTTCAACTCTATATATTCACGTTCAGGGAGAAAAAATCAGAGAGAAGGATTCATCATGTTTTACGATACGAAGCCGTCGCCAAGCCCTAATCTCTCTCGGGAGGGCTGATCTGGAGTCCGTTCGGGACTCCGGAGAGGGGAATCCGTCGCCATCATCATCATCAACCTTCCCCCATCACCAATTTCATGATGCTCACCGCCGTGCGTGAGTAATTCCATCATAGACTTGATGGACGGTGATGGGTTGGATGAGATTTACCATGTAATCGAGTTAGTTTTGTTAGGGTTTGATCCCTAGTATCCATTATGTTCTGAGAATTATGTTGCTATGACTTTGCTATGCTTTATGCATGTCACTAGGGCCCGAGTGCCATGATTTCAGATCTGAACCTATTATGTTTTCATGAATATATGTGAGTTCTTGATCCTATCTTGCAAGTCTATAGTCACCTACTATGTGTTATGATCCGGCAACCCCGAAGTGACAATAATCGGGACCACTCCCGGTGATGACCATAGTTTGAGGAATTCATGTATTCACTAAGTGTTAATTCTTTGGTAGGGTACTCTATTAAAAGGAGGCCTTAATATCCCTTAGTTTCTGTTAGGACCCCGCTGCCACGGGAGGGTAGGACAAAAGATGTCATGCAAGTTCTTTTCCATAAGCATGTATGACTATATTCGGAATACATGCCTACATTACATTGATGAATTGGAGCTAGTTCTGTGTCACCCTATGTTATAACTGTTGCATGAGGAATCGCATCCGACATAATTCTCCATCACCGATCCAATGCCTACGAGCTTTTCACATATTGCTCTCTGCTTAGTTACTTTTCCGTTACTACTGTTGTAATTACTACAAAACTGTTATTGTTACTTTTGCCACCATTACCGTTACTTCCACACTACTTTGCTACTAAATACTTTGCTGCAGATATTAAGTCTTCCAGGTTTGGTTGAATTGACAACTCAACTGCTAATACTTGATAATATTCTTTGGCTCCCCTTGTGTCAAATCAATAAATTTGGGTTGAATACTCTACCCTCGAAAACTGTTGCAATCCCCTATTCTTGTGGGTTATCAAGACTATTTTCTGGCACCATTGCCGGGGAGCATAGCTCTATTCTTTGAGTCACTTGGGATTTATATCTGTTGATCACTATGAGGAACTTGAAAGACAAAAGAACTACTATTTTTCCCTCAACTACGAGGGGAGGTAAGGTACTGCCATCTAGCTCTGCACTTGATTCACCTTCTGTTTGAGTAAGCTTGCGACGCCTAAACCTACTTCTACTATTAATTCTGATATGTCGCATGTTATTGATGATGCCACTTCTGCTATGCATGATGCTTATGATGAAACTACTTCTATGCTTGATACTACTATGCCATTAGGTGAATTTCTTGATGAACAACTTGCTAGGGCTAGAGAGAATGAAATTATTGAAACTGATAATATTGATGAAAGTGATGATGAAGATTCTCCCCCTAGATATGAATTGCCTGTTGTGCCCGAGGGTTATGTTATGGATGAAGAAACTACTAGAGACTTTCTTGATTGCAATGATAGATATGATCTTAAGAAATTATTAGCTAAGCTGAAAGATAAATCTTTGAATGCTAGAATGAAATATGACACTTCTTTTGCTACTTCACCTATCTGTATTCCCAATAAGGATTATGATTTCTCTGTCGACCCTGAGATAATTACTTTTGTTGAATCTGATCCTTTTATGGCTATGAATCTGAAACTGTTGTGTCATATCTTACTAAATTAAATGATATAGCCACACACTAATGATGAGAAAACTCGCTACAACTATATCCTTAAGTTATTTCCGTTCTCATTAAAGGGTGATGCTAAACCATGGTTTAATTCTCTTGATCCTGGTTGTGTGCGTATTCCCCAGGATATGATTTATTACTTCTCTGCTAAATATTTCCCAGCTCATAAGAAACAAGCTGCTTCGAGGGAAATATATAAATTTGTGCAAATTGAAGAAGAGAGTCTCCCGCAAGCTTGGGGGAGGCTTCTCCAATTACTTAATTCTTTACCTGATCATCCTGTCAAGAAAAATGAAATACTTGATATCTTGTATAATGGACTAACCGATGCTTCCAGAGACCACCTGGATAGTTCTGTTGGTTGTGTTTTCAGGGAAAGAACTATTGTAGCGACCAGACCCGAATGGATCAAGTCTCTGTGCTCAGTGTCATCCCTGGATCAGTAATGCTGACACCACACAAGATTTGAAGGATTTATAGCAGAGTAGCAATCACACACTTATTACATCGTTGCCCACAAGGGAACTTATTACAATAACATGGCTTAAGGCCATCTAATAAAAACAGCGGAAGGCTTGGAAGATAAGTGAGTCCATCAACTCCATCGGCATCACTGAGTATAGAACCACGACCTAACACCTTACTCGTCGTCTGAAAAGTCTGCAACATGAAAGTTGCAGCCCGAAAACGGGTCAGCACATGGAATATGCTGGCAATGTAACACATAAGAGCAATGAAGGAATAAGCCTATACTACATGCATATTTGGCTGGTGGTAAGGCTCTCTGACTTTACATTTGCATAAAGCTGATTTTTCCCTACATCAAAGGAATAACTTTATTTAACTATCATGGTGGTTGTTAAACATTGAGAATGGTTGACACATCCTCAATCCCAATTAAAAAGTACTCATCAAAACCCAATAACTTTTATTTAGAAGTAACATGTTGAGATTCACATGATATTCAATTACCAGATACTCAAATTGTCCATAACCGGGACACGGCTAATCATGATTAGTTTATAAACTCTGCAGAGGTTTATGCACTTTTCCCCACAAGACTCGATCGCCTCCGCTTGGTTCTCGTGACTACATGGTGTTTGAGAAACGGATGGCCGAGACATAGTCTTCGTAAGCGCTAGCACCTTACATGTGGGTAGACCGTACCAACCTACATCCCCTACATCAGCTAGCCTACCCGTAAGAGTTCGCACAACTTAGTCAACTACGCCAGAGCCCATAATTGGCTTGTGGCTGCACACGGAAGTTTCCAGCTTGAATAATCTTATGATCCCTTAGAGCACGGGTGGCGGTCCAAGAAATACAGCAAGTCTGATGGAAACCAGGTGCCTCAATCCACCCAGATGTGTGTTTAGGTTGCCACCTTAGATAAACCATTAATTAACAATCTCACATCTGTCATGGATATTCACTCACCCAATCCACGCCTACTAGCATAGCATGGCATAATAAGCAAACGAGAAGTAACTCCCAAGGTTTCATAAGTAAAACAGTAATAGGTACTATCTCAATCTACTTCCCAATCCCACAATTTAATTTGATCCTAAACATGCAAGTGTTTGAGGAATAGATCTAATGCATAAAAACTGGGTATGAGAAGAGTATGATCAAAGTGTTACTTGCCTTGCTGATGATCCGCGAAACCTAGAGACTCGAAGTAACAAGCGGCGCACTCCGGGTGATCTAACGCAGACAAACATCAAGCATACAATAAGTACTCATCTAATGCACGGGGAAATCTCGAATAAAAGATCTAACCAGAAAGTTCAACTTAAGAACCCTGGTTGCAAAAGAATCAAATCAAATAAAGCATCGAAAGTCGGAACTCGAGAGAGAACGACCCGGTTTAGCAATCTGAAACTAGGTCAAAATTTCACAGTAGCAAAACTCTGTGAAAGTAGGTTAGTCGGAACGGCGGTTTCGTAACGAAACTCCAGGCGTTTGAATCACCTGATTCCGATAAACGAGCAAGAAAATAAACAGATTTGAAAATCGGATCTGAAATCGAATCAGAAAAATAACGGATTAAATCCGATTAAAAGAAAAACGACGAACGGATTAAATAACGGACGTTCGTTAACAGAACTAATCCAACTAACACGTTCATTGAAACGAGCGGTTTGGTGAACGTTCGTTAGTTAAGAAAACCAAAAAAATAAATAAAACCAATCTAGGTTTTTTTAAAAAAAAACCGAACATCTTTTTTTTAAAAAAAAACCGGATCGGTTTTTAGGGGAAACCGGATCGGGCGGGCTACCTCCGTGATCGCTCTGGGGCTCGGGCGTGCGAGGGTCGGCGAGGGTCGGGAGGGGCGGCGAGGGCGGCGGGCTCTCGGCGTCGGGACGGCGGCGGCGGCGTTCAGCGGCAAGGCGGACTCAGCGCGCGGGAGGCGAGGGGGGCGGGGAGAGAGAGGGGGGGGGGGCGGTATTTAAGAGGGGAGGGGTGGCGGGTGGCTTGGGGAGGGGCAAGCCGGGGAGGCGGGCGGAGCCGGACTCGGCGGCGGCGCGCTGCCCCGAGCGGGACTCGGCGCGGGCGGCGTCTTGCGAGGGAGAGGAGGAGGCGGGCGCTGGGCCGGGCCTGGCTGGCTGGGCCGGCTGGGCCTTGGCCTGTGGGCGATTTTTTTTTAGAAAAATTAAAATTTTAAAACAAAACGAATTTAAAAAAATACCAAATGAACTCCGATTTAAATAAAACAAATTTTCCCCGACTCCTAAAATGAGTCGAACAAAATGAACTTTAAAAGCGCAAACATGCATAAATTTTAAAATGCTCATTTTGCCTAAGCAAAATAAATCTTCCAAAACCAAATTTTGATTTATTTACAATATCTTCATTTTTCCTAAATGTTGGGAAAGTCATATTATTCCCTCTCAAAATATTTTTATAGGAAAAACTTTATGAAGATAATTTAAATAAATCCATATGATCTATTTTCAAAATTTGAGAAATCCCAAATATGAAAATAATGAAACTTCCAACTCTCTCCGAGGGTCCTTGAGTTGCGTGAAATTTTCTAGGATCGGAAAAATGCGAGAAATTATGATATGCATGATGACCTAATGTATAACATTCCAAATTGAAAATTTGGGATGTTACAAACCTACCCCCTTAAGATGAATCTCACCCTCGAGATTCGGGTTGGCTAGAAAATAGGTGAGGTGGTCCTTAAGCAAAACTTCCTCTCTTTCCTGTGGCTTCATCCTTAGTGTGGTGGCTCCAATCGAACTTTGCAAAACTTGATAACCTTGCTGGGTAACTCTCTGGGCATAATCGAGAATCTTAACCGTTTTTCCTCATATGTCAAGTCATCCTTCAACTGAATTGCTTCCAGTGGCACTTGTGTCTCTTAACGGTACCTCTGCTATCTCGGGTGACATTTCTTCAATCGAGAAACATGGAATACATCATGAACTCCCGACAGTCCTCCGGCAATTCCAACTTATACGCAACTTCTCCCATGCGTTGCAAAATCTTATATGGTCCAACTAAACGGGTGCTAATTTTCCTTTAACTCCAAAACGCTTAACTCCTCGAAGCGGTGATACTCTAAGATATACTGCTCCAACTTCATACTCAATCGCTGGCGCTTTGAATCGGCATAGCTCTTTTATCCGGATGGGCTACCTTGAGCCTCGTCTCGAATCAACTTAACTTTCTGCTCGGACTCCTTAATCAAATCTGGTCCAAACAATCGACGATCTCCGTTTAGTCCCATGACAACGGTGTCCTGCACCTTCTTCCATCTGAGCCTCGAAGGTGCCATCTTTAAGCTGGTTTGGTAACTGTTGTTGTAGGAAAATTCTGCATACGGCAAATTATCATCCCAACTAGATCCATAATCTAGTGCACAAGCTCTCAAAGATGTCCTCTAAAATCTGATTGACTCTCTCGATCATCCATCGGTCTGTGGGTGGAAAGCTGTCTCAATTCTAGTCTGGTTCCCAATGTTTCGTGCAACCGGTTCCAAAATTTTGAGGTAAATTGGGTTCCTCTGTCTGATACAATGCTCCTCGGAACTCCGTGTAAACACACAATTCTGGTCATGTATATCTTCGCCAACTTAGCACTGCTATAGGTAGTCTTGACTGGAATGAAATGAGCTACCTTTGTTAAACGATCGACTATGACCCAAATCGAGTCATATCCTGAACGGGTCTTTGGCAAACCTGTGATGAAATCCATGCCTAGTTTATCCCACTTCCATTCGGTATCGGCAATGGTTGTAACAATCCTGCGCTTCGATGCTCTCGCCTTTACTTTCGACATACGTGTAAATTGCTACATACTTCGCAATATCCTTCTTCATTCCGGTCCACCAGAAAATATTCTTCAAATCCAAATACATCTTGGTATTTCCTGGGTGAATCGAATAGGGTGAATCATGGGCTTCTTGCAAAATCAACTTCCTGATCGCTGGGTCATTGGGCACATAAACACGGTCTTCAACCATAGGGTATCGTGCTCGTCCTCACGAAATCCTTTAGCTTTTCCTTTGCTCATTTTCTCCTTTATAGAGGCAACTTCCTTATCTGCCTTTTGGGCATCTCTGATTTTGTCCATTAGTGTCGACTGAATCTCCAATGCTGCTACATAGCCTTTCGGAACTAGTTCCAAACATAGTTCTCGAAGGTCCTCGACTAACTCATTGGGTATTCCTCCCATCATTAGGGTATTTACGTGGCTCTTACGGCTCAATGCGTCTGCTACGACATTAGCCTTTCCGGGGTGATAATGCAATCTCATATCATAATCCTTGATAAGTTCTAACCATCTCCTTTGTCTGAGATTCAGTTCCTTCTGTGTGAAGATGTACTTCAAACTCTTGTGATCCGTATATACTTCACAATGATTTCCAATGAGAAAATATCTCCATGTCTTTAAGGCGTGCACAACGGCTGCTAACTCCAAATCATGAGTGGCATAATTCAACTCATGGAGCTTAAGTTCTCGTGAAGCATACGAAACAACTCTTCCTTCCTGCATAAGCACGGCTCCAAGTCCTCGACGTGAAGCGTCGCAATACACCTCATAATCCTTAGTCCGATCCGCAATATCAAACCGGTGAGGTAACCAATCTTTTCTTCAACTCCTGAAAACTTGCCTCACAGTCCTCATCCATATGAATTTGTTTTCCTTTTCAACTATTCAGTCATAGGCTTTGCAATCCTTGAGAAATTCTCAATGAACCTTCGGTAGTATCCTGCGAGTCCAAGGAAACTCGAATCTCTCAACTGTCGTTGGTGCTTCCCATTTGGTTACGGTCTCAACTTTGGTGGGGTCAACTGCTATCCCTTCTCCGGATATAACATGTCCGAGAAATCCAACTTCCTTTAGCCAAAACTCACATTTGCTGAACTTGGCATACAACTGGTGTTCCCTCATTTTCTCCAAAACCAATCGCAAATGTTCCTTGTGTTCCTCTTCATTCTTCGAGAAAATCAAAATATCATCAATGAACACCACGACGAACTTATCCAAAAACTCCATAAACACTTTGTTCAACAGGTTCATGAAATAGGCTGGTGCGTTAGTCAGTCCAAATGACATAACGGTATACTCATACAGTCCATATCTCGTGGTAAATGCTGTCTTGGGTATGTCCTGCTCCCGAATCTTCAACTGATGGTACCCTGATCGCAAGTGGATCTTGGAAAACACTTTGGCTCCTTGCAAGCGATCAAACAGATCATTTATCATAGGTAGTGGGTACTTGTTCTTGATTGTTACTTCATTCAATCCACGATAATCAACAACCATTCTCAAAGATCCATCCTTCTTCTCCACCAATAAACGGGTGATCCCCAAGGTGAAGAACTTGGGCGAATAAAACCTTTATCCAATAGTTCCTTAATCGCTTCTTGATTTCCGCCAAATCCTTTGCGGGCATCCTCAGACGGTCGCTTCGATATCGGGCCTGTTCTCGCAACAGCTCGATCAAAACTCAATGTCTCTATCCGTGGCATTCCCTGCAATTCTTCCGAAATACATCAGATAATCCTTCACCATCGGTACTTCTTCCTGTACCACTCTCGATAAGCAATTAACTTGTGCTCTCCTCGGCTCGTGCCGTGATACATACTTAATCCTTCTTCCTTCCGTGTGGTGAGCAAAATTGACCTTGTGGTACAATCTATGTTTCCTCCATACTTGATAACCAATCCATTCCTAATATCACATCCAATCCTTGGGATTCCGAACTATTAGGTCCGAGGGGAAAACATAGTGTCCAATCCGTAGTGGCGATCGATCACACCATTTACTAGCCATGTACTCGCTCCCGTGAGGTTACTAGCATGGGTGACCTAAGGGCTTGGGTTGGTAACTTGTACTTATCCACAAATCCCTTGATATGTATGAATGCGATGCACCAAGATCGAAAAGAACAACTGCAGAAATGACTTAACCAAAACTTACCGACATCTTGATCGGGCTGATCTTCAACCTCCTCCACATCAATGTGGTTCACCCGTCCCCTGTTGAAAGGGTTGGGCTTCTTTCCGAGCTTCCATTTCCATTTCCATTCGCCTTCGGGCAGTCATTTGCATAGTGCCCGGTCTTGCGGCACTTAAAGCAAGTAATGTGACTCAGTCTACCTTGGATGGTGTTGACGGGTTGGTGCGATTCTGTCCGTTGCTTCCTCCATTCCCTGCTCCCATTCTTGGTGCCATTATGGTTGTGCGAATTACTTCCTCCATGGGTATGCTGAAACTGAATTCCTGATTTAGGGGTATAACGAGGCTTCTGCTGGGCTCCAGAGTTATACTTCCCTTGTCCATACTTCCGCTTGCGGTTCTCAATTTGCTGCTGCTTTCCTTCAATCATGAGGGCTCGGTCTACCAACTCCTGGTAGTTGTTGAAACTTGCTACCATCAACGGCATGCTGAACTCATCATTCAGTCCTTCTAGAAACTTCTCCTGTTTTGCAGCGTCAGAGTAACGCTATCCGGGGCATAACGTGCTAATTTGCTAAAGTCATCCACCCATCGCCAACAGTCCTTCCTCCTTGGCGTAAGTTGCGAAACTCACGCTTCTTCATGGCCATGGCTCCTCGCTGAAACATGGGCAAGGCGGAAAGCTTGTGGCCCGATCCCATGTGACAGTGTTCACGGGTAAGTGGCTGTGAAATTCTCCCACCATGCTTCTGCGGGTCCTTCAAGTGATGTGCTGCAAACTTCACTCTTTCACCATCTGCATCCTGCAGTGGTCAGCTCCCTTCCTATCTTGTGGAGCCAGTCATCTGCTACAATCGGCTCGGTGCTACTGGAATACACCGGCAGGTTTAGTCTAAGGAAACGAGTCAGATGATCCGCAGGTGGTGGTGGTGGTGGGTTGTTGTTGTTGTTGTTGTTGTTGTTGTTCTGCACCAATGTTTGAATCAGGGTATTCTGCTGCTGGATCAATTGGGTGATCTCTGGCGGGAAAACGAATCCGGGGTCGCGTCTCGGAGGCATCTGATGGGTTTTAGAAAAGAAGAGAATTTAGAATAGAATGAGGTCTAAGGGGAATCACTACCCAAATGCACATGAGCAAATGCACACAAAATCACTTCATTCAATCAAACAAGGGCTTACATCGATCTAACTATCGCAAAAGTGCGTGTACTATAATGTTTACATGGAGGGAATACTACTAATATGTGGGGACTTCTATTAATTTGAACCGTGGAAGACTCCATGATGTCCGCCCAGCTTCGCCTTCAAAGTCGGGTTCACTTGGATCCGAATCGGTGTCGTCGATGTTGATGTAGTCGCTTGGGTATTCGACATACTGGTCTTCATTCCTGAGCGCCAACTTCTTCTTGAGTTCTTCGATCTCATACTTAAGATCGTTATTGTGTCTTGCCAGAGCTACGATCTCGTCCATGTAGTCCTTGCGTGTAGTCTTTAGCTCTTCTTCAAGTTTGATGATCCTTTCTTTTGTCTTCTGCAACTCCAACATGTCATTGCACATTTGGTTCTCCTGGCGTCGAATGTGCTGGTTTAGCTCCTGGATGAACGCGGCAATGGATCTATCCTTCTTGGTGCTGACGACGTCCCAGTTGTCATCTCGGCGTCCGCAAATCTGGTAGATGGTGTCCTTGAGGTCTTCTTGATAAACTTCTCCAATGCGCCCCATGGTGATGTGAGCTGCCATGCTCTTTCCTGCACTCCAAGTTGGTGCAATCAAAACACTATCTATAGGCTTGGTGATTGGGGTGAATGTCCTTCCTGGAACGTGAGCGTGAATCTTCCAGCGCTCCTCTTCAGGCAGAGTGGCGTTGAAAGTCCCGTGAAGCTTGGTAGTCCAATGTTCGTGTGCTTGGTAACTTCCTTCAAGTGAAATCCAAAAGGTGTGCCTTCATCAGGTTGGGTGTACTTGATCTTCGCGTCCGTCATCCTAAAGAGAGTAGAAAAGATGAGGAGTTAGAAAATGGGAAGAGAGTAGTGATCTATGGCTTTATCTTAGTGGTCGTGTCTCTACACAATCGTGTGCTCGATACCATTCTCTCAGAGCGACCAGACCGAATGGATCAAGTCTCGTGCTCGGTGTCATCCCCGGATCAAGATGTCGACACCACACAAGATTTCAAGGATTTATAGCGAGTAGCAATCACACACTTATTACATCGTTGCCCACAAGGAACTTATTACAATAACATGGCTTAAGGCCATCTAATAAAAACAGCGGAAGGCTTGGAAGATAAGTGAGTCCATCAACTCCATCGGCATCACCGAGTATAGAACCACGACCTAACACCTTACTGTCGTCGAAAAGTCTGCAACATGAAAGTTGCAGCCCAAAACGGGTCAAGACATGGAATATGCCGCAATGTAACACATAAGAGCAATGAAGGAATAAGCCTATACTACATGCATATTTGGCTGGTGGTAAGGCTCTACGGTTACATTTGCATAAAGCTGATTTTTCCTACATCAAAGGAATAACTTTATTTAACTATCATGGTGGTTGTTAAACATTGAGAATGGTTGACAGCATCCTCAATCCCAATTAAAAAAGTACTCATCAAAACCCAATAACTTTTATTTAGAAGTAACATGTTGAGATTCACATGATATTCAATTACCAGATACTCAAATTGTCCATAACCGGGGACACGGCTAATCATGATTAGTTTATACACTCTGCAGAGGTTTGCGCACTTTTCCCCACAAGACTCGATCGCCTCCGCTTGGTTCTCGTGACTACATGGTGTTTGAGAAACGGATGACCGAGACATAGTCTTTCGAAGCGCTAGCACCTTACATGTGGGTAGACCGTACCAACCTACATCCCCTACATCAGCTAGCCTACCCGTAAGAGTTCGCACAACTTAGTCAACTACGCCAGAGCCCATAATTGGCTTGTGGCTGCACACGGAAGTTTCCAGTTTGAATAATCTTATGATCCCTTAGAGCCCGGGTGGCGGTCCAAGAAATACAGCAAGTCCTGATGGAAACCAGTGCCTCAATCCACCCAGATGTGTGTTTAGGTTGCCACCTTAGATAAACCATTAATTAACAATCTCACATCCGTCATGGATATTCACTCACCCAATCCACGCCTACTAGCATAGCATGGCATAATAAGCAAACGAGAAGTAACTCCCAAGGTTTCATAAGTAAAACAGTAATAGGTACTATCTCAATCTACTTCCCAATCCCACAATTTAATTTGATCCTAAACATGCAAGTGTTTGAGGAATAGATCTAATGCATAAAAACTGGGTATGAGAAGAGTATGATCAAAGTGTTACTTGCCTTGCTGATGATCCGCGAAACCTAGAGACTCGAAGTAACAAGCGGCGCACTCCGGGTGATCTAACGCAGACAAACAACAAGCATACAATAAGTACTCATCTAATACACGGGGAAATCTCGAATAAAAGATCTAACCAGAAAGTTCAACTTAAGAACCCTGGTTGCAAAAGAATCGAATCAAATAAAGCATCGAAA
This sequence comes from Aegilops longissima, assembly GCA_021605205.1. Classification (NCBI taxonomy): domain Eukaryota; kingdom Viridiplantae; phylum Streptophyta; class Magnoliopsida; order Poales; family Poaceae; genus Aegilops; species Aegilops longissima. The sequence continues at coordinate 379,763,655 of CM038680.1, read as the reverse complement.
GTCGGAACTCGAGAGAGAACGATCGGTTTAGCAATCAGAAACTAGGTCAAAATTTCACAGTAGCAAAACTCTGTGAAAGTAGGTTAGTCGGAATGGCGGTTTCGTAACGAAACTCCAGGCGTTTGAATCACCTGATTCCGATAAACGAGCAAGAAAATAAACAGATTTGAAAATCGGATCTGAAATCGAATCAGAAAAATAACGGATTAAATCCGATTAAAAGAAAAACGACGAACGGATTAAATAACGGACGTTCGTTAACAGAACTAATCCAACGAACACGTTCATTGAAACGAGCAGTTCGGTGAACGTTCGTTAGTTAAGAAAACCAAAACAAAATAAAACCTATCTACTTTTTTTAAAAAAAAACCGAACATCTTTTAAAAAAAAACGGATCGATTTTTAGGGGAAACTGGATCGGGGCGGGGCTACCTCCGGTGATCGCCGGCGGGGCTCCGGCGGCGGGCGAGGGGTCGGGCGGGGGTCGGGAGGGGGCGGCGAGGGGCGGGCTCTCAAGGCGTCGGGACGGGCGGCGGCGGCGTTCCAGCGGCGGGCAGGGCGGACTCAAGGGTCGGGAGGCGAGGGGGCGGGGGAGAGAGAGAGGGGGGCCGGGCGGTATTTAAGAGGGGAGGGGGGCGGCGGGTGGCTTGGGAGGCAAGCCGGGAGGCGGGCGGAGCCGGACTCGGCGGCAAGGCGCTCCCCGAAGGGACTCGGGACGGGCGACGTCTTGGGAGAGGAGAGAGGAGGCGGGCGCTGGGCCGGGCCTGGCTGGTCAGCTGGGCTGGGCCTTGGCCTGGGGGCGATTTTTTTAAATTAAAATTTTAAAACAAAACTAATTAAAAAAATACCAAATGAACTCCGATTTAAATAAAACAAATTTTCCCGACTCCTAAAAATGAGTCTAACAAAATGAACTTTTAAAACGGCAAACATGCATAAATTTTAAATGCTCATTTTGCCTAAGCAAAATAAATCTTCCAAAACCAAATTTTATTTATTTACAATATCTTCATTTTTCTAAATGTTGGGAAAGTCATATTATTCCTCTCAAAATATTTTTATAGGAAAACTTTATGAAGATAATTTAAATAAATCCATATGATCTATTTTCAAAATTTGAGAAATCCCAAATATGAAAATAATGAAACTTCCAACTCTCTCCGAGGGTCCTTGAGTTGCGTGAAATTTTCTAGGATCGGAAAAATGCGAGAAATTATGATATGCATGATGACCTAATGTATAACATTCCAAATTGAAAATTTGGGATGTTACAACTATTGATCAAGCTGAATTGCTATTGAATAATATGTTTACTAATAAAAATAATTGGACACTTCCTAAACAAACTCCTAAGCCAACTCCGAAGAAAAGGGGTATTCTATTTCTCAGTCCTGGAGTTATGCAAGAGGAAAAGAAATCTATGAAAGAAAAAGGTATTAAAGCTGAAGATGTTAAGAATTTACCACCTATTGAAGAAATACATGGTCTTGTTAAGCCGACACAGGTAGTAAAGGTAAATTCTCTCTATAGATATGATAAAGCTGAAATCCTGTCTACTAAGTTTGCTAGCCAATGCTTGGATGAGTTCGATGATTTTATTGTTAAACAAGAAAACTTCAATGCTTATGTTGGTAGACAATTGAAACGAAATGCTTATATGGTTGAACACTTGAGTGATTATATGTCTAGAGTTAAAGGTGAACTTAAACTCATTAGTAAACATGCTTCTATGGTTACCACTCAAGTAGAACAAGTGCTTAAAGCTCAAAATGATTTTCTCAATGAATTAAATAATGAGAAAAATTATAATGCTGTTAGAATTGTGACTAGAGGGGGTAGAATGACTCAGGAACCTTTGTATCCTGAGGGCCACCCTAAGAGAATTGAGTAAGATTCTCAAAGAACTACTCCCTCTGTCGCATAATATAAGAACGTTTTTGACATTACACTAGTGTAAAAAGTGTTCTTATATTATGGGACGGAGGAAGTAATGTTGATGCACCTAGTCCTTCTAAGAAGAAGAAAAAGAAAAATGATAGGACTTTTCATGCTTCTAGTGAACTTGTTGCTGACACACCTGAGAATCCCAATGATATTTCTATTTCTCATGCTGAAACACACTATCTGATAATGAACATGAACCTAGTGATAATGTTAATGATGATGTTCATGTTGATGCTCAACCTAGCAATAACAATGATGTAGAGATTGAACCTGCTGTTGATCTTGATAACCCACAATCAAAGAATCAACGTTATGATAAGAGAGACTTCGTTGCTAGGAAGCACAGTAAAGAAAGATAACCATGGGTTCAGAAACCCATGCCCTTTCCTCCTAAACCATCCAATAAAAAGGATGATGAGGATTTTGAGCGCTTTGCTGAAATGATTAGACCTATCTTTTTGCGTATGCATTTGACTAATATGCTTAAAATGCCTCCTTAAGCTAAGTATATGAAAGATATTGTTACAAGTAAAAGAAAGATATCGGAAGCTGAAATTTCCACCATGCTTGCCAATTATACTTTTAAAGGTGGAATACCTAAGAAACTAGGAGATCCAGGAGTACCAACTATACCATGCTCCATTAAAAGAAACTATGTTAAAACTGCTTTATGTGATCTTGGAGCCGGTGTTAGTGTTATGCCTCTCTCTTTATATCGTAGACTTGATTTGAATAAGTTGACACCTACTGAAATATATTTGCAAATGGCTGATAAATCAACTGCTATACCTGTCGGTATTTGTGAGGATGTGCCTGTTGTGGTTGCAAACGTTACTATTTTAACAGACTTTGTTATTCTTGATATTCCCGAGGACGATAGTATGTCGATTATCCTTGGTAGAACCTTTTTGAATACTGTAGGGGATGTTATTGATTGCAACGAAGGCAATGTCACTTTTCATGTTAATGGTAAGGAGCATACGGTACACTTTCCGAGGAAACAACCTCAAGTCCACAGCATAAATTCTATTGGAAAAATTCCAACAATTACTATTGGAGGTTTTGAATTTCCTCTTCCTACTGTCAAGAAGAAATACGATATTCTTATTGTTGGGGACGTGCATATCCCCGTTGAGGAAACCTAGTGTTATTCGAAATTTCTCCGGTTCCATGTTATTCGAAAAGAGTTTGTTAACAAGACTTGATCAACCTGTTAGTGGATTACTTTTGATGAGCATGAGATGGATGAAGTTATAAAGCACAACCTTCTGTACCCTCCTTTTACTTTCTGTTATTTAGATTAAATAAAGAAAAAATAGTATTTTCTATCTGTTTTCTGAATTATCCTTGCAATAAAAAAATACCCCAAAAATAAAAGTTATCCAAATGCCCCGAAGATGAAATATGATTTTTTTTCTAGAATATTTAAGAATTATTGGCACTGAGAACACACCTGGGGGCCACACCACCTGGCCATGAGGGTCCAGGGCGCGCTCACCCCCCTAGGGCGCGCCCCGTGCCTCATGGGCCCCACGCCCCCACTTATTCCAGCACCCACACACTTCGTCTTCCTCCAGAAAAAATCACCACACAGCTCAAGCACGAGTTCTAGCTCACCTTGCTTCCATTTTCGATCTCCTTGCTCAAAGCTCCATTCACAAAACTGCTTTGGGGGATTATTCTTCGGTATGTGACTCCTCCAATGGTCAAATTAGTTTTTGTTCTAGTGCTTTATTTATTGCAAATTTTTGCTGCTTAGGTGACCCTGTTCTTGAGCTTGCATGTCAAATTTATTTGGTCCCAAGTAGTTCCAATGCATGATAAAAGTCTCTAGGCACTTGTACAAGTAGTTGCTATCAATATTGTTGAGTTTGGTTCACTTTTATTTTGAGTTACTAAAAACTTCAGAAATTTTCAGAAAATGATGAAGAGATTATTGAGGGGATCTTCGAGCCGAAGCTCGAAGGATAAGCAAAGTGAAGAGGATAATAAGCCCAAATATAATCTTCCTCGCACCACGGAAGTTCGTCCGTGTGAATGGCCTTGTGATGAGTTCTTGAGAGCAGCCGGGATTCATGATGATTTTTATTATTTGGCTGAGAATGCGGGCCTCACCGACTTCCTCCACGACCAGCTCGAACAGTATCTCCTGCTCACTAATATTTTTGTGCAAAATTTTCATTTCCATGCTAGGAGATCACCACCTTCGGTGGATTTATATATATATGATGAGTATAGGGAGATGTCCCTTTATGATTTTTGTGACGTTTGCAAGTTGCCTTTTGAGGGCAGCATCGAGGAACCACATCCTAGGGATGTGGCGGGATTTATTGATATGATTGCTATAGGGGAAATGAGAAAAGTGTCAGAAGCAAGAACTACTAGCATACATTTCCCTGTTCTACGTTACTATGCAATATTTGCCAGTAGATGTTTAATTAGCCGCGGGAAAAGTGGGGGCCTTAGTGCTCCTGACCTTGCCATTTTGCGCCATGCTTTGTTCTGTGACAGAACTTTCAGTTTAGGTGCTATGGTTGCTAAACGGTTGAGTCCAAACCATACAAAGGGCCCCATTTTTGGAGGTATCTTTGCTTCGCGTCTGCTAAATATTTTGAGATACCTATTAGACACTATGAGAAAGAAGAAAAGTTGTTGCCCCCTATTTTCTTAGACTATAAAAGTATGGTAGCACATGATTTTATTTGCGATGATAAGGATAAGAGACTCATTTATAACCTGGTATTCAGTGAAAAGACTTGTCAGATTATTACCTTGCCTGCACCTTCCTTGTTTAATATTTATGCAGGCACGTACATCATCCTGCCCGATGACATTTATGCATATTGGGAATGGACACGATCCCCAGAGCCTGAGCCTAATCCATCTCCTGACCCTTATCGGCAGTCTATTTATCAGTGGGATCCGGAGGAGATCGCCAACCAGTGGCACCCCGAGGATCCTCCTCAGTACACTGGAGAGGAACACTTTGATCCATGGGCATAGAACAACTTAGGCCAAAAGCCTAAGCTTGGGGGAGTACGTATTTCTCACCGACATTATGTTCATGTTCACACACTCATTCCAGTTGTCGGTGCTCATACTTTTTCATTGTACTATCCATGCTAGTTTATTTTCTTTTCTGGTCTTCTTATTGTGTGTTTGAAAAACCTTAAGAAAAATCAAAAAAAAAATAGTTGTAGCTTTTAGCTAGTTTACTTTCCATGCATGTAGTAGGTATTAAAAAGAAAACCCAAAAAGATTTCTTGTTCTTCTTTTGTTTGTTGGGAGCTTTCCCATGTCAATAGTTTTATTTCTTTTCTTTTCTTTGGGGGTCGAAAGGAGAAGACCATAATGAAAATGTTGAAGTGGCTCTTATATGCATTATTGTTGATTTAACCAAGAGCCCATATTACCTTGTCTTCTCCTTTGTATCAGATGCTTGCAGATTCCAGCTTAGTCCAATGCACGTGCACTATTATTATTATCCACACTGTTCGGTCGGGCAAGTGAAAGGCAATAATGACGATATATGATGGACTGATTGAGATGAGAAAAGCTGGTATGAACTCGACCTCTCTTGTTTTTGTAAATATGATTAGTTCATCGTTCCTGATTCAGCCCATTATGAATAAAACATGTTTGCAATGACAATTAGAGATTATAGTTGCTTATGCCATGCTTAATTAGCTAGGAGTTTATAATGGTTTACCTTGCGCGCCAACATGCTATTAAAATGGTTATGATGTTGTTTCAACTACATACGTGAATATGTGCCAAGTCAAGCCACTCGAACCGTTCAAAGGAGGATACCACCCTATCATACCACATCACAATCATTTTAATAGCATGTTGGCACACAAGGTTAATACGTCTCCAACGTATCTATAATTTTTTATTGTTCCATGATATTATATTATCCATCTAGGATGTTTTATATGCTATTTTATATGATTTTTGGGACTAACCTATTAACCTGGAGCCCAGTGCCAGTTTCTGTTTTTTCCTTGTTTTTTGAGTATCGCAGAAAAGGAAAACCAAACGGAGTCCAATCGACCTGAAATTTCACGGAGATTATTTTTGGACCAGAAGAATCCCATGAAGTATCGGAGATGGGCCACAAGAGTCCCGAGGCACCCACGAGGGTGGGGGCGCGCCCTACCCCCCTGGGCGCGCCCTCCTACCTCGTGGCCGCCTCGGAGACCCCCCTGACTTGTTCCCGACGCCAATGCCTCTTATATATACCCAAACTTCCAGAACATAACCTAGATCGGGAGTTCCGCCGCCGCAAGCCTTTGTAGCCACCAAAAACCAATCAGGACCCTATTTCGGCACCCTGCCGGAGGGGGGATCCCTCACCGGTGGCCATCTTCATCATCCCGGCACTCTCCATGACGAGGAGGGAGTAGTTTACCCTCGGGGCTGAGGGTATGTACCAGTAGCTATGTGTTTGATCTCTCTCTCTCTCTCTCGTGTTCTTGATTTGGCACGATCTTGATGTATCGCGAGCTTTGCAATTATAGTTGGATCTTATGATGTTTCTCCCCCTCTACTCTCTTGTAATGGATTGAGTTTTCCCTTTGAAGTTATCTTATCGGATTGAGTCTTTAAGTATTAGAGAACACTTGATGTATGTCTTGCGTGGGATACTCATGTTGACAATGGGGTATTCTATTAATCCACTTGATGTATGTTTTGGTGATCAACTTGCGGGTTCCGTGACCTTGGGAATCTATGCATAGTGGTTGGCACACGTTTTCATCTTTACTCTCCGGTAGAAACTTTGGGGCACTCTTTGAAGTTCTTTTTGGTGGTTGAATAGATGAATCTGAGATTGTATGATGCATATCGTATAATCATACCCACGGATACTTGAGGTGACATTGGAGTATCTAGGTGACATTAGGGTTTTGGTTGATTTGTGTCTTAAGGTGTTATTCTTGTACTAACTCTAGGATAGATCGAACGGAAAGAATAGCTTCGTGCTATTTTACTACGCACTCTTGAATAGATCGATCAGAAAGGATAACTTTGAGGTGGTTTCATACCCTACAGTAATCTCTTCGTTTGTTCTCCGCTATTAGTGACTTTGGAGTGACTCTTTGTTGCATGTTGAGGGATAGTTATATGATCCAATTATGTTATTATTGTTGAGAGAACTTGCACTAGCGAAAGTATGAACCCTAGGCCTTGTTTCAACGCATTGCAACACCGTTTACGCTCACTTTTATCATTAGTTACCTTGCTGTTTTTATAACTTCAGATTACAAAAACCTATATCTACTATCCATATTGCACTTTTATCACCATCTCTTCAGCGAACTAGTGCACCCATACAATTTACCATTGTATTGGGTGTGTTGGGGACACAAGAGACTCTTTGTTATTTGGTTGCAGGGTTGTTTGAGAGAGACCATCTTCATCCTACGCCTCCCACAGATTGATAAACCTTAGGTCATCCACTTGAGGGAAATTTGCTATTGTCCTACCTCTGCACTTGGAGGCCCAACAACGTCTACAAGAAGAAGGTTGTGTAGTAGACATCAAAGGTAAACCATTATAAACTCCTAGCTAATTAAGCATGGCATGAGCAACTATAATCTGAAATTGTCATTGCAAACATGTTTCATTCATAATAGGCTGAATCAGGAACGATGAACTAATCATATTTACAAAAACAAGATAGGTCGAGTTCATACCAGCTTCTCTCATCTCATTCAGTCCATCATATATCGTCATTATTGCCTTTCACTAGCACGACCGAACAGTGTGGATAATAATAATAGTGCACGTGCATTGGACTAATCTGGAATCTGCAAGCATTTAATACAAGGGAGAAGACAAGGTAATATGGGCTCTTGGTTAAATCAACAATAATGCATATGAGAGCCACTCAACATTTTCATCATGGTCCTCTCTCTCAATTTCAAAGAATAAGAAAAGAAATAAAACTATTTACACGGGAAAGCTCCCAACAAGCAAAAGAAGAACGAGAAATCATTTTGGGTTTTCTTTTAATCATTACTACTACAGGCATGGAAAGTAAACTAGCTAAAAGCTACAACTAATTTTTTTTTTGTTTTTCTTAAGGTTTTTCAAACACACAAGAAGAAAGCTTAGAAAAAGAAAATAAACTAGCATGGATAGTACAATGAAAAAGTATGAGCACCGACAACTTGAATGAGTGTGAACATGAATGCAATGTCGGTGAGAAATACATACTCCCCCAAGCTTAGGCTTTTGGCCTAAGTTGGTCTATAGCCACTGCTGGCATGGAGGATATCCAAAGTCGTAGCTGGGGTCATACTGAGATGCAGCAGCTACTGCCTTACGTGCTGCAGCTTGGAGGTGAGCTGCCTCCGTCCTCCTCTCATACTCGTTCGCCTCCTCCCTGGTTATAACATATCTCCTTTTTGCCTGAAAGTTAAAGAAAGTAGGAGCAGGGAGGGCAACATGGACAGTGCGCTGTCTATCAAAGATTAGTCAGTACTGGAGGAACTGTTCATTCCTCTCAAGAAACTGATGGCGAACCATAGCACTATAATCTAGATAAGCAGGAGGCAACTCTATATCATTTCCATGTATGAGTACACCAAGATAATTAGCTACACGAGTTGCATAAATTCCACCAAACAAATCTCCACTTTTACCGTTAAGATGCAACCTTCTTACAACAATGGCCCCCAAGTTATATTGTTTATCACCTAGTACAACACTCTTGAGGACACTAAGATCTGGAACGCACATGTGACAAGCCTCATCTTTACCGTTAATGCATCTACCTATAAAGAGAGCAAAATAATGTATGGAAGGGAAATGAATGCTCCCTATGGTAGCTTGTGTAATTTCCCTAGATTCCCCCATAGTGATACTAGCAAGAAAGTCTTTATATTCAGATTTGTGGGGTTCACTAACATTGCCCCACTGCGGGAGTTTACAAGCAGTATTAAAATCTTCTAGGTCCATGGTATATGATTTATCATAAAGATCAAATAAAACAGTGTGAGAATTGCACGAGGATGTAAATTTAAACCTCCTCACAAAGGAATCAGTTAGGTAATGGTATTGTAGGCACTTATCTAACACGAAGTCCTCAAGATCAGCATTACGCACATACACGTCAAATTCATCCTTGATGCCTACTTGGACCATAAACTCCTTTGACGGCCATTCACAAGGCCGCACTTGAGCTTCCCTCGGTGGTTCATCATCTGGCTCACGTATCACGATCCTTGGTTCTTGCTTCCTTGGGGAACCACCTTGGTACATTTTCTATGCATTTTTCTTTCTCTGAAAAATTTCTGAACTTTTAGTGACTCAAAATAAAAGTGAACCAAACTCAACAAGATTGTGATACGTCTCCAATGTATCTATAATTTTTTATTGTTCCATGCTATTATATTATATGTTTTGGATGTTTAATGGGCTTTATTATGCACTTTTATATTTTTTGGGACTAACCTATTAACCGAAGGCCTAGTGCAAATTGCTGTTTTTTTGCCTATTTCAGCGTTTCATAGAAAAGGAATATCAAACGGAGTCCAAATGGAATGAAACCTTCGGGAGAGTTATTTTTGGAACAAACGCAATCCAGGAGACTTGGAGTGGAGGTCAAGAAAGAAACGAGGAGGCCACGAGGTAGGAGGGCGCGCCCAGGGGGGTAGGCACGCCCCCACCCTCGTGGGCCCCTTGTGGCTCCATCGACCTACTTCTTCCTCCTATATATACCCATATACCCTGAAAACATCCGAGAGCACCACGAAACCCTATTTCCACCACCGTAACCTTTTGAACCCGTGAGATCCCATCTTGGAGCCTTTTCCGGTGCTCCGCCGGAGGGGGAATCGATCACGGAGGGCTTCTACATCAACACCATTGTCGGTGTCAAAACCGGCGGATCTCGGGTAGGGGGTCCTGAACTGTGTGTCTAAGGTTGATGGTAACAGGAGATGGGGGACACAATGTTTACACAGGTTCGGGCCCTCTCTATGGAGGTAATACCCTACTTCCTACTTGATTGATCTTGATGAATATGAGTATTACAAGAGTTGATCTACCACGAGATCCTAATGGCTAGAACCCTAGAGGTGTAGCCGGTATGACTATGATTATGATTGTTGGCCTCTACAGACCTAGCCCTCCGGTTTATATAGACACCAGAGGGATCTAGGGTTACATAAGATCGGTTATAGAGAAAGGAATCTTCATAGTTGGTCGCCAAGCTTGCCTTCCATGCCAAGGAGAGTCACATCCAGACACGAGTAGAGTCTTCGGTCTTTGTATCTTCACGGCCCATCAGTCCGGCCCACGGTCAACAGGCCGGACGCCCGAGGACCCCTTAGTCCTGGACTCCCTCAGTAGCCCCTGAACCAGGCTTCAATGGCGAGGTGTCCGTCGCGCAGATTGTCTTCGTCATTGCAAGGCGGGTTCCCCTTTCCGAATACTCCAAGATAGTCTTCGGACTCAGTGAATGTGTCTGGATCTGCAACACAAGTACCACACACAACCGCAGAGAGTATAATATTTCACGAGTCCAATCCGCTGACAACTTTTTGTAGTGTGACATCACGTCTGCCCGGTCATTATTTTGAAGCGTTTTCGTCTGCCGTTCCATGTATCGACACGCGGTTTTTATTGGCATGTCTTGTCGAAGCAGATATCGTGTCCCCTTATTGTGGGATTCTCATCAATACGGGCGTGGGTAATCTAATCGTGTCATTTGCACAGCCCTTGGGAACAGGGGAGTTTTAAGGCGAGCGGGGAGGCGCTTTATATTCACTGCCTTTATAAGGGGATAAGGATTCCCTTCTTTCACCCACGCCTTCTCTCTTTCTTTGCCCTTCCATTCTTGAGCTCCACCGCCCAAGTCCTCATCTTTTTCGCCTCAAGCAAGACTCAACCATGTCCGGATCTGGAGGGCAAGGCAAGTGGATGGCCTCCTCCGTTAAGGAGAAGGACATCACCGAGCTTCGGGAGGCCGGGTATCTGGTGAAAGAAATCGCTCACCGGCTTCCGGACAAGGGGCAAGTCGTCCCCACCCCGAAGCCCAACGAGAGGGTGGTGTCCATCCCCCATTTCGTCTGCGGGTTAGGGTTTCCTCTCCACCCTTTCGTCCGCGGACTTATGTTCTATTATGGGCTAGATTTCCCTGATCTAGCCCCAAACTCCTTCCTCAAGATCTCAGCATTCATTATCGTGTGTGAGGCCTTCCTCCGCATTCCTCCCCACTTCGGACTATGGCTCAAGATCTTCAACGTGAAGCCGAAGGTGGTGGATTGCCAACACGCGGAGTGCGGATGTGCCATGGTGTCGGTGTACTAGAGTAGGGGTACCCTAGTATCCCGAACTCGCACGGGCAATCGCAAGACTTCAGCGCAAGGCTTGCCAGTGACCGCCAAGATCCTCCTTGGTTCCTTTGGAGCCATTCAAGAACAAGGTATTTAAGCCAAGGAGACAAGGCCCGGCAAGAGGAGCTTGCCGGAAGGCCACTCAAGGCACCTAGAAGACAAGGCCCCGCAAGAGGAGCTTGCCGGAAGGCCCGATGAGCGACAAGCTTCCGGACGCGACAAGGCAACAACAAGGCAAGGCGCTTGCAGCGACTACCACTCCGCTCTCTGCGCTCCGACATCCATCAACGTGTCGCCATGGGACCTTTCCAGCGCCGTGGCAAGACGCCAGCGGCCAGCGGAGCGCGGTGGTAAGCGGCGCTGACAAGATTGCCATCGTGGCAAGCGGTGGCGCCCCTGACGGTCCCTTTCTGCACTGTTTAGTCTACTTAGACGGGCATTTAATGCCTTTGTCCCCAGCCGTCAGGGTTAGGTATGATACACTGTACAAGTAGCTGTACCAAACACGACTCCTTTTACGTTTTTGCCCTTGTCTACGTTGCCACCTGTCGGAGACCCCTTGAGCATATAAAAGGAGGCCCATGCGCAACATAGAGGAGGGTTCGGTTCATTCGAAACCAGAGAACACTCATGCTAGGTCTTGTAGCTCTCAGCGCTCCCTAGCAAGAACACAATACAATCAGACAAGCAGCAGTAGGAGTATTATCTCTCCGAGAGCTCCGAGCTGGGTAACTGCTTGTGTGCTTCCGCCGATCTGCTCTTCGGCGACCTCCGCCCCCCACGAACGGAAAGGGGCTCGGTCCGCCGTCCCATAGGTGTTCGTGGGTCCGACCGCTTCCCGACATCTTTGGCGCGCCCGGTAGGGCGCCGAGGCTGTGTGAACCTGATCCGCGTTCACACGAGCTACATCTTCATCATCTTCATCGACATGCCACCAAGAAGAAGGCTTCGCGGCAGCGGAGCCGCCCACGTCGATCCCACCACCACCAGAGCAAATGGGTGGTGGGGTAGACACCGCCGGAAGAACGGGCATCGGCGAGGAGCTCATGATGCGCCAAGTCCAAGGACAAGGCTGCATGCACTGCATCCGTGACACGCACCACGCCCATCTCAGAGGCGCGACCGACAGGCCATGGTATTCACAGCACCATACGCCGTTGGATCAAGATCGAGCCGGTGGATCCCGAGGCCCTCAAGACCAGCGTGCACGCCAACATGTCCGACACGAAGCGAGGCACGGTCGTCCTCGACGGGATATCGCCCTTCTAACATAGTTAGAGTCCGAGCATATCCCGCCTCCTCGCCGCTCACCACTGCCACCCACCACTCCAGCAGAAGCTTTGGCGAGAGCTCAACTGCTCCTAGATTACCCTCCAACAGCCGACAAGGTCGTTGAATGGAGGGCCACCATTCAGAGTCTCATCGGCTTTGCCAACGGCGACACTCCGCGGCAACCGACTACATCGCTGCCGCGGCAAAACTGCCAAGCACGAGCCGGTGGCGACGAGACCGGTGGAGGTGCAACCACCATGCACTCTCCACCCCGAAGGCCAAGATCGCCGACTCGCCGGATCCACCTCGACAGCGACTCCACCGCGTCATCTGATCCACGAGCTCGTCGCGATCAGCGCCAAGTTCTTCACGAACGACAGCAAGAAGACGCTCGAACTCGTGATCGAGCGCCAAGAGAAGCGCGACGCAATCCGACCAGCGCTTGGGCCCTCTGTCGACATGCATGTGCCGGGGAACCAGCGACTTGTCAGACGCGTAGGTTGCCCTCGCTCACTCGTGAATCGCGGCAAGTCCATGGGCCCAGAAGAAGAATTTCTGCCGACGTGCGAGAAGTACGACGGCAAGACGATCCGCCGGAGTTCCTCAAGATCTACACCATTGCGGTGCAAGCTGCCGGGGCGACGACAAGATCCTCGCCAACTACTTCCCGCTGGTACTCAAGCCCAATGTCGATCTGGCTCATGCACTTGCCGGACAACTCCATATCCTCTTGGCGGATTTATGCCATCAGTTTGTTGGCGCCTTCACAGTGGCCACAAACCTCATGGCCAAGAGAGCGACCTTCATCCGCCGCCTGAAGGAAGGAGAGCCCTGCGCAAGTTCATTCAGAGATTCAGCCGTACAAAGACAACATTCCAAATGTCCACCCCGCCGCGGTAATCAGCGCTGCTCCATCGAACGCGCGGAACCGCAGGATGCGGGAAGAGATGGCGGCGTACAAGATCAAGGACGCCGAGGAGCTATATGCCCTGGCCAACAAGTGTGCACGGTCAAGAAGGGAGGAGACTCCCGGAGAGAATGTGGAGGCAGCAGGATCTCGATAGTGAGGGGTCCGCCCGACAAAGAAAAGCCGTGGCGGAGCAAATGTAAAGAAGAAAGGCAGAGATGTGCTAGTTGTCGAGCAGTCCGCAACGGAGGTGGCGCCAAGAAAGCCAAAGTTGGTAGCTCCGCAAGGAGGTTGCCGCGACACCAACCGCCAAGCTGTGGCGGTCGCCGACAAGCGTGACGGCTCCAACAAGCAAGATAGCAAGATCCACCGCACTCAAGGGCCATGACCTCCGTGAGCTGCAAGAAGGTCGAGCAGCTTGTTGAGTAGCAGAAGGCTGAATACGAGCGGCACAACAAGGAGAAGGCTCAGGAAGGTGCTGGAGGACCTAGCAAGAAACGCCCCGGCCAGGGAGGACGCCGCGGCAAGGCCAAGCAGCGGCAAGGAGACAGACATCCTCGCGGCCGCGACAAGGATGAAGATGACGACGACGATGAAGACATGGATGATGATGAGACTGATGAGCAGGAGTTCCAGAAAGCCATAGAGGTCTTGTGCGTTGACGGCGGTGCTTCTCTGCATACTTCACACCGCCAACTCTAACAGTGGATGCGGGAAGTCAATGCGGCAGAACCATTCATCGAGTCACGCAAGCCTCTGAAATGGTCCAGCACGCCTATCATCTTTGATATTGAGGACCACCCTGATCGCATCACTGCGGTCGGGTGCTTGCCGATGTTGGTTTCACCAACTATCCGCAACCTCAAGGTCACCAAGATGCTAGTTGACGGCGGGGCCGGCTTAAACCTGATCTCCTCCGCGGTACTCCAAAAGCTTCAGATCCCTGATGGCGAGCTCAAGAGATAGGCACATTCCAAGGAATCAATCCGGGAAGGAGCAAGTCAAGGAAAGATCACGCTGTCGGTGACGCTTGGCAGCGAAGTTGAACTTCAGGACTGAGTGGGTCACTTTCGGCGTTGCTGATTTTCCATTGCCTTACAATGGAATACTTGGCCGTCCAGCACTCGCCAAATTCATGGCCGCCTCTCACTATGCATACAACTTGTTGAAGATGCCAGGCCCGATAAGTGTCATCTCTGTCCCTGGCGACAGGAAGGATGCTCTTATTTGCACCGACAAGATCTACCGGGAAGCAGCAGCTGCAACAGATCACAAGTCACTTGCCGCTGAAGCTCCCGGGGGGAAGAAGAAGACCAAGTCCGGCAAGAGTTCTGATGCCCACTCCGGCAAGCGCACCTCTTCGGAGTGCTGCGCCACCGTCGAGGACGCACCATCGAGCTCCACCGGCAAGTGTAAGAAGATGATGGCAGCTCCACCAAAGACCAAGAAGGTGTCCGGCAAGGAGGACGGCACTGGTGGTACCTTCACCATCAGTGCCATTCTCGACCCTAAATAGGAAGGCGCGCTCGTTGCTTTCCTGCGGCTAACGCCGACGTGTTTGCGTGGAAACCGTCGACATCCCCGTGTTCCTGTGAAAGTAATTGAGCACCATCTTGCCGCCTGTCCTCACGCGCGCCGCCAAGCGAAAGTCGAAAGCAGGCAAGTGGAGTGTCAAGAGTTCATTGCGAAGAGATCAAGAAATTGGAAGCAGCAGGCCTTGTCGAGGAGTGCTCCATCCCACGTGGTTGGCTAATCCGTTGTCGCATAAGGCAAACGGAAATGGAGGCTTTGTATCGACTTTTACCGATGTTAATAAAGCTTGTCCCAAAGACCCATTTCCTTGCCACGATCGACTCAGATTGTTGACTTCACGGCGGATGTGATTTGCTTTCATTTCTTGATGCATACTCGGATATCATCGATCTTCATGGCGAAGAGGATGAGGAGAAAACCGCATTCATCACCCCATGTGGCACATACTGTTTTGTACGGATGCCTTTCGGATTAAAGAATGCTGGTTCAACATTTTGAAGAGTAGTCCATCACGCTTTTGAGCCGCAAATACACAGAAATGTGGAAGCCTACATGGATGACATAGTGGTCAAGAGCAAGGACAAGGCAGCTCTGATTCAAGATTTAGATGAAACCTGTGCAAATCTGCACAAGATCAACCTCAAGCTCAACCCCGAGAAGTGTGTGTTTGGAGTCCCTCCGCAAGCTTCTCGGTTCTTCGTGTCTCAGCGGGAATTGAAGCCAATCCCGACAAAATCAAGGCCATTGAGCAGATTGAAGCACCAAAGCGCCAAGGATGTACGAAGACTTGCCGGTTGCGTGGCTGCTCTCGCAGGTTTATCTCTAGGTTCTGCTAAGGCGCCCGCCATTTTTCAAAATATTGAAAAAGGAAGGTCCAATGAGATGGACTCCGGAAGCGGAGGCTGCGCTGCAGGACTTAAAGAGATACCTGTCCTCCACTCCAATACTTGTCGCACCTAAGCCACAAGAGAAGTTGCTGCTATATATAGCGGCAACCAATCAAGTGGTTAGTGTTGTGTTAGTAGCGGAGAGGAGGCGGATGATGAGCCAAGCAACCATGGCAGATACATCCAGCGACAAGCAGGGGCTTCACCGCAAGCTCGTCCCGATAAGGATGGATCTGCAGGCGCGCAGAAGATGCGTAAAAGGATGGTGCAGCGCCCGGCTTTACTTTGTCGGTTCCCTTCGGGGGGCTAGGTCAAGGTACTCGGTGTGCGTAAATTGCGGCATCCTCATGGCCTCGAGAAAGCTGCGCCATTACTTCCAAGCACATGAGATAACAATCGTCACCGCTTCATCAAGAGGATATTGCAAAATCCGTAAGCAACAGGCAGGATTGTCGAGTGGGCATCTGGAACTCGCAAGCTTTGGCCTCAAGTTTGAAAGCACCTCAACTATCCAAAGCGAGCATTGGCAGAGTTCATAGCAGAATGGACGCCAACACAAGATGAAGAAATTCCGAGACGAGCATCCCCGCCAAGGAAGCGAAGCAAAGAGTGGCTGATGTACTTTGATGGTGCCTTCTCTGCTAAGGCGCCCGGTGCTTGGTGTGCTTTTGTCGCACCCAATCAAGGGCACCTCAAGTACATAGTCCAGATGCACTTTCCCAAGGAGCAAGCAACAAACAATATCTGCAGAGTATGAAGGTTTGCTTGCCGGTCTCGAGATCGCAGTAGACCTTGGGATCAAGAAGCTCATTGTCGGGGTGACTCACAGCTTGTCGTCCGCCAAGTGAACAAGGATTATCGAGTCCGTTGATGGAAGCCTATGTTGATGAAGTGAGAAAGCTAGAAGAGCACTTTGACGGCCTACAGATGGAACATGTTCCAAGAGCTCGAACGATATTGCCGATGGCTCACAAAGTGCGCCAGACTCAAGTTACTCGTGGTAACCAGGGATTTTGTGCTCAAGCTGACTCAACCGACCAGAACGCCATCAACTGGACAGACCAAGAAGAGGAAGTTGATTTCTGGTGACTATTTTCCGGCAGAGCTCCCCGAAGCCGCCATC
Source organism: Aegilops longissima (assembly GCA_021605205.1). Taxonomy (NCBI): domain Eukaryota; kingdom Viridiplantae; phylum Streptophyta; class Magnoliopsida; order Poales; family Poaceae; genus Aegilops; species Aegilops longissima. The sequence continues at coordinate 379,746,645 of CM038680.1, read as the reverse complement.
AAGAAGGTCCCCAAGATCAACACCAAGAGTGCTGAGGAACAGTCTGCTCCGACAAGCCCTAGGGTTTGTTTCCTTGAAGCAGACGCTCCCGACAAGTTTTGCTCCGCAAGCTTGCCGGGAACATCAAGCTCCGGCTGAGCCGCAGTTCTGCCGTGAAGCGGATGTTCCCGCAGCAGCAGATATGCCTTTCAGTCCTTGTTGTCGAGCCACAAGCTCCAAAGATGGGCACAGCAGATCGTCCGTTTCCTTCAGACAGGAGAACTTCCCGAAGAGCAAGAAGAAGCGGAAAGAGTAGCCCGGCAGTCAAGTATGTACCAGTTTGTCGACAACACACCGTATGAAGAAGACTCAACGGTGTGAAATTGAAGTGTATTCACCGGGAAGATGGATGTGGTTGTTGGCAGAGATACATGGAGGCATATGTGGTCACCACATTGGCGAAGAGCACTTGCCGCAAAGCTTTCCGGCAAGGTTTCTTTTGGCCAACAGCCTCCGTGATGCAACTCGCACAAGTAACCAAGTGTGAAGCGTGCAATTCCATTCCAAGCAGATACACCAACCAGCTCAAGCTCTCCGGACGATCCCTTTATCCTGGCCATTTTCGGTCCGGGGCTCGACATCCTCGGCCCTTTTCCCCGAAGTTGTCGGGGCTTTGAGTACTTGTACGCTGTAATCGACAAGTTCACAAAGTGGCTGGAAGTGGAAGCAGTGAGGAAGGTGACAGCACAGTCGGCAGTCAAGTTCTTCAGGTCGATTTTTTGCCGCTTCAGGATCCCTAACAGGATCATCACTGACAACGGCAATTAATTCACGAGCCGCACCTTCATGCAATACGTCCAAGATCTTGGCGCCAAGGTCTGCTTTCGCTTCAGTTGCTCATCCGAGAAGTAACGGTCAAGCGGAGAGGGCAAATGCTGAAGTGCTGTGGGGCTCAAGACCGTAACTTTCGGCAAGCTGCACAAGTGCGGAAGAAACTGGATTGAGGGGCTGCGGTGGTTCTTTGGTCGATCAGACGACGCCAAATCGAGCCATCGCCGCACACCTTTTGCTCTAATCTATGGAGCAGAGGCAGTTCTCCCCACGGAACTCAGTATTCGGGTCACCTCGAGTGCTCGCTATGATGAGCTTGAGCAAGAGCAGCTGCGACAAGATGACGCCCTGCTCCTTGAGGAGGACCGTCTTCAGCTCTTTGTCTGAGCTGCTCGATACAAGAAGCTTTGCGCCGCTACCATAGCCGCAGTTAATGCCAGAAGTCTCAAGGAAGGCGACCTTGTTCTTCGGCTGCTCAGTCCGCCAAGAATTCCAACAAGTTGACGCTGAAGTGGGAAGGCCCTTATCGGGTGAAACAAGTCACTAGGCTGGCGCTGTCCGCTTTGAGACCGAAGATGGCATTCCGTGAGCAACTCCCGAACATCGAGCATCTTCGTAAGTTTTACCCAGAGGCGCGTTGCGGAACCTGTTCCGCAACCACCTTTTGTACAAGTCTTGCCGATGTTGCATGTAATCCTTTGTACAAAGCCGGGCGCAGATCCCGTGCATAAGTGAAGCTGATGTGCTCCGCACATCTTGTCAATTTCATGCTTTCTACTTTATTTTTGCATGCATTATCTGACACTTTGTGCAGCACTTATTCCGGTAAGCAATAACGAGCCGCAAGGCTCCATATCTTTATTTTCTCTTTTTCTCTTTCTCAAAGAAAGGAAGGTTCCCTCGCCCACAAGTTAGCCGGGGAGGAGAAGATAATGATGGGCCACCAAGTCGCTCGAGGAAGTTTTGCCTTACCGGAAGCGCAACACGTAAAAGCTAAGTTACCAAAGTTTGAGCAATCAGTTTTAAATTTTTTAAGTTATCTTCCTCGAACGACAAAGGTTTTTTGTATGGAAAACCTGTGCGCGGAGGAACCAACTCGTAGCTAGTTGCGCCTTTACTTTGTTTCGAGTCCGCCAACAACTTAAGTGATCTGCAACTAGTTGCGACAAGGTTGCTTTGTCGAAGCGGCACCGCCAAAGAAGTTGCCGACGTTCAGACTCTACGCCATGCAAAGGTGCTCATACGACAAGTTCCCTAAAAGCGAGGGCAAAAACATACAAAGGAAGGAATCAAGTAAAGGAAATAACATTGCAATTACTACCCGAAATAAAGTATATATTACAAGATAGCTTGTCGCAGCTCTAATAGATTGTTTTCATAACATGACCAGGAGCGACAAGGAAAACATAAAATGGGCGGCCTAATCTATGCGGTCGCCATCAAACCTTTTGATCCCGCTCACCCTGTCCACAATGGGTGCGACAAGGGCCTTGAGCGCCTCCACATCAACATCCGCGGCAAGGACTTGAGGGCGTTGGTGAGCTAAGGCCTGATTGAGGAAGGCCACCTTCATCAAGACCTTCTCAAGAGCTCCCGCACATATCTGGCGCGACTCTCGGCCAGCTGCTTTGGGATCTCTTCCCGGAGTCGTTGGAGACCCGTCACCACGCCTTTGAAGAACAAGCTGAGCTTGGTGCTGGGTTGGAGGTGCTCATCGGAGGAATATCCGAGATCCACCATCCCCAGCTCCGCCAGCTCCCCGCCGATGGCGGCGGCAATATTCACGAGACCCTCGGTCCAATGCTCCACATTCTCTCAAAGGTGCTCAGGCGGCGAACTTTTCGCCAAGACGGCGCCTCGGCGGCTTGATCTTCTCCAACAAGGCCACCTCCCGCTCCTTGGCGCCGTCCAGCGCCGCATCAAAGTAGTCGACTTAAGCTCGAGATCTGCCTTGGAGTCCTTGGCGGCGCTGAGCTCCTTGCTCCTCTCGTAGAGGCAGCCTGCAGCTCGCCAAGAGTGTGGCGTCCTTCTCGCGCTCATGCTTGAGTGCAGCAAGCTCCTCGCCGCTCTTCGGGATTGGCCTCCAGCTGCGCGTCACCTTCGCCTCCAACTCCTTCTTGGCGGCCTCGGCAACTCTGGCGGCGTCCTTTGCTTCCTTGAGGGCTCCGCCAAATGTTTGCTCGCGAGCGTGAGCTCCTCCTCATGGCTGTCAAGATTGATCTTCCGCTCGCGCCTTCGCCGCTTCTTGCAGACCTCTCGGGCGGCAAGCCGCTGTTGCTCTTCAACCTCGGCCTTCTCGAGGATGAAGGCTTTGCGCTCCTCAATGATTTGCTCCCGCTCTCTGCCAAGGACCGAGAGCTTCCCCTGATTGATGCCCCGGAGCTCCTCCACGCTTTCTATGTCTGCTTCGCCTTCGCGACAAGCGCTTCCCGGGATTCCAGCTTGGCTTGTCGGAAGCGGTAGAGCGACAACAGCCTCGCAATACCGCTCCTCCTCGACTCGCCGCTGCTGCTGCTTGGCGCGTCGACCAGTCACAGCCCGGCGAGGCGAGCAGCTCTTCATCAAAGGTTTCTCCTTCACCGGGCGCCGAGCTCGGCGCGCCAAGGAAGCTTGATGAAGACGCCATCAACGGCTTTCAGATAGGCGCTGGGCTGGGGCTCTTCGGAGCCTGACGCTGCAGTAGTGGCGGAGGGATCAGCGGTCGGCGTAGGCGCTGGCGCTCCGTGGCCTCGTGGGCCGTCAAGCGATCGCCGACCCTCGCCACCTCTGGCGCAGCATTTTGGCGGCCTCTTCGCCCGGATTCATCGGCGCCAGCCTCTTCCTCATCGGCGGCGTCGTCACAAGACAAGCCACGCACGTCCTCCTCGCCGACGACCTCAGTCTCCATCGGCTCTGCGGCGGATGGATCTGACGACCAGAAAAAGAAAGAACAGTCAAGCAAATGTTCAAAAAGAAAATCATAAGAAGAAGAACACAAGGGAAGTTTTTAAGCAAGGGGTTACCTGCGCTGGATCTGCAGCCATGGTCTCAACCACGGAGGATCGCTGGCGCTATCCCTTGCCGGAGAACTGCCTTTGCCGGAGAAGCCTCCCTTGCCGGAGAACGCCCCTTGTCGGGATCCTCCCTTGGCGGTGTAGTCGACGCAGATGGCGCGTCCGAGCGGCTTCCGGACACTCTGGTGGGGCTGCTCCGCTCCTACACAAACCAAATGACATATCAGCAAAAAAGGGCACCCATGCACGCCCGACAAGAAGAAGTAAACCATATACTTACGCAGGGGCTGTGCTGGGGCTGCTTTGAGGAAGAGTTGTCGTCCTGCAGGTGGTCTCTGACGCGCCTCCTGCTGCTGGGGATCGCCCCGATGACAACCACCGGTCTTGGCTTTCGACGCTCTGGGCCAGCGTCCAAAAGGAAAGGGTTCAGAATGAAGCAAATCAAATACAAGACAAAGCAACAAAATTGAAGAACTACAAGTACAACATGAAGCTTACTCTTCTTCTTCCTCGTCGGAGCTGAGCGCGGAGAGATCACTCTGGTTCGCCTCCGCGACGAGGCGGAGGAGTGGGTTCCTTGACCGCTTGGCGGGAGTAGCAGCGGTGGTCTGGGAGGGCCCCGCTCAGCTGGTTGCTAAGCTGCGTGAGGTGCTCCTGCTGAAAGTGCTTGCTGCATGAGGAGCACGCTGCCACGCTGCATTGCGGTCAAGGTCTGCCCGCCCTGCTTGCCTCCAACCTTGCGGAGATGCCTTCTGGTGGAGCTGGGGCTCCGCCAAGCAAGCTGCTAGATGGTGGGAGGAGGTGCCTCGGCGAGCTCGCTCAACTCGGCTTCAGTGTTCGCAAGCTCCTCCTGCGGCAAACTCCTTAGCTCGACAAGGCTTGCCACCGCTGCCTCTCGCCTCCACGGTGAACCGAGCCCGCCAATGCAAGACTGCCGCTTCTTCCACTGGTGGCGATGCGCAGATCTCATCGCTGCGGTGTCGCGGTGAGGCCCTTCGCTCATCGGGCGGATCGGCACTTCTTCCAAGCTGTCAAGAACACCCGCACGACGCCATCTGCAGGTTTTGCCAGGTTGGAACAATTCCATGCGAATGACAATGGCATCATTGCACGGATGCGGTCGAAATGAGGAATTGTTGCACAATGGAACGACTTCGGCAACCTGAACCATTCGATGATCGTGGTCGTGCTTGAACAGCCCAGAGCATCGCATCCAACTCCAAGATGGTGAAATTGAAGTTGAGGCCCGGGCGCAGCCTCATGATATCCGCCGCGACTCGAACTCCCAAGCAGGTCTCCTCCTCTCCCGCAAGCGGTACGCGGGCGAAGGAAATCTGGCGCCAACGGTGCTTATAAAGAGTCCGGCAAGCTCGAGGCGCAGGATCCGGTGACGCACTTCAATCTAGCATCTTCCGGCGCCAAGTTGCTCCAATCGCTGCCAAGACACTATTGGGGTTTGGCGCTGAGCTGTAAGGGCTGCGGTTCTCCTCTACAATCTAACACCAATCTGCCTCCACTCTTCCCACTTGCCGCGGAGCTCTCCTTCCAGATAAGCTTCTTTCTTGCCGATCCTTGAGATCCAAGCGATTCCTCCCAAGAAGGGCTCTCTCTCTCAACTCGAGGCATAAAGAAGTGGCGAAAAGGGCTACGCTTGGGTGGACTCCGACAAAATTTTCGCAAAGATGTGCAAAACTGCCATGGTCAGGACAGCATTGGGGTGAAGTCAAGGAGGCGGAACACGAGGTGTTCATGATATCGCAGAAAAATTAGAGAAGGCGCGGCAGAGCCCGCACAGAAGAACAAAGCGTAAGAAAGGGTACCCGCTGGGGCTAGTTCGAAGCAGCGGCCGGGAGTACTTCGCGGCGCTGGATGCGCCACGCCTCCGCCGACTGCAAGAGGTAGTAGTCTCTCCCTATGCGGCGAGCTGGGGGAGATGGTTCGCTTTCGCAGCGCCACAGCTTGGCCGCGCCTCGGCCGATTTCACGCCCTTCCCTTGTCGGGCTTTGAGCCATGGCGGAGGCGGGGGGAGACCGATGGCGCGCAGGTACTGGTGGCGATGAAGGCGGAGCGATGCTCTCTTCGACTTGGGAAGAAGGGGGAGCAGCGTGGTTTTTTCGAGATTGACAAGAATCGGGCGAGGTGGGCGGACTGCCCCTGCTTCCCTGCTTATAAAGAGGGGGGGAAGCGGACGCCCGCTTCCGATTAAAGAACCCCCCACGATTCTCCCACGACGCCGCAATCGGCGCGCGTGTCGCTCGTGGGCGGGCGTAGGGACCGGAGTGAGCTACGGCGTAACCAAGGTCGGCATGCACGCAGATCGCTTTGGGCCCGCCCAACAGCGCTGGTGCCGTGGTGTGGCCCAGTCTGGCTCTCTGCCGGTGTACTAGAGTAGGGTACCTTAGTATCCTAACTCGCACGGGCAATCGCAGCACCAGCTGCAAGGCTTGCCGGTGACCGCTAAGATCCTCCGTGGTTCCTTTGGAGCCATTCAAGAACAAGGTATTTAAGCCAAGGAGACAAGGCCCGGCAAGAGGAGCTTGCCGAAGGCCACCAAGGCACCTAGAAGACAAGGCCCCGCAAGAGGAGCTTGTCGGAAGGCCCGGAGCGACAAGCTTCCGGACGCGACAAGGCAACAACCGCAGCAAGGCGCTTGTCACGGCGATTACCACTCGCCTCGGCTTCTTCCAAAGACATCCATCAACGTGTCGCCATGGGACCTTTCCAGCAGCGCTGTGGCAAGACGCTAGCGGCCACGGAGCACGGTGGTAAGCGGCGCCGACAAGATTGCCATCGGGCAGCGGTGGCGCCCGACGTCCTTTTCTCGCGACCGCTTAGTCTACTTAGACGGGCATTTAATGCCTTTGTCCCCACCGCCGTGGTTAGGTATGATACACGCACAAGTAGTTGTACCAAACACGACTCCTTTTATGTTTTTGCCCTTGTTCACGTTACCCGCCGAGACCCTTGAACATATAAAAGGAGGCCCATGCGCAACGTGAGAGGAGGGTTCGGTTCATTCAAACCAGAGAACACTCATGGTAGGTCTTGTAGCTCTCAGCGCCCTAGCAAGAACACAATACAATCGCATAAGCAGCAGTAGGAGTATTATCTCCGAGAGCTCCGCTTGGTAAACTGCTTTCGTGTGTTTTCGGCCGATTCGCTTCTTCAGGCGACTCTCCGCCCCCACCGAACCGAAGGGGCTCGGTCCGCCGTCCCATAGGTGTTCGTGGTCCGATCGCTTCCCCGACACATGGTGAGCAAGATGCCCAATGTCACATGGCCCAAAGGCACGCTTAGGAGACCGCCAAGGAGTGGCGTAAACTATGGATCTATATCACGTAGCTCATGACGCTACTTGGGCCATGCTCCTCTAATTCAAGTCCGTAGTCTAACACGGCTCACTCGGATAGAGAAGGGCCCAAATTGGTCTTCGCTGTGAATTGATAGCGCTGCAAACGCGCATCCAAAGCATGGTGGATAAAAACATCAAGCTCATCAACGGATCCGTGTGATGCTAGTTCGGATCCTTCCATGCCGTAGTCAACATGCCCTTTATGGGAATTTGATCTAGAGAAGCACTGCACCTGAGAGGCTCTTCGAACCACTCACGAATATGTCCGGAAGTTGCTCTTTAAGGGCAATGAGACGCCACCGAACATAGACTCCTGGATCATGCTGGCACGATCTTGCTCATCCCGCCAAGGCGTGTAAGTCCTTCACATCAAGGTGCATCCTACTTGCTTGTTCAAGGAAGATATCTAAAACTTCAATATTTATTTTGTCGTATGGATAGAGAAAGCAGAGCGGATTCGGTGTCCGGCTCCGCTGCCCGAGGAACCAGTCATCCCGCTCCTGGTGAAGATGCTGGTTCCGGTGCCCTACAAGGCGCCGGAGAAGAAGGCCAAGAAGAAGGCCAAGGGGGCCAAAAGTGGCCCTCGCCACAAAGGAGTTTCGGACGTGTCGTTTGAAGAAAAGACTCACTCCTCTGCCGCCAAAGACGACGATGAGGAGGAGGAAGAAAGCAACTCTCCCCCTGATAGGGGAAGGAAGAAGAGGGCGGCCTCCACAAATCTCGAGCGGAGGCGCCCAAGAGGGGAAGGCTCCTCGCGATAACTCCGCCTGGACGCCGACAAGAGCCTGCAGCGATGCCCCAAAGCAAGCCCCCGCCGATCGTAAGTACTAAAACCCGTGATACCCCATGTATCCGCCTCCTCTTCATGGTATTAATATGGTTAATTATGCTATTGCAGTCCGCCCATTTACAGCTCCCAGCGATCCTCATCAAGAGGTTCGTTGGATTCAAAGGCGATGGCTAGCGAGTCACCGCCAGCTGCTTACTCTCACACGGCCAAGGGCGACGCCGAGGTGCTATCTCGAAGGACCTTCCCAGGCCAGGGAGAGGCTCAGGAGGCCATGAGGGTGGCGCCAGAGGGCGAAACCTCGACCACCGGACACATGGGGGAGCCGATCCCCATGGAGACTGGGGATGGGGGTCATGTTCGGCCCGCCCCCAACCAACACGGGTTCCAGAGACTATACGGTTCGGGTCCGCGAAGTTGCTCCCTTTGAGAGAAGGGGTGTGTATGTCCTGCCGGTGACCTCTCCCAACCAGAGGCATCGGATAATCTGGCCGGAAGTGCTACGGGCGCCCATTAGGATGAACACCGATCCTTATGGGTATGGGGAGAGAGGGTTCGTCCGCCAAGAGCAGATCGACCAAGCCTCGCAGCAGCACCGGCTGTGTTTTGAGGTAACCGACGCGAAAGAGCAAATCCTAGTATAGACAATAGCCCCTGAGACCATGTCCGGTGTTCGGAAAGAAAAGCCAGATAGGGGATCAATTTATTTTCGCAGGAAACTAACTAAACATATCTTATATGCATAAGCAGGCGTCGTTGCTGGCCGCAACCTCTCATGTTGCGGAAGTCTCTGGACTAAAGCAGAGTCCTGAGCGGGTCAAGAAGAGCTCGGCCTTGTAAAAGGGCAGCCGAGGGCAAGCAAGGTATGTTGCGATTGTGCAGTATATTCTGGAGGAATGAATGATGTGTATCGACCGTAGTGCCATAATATTTGTAGGAGCAATGACCGAGGTCGAGGTCCCAAAAGGCCCCCCGCCAAGCCGAGGAGAAAGCTGCCAAGGAATAAGCCACCGTCGAAGAAGCACGAGGCCAGTGCTTAATGAGGTCCAAAGCAGAGCCCAGATGCCGTGAAAAAATGCGAGACCTTGAAGCGCGATGTTTCTGCTTAAAAGACCGAACTCGCCAAGGCTCACCAAAGCGCGGAAGAGGCCTGGGTTGAAGCCCAGGGCGCCCTCAAGGAGATCCAGGAGGCCAACAAAATCGCGGCGGGTGAGGCGTTTAGTATGCAAAGCAAGTATGTGAATAAGAAGTATTTCTTACTAACCTGAATTTGGAGTTCCCCAGGGGCGTTTGCGGATCTGCCGTGCAGTGTCTCTGATGCTGCGGAATTCTTCCGAGACGGAGAAGGGGACTCAACGGAGAAGCTGTTCTGGTCGCAATACCTTGCGCCAGAACATCTGGTGCCCTTTAGTAATAAGCTAAAACAGCTGGTCGAGCTGCATAGGGGGCCGAACTGGCCATGAAGGATTTAATAATCCAGTTGTGGCCTGCCGAAGCTATATCCAACAGCTACTTCAGGCTCGTGAAGCGGCTGGTGAATGCATGCCTCGGCCGACTCGCTAAGTGGTCGGTCTGCATCGAGGGCGCAGGTATGGCCTTCGCCAAGGTGTGGTGGGCGAAGATGGACACCGCTGCTTGTAACCGAGGGACCGCCGAGGCAAGAGCACCGCTACACCTCGAGCGGTATTTTGAAGACATCCGGAGGGGTCTCAGACAGGCGTATACAATGTGCGAATACATTATTTTCGAATGAATACATTCATGTTGTTTCGCTTTGTATGATGAAACAAAGTCGTTATGTAATATACTTTTGTTAAAAAATCACCTCCGGTATGCCGTTGTTGTGTGAAACCCGAGAGTTGGCTACCGTCGGCTTCGCCTCATCTAGGTAGTAATCGGGGTGTTCGATGTAATATAAACACTCTTGATCCAATTGTTTGTCTCTTGAAGGAGGTGTTTAGCACAACTAACAGGCAATCGGACTATGCGGCTTTAGCACCCCACTTAGCCATAGGAGTTTGACGATAAAAATATAGGTGCAGCCCCTAGTATCCGAACCGATGTTGTAAACACCGATCGTAAGTAACGATCCTCGCATGATGCGTAAAAATTCTAAGGATTTGAGACTCCAAGAGTCGACCGCTCTGCCGTGATCATGACAGCCGGGCTCGCTTTCATCGAGGTGCTCATCCGTAAAACCAAGTAGTTCTCCCTTTACTACCCTAGCGATATAATGGAACGTAAAGTAGCAAGCATAGGAGCCGGGCAACCCAACTATTGACCAAAGACATGATTCGGAGCCAATGCATATAGTTCTAAACTTGGGGTGCCGAACTATACTGCAAAAAGTGTTCGGACATTGTTGCCTTATTGCGGGGCGCTATGAAGCCCCTGGCAAATTGAAACGTACCAAAGTGTACGGGTGCTATCTGATAAGTTTATCAAAAGAAAAGGAAAACAGGAAAGAAGAAATGTTAGTAAGCTAGGGCCGTAGGAGTTGGGCCGCAAACTGTTTCCATTATAATTTGATTAATACATCAAAGCGCATTCATACAAATAGTGCAATAAGCAATAGGCTATTTTACATGCCCAACCAAGGGAGAGCTGTGTGTGGGTCCTGAAAATAGGTAGAGTGATCATTAAAGAGACCACCTAGAAATTCCCCTATACGTCCATGCTTACTGCCGTCTTGGTGTATTTATCCTTTGAAAGGACCTGTGATCATGCCATCAAGGAAGGCCTGTGGAAAAGGAACCTGAAAAGGAGAAAAGGGAAACAGTGAAAGTATGTGTGTCCAGGGGCGGTCGAGCCGTATTGTGGATCACAAGCTAGTTATGCCTCCGTCTATGCCCATGGTATTTTGAGTGTGTAGTTATGTATGAGCGATACGAATGCCGCCACTTGATCGGGACTGGGATGGAGGCCGAATTGCTAGTCGAGCTCTTGCGAGCTGGGCTGTCCTGCTGCAGAATAGTCCGGACTCTCTTGACAGTGTCCGGGAGCTCGGCCGCTGAATTAAGGTTCTGCTTGAAAAGGCCGCTCTGTACTTCTGTGGCATCTTGAGCTTGAGGTAAGCATAGTGTGGCACCGCATTGAATCGAGCAAATGCAGTTCGTCCAAGCAGTGCGTGATAGCCGCTGCGAAAGGGGACGATATCGAAGATTAACTCTTCGCTTCAGAAGTTGTCCGGAGATCCGAAGACAACCTCTAGTGCGACTGAGCCCATACAACGGGCCTCTACACCTAGTATGACTCCTTTAAAGGTAGTCTTTATGGTCTTGATCCGTGATGGATGAATGCCCATTTTGCGCATTATATCCTGATAGAGCAGGTTGAGGCTGCTGCCGCCGTCCATGAGGACTCGCGTCAGGTGGAATCTATCAATTATTGGGTCAAGGACCAGTGCGGCCAAACCGCCATGACATATACTGGTCGGATGATCCCTGCGATGAAAAGTGATCGGACATGAAGACCATAGGTTGAACTTTGGGGCGACTGGCTCCATCGCATAAACGTCCCTGAGCACGCGCTTACGTTCCCTCTTGGGGGTGTGGGTAGCGTATATCATGTTCACCGTTTTAACTTGGGGGGGAAACTTCTTCTGCCCCCTGTGTTCGGTGGTCGGGGCTCCTCGTCATCATCTTCGCTTTGCGACCCCTTCTCCTTGCTCTTGGCATTTAACTTGCCGGCCTGTTTAAAAACCCAACAGTCTTTGTTGGTATGATTGGCTGGTTTGTTGGGGGTGCCATGTATCTCGCATGGGCGATCGCGTATGCGGTCCAAACTGGATGGTCCCGAATTGTTTCTTTTATATGGCTTTTTCCGCTGAGCGGACTTGGAGCCACTGAATCCGGCGTTGACTGTAGTGTCATCGGTGTTATCACCATTGCTTCGACGCCATACTGCTATTGCGCCGGAGCTTGCCATTGCTGTTTTTGACTCGGAGGTGCCCGCTTTGCTTGCCGTGTTTTTGCTACGGCCAGCTAACTATCCTCACCCGCACAAAAGCGGGTCATGAGTTCCGTGGAGGGCTGCCGCGGACTTCGCTTTTCGCCGAGGTGGCGGGCGAGCCATTCGGCCGCAGATGCTTGCGCTTAAAGGGCCGCTTAGGGCTTCGCATCCGGATAGTCGCATTTATCCGTTCTTTTAGTTAGGAACCCAGTCCGCACTTCCCGGTCTGACTCTCCGGCTATTGAACTATGTGGCTTGTCATCGGCATCTGGTGGCCTTCGACATATGTACCTTGGAAGTTGTCGCCTTCCAAATCCTCCCACCGCCGATGGAGTTTTCAGCGCACTATTTAACCAAAGGTCGAGCTGGCCCTTGGAGTTTTAACGAGAGGTATTTGATGGCGGATGTCATCTCCGGGCCATATGGATATGGAGAAGAAAATCCCGATCCACACCGCGGATCGGCTTGTTCCATCAGATGGTTCAATATTCACGGGTTTAAACCCTTCGAATTCATGCTCCATTACTTCGCGCTGAAGCAAAGAGGGTGTGCAGCGCCTATATCGGGCCACAACGTTACGTAGTTCGGCGGAGTCCATCTGCGGTTTTCGCCCAAAGCGTGACTAGGCTTGTCACGTCCGAATAGATAGCCGCTGCCACGATGTCGGGCACGCCTCCGCGATCCGTAGATCGATCTGGTATGTCCTGCTCTATTGTCCAGTTCCTGCCGAAGGTCATTGATGACCCACAAGTATAGGGGATCTATCGTAGTACTTTCGATAAGTAAGAGTGTCGAACCCAACGAGGAGCAGAAGGAAATTACAGGCGGTTTTCAGTAAGGTATTATCTGCAAGAAGTGAAATTCTAGGTAACAGGTAGTTTTGTGATAAGGTAATTTGTAACGGGTAACAAATAAGAAAAGTAAATAAAGTGCAGCAAGGTGGCCCAATCCTTTTTGTAGCAAAGGACAGGCCTGGACAAACTCTTATATAGAGAAAAGCGCTCCCAGGACACATGGGAATTATCATCAAGCTAGTTTTCATCACGTTCACATGATTCGCGTTCGGTACTTTGATAATTTGATATGTGGGGTGGACCAGTGCTTGGGTGTTGTCCTTGGACAAGCATCCCACTTATTATTAACTCCTATTGCAAGCATCCGTAACTACAAAAGAAGTATTAAGGTAAACCTAACCATAGCATGAAACATATGGATCCAAATCAGCCCCTTACGAAGCAACGCATAAACTAGGGTTTAAGCTTCTGTCACTCTAGCAACCCATCATCTACTTATTACTTCCCAATGCCTTCCTCTAGGCCCAAATAATGTTGAAGTGTCATGTAGTCGACGTTCACATAGCACCACTAGAGGAGAGACAACATACATCTCATCAAAATATCGAACGAATACCAAATTCACATGACTACTTATATCAAGACTTCTCCCATGTCCTCAGGAATAAACGTAACTACTCACAAATCATATTCATGTTCATAATCAGAGGGGTATTAATATGCATAATGGATCTGAACATATGATCTTCCACCAAATAAACTAACTAGCATCAACTACAAGGAGTAATCAACACTATTAGCAAGCTACAGGTACCAATCTGAGGCTTTGGGACAAAGATTGGATACAAGAGATGAACTAGGGTTTGAGAGGAGACGGTGTTGGTGAAGATGTTGATGGAGATTGGGGCCCTCCCGATGAGAGGAGCGTTGGTGATGACGATGGCGATGATTTCCCCCTCCCGGAGGGAAGTTTCCCCGGCAGAACAGCTCTACCGGAGCCCTAGATTGGTTCCGCCAACGTTCACTACTCGACGGCGGAGTTTCTTCCCAAAGCTTGCTTATGATTTTTCTCGGATGAAAGACTTCATATAGCGAAGATGGGCACCGAGGGCCACCTGAGGGGCCCACGAGGGGGGCGCTCCGGTGGTGGGCGCACCTCCACCTCGTGGCCGTGGTGTGCCCCCTCCAGTATTTTCTTTGTCCAGTTTTTTTTATTAATTCCAAAATTGACTTCCATGAAGTTTCAGGACTTTTGGAGCTGCGCAAAATAGGTCTCTAATATTTGCTCCTTTTCCAGCCCAGAATTCCAGCTGCCGACATTCTCCCTCTTCATGTAAACCTTGTAAAATAAGAGAGAATAGGCATAAGTATTGTGACATAATGTGTAATAATAGCCCATAATGCGATAAATATCGATAGAAAAGCATGACGCAAAATGGACGTATCAGTCATATGTATAACCACGAGCTGTTTTATCTCTGCCTCTACGGTGAGGCGCGGCGGGCTTGTGTTCGGCTTGAGTTGCCACTCTATCCCGACCGCGTGGTGGTCGGTCGGCCGCATTGCGCGATGATGGTACTGGCTCCGGCGCCTCATCATCGAACTGATGTAGCAATTTGCGCTTCGGGTAACTTTTGGCTGGGCGCTTGAGGCCGTATTCTTCGGCTGCTAGGACATCAGTCCATCTATCGTTGAGCATATCTTGATCAGTTTGAAGCTGCTGCTACTTCTTTTTCAGGCTCCTCGCAGTGGCTATTAGCTGGGCTTAAAGCGCTCCTGCTCGAGAGGTTCCTCGGGCATGATAAAATCCTCGGTGTCGAGGCTCACCTCATCCTCGGAGAGCGGAAGATAATTACTGTCCTCCGAGTGTTCGTGTGTGTCCTGCTCATCAGGGCTAACTTGCCCATCTTCCCATTCATCTTGTTCGGAAGTTGCCTCAACGGGGTCTTCATTGTCTTTGCACTACAAAAAAAAGACACATCCGTGACATTTTGGGCCGAACGAAAAAAAATTATGTCATACATATGACACTTCTATGACAATAATTGTCACAAAAGCCGGTATCATCATAGATGTGGTGGGATCCTACTTCTGTGACAAAAAATCATGACAGAAAATGGGCTTTTCGTCCTGGGCGGGTCGGAGACGCAGCTGCATGACATTCTTTGGGCCGTCCATGACGGAAAAAACCGTGGTAGAAGCGAGGGGGAGGAAAATTTCGGGGAGTTGCCGGTTACGGTGGGAGGTCGGGGGCCGAGCGATGCGCTGCTTTCTCGTACACATGCTGCTGCGTGTGTAGGTGTTGGCTCTAATCGAACCCGAAAGCGAGGCGTTGGGCTCTAATCGAACCCGAAAGCGATTGCCGCAGCTACGCTACATCGAACCCTAGCGATCGATCGATGGCTGTTAATCGAACCCGATCGAGCAATTCTTCGCTACTTCTGCTAACTGAAGCCAATCGATTGGATGAACAGTGAGCGTTGCGGGGGGGGTTGGATGAGCGGTGGCGGTGGCGTTGCCTCGGATGAACAGGACCCCGTGGTGTGTAGGGCTGGATGAACATTAGACTGTGGAGGGCTGGTCATGGAGGGGTGGTTGAACAGGACCCCGTGGTGTGGAGGGCTGGATGAACAGTAGACGGTGGAGGGTGCCCGTGGAGGGTGGTTGAACAAGAGCGGTGGAGAAGCGCGTGGTGGAGGCTGGATGAACAGGGCCCGTGGAGGCTGGAGGAGGTCGACGGTAGCCCGTGGAGGCTGGAGGAGGTCGACGGTGGAGATGAACAGATCCCGTGGAGTCCTGCTTGCGGTAGCCACACCCTCCCGATGAACAGACCCGATTTCCACCGTGGCGCTCCAACACAATTTCGTTTCTTCCGCTTTTGCGGTAGGCCACACCCTCCCGATCAACAGACCCCGTTTCACCGTAGGAGGTCCGTTTCTGCCCGTTTTGCGGTACGCCACACCCTCTCGATCAACAGACCCCTGCTTCACCGTAGGAGGTCCGTTTCCTCCGTTTTGCGGTACGCCACACCCCTCCCGATCAACAGGACCCTGTTCCGAATGTGGGAGGTCTGTTTCCTCCATTTTGCGGTACGCCAGGCCTCGTTTCCACCGCCTGTTCCATCCAAGCCCTCCCGATGAACATGACCACGCATTCCGTTCCGACCCAGCCGGTTGGCTCCCATGCGTTCCGTTGCCTCCCGATGAACACGACGCATTCCGTTGCCTCCCCATGAACATGACGCATTCCGTTGCCTCCCCAAGAACACGACAACGATGATGTTTCTCCGTTCCGACCCAGCCATGTACACGATCCCTAGCCATACATATGCGTGAGTAGGCGTTCGAGACCCCACCAGATGTACCATGCGTGGCAGATTTTCTTTCTTGCACCTCGCCGCTGTGCGACGTGTACATGCTACGTGCGGCGCCTCTACTACGACACGCACGCCTCTTCATCCACCAAGTATATATACGCATATCGTCACGACCAGAATGACAACGCTACGCGTGCTTCACCAGGTGGGTCCCGACCGTCGTGCACTTCCTTGCGTGCGAAAATGTAGCTGGTGGGTCCCAGCAATCGAGGGGCTAATCATTTTTTGCCGGACGCACTTCCTTTGCGTGCGAAGATGTAGCTGGTGGGTCCCAGCAATCGGGGCTAATCGCTTTTTTGCCCGGACGCACTTCCTTGCGTGCGAAGATGTAGCTGGTGGGTCCCAGCAATGGGGTGAATCGTTTTTTTGCCCGGACGCACTTCCTTGCGGCGAAGATGTAGCTGGTGGGTCCCAGCAGCCGTCGGAAACGTTTTTTCGCAAATACGGTGGCCCGTCCGGTGGGTCCCCGCCGCCGTGGAGGAATCATTATTTTGCGCGTAATAAGGAGGCACTTCCTTGCTGCGGCCATGGACCCAGCTGTCAGCCTCTCCACGTACAGTCCACGTCCGATGGAAGTCGTTCCTTGACCACGTTGACCACGCCGCGCCGAGAACACTACGGCGGTGGATGACGGCGAGGCCTAGGAAGGGGACGACTCGGAGCCGGGGAAGACGCAGCAGTGGATGCCCACGCGGAGAGGAGTACGAGGGTTCACTGGTTCGGCCGCGGTGTGAGGCTGCTGTCGCCGCAGAATAACAGGGGTGTGGGTGAGTAGAGGGATGGCCTGGCCAGCAGTGGGAGTAGTAGGGGGCGGTGAGGCCTCCGCGACATCGCAGCCGTCCACGGGAGGCAGGAGCACGCGGCACGACCGGCGCTGGTTTGGGCGGCTGGAGCAAGAAGACCAGAGGTTGAAGAAGCACTACGACCGTTGGATGAACATCGTACGGTAACAGGAGCTAGAATCGTTCATATTGACTAAGTTGACAAAGCCCTCCGTCCTCGTCAACTTGGTAGGCCCACAAGTCAACCTCCCAGTATGCTGGGTTCCAGCTGGCAGGGTGAGTATTCATTTTTTTTGTGCGTAATAAGGAGGCACTTCCTTGCATGCGAAGATAGCTGGTGGGTCCGAAATGTCAGCGGGGGGCACATTTTTTTCGCGAAATACAGAGGCCCTTCCGGTGGGTTCCAGATGTCAGGTGGAGGAATCATTATTTTGCGCGTAATAACGAGGCATTTCCTTGTGTGCGGCCGTGGACCCAGCTTGTCAGCCTCTCCACGCACGCCTACTCCGATGGTGTCGTTCGCTGACCACGCTGACCACGCCGAGCCGAGCGCATCCAAGGTGGTGGACGACGGTGAGGCCCCGGACAGCAACGAGCCGGAGATGGGAAGACGCGGGAGTAGAGTCGCAGACGGAGAGGTGTACGAGGGTTAACTGGTTCTAGTGCGGTGTGGTTCGGCAATGGTGGAGAAGAACAGAGGTGTGGAGGGTGGAGGGATGGCCTGGCCAATGGTGGAGTAGCGCTTCATAGCGAAGCGTGCTGGCGAGCTGCTAGCAGCAGGAGGCGGAGGTGGTCCCAAGCGTTGGAGGAAGAAGATGAGAGATTGAAGATGGATGCCGGTCGTTGGATGTAGATCCAAGGGCTAACATGTCGAAATCATTTGTTGACTAAATTGACAACGACTTATGCTGGCTTCACCTATTGGCCCACATTTCAGCCTTCAAAAATGTGGCACGATTCAACCCATTTTTTCAGAATTTACAGTTTTTTTTATGCCGTAGAATTTACAAATAATTTGATCTTTTTTTGAATTACAGCCATTAGCTGGGCTGGGTGAACAAATAATGTAGCATCCATGCGCCCATTTATTTTATTTCCTAAAAATTACAGGCCATTTGCACTTTCTCTAAATACACGATTTTGTCATTGATTCTAATTATAATGTTGGGTTGGGCCAGCAATGTTACCAAAAAATAAAAAGGGCTGAGCATTTTGTTATAAATATATTTAAATAATAAGTGATATTATTACATTCGTCCTTAAATCTTACCAAGCTTTTGTACACAATCACTAGGATTTTCGTACAAAACAATCCAGGATTTTATTTGTTAAGAAATTATTTTATAAGTTAATAAGATGTGGGATATTGTTTTCTTACATATGTAAGTATCTCATAAATATATGATGACAATAAAAATAATATATAATAACATATAAAATAATTTAAATATATATAATATAGTTAGAAGGAAACATAAGTTGACCCATGCTCCTATTCTTATATAGAAAAATAGAACAGACCTCTGCGTTTTCTTCAAAAAAATACATAAATTGGGCTGCCAAAAATAAAACCTCGGATGGGAGGTCCATAGGCCGGTCGATACATGACGGCCCTAAGAAAATACAAACAGGCCCTCCCATCCGAGGTCGTGGGCTGCGCATGTTAAAAATGAAAGCCTAGATGGGGCAGCCCAAAACCACGTCCAACACTAAAACTTTATCCCTCGTTTTCTCTGTGTTTCGCACACTCGACATTGTGTGGGCATTTTGACTGTGCATCATATGAAGATGTGCTATGCATGAATGTTGATCAGCATGATGTTAACTGGCTGGTAGTTCCATTTTCGACCATGAATAAAACTTCCAACATGATGTTAACCCTGTTTGAAAAGGCCGTGTTAATATAAATGCTCGCCTCAAAAGTTGCGCTTTCTCTCAAACTGAAACTTGCGCTTTCTTCTCGTCTGCACTTTTATACTCCTATGAACCTACAGTTTTTTAAGTGCTAAAAATATATCTCTAGAATTCATAAAATTCTTCATATGCTCAATAATGCAAATCTGAAATTCAAAAGACATTCATATCTGAAAGTACTCTCAAAACACACAACACAAAACACAATTCACAACCTGCAAATATTGACAACCCTAAGCTCCTCCTGACAATTCACAACCTGCCCGACTATTGGGCTGGGGGGGCAGCCCCCTCCTATTCCTCGGCGGACAGCCGCCTGTGAGACGATGTGAACGGCGAGGGAGACGATGGCGGGAAGCCGTCAGGCCAACTGCTTTTCTCCTCTTGCAGTTGGGTTCGGTCGACGAAGACTCCACCGCTCGCTCCGCAGGACACCCTCACAAACGGCACCTGTAGATGCTCGATCCTTCAATCTCGTGGATGCTCCATCTGGGATCGATACTCCCACCACCGCTCCCTCACAATCGGATTCGTGAATCTGTTTGCTCCATGGCCCGGAGGAGCAGCTCTATGTACTCGTGCGATTCCTCCGGGAGTATCGCCGCCTTTTCGCTCTGCAGATATTTGGCCATGGATGTCGCCGTCGCCGCTAGTTGGTCCTTGTTGTCAAACCAAGACTGTATCTCCAACATCCTAGCTAGCTTCACAGGTCGCCGTCTGCGATCCTCATGTATCGGTTGTACTCCTCCATCGATCTACTTCTCCACATCACCTTCACTCACTTGGTGGTTTTTGAATGGAAGAGGAGAGGAGCAGCTGGTTTGGGATTAGAATGGGAGAGGAGCGACGCTGGTTTTGGACTAGAACAGGAGAGGAGGGGCGGTGGTTTTGAAATGGAAGAGGAGAGGAGCGGCGCTGGATTTAGATTGGAACAGGAGAGGAGCGGCGGTGGTTTAAGAGGAGAAGAGTGGAAGAGCGGTGCTGGTCTTGGAAGTTTTTTTTTGTTCTTTTGCGTATTTTGGGTCCAAGTTTGACCACGTGCTGTATTTGACAAGCAAAATGTGAATGCATGTCACCAAAAATTGTATCGTTTGGTTCGTATCTGAATGTACTTTCAAATTATAATATTTTTGCAACGATAACATATATTTTATGTGCGTAAAATCATGGTCAATTATGACCCAGAATAAAAGGGAGACTAGTTAATGTGGGGTCGCTTTCTTAATTGAAGGGTTAATTGATTTTGATTTTGATCCAGCCACAGCGCACCGGCCCTCTCGCCCAATCCTAAATCGCTGCCGCACGCTCCTCTCCCTCTTCTCCATTGCAAAACCACCTCCTCTCATCCCCATCATCTCCATTCCAGAACCACCGTCTCGCCTCTCCCTCTTCTGATCTTCTCCATTCCAAAACCACCTCCTCTCGTCTCCATCATCTCCATTCCAAAACCACCTCCTCTCGTCTCCATCATCTCCATTCCAAAACCACCTCCTCTCCTCTCCATCGTCTCCATTCCAAAACCACGGTCTCGCCTCTCCTCTTCTCGATCTTCTCCATTGCAAAACCACCTCCTCTCCTCTCCATCATCTCCATTCCAAAACCACCGCCTCGCCTCTCCCTCTTCTCTATTGCAAGACCACCATCTCTCCTCCCATCTTCCAAAGCTAGCACCGACCACCTGAAGGACATCTATGGAGAGGATGCAAGAATGAATCAGCAGATCGCCGGCGGCGACTGTGCAAAGTTAGCCAGGTTGAAGGAGATCCTTAGTTGGTTTGACAATGAGTGGGAGATTTCGAGGACGGTGCGGGCCATGTGGCAATGTATGCGAAAGAGCGAGACGGCGGCGATGTACATGTACTCCTCGGCGGCAGTCACACCGCAGTCCTCCGAGTTCATCGTTTCTCCTATGGGCGATGGAGCAGACAGATTCGCCCGAGGCGACAGTCAGGCGGAGGTGGTGGGCGACAGGTCGAAGGTCGAGCACCCAGAGGATAACGAATCGATCGAGTATGGTGTGCCGCTCGTGAGGGTGCAGAGCCAGCCGAGCCACAGAGTATTCGCTCTCCCACCGCAAGAGGAGGTCGGATGGCGCGACGCCGCTTCCCCACCGCTTCTCCATGGTTCCTCGACGCCGCCTCGCTTCAACGGCGGTGGTAGGGTTTAAGGTAAGCTTCAGACTAACCTAATCTTCCACCTGCTCATGCTTACAATCAGCAGTGAAAGCTAATGAAAATCATGCTTACAATCAGTCTCCGAGTACTACGCCAATCACCCTAAAATAGCTCTGGACCTTTGGGTCAAAGTTGTGACACAAAGGTACAAATAAAGAAAAATAGATTGGTGCTTCTTTCGTAAAAGAGTACTCCCTAGAAAACTGCCAATATAAGCTACTAGTATTTGGTTAGAGGATTTGCTGCCGAGAAAGATCCGTCCACAGAGAGCGCCACACATCCCACTGGTGGTGGTGGATGCCAATGCGTGCATGCAGCATGGTAGGTGTCGGTAATTTTGACTTGGCACGCCTCGCACTCTGCATATATGCCGGTTCCATACGTACATTTGTGCGGTTCCACCAAAATGCAGCTGAATAACCCTGCTTGCACAGATAATGAAAAAGCATGATTACATTATAGTGACACTAGTTGATGAAACACACAAAATAAATAGAAGAAAATATTGCGATAGTATCATAGTATGCCATGTTGCGAGGGCGAGATGGGCCCTATGACGCCTCATACGGTACGCCTCATACTGGACATCGTCCCAAGTCTCCCAGATACACCTTCTTCCAGTGATGAACATCAGTGTACAGCGGTAGTACAAGGAGGCGCCTTGAGACATTCAAATCTCTATTTTTGTACATATGAACTAAAATTAAGCACCCCAGTATGCAGAAACGCTTAAACATTAACAATGGGACTAGTTGATGAAACATACTTTAACAAAGAGAAGCACTTTCTTTATCTACATTGGAAATGAAATGATAGAGATGACACTCGCTCTATTTTAACTGTATTATTACTTCATTTTATCGGGACACTAGGGTCGAGCAGGTGGCAAACGAGGTGTACCGCAAGGCCGCAAGGATGGAGGCCGGGTGCTTAGATCGATGTCAAGCTGGCTCTTTCAACCACCAACATGGATGATTCAATTCATGGGACCTTTTGGTGCAGTTCACCTAAAATGAAGCAATGTCCCATGAGCTAGCAGCTTCTTCAAAAAATTTTTAAGAAAAGGGCTCCAGCCCCGGTTCCATTTCCATCAGAAAACGAAACCCACAGAGCTTCTTCTTCATTAGTTGCAATAAAATTGAGCAACATCAAGGTTGGTTGTGAAGCTCCTGGAATGCTCAACTATAATTTGGATATCATTTGTGCAGTTCAACTAAGATCGAGCGTGAAATGTATATCTCTATTTGCACAAAAAAGGTGGAAAGGAGGGTGACTAACAAGTGATGAAACATGCATCAAATGAAAAGAAGCATGTTCCTTATCTGAATGGCAATCCTACAAGGACAGTAGCAATTTCTAAAGCAGTGGCATTGCTAGATATTAGTGTGGGCATTAGGATTAACTATGACAACCGTTAAATACGACATTACTTTGGGCACGGGAGAGTAGGCGGACCAGGATAGTTGCATTTCTAATGAAAAGAACCAACTTATCTTAATGGGAAATTTTAGCAGGACATGTAAAGAAGTGCCATTGATTCATATTACTGGAGGCATTACATTGAAAACAACATTGGTTTAACGTGTCCTTACTTTTAACAAGGCGACGCTACATTTTACCAAAGGGCATTACATAAGAGTGGCTCGGGCAACAAACATCGTAACAGGATATCCGGTTGGTCCCATTTTGTTTCAGATAGCCACCTTATACTTGTGTGAGGCTAGCAAATCTAGTGCTGGACTTACTCTGTTGACTTGTCCCCAGTCCCCACTTTCTTTCCTTTTTCAACCAATAGATCGGGTTTATATTGAGTTTGTACTGCTTTCCCTTTATTTCCTATTAGACCTAGAGACCAGCTTGGATAGCCGCCTCTGCTACTTTTCGCCCCATTATTTCCTCTTTCGACCAAGTCCTAGATTCAGGTAACAAATCCTCCCCCACCCCCCACACCCTTTCTTCCTTGTTTGAACCAAGTAGTACTAGATTCGAGTGCATGAACTAGTTTTACCTCTTAAACGTAAAAAATTAGGTGGTTTTCGAACAGCCGATTGATCCTATCTACGAGGGGGCCTGAGAAATAGTAAAAGATACAAATGCAGCGACGTCAGGAGCTCGGGAAGTAGAGCAAGGCCGGTTTCGAAGCAAGTTATACCTGATGATCACCGGGATGTCGCTAGGTGGGCAGCGGGAGGCCGGATCTGCCCACACTAGCGGTGCTTGGGAGAGAACGGCAAGGCAGGCTGATCGGGACGCGCCCAGCAGTGGATAAGATCCATCGCCGAGGACGACCGCGTGAATGTTGCACCTTCTCACCTTCCTCGGCGGAGAGGATCTGGCTGGATCTGTGACCAGCGGTGAGCAGAGAGAGAGAGTGTGGCCACCGCTGTCGTGTTTAGATCTGGAGAGGTCGAGACAGTGTGAAGAGAGCAACACTAGCAAGCAAGCACGGAGGCTCCTGCCTATATAGTGGGGTAGTACTTAGTTTTCTTTTGTCTACCAGAGCTGGCTTGACCTCGTCAATGACTGTCGAGAAGTCTTCATGCACGTGGCCCGGAGGCGCAGTTGTTGTCATTTTGATCTGAAGCGCCGGATTATAACATATAACACGAAAAAATGCCACATGACAAGAAATCATAACCTCACTGCCCAAAGGAGACAACATGAATCCCGACGGACAAACTAGACGAGGAACAAAGCTCAAATTAAAGATAAACTCGTAGAAAAGGGGTCCGTTGATAGATGTCCTAATTAACATAGCCGGCTTGACCTAGATGGCAGCCGAGTAGTCACTGTTTGTGCATGTGCCCCCAATGACTAGCCCAACTCAGTTGTCATTGTTTAACGCTCACAGTGATCCGAAGCACATGACACCTAATTTTGCGAGATGACAAGAAACCTTTTTTTTATTTCTCACCACAACTACAGCCGCGTACAACACAGCCTGCATGATATGTAGACGATAGCCAATCCAGGCATGTCTGGTGGAGTCTGGTCACATGCATGGACGAACTGATCTTCCGTGTCTTGCGTGGATCGTCCAGCACCAACGTAGTACAACACTTTCTAGTACTATCGCCGCCTCCTCTTCTATTAAGTCACCCGACTTGCGGGGCCGAGGAGTGTGCCTATGGTCGGTTCTCAACTGCCGTCCCACATGTGTGTGCGAACGCAATATGATGCGCGTTCTATTCGGAGAGCAGCGTGCCAGTCCGACCGACCGTCTAGGGTGCGACGCGAACGCGATGGGCGTGCTGTATACTCCGCACATGTGTACCGCCATTTTCTAGACGCTTTGCTCCATGGCACGGGCGCAATCCATGGATACAAAATTAGTATACTGTATGCTATTTAAAAGTCGAGGGCAGGGCTTTTCCTGCGCGGTAGGCGGCGGGGCAGTTCCTCCTAGTTGGTTCGACAGAGACGCGAGAAGACGAGGGAGTAGGCTGCTGCAAACGTAGGGCTGTGTGATTTGACAGCGAGTTACTGCTGGACAGGTGGGGCCCGTGATTTGACTTGCCATTATCATTTTAATCTGCAAGCGCCACGACCGCATGAGTCTCCCGATTCCTGACCACCTCCATACAGGTGCCTCTCCCAATGCTCCACCATGTAGTAGAGGCTGGCTCTTGCATGAGAGCCCACTTCTCTATGTTTTCCTTGCCTCTCTTTCCTCCACATATGCAAAATGCCATGTAAAGCGACTATTGTACTTACTTGTTCCTACAGTAGTGCTTAAGCTTGCCACATAGGCATAAAGTCTGATGTGGCAAGTTAATCAAGAAGAGAGAGAGTAGTTTGGTGACCCAAGGAAGAAACGTGCTAAGCGCGTGTACCTAGGTGAAAAGACAATTTTGAGTCTATAGCTAATTAAATGAAGCAAACTTAGCAACACCATTTCATTGGAAGAGGTCACTCCTTGGCAAATGCAATAAATACTAGTATTCCATAAACCCCATAATATAAGAACGCTTTTGGCACTACACTAGTGTCAAAACGTTCTTATATTATGGGACGAGGGAGTACGAAGAAATAGATAGAGAGGAGTAAAAAATATACACTTATAGCCAACCTTATAGCTAACCTTGTTGTAGTATGAGTGACTAAGTGATGACTATGTATGACATGCCAACATCGATAGCCTAACGCACCATGTTAAATCTCCAAGGGCGACCAGGCAAGGCGACGCGGGCGGTCGTGGTAGGTGCGACCATGATACGGGTGCTGGAAGCCCTTGGATCTGAGATCAAGCGGTCGCATGCTAAGTTGCTGAAAATTTGCAGACAACCCTCCCGCTGCAACGGCAAATTTCCTCCGCTGGGCGGAGTAGATTTCGGGTTTGCATGCGGGTTTAATGGAGGCAAGGAGGCGTGTTCAGCCGGGCGTGCAAAGGATCGCAAGCAGATACTATTCGATTTGGACAACTACAACTAGTATATTATAAAAACAAAGAAGAGTAGTAGAGATAGAGATAAGAATAGAGACTAGGAGGAGCACCGTCTCATCGCTTGGGCTACTCCTGCGCTCCATTCGACGACCATAGCGTCCCCTCACGCCACTCCCTCCTGCGCTCCATTCGGTGGGCGTTGTTGACATTTGGGAGCGACTCGCGATCGCTAGCAGCCACGACTTCACCGATGACGACTTCTTCCCGACCTCGCAACCTCTTCCTCAACGACATGGGCGACAACCTCTATGACAATGGTGCTGCTCCCGTTGCACCGTATGTGTTTCTGTCCTTCCTGTTTGAAATCGTGGTAGAATTCATGTTTCTAGTCTGTGTCCTAGACTCGATCTGTTCATCTACTATGCTAGTCCGCATGATTAGTTTAATCTCTGTTATAGCCGTCATGATGTATTTTGTAGTAAATCTCGTAGTAACTTGCTCATATATTCAACTGGCGGAACGTCCCCTATAGCCACTCCCGTTTCATGGACGGCCTGGTCGATGCCTCCAAGGCTCCAAGGAGCCCTTCGTCTACTGCTATGAGTGCCCGGTGCCGTTTTGGGGCTCGCCGGCGGACATCGTGCATCACCTGACGCAGGCGTGCGGCGATCACTACTGGCCCTTGGTGAAGAACATCAAGTACGAGACGTGCTACCCGTTCACCGTGCCGGAGTCGCTGGAGGATCAGCGCCGCCTGCTAGTCTCGGAGGAGTACGACAACGTCTTCCTCTTGATCGTGGCCACCGGCGAGGCCCACGCAAGACGCCGCCACATCTCTGTAGTGTGCGTCAGGGGCGACGCCGCTGACGCTGACATTGACACGAGGAGGATGTTCGGGTGCGTGCTCACTATTACTACCCCCCGGAGGTCCGTGGGCGGCGACACTGGCTACGTCAAGCTGACTTGGACTCTGCCGAGCAGGGACCTTCCCGCCGATGTGGACATGGAAGACGCATGGTATTATTTGACCCCCAACAATGTGCATGGGGACTCCAAGGAGGTTCACCTGGACATATGCATTACTAAGATCATTAGTCTTCGCTCAATGTAATCCGCTGTCTAAGCATGTGGAGACTTCCATGCATGATCTTGCTCTATTGGAGTATCGCGCATGAATAAAAGTGTATCCATTTATGGTTTAGTCTAGAATCTTCCATGTATGAATTTTTACTACAGTACCGGTGAAAGACTTATGATGAACAATTTCCTGCAAAGCACAATAAGAGTTATTTCTTCACAAGTTTTGGATGCAGGTTGAACAGTTGAACGCTTCTATTTGCAAAAGATACTTTTTTATCTATTTCACCCGGATGTTTCTGAGCTCTAGAGATGAAATAATATCCGAAGAAACCTATCGATACTTGTTACACATGAGATGACCCCCACATCCTTTGCCAAAATAAACAACACCCCGATCAATGCATTTCACTCTTCCGTAAGCTGACGGGCACCTTACTTGCTCCTATGAGGTGTTAAGCTTGCCACATAAGCATAAAGTCCGATGTGGCAAGTTAATCAAGAAGAGAGAGACTAGTTTGGTGACCCAAGGAAGAAACGGTACTAAGCGCATGTACCTAGGTGAAAAGACAATTTTGAGTCTATAGCTAATTAAATGAAGCAAACTTAGCACCACCATTTCATTGGAAGAGGTCACCCTTGGCAAATGCAATAATACTAGTATTCTCAGTGTCCCAGAATATAAGAACGTTTTTGGCACTACACTAGTGTCAAAAACGTTCTTATATTATGGGACGGAGGGAGTACGAAGAAAGAGATAGAGAGGAGTAAAAAAATACACTTATAGCCAACCTTATAGGCAACCTTGTTGTAGTATGAGTGACTAAGTGATGACTATGTATGACATGCCAACATCAGATAGCCTAACGCACCGTGTTAAATCTCCAAGGGCGCGACCGCGCGAGCGACGTGACGGTCGTGGTAGGCGCGACCATGATACAGGCTGCTAGCAGCCCTTGGATCTGAGATCAAACGGTCGCATGCTAAGTTGCTGAAAATTTGCAGAATAACCCTCCAGGATAGGATATTCACCCATAGGTCTAGAATCACTCCATGCAACCGTTCAATCTCAGATCGAAGGGCTCTTGGAAGCCCGTATCATGGGAGAATGGAAAGCCACTACCCTGCCGTTCGCACGCTGGCAGTTCGCTCCTACTCGTCCCCGCACGTCCTTTAATACTGCGGCGGTTCGCTCCTAGTCGTCTCGTCCATTCACATTACGGAAGTTCCACTAATCCTAACCATCCTCCCAAATCCATGGCGTCCCAAATCTCCCTGATCGGCGGTGAGTACAAGGTTAGAACCATCACCGGCGATGAGTTCGACGTCATCTACACCCGTTCTTCTGCGACGGTGAAAGGATGCCTTTCTCGCTTCAAACGCATGTTCGAAGACTCGGATGATGAGTGGGTCGCTGGGCTAGATGTTGAGTACACCACAGTCGTGGGATGAGAGAAGGATCTAAAGGACGAAGAGAGGAAGAAGCCCGCCGTGATCCAGGTTTGCGTGCATGACTTATGCTTGGTCTACCACATATGCCATGCCGACGTTGAGTGCCAGGATATTAAGGACTTCCTCGAGAGCAACCTAGTCAAATTCGTTATTGTAGACTTTGGTAACGACAAAGAAGTCCTGCGTCGGATAGGCCTCATTGTAGGCAACACCTTCGACCTCCAAAAGAATCGGCTGGTGTCCTCTCGTCAGCCTTCACGCTGACCTCGGCAGAGCCATGGTTCATCCTTCATACGGTAAACTGGAGAAACCTCCATACACATTTCATCGTCATGCATGGCAGTGGAATGTACTAGATATAGACCACATCCACTACGCTGCAATGGATGGCTACCTTTGTTTCAATATCTACAAGGGTTGGATGAAGAGCAACAGCCAAGTTGGCGGTTCAAGCAAAGAAGTATCGGCCAAGAGGAAGAGGGACAAGGACGAAGTCGAGGACGTGGACGAGGACTCCAAGTAAGGTGGCAGTGTCGTTGCTCATGGTGGTTCTAAACTTCTAATGCAGTGTCTACCGGATTAGTTGCAAAGTTTAATTTCAGGTGTGCTTAATTTAATTTGAGGGTGTGTTGTCTTTGAGCCCCAGAGAACTATGTTATGTTTCTTCTTGTTACTTTAACTCTTCAAGACGTACATACTAGTATTTCTTACATTTAATCTTTTAGTTGGTATAGTACTACCACTGTTTCTTCACATTATATACGTACAATATATATGGCCAACATCATATAGCCAGCAGTTTAGTTGTCAAAGAATTGCAGGGTGCTTAGTTTTGTCAAAGAATTCCAGGGTGCTTAGTTTTATTTGAGGGGTGGGTTGTGCTGGACACCATTATTGTGACTAGCCTTTTTAATAATAATATATGCATAATTTGGCGACGAGCGCTCTCTATTACCACCTTTTTTTAATTTCAAGTTTTGCTCCATGGCGCAATCCATCGATACTACTGCTGTACAAAAGTATACATTTTTAAAATGCTAGAGGGCGGGGCAGTCTAGCTTGGTCGGTTTCACGAGAGCCGAGGGCCTTTGTGATTTGACGGCTCGTTACTGCTAGAAGGCGGGGCCTTGTGATTTGACTGCTCGTATAAATGCGCCGACGACCTGATCGAGGAGGAGCAAAGAACCATGCGGTATACTCAAGTTTTCCACTGGAGTAGTGCTGCGACGGAGGAGCACGAAACACGGCAGCCCAATGCCATATGGCGATAAAAAATGATATAATTTGCTAGTCATCTCATTGTTAGCATTGTTCTATTCATTCCTCAAAACAAACATTGTTCTATTCATGCCTCGCATAGAACGTGACACGTGCGGCGAAACACCCGAAGCAAAAGATGAAACACAGCAGCAAAAGAAGGAAGATTATCACCCCAAATGATCTAATTCGCCGCAGAGTCGTAACTGCTTCTTCATCGCCTCCACTACCTCCATCTTCTTGCGCGTCTCCTCCGCCATCTTCTTCATTTTGTCCATGACGCGGGATTTCTCGACGCGAGCCTTCATCATCTGTTCCACAGCCGCATTACGTACCTTGACAGTAGTCGGGTGCTCGATGCGGAGCTTTGCCAACTCCTCCTTCTGTTCCATGACAAGGGCCTACAACATCTTCATCGAGGAACTACTATTCTCATGTAGCTTCTTCCAGCTGGCGTTCTTCTCCTTCAACAGGTCGATCTTGTGGCAGAGCTTTGCCTTGTCCTCCTGAAGTCGCAGGATATCATCGGTCGCCTTCTTCTCCGAGGCAATGCTCTTCTTTAGCAGCATCACCAAGCCGGCGGTCAACTCCCCCTGCTGATTGAGCTCAGCGAGCATGTGGTCGAGGCTCTCCTTCAGCAACTCCATCAAGCCTTGGATGAACTCCTTCTGCTTATTGAGGTGTTGAGCTGATCGGGCATGCCGTCGAGGGATAACGACTCCAGCTCCGCCGGCTCGGCATGTTCGCCTCCGCGGCTAGGGCACTCCTGGGAGCCATCGCCTGCCCGTGAGAGAGCTTTTGAGGTCTCTGCGTGGCGGTGAGCCCTCTTTTTTTTTCCGCAGCCTTGGTTGCCGCTCCCTTGTTACGAGTAGTTCTCGACCAAGAGCTCTGCTCACCGGCCATGGCAACGACGGACGAAGAAGAAGCACTTATGAGGAGGAAAGTTAGAGTAATTTTCGGTTAGGTAGTTCCCCTTTTTATAACCTAAGTACTAGCACTAGTACTAATACCTGCATAGTGGGAACACGTTCAGGTTTGGTATGTACTAGTAGGTGTGAGCAGGCTTTCAAATGTGATGGGAACAAGGTAAAGATTAATTGATGGTTTTGGTTTTGAGGCCCGAAACGGCTCCCGATGAGTTTAGTGGAACATAAATTGCAAGTACTACACTGCTCAAATGCGTAAATATTATGTTACTGTCAAAAATTGGCACAAAATATGAAGGATACCAATGGAAGTACTACTAGCAACCCACGATTTAACTACTCGCATGCGCGCAGTGGAGTAATAATGTCTTTCTTCCGCCCTCACGTCCACTCAATTTGCATGCTGTATTAATTGACCATCAATGAAGTGAACGACTTTACACGCGTCAAATTATCACATGGGGTGGATCTTGGTACAAAATTGCGTCCGCCCGTGTACCCGGCAGCGCGTGCGAGGAATAAGTGCGTGCGTGGCGTGCGTGCACATCTTCGCTTCGTGCATGTACCGCCGGTATGGCTCGTGGAGGACGAGTACATTCTTCCGAACCAGCAGCACGTCATCGTGATCAATCCACACAAGGAGGTCGCGACAACGCCTCCACATGTGCCACGTGGCTTCATGAACTGTAAGAGAGACACATGTAGCGTGCCATTGGTATTCTAATTTACGTGTTTTGCACATACCAAGTACTAGTAAGGTACACGCATTGCACGCATCAGATTTTGCAACCAAATTATGAATAAATACCACACTATAGCATGTAAGCTCTGAGTCATGTATGCCTGATGTAGCCCTTCGTTTAATTCTTATAGTTCATCTCATTCAAAATCAATTTATAAAAAAGCTAAGAACGCGGGAAAGGAAAAACATGGGATTATAGTGGAATGTCGTCTTGAATCCTACAGGATTGTACGAGTGTTTGATTGTGCATGGAAAACGCAGAATTCTTTCAAAGAGGTTTGAGTGGATGGGATGTTTCCTATGAAATCTAGTGCAAATGAATCATATGGAAAAATTCCTATGGTTTACAATCCTACGAGTCAAACAACCAAGATAGGAAAAATTCCTAATGATTAGAATCCTCCAAAATTCCTTTGAGAATCCTTTGAATCAAAGAAGCCCTTAATCTATTTTATGATTCATGGAATTGTGCGTTGTAAAGCATAAAGTAAAAACAAATAATGGCAATTCAACTAGAAAAAAAGTTTGGGCAGGTATGGTAGGGAAGATTCTAGAACAAAAGAGAACCACTGTTGTTTTGAGGTTTGTGCATTATGCTTAAGTTCAACCATGGAGTCTGCTAGATTGTACATGTGGCAAAATCCGGTGGGAGGCTAGAAGATGGTGCGAGGGGCCGAGTGGAGGGAGACTATGAAGGAATGCACAAGTGCGAGATCGATATTTAGAGAGAGGGCGAACACGCATGTTGTTGCCTGAGTGGCGGAGCCATGAAAAATAAATGAGCTAGGGGGCCAAGCATTGCTAATCCTTTACGAGGAGGGTCAATTCATGAAATTAAACCTTTTTTAGCAGCAATTATCTAATGATCACATTCATATTAGCCTCGATATATAGTGATGTTAGGGGGCAGGGCCCTTCGCCCCTGTCTTACCATTGTGCACGCGTCCTCGAGAGATGAAGCGGAAGGCATGGATGATGAGAGGGGACGTTGGATATATAATTAATGTGGGTGTATTAGCTATATATGTTAATCCTATATAGAGAAGTATAGATTGATCGATGTGGACGTGGGAAAGAGGGTGAGACCTCACTGGATATATCGATTGATCGGTTTGTGTGGAAAACTATGAAATACCTAGCTATATACACACATACATAGAGGAACATCGATCGTTGCGCATGCACGCGTGAGAGATAAAGAATGCCCGATATGATGGAAGGGGATGTGTGGGGTGTGTGCCTTCATGGGAGACCGACCTGAAGAAAAAGATTGCATGCGTCATGATGGATAATGTCGATTGGTAGTGTGTGTGCATGCATGCACGAGAGAAAGTTAGTGGTACAATTATAAAGAGATGACTATTGTGTGGGTGTAAAAGAATAGGTGAGGTCATAATCAATGTAAAGTTGAATTCAAATATTTGAATAAGAGATCCTGATGTTTGAAACCCATGCATGCATGAATATAACGGAGATCTGCGCGGTGTGGTTTGGAAACGAGCATGTTGTAATGTATACACATTGAACAAGGTCGACTGATTTGAATTTGAGATACCGATGGCGTACATCATTTGGCCATGTTGCATCCGTGCATGGACACACTATTCTAATTGGAGATGATGGTGGCTTTAGATCACATATCTATATCTATACCCTATATATATATATATATATATATATATATATATATATATATATATATATATATATATATATATATTATTCTGTGCGGGTACCTTTAACTTTGAAAGATGGTCGTTGGATGAGGCGAATCCGATGGTCCAAAGATGGCAAATTTGAGCACTATTGGCCGTTGGATATCATCTAGCTTCCACCAGATTTCGCCACATGTATAATCTAGAAGACTCCATGGTTGAACTTAAGAATAATGCACAAACATCAAAACACAAGCACTTCTTATTTGTTCTAGAATCTTTCGTATCAGAATTGCCCAAATGTTTTTCTACATGATTTGCCATTATTTGTTTTTACTTTATGTCTTACAACGCACAATTCCATGAATCTTAAAATAGATTTGCTTTGTTATAAAAACTAGATGATTTTGAATGAAATGAACTATAAGAATTAAACGAACATCTACATCATGCATATATGGCTCAAAGCTTGCATGCTATAATGTGGTATTTATTCATAATTTGGTTGCCAAATCTCATGCGTGCAACGCACGTGTACCTTACTCTAGTCTAAATGGTGTTTGTGTGTGTGTTGTGCGTGTTGAGGTGCAAATTGTCTTTTTTTGGGTACACGTTAAGCTTGTTCTTCTGAAATTTCAAGCCGTGCCTTGTTATGCCAAAATTGAAGCTAGCGTCTCGTCTCATCGTCTTTGAAACTCCCGCCTCTTCAACCCGCGCCTTTGTTAGCCCGAAATATTTAAGATATATCTTTGTCTCATTGTGCTCGACAACTCCTCCATCTCAGCCCGCGCCTTGCTATTCCGAAATTACAACGCGCGCGAAAACTCCCACTTCCTGCGAAATCCCGACACGCGAAATGCCCGTGGTACCCCTGAACCGAAAGAACCGCCTCAAATCGGTGGGGGGTACTTTCGTAACTTACCCCACATTTCGGACAAGCGCGTCTCTAAGCCATGGTTCCCCACTGCCATCCCATCCGCACACCCATTCGTACACCGAGGCCACGAAAACCCGCGACGAGACCCCACACCCTGCTCCGTCCGCCACCTAGTCAGAGCCTCTTCCCCGATGACGTCGTCCACAGCAACACCTCGATGTCCCTCATCCACCGTAACGGATGAGGATCCGTCGTCGATCTCATCATCCCGCCGGTTCAGCCACCCCGTCCTCCACCTCCAAGGAGCTGCCCCCGATGTTCCCCTCGTCTTTCGCACCACCTCCATTCCCACACCGCCGTCTTCACCTGCACCACCGAAGAGCATCATCATCACCGTTTCCTCGGATGAAGCTGCGGCCTAATCGGCGCCACCAAAGAGGTTGTACACTAATCGCTGCATTTTCTTCTTGATTTGATCTCACGGTGCTGCCGGCGCTCGGTCCCGAGCCGACACGGCGCGGCTCCATCCACGGCGGCGTCGCTGGCCACTTCCTCCACGGTGTCGCTCCCTCGGCAGCGACATCCACATCAGTAGGAGCTGCTGCTGCTTTAGCTCTCGCTCGCGCTGCTGCTCTGCTCTTGCTCTCGGTCCCCTGCCTGGTCTGCTCTTGTTATTGCTCTTGCTCGCGCTGCTGCTCTCGCTCTTGCTCTTGCTTGCGATGCTGCTCCGATTTGGCTACACTTCAGTCGACTGAATCGACTTTTGGGTCAGTCGATTTTCAAGGGGTGGGCTCACCGGGGTGAAGGAAGAACCAGCCGCAGCGGGGAGGGGAGCTCGCCGGAGAGGTACCCCACTATCTATCTTAGGGTTCAGGATGGGGGTGGTGGTCGCCGGCGTTGGCGGGGCGTTGGCGGGGCGTTGGCGGGGCGGTGGCATGGGGATCGCCGGAGAAAAAAGCACGGGGGCCTAGAGGGATGGCTGGGCGGCGGACCGTGGTGGGGAGTGTTTTGGGGCGGGCGGCGACCGCACCGCCAGCGGGTGGCAGGGGCTGCTTTTGGCCGGTGGTGGTGGCGGCTCGAGGGGTGGAGGTTGAAGATGAACCGCAGCCCTTGATTTCAGATCCAACGGCTGCAAAATCGATCGACCAGAGATGAAAAGTCGATCGACCGACATGTTGCCTCACCTTGCTAGTGCGCTCGGTTTGACAAAGAAAATTCAGTTTGACGCTTAAGTTCAGTTTCGACGCTTAAGTTCAGCTTGACAGTTAAGTTCAGTTTGACGCTTAAGTTCAGTTTCGACGCTTAAGTTCAGAGATGAGCGGTTGATGTATTTTACATCTAGCACTTTGTGGTTATGTATTTTACGTCATGTATTGAGATGCTATTAGAATTCCACTCAGGTTAACGTTGTTCATTGTATCTCTTGTCCTGCTACAGCCTCGGTGTCGCATAACTCACCGGAGCTTCTCCAACCATTTAAACCCTCCATCACAAGGAGCAGTACCTGGCTCCATCTCCGGACGCCTAAGATCTTCTTCCTCCTCCGACAGCAAAGTCAGCCGGAGCATCCTCACCGCCAACCCAATCACGCTGAGATCGACATGGCTTCGCCAAAGAGGTTGTACACTTGTTGCATCTCTTTTTACTCTACATGTTATATATATTGTCCATCGAGCACTCGTAGTAACGGAAATACGATTATTTTATCCTACTATATGACAAGCAATGAGGTACCGTGCAACTTAGCTATCCGTGATGGACTCTCTTGAACGCCATCATTATTCATCTCTCGCTTAAGCTATGCATTTGTCGATGGGCCCGGAGTTGACTAGTATGGCGTTGGCTGGGTCCAAAGTAATAGAAGTAGCACAAAAACATTTTTTAGTGTAGGATTTTCCTTGCTCAAGCCTGCCTACTAGAATCGCCAGTGCTTGAAAGGAAAAGTGAATGAAAAACATAGGAATTGGAAAGTTTCCTATGGTACTACTTTTCATGAATTTGGTGCAAAGGAATGGAGCAAAGGAAAACTGTAGGATTTGTTCCTTTAGTGTCTCCTTGAAAGAAAAACCGTAGGAATTCTAATTTCCACTTCTCCTCCTTTTCATATTCCTATTCATCAAGCACAAGACTAAGAGATAGTATCATAATAGCATTATAACCGTACATTTTCTTGTTGTTTGACTTAATCCCACCATGCTTTTTTGCATTCTGTGATCTTCCAATTGTTGTGAATCAAACACCCAGATTGGCAGAAATCCTGTGTTTTTAAATTCTCTGTTTTGCACGTGCATTCCTATCCTATTCCTGTCTATTTCCTATCCCTGCATTGTTAGAATCCTCAAAATCAAACAAGCCCTTACTCAATTACTTCATTACGAGATCGTGTCAAAGAAAACCTTGTGTGGTTTGTCCTGCTCTCAAGGCCGCCAGGTTCCACCCCAGCTCAGCTGCTCCAACAACGAAAGGGTTCACCACAGCAAGGATCCGCTCTCCAGACTGTCTTTCGCCGCCTCGGATCTTCTTCCCTTGCTGGCAGCCACGACAACCGCATTACCATCATCAATCGAAAGATGACCTTGAGGACTACACGGGTCCGCAAGAGAGGTCGCACTCTTCCATGTCTGCTTACGTTATGCGTCGCTTAATATGATTGAAAGGGATCGAGAAGAGGTGTCTAGAGGGGGGGTGATTAGACACTAAGTACCAAAAGTTGCAGTTTTTATCTTCTTTAAGTTTAAGTGGAGTTTAGGCACAACTTTAACATTCACAATACATAACAAGCAAGCATGCAAAGAGTCTATGAGCAGCGAAAAGTAAAGCATGCAACTTGCAAGAATGTAAAGGGAAGGGATTGGAGGATTCAAACGCAATTGGAGACACGGATGTTTTTGTCGTGGTTCCGATAGGTGGTGCTATCGTACATCCACGTTGATGGAGACTTCAACCCACAAAGGGTAACGGTTGCGCGAGTCCACGGAGGGCTCCACCCAAGAAGGGTCCATGAAGAAGCAACCTTGTCTATCCCACCATGGCCGTCGCCCACGAAGGACTTGCCTCACTAGCGGTAGATCTTCACGAAGTAGGCGATCTCCTTGCCCTTACAAACTCCTTGGTTCAACTCCACAATCTTGTCGGAGGCTCCCAAGTGACACCTAGCCAATCTAGGAGACACCACTCTCCAAGAAGTAACAAATTGTGCGTTGGTGATGAACTCCTTGCTCTTGTGCTTCAAGTGATAGTCTCCCCAACACTCAACTCTCTCTCATAGGATTTGGATCTGGTGGAAAGAAGATTTGAGTGGAAAGCAACTTGGGGAAGGCTAGAGATCAAGATTCGTATGGTAGGAATGGAATATCTTGGCCTCAACACATGAGTAGGTAGTTCTCTCTCAGAAATAGGATGTTGGAAGTGTAGGCTTGTTCTGATGGCTCTCTCCACGAATGAAGAGGAGGTGGAGGGGTATATATAGCCTCCACACAAAATCTAACCGTTACACACAATTTACCAATCTCGGTGGGACCGAATCAACAAACTCGGTCAGACCGATTCAGTAAACAATGTGACCGTTAGGATTTTGGGTGGGACCGAAATGCAACTCGGTAGGACCGATATGGTTAGGGTCAGGGCATAACGTAATCTCGTGAGACCGATTTCACAAACTCGGTGAGACCAATTTTGGTAATTAGCTAACCAGAGAGTTGGTCAGGCAAACTCGGTGAGACCGATTACACGAACTCGGTGGGACCGATTTTGGTAATAAGCTAACCAGAAAGTTTGCATTGTAATCTCGGTAGTACCGATTACTCAAACTTGGTGAGACCGATTCTGGTAATGGACATACACAGAGAGATTACAATCCCATCTCGGTGAGACCGAGATCCCTATCGGTGAGACCGATTTGCCTAGGGTTTGTGGCAGTGGCTAAGACATCTGAACTTGGTGGCGCCAGATAGAAAGAATCAGTGGGGCCGAGTTATACTTTTAGGTTTAGGATATATGTGGATGTGGGAAAGTAGTTGAGGGCTTTGGAGCATATCACTAAGCACTATGGAGCAAGAAACTCATTAAGCAACACCTCATCCCTCCTTGATAGTATTGGCTTTTCCTATAGACTCAATGTGATCTTGGATCACTAAAATATAAAATGCAGAGTCTTGATCTTGAAGCTTGATCCAATCCTTTGTCCTTAGCATCTTGAAGGGGTTCCACATCCTTCAGTCCATGCCACTCCATAGTTGAACTTGTCTGAAATATGCTAGATAAAAGTGTTAGTCCAACAAGAGATATGTTGACATTAATTACCAAAACCACCCAGGGAGCACTTGTGCTTTCAATCTCCCCCTTTTTGGTAATTGATGACAACATACATCAAAGCTTTAGATAAAGATAGAGAGAATAGCAAGTAAAGCTTTGGAAAGACATGTAACAAGCATAGGCTCCCCCTACATGTATGCAATCATGTGAATATGGAATATAAAAGCATGTGAATGCATGAACGTGACAGACTAAGCAATGTGTTACATGTATCTTGGCCATATACATCAGAGCAAAAGATAGCAATAGATGTGTACCTTCATGCTCATGAGTCCTTCTTGCAAACAATATGTACATCAACAAGAATTCCTCATACACATGACTGTGATGCATATACTTACCTTGTGGTCTTGAGTTGGCTTAGGATAGAATGAACCTGCATAAACAAGGTTAGATAACACAGATACACCTACTAGCCAGAGCAAACAGAAGAAACCACAAGAATACCAAAAATGGGATGACATGTAGATAGTGAGTACTAAGTACCACATTTGATGTAGACATGTCCCCAATGGAAAAGATGTGCAATGAATTTAAGAATTTCTCTCCCTTAGATGTCTTGCTCCCCCTGAATCTAGCATGGGATACTAGGAGAAGATAGGGAACAGAAAATCAGAGCAAAATGCAAAATCATAGCTCAAGGAAACAAATAAATAGAGCTAATGCAAATAAGCACATATGAACATGTCTTTCTTCCCCTCATGAAGACATGTGGCATCTCTCCTCTTGAACATCAAGCATCTGGGATCCTTGAGAATTACTCTCTGCTTGCGTATTCTCTCCCCTGGAGATCTCTCTCTCCCCCTATGGAGGTGATACTCTCTCTCTCTCTCTCTTTGGAAGTGATAAGTTTTGATGGGATCTCTCTAAGTGATAAGCTTTGATGTGATATCTCTCTCCCCCTTTGACATCAATTTCCAAGAAGGGCCTTCTGGAATTTGTCGTGAATGGGTTTGGTCCTTGAGTCACAACACAAAGCACTGGATAAAAATGTGATGCTTGTAGAGGACAAGATTCATTGAGTGGAGATGGAACAAAAGTAAAACAGGAACAAGTGGCAAGATGTTTTTCTGTAGTAAAGTTGGTGGCACCGATTAGTTTGCCGCGGTGGCACCGAAAGGATTCGGTTGGACCGAAAGCAACAGATCGGTGAGACCGAGTTCATCACAGAGAAAACATGTGTCACCTCAGCTCAGTAGACAAGTAAGATCTCACAAGGATTTGCAAGGAATTAACTGAAGGATATGCAATGAATTGGATGCAGGGAATGCAGAACAGAAAGAAAAGAAAGAATTCTAGATGGAGTTTTTTTTAAAGGGGAAACAAACAGGCATGAGACAAATGCAAAAGCACAGAAAAGAACACAAGTAAGCTTCATCTAGAGATGGTCGGCGACAAGGTAACCTATGTTAGAGTATATTGACTTAGGAGTCAAGTGAGATCACTTGATCATAGGTCATACTCATCGTTTAAGCTCAAAATGGGGTTACCATTTATTGTTTAAGCATCTTGATGTATTCACATCTTGTCGAGTTGCTTTGTCTCATGACTCGGAGTAAAGCTTCTCTAAGATGGAATGACATACCTTGGGTGGTGGTGTTGATCATGTAGTTGAACTTGTGTGGGTTGCTCAAGGTTGATGTAGTTCATCAAGAGTTTGGAGCACCACTTGGAATTTGAGTTCATCTTCCTACATGGGTTAGTTTTTTTTTTTTTTTGCAAGGAAGAGCACTTGTATATCCAAAATGACAATCATGTAACTCATCATAGAATTTGTCAAAGGATATGTTTGAAATGTTTCGTGCTTCCTTGTTCTTCAACCACCATTGTGTAGAGACTTGGTGATGTAGAGATTGCTCGAGATATGAGTGGGTTACAATCTCATGGAATTCGATTCATCCAAGTACCTACACGGGTTAGATAACATGCAAGATGCACATATATCCAAGACATAAGATTATCATCATAAGAGAAATATCAAGGATTAGTCATAAGCTCATGTCTTGCATGTATCCAATGGAGTTTCTACTCCAAGTTTGAAGCATCAATGATGTTCAATTCACCTCTTAACCTGCAAAACACTTTCTCATCAAGTGGTTTAGTGAAAATATCTGCTAATTTCTTTTCGGTGCGAACATGCTTAAGATTAATGTCACCCTTAGCAACATGATCTCGAATGAAATGATGACGAACTTCAATATGCTTAGTTCGAGAATGTTGTACGGGATTATGACCAATTTTGATAGCACTTTCATTGTCACAAAGCAATGGAACATGTTTCACATATATCCCATAATCTTTAAGAGTTTGGGTCATCCAAAGTAATTGAGCATAATATGAACGAATGCAATGTATTCCGCTTGGTGTAGATAAGGATACCGAAGTTTTGTTTCTTGGAGGACCAAGACACAAGAGATCTACCAAGAAATTGACAAGCACCAAGTGGACTTTCTATCAACCCCTCTCCGCATAGTCCGAGTCGGAGTAGCCAACAAGATTGAAAGAGGCCCTCTTAGGATACCAAATGCCAAAATTTGGTGTATGAATTAAGTATCTCACTATCCTTTCCACGGCCTTAAGGTGACATTCTTTAGGAGCAGCTTGATATCGTGCACACATGCACACACTTAGCATGATATCGGGATGTGAAGCACATAGATATAACAATTTACCAATCATAGAGCGATAAACCTTTTGATCAACCGGTTTACCATCTTTGGTCATGTCAAGATGTCCACTAGTAGGCATGGGTGTAGTCATACCTTTGCATTCTTGCATATTGAACTTCTTGAATAAGTCCTTGGTGTACTTCGTTTGAGAGACAAAGGTACCATCCTTAGTTTGCTTGATTTGCAAACCAAGAAAGAATTTGAGTTCACTCATCATTGACATCTCAAACTTCTCCGACATTAGCTTCCCAAACTTTTCACTAAAATGAGGGTTAGTAGAACCAAATATAATATCATCAACATAGATTTGGCACACAAATAGTTCTCCATTGACCCTTTTAGTAAAAAGATTAGAATCTATTTTTCCAATTTCAAAGCCTTTTTCAATAAGGAACTTGGTCAAGCATTTATACCACACTCTAGGAGCTTGTTTAAGACCATAAAGAGCTTTGTGAAGTTTGTAAACATGATTTGGTTTCTTAGGATTGACAAAGCCGGGCGGTTTTTTAACATAAACTTCCTCCTCTATTTCACCATTTAGAAAAGCACTTTTAATGTCCATTTGGTACAAGGTAATATCATGGTGATTAGCATAGGCAAGTAAGATGCGAATGGACTCAAGTCTAGCAACGGGAGCATAAGTCTCACCATAGTACATACCTTCGACTTGTGTGTAGCCTTGGGCGACGAGACGTGCTTTGTTGCAAACTACTTGTCCATCTTCATCTTGCTTGTTGCGAAACACCCATTTAGTACCGACGATGTTGTGGTTGTCGTCGGGCTTCTCAACCAATGTCCAAACTTGATTCCTCTCAAAGTTGTGTAGCTCTTCATGCATGGAATTTGTCCAATCCGGATATTCCAATGCTTCTTCAACCTTCATAAGTTCAATGCTAGAGATGAATGAATAGTTTTCACAAAAGTTAGCTAAACGAGTTTTAGAGCGAGTGATTCTCCCGGTTTGGATATCGTTGTAGATTTGCTCGACAGGATGGTCTTTAGCAATTCTTGCTCGAACTCGTGAAAGCTTTTGCTTGGTTCTTGGTTGAACATCTTCTTCATCTTGTTCTTCTTCTTTGCCTTCTTCATTGTTGGCATTATCGTTCTCTTGTCGTGGTGGAGAAGGAGGTTGTCGACGTTCATCTTGATGCACTTCCTCGTTTTCTTCATCTTGGTGTGTCCCACTTGTGGATGCTTCCGTATCAACTCTTGGTTCACCTTGTCGTGAAGTAGAAGCTTCCACTTGGACGGACGAGGTACTCTCCATCACCTCCGTTGGGCGAATCTTGCCAATAGACAAGTCTTGGATTGCTTCTGAGAGATTTTTGTCTCCTACATCAATTGGCAATTGCTCTACTTGCGAGCCGTTAGATTCATCAAACTTCACATCTACCGTTTCTTCAATCTTTCGGGTGAAATTGTTGTAGACACGGTATGTGTGAGAGTTTGAGCCATAACCAAGTAGGAAACCTTCATGAGACT
This sequence comes from Aegilops longissima, assembly GCA_021605205.1. Classification (NCBI taxonomy): domain Eukaryota; kingdom Viridiplantae; phylum Streptophyta; class Magnoliopsida; order Poales; family Poaceae; genus Aegilops; species Aegilops longissima. The sequence continues at coordinate 379,704,877 of CM038680.1, read as the reverse complement.
TAGGATCAAATTTAGAACGATGATGCTTATCAAGAATGTAGCACTTTGAGCCGAATACTCGAAAGTATCCAACTTGGGGTTTGTTACCGGTGAGGAGCTCGTATGCCGTCTTGCCGAGTAGCTTATGAAGATACAAGCGATTTGTTGCATGACAAGCTGTCTCAACCGCTTCCGCCCAAAAGTGCTTTAGCGTCTTGTACTCATCAAGCATCGTTCTCGCCATTTCGATGAGCGTCCGATTCTTCCTCTCAACAACTCTATTTTGTTAAGGTGTGTACGTAGCCGAAAACTCGTGTGAAATCCCTTCTTCGTCAAGAAAGGTGTCCACATTTGCGTTCTTGAACTCCGTTCCGTTGTCGCTGCGAACCTTCTTGATCTTCACTTCAAATTGATTTTGGGCCTTCCTAGCGAAGTTTTTGAAGATCTTTTGGACCTATGATTTATCATCGAGAAAGAACACCCACGTAAATCTTGAAAAATCATCAACTATAACTAGGCCAAAAGAATTTCCACAAAGACTCTTGTAAGAGTTGGGACCAAAAAGATCCATGTGAAGTAGCTCGAGTGGCCTCCTTGTGGTCATGATGTTTGACGGTGTCCTGGACTAGGGGGTACTCACCACATCGTCTCCCGATCAGTTGGATTGGGCCGAGGATCCCCATGGCCGTATACTCATGGGCCAGTCCGGACAGTTGCCGCACAAGGAAGATTCCACAAAGACTTGGCGATCAAGACAAGGACTCCTCCCCCACCGGCGTATTCGGCTAGGACTCTTGTTATCCTAGGCCTCTGGTGCATTATATAAACCGAGGCCAGGCTAGTCGATACAGATACAACAACAATCATACCATAGGATAGCTTCTAGGGTTTAGCCTCCTTGATCTCGTGGTAGATCTACTCTTGTAATATCCACATTATCAATATCAATCAAGCAGGACGTAGGGTTTTACCTCCATCAAGAGGGCCCAACCAGGTAAAACATCGTGTCCCTTGTCTCCTGTTACCATTGATCCTAAGACGCACTGCTTGGGAACCCCTACCCGAGATCCGCCGGTTTTGACACCGACATTGGTGCTCTCATTGAGAGTTCCTCTGTGTGTCCGGCAAAAGGGATCAATGGCTCGACCGCAGGTCAACTGCGACTTCGGCATATTCGTCACCAGCTCGACTGGTCACCTTGGTTCGACCAAGGACTGCGCCCTATCTCCGATCGTCATGTTCGGATGAGGGCCTTCATCAACATCAACTCCGATCTCTATCAAGATCATGGAGGAATCATCCAGAGAGCCCGGGGGCTCAACGTCAACATTGCCCCCGGGCGACCGTGCTGTTTTTCTGGACAACGAACTTGAATCTGCCGTCAGCGCCTCCTCGAGCGTCGGTTTGACGATTGCTTCGGTGGAATTGTGCGGAATTGAGTCTACAACAACCCTGCAAAAATTTCGTCAAGTTCCGACGGAGGAATCTCCGGCAATCTCCGATATACCGGAGCCCTGTTGAATCTGGATGAGAATCCGGACGAGTTTAGGGCGTGGTATGCAGCGTCTAGCTCGGATGTCCTTTGGAGGATCCAACCATTGATTTGCTGCGGAATTCCCTTATCTACCACCTGCCAAAATTCAGCTCGATCCGACCGTCCAAACTCCGGAAACTTCCAATTAGTGCATCACTTTTGGATCTGTTTTCTGCGAAAATGAATCCGACCGAGTTCGTCTTTTTTATGAACGGGATTTCGGGCATCCTTTTTGAAGGAAGTTTTGTATGGGGCATTGTGTTTTGTTCCCAAACACATCCCACTAACTTTAAGATCTTTTGAACATGATCTTCAACATCATGCTGGTGTCAAACCAGTCCGCAATATTGCTCCACGGCCGCCGACCTGCGCTTAGACACGTCGTCACTTTGTTGAGCCAAGCTCAACTTCTTCGGATCATCATCTTGGCAAGCCGAACAAGAGTCCGGCATCGCGAAGGATAAATCATCACCAACATCGCCGCCCCACGGATTACACGGAGAGGGCATACCAGCATCGCCGCACGGTCCCTCCATCAAGCCAGCATCGACCACGTCATGACCTGCATCGGCAGGGCCGCACTATTGCTTCTTCAAGCTGGTGTCCATCACGCCGACCTACTTCGACATCTCGGCTGGACCGGGGGCTTCGCCATCTCTTCATCAACCTACTCCGGACACTTCGGCGTCACTAGCCGTCCAGGCATGGGTGCGCGGATCAAGTCCCAATTTTGGGAATCACCTTCCTTCGGATTGCTACAACAAATAAATCAGGTGCTATTAATCCTAGTATTTCTTTTTGCTTGTTTGGGTTAAATTTTTCCCAAGGAATTATTACTCTGGTTAGTCCAGCATATGTACACAGGTCTATCAAATGGTGGCCGATTATCGACGGTCGCATGATGGTTCGGTCAGTTTCGACACAGTTCGCTGAACGCCGATCCGAACTCGGACCGACTGTGAATCCAGGCTTTGCCACGCCTTTATTGCATTACGCCGACGACCTGCATCGACATCAACTTCGCGCCAGCCATATTTCTTTTACTACTCACTTTGCATAAATTATTTATTATGCAACATTTTTTAATTCCTATTATTACTATTATCCCGGTCTGCACTATTTTTTGTGCACAGAAAATGATCCAGCGGACTATATCCTTTAACGCCACCTCGGTTGGACGGGGGGCTTCGTCAACACTTCATTACCCCATGCCAGGGACTTCGGCATCACTCTGCCGTCCCGCATTGACCGTGCTATGTCACCACTTCGGAGTGCCGAGCTCTTTGCTCCGCCACCTCGGGACCGGCTTATGGATGGAAACTTGTCCCGCATCAAGCTCGGACCGCGTCGTCAATACCGAACACATTAACCAGCTAAGTTGCCTTCATGCTCAAAGTTTTAAATTTCTAACTTGTGTTCGGCTCGAACAAGCACTATACTTTTTTGGAAAAAAAGTTGCTTATAAAATTTTCCTTGTCCAAACTTTGTTTGCACATACTTGACGCGCTACCCGCGCTCATTATACTTCGGGGCTTCTTTAATGTGCTTATTAATACGGGCTTTATGCCCAACACATGTGTCACACTTCCGCATGTACCTTTTATTCACCATTATATGCATCGATATGACTTAAGTTTTGGCCAAGCTGGGTTTCTGGCTCTGTGCTTACCCCTCGCTCCCGATTGTTCGGCTAGGTGGTAAAGGAGCACCTCTGCGATTGTTACTTGCCGGGTCAGCGGATGTGTACCTCGGACGGGTGAAGCCGAAAGCTAGCGCTCAAGGGAATATTCGGTCGGTGAACTAAAAGATGATTTTAATTATTTACCCATCTGCCCCAGATGATGATTTTCTGCTTTCATAGCAGCTTTGACATGCACTTTAGGGCATGCATCCCAAATAAAGGAACCCTTAACGGAACTATTCTCCTGGAAGATGTTTCTTACTACCCATGTAATATAACATAACTAGTTGGGCACTTGTCCGATACAGCACTAATGACCCCTATGCCTGGTCTCCACGCATGCCCCGGTTTTATAACCTCGAGGGTATTCGGACACACTCGGACTATTGGGTCCATAGGTTGAAGCTAAAAGGTCCGCTACGACAAACGATCTACAATCCGCTAGAAGGCATTCTACATGTCACCTTACATTATATAGTCAACTTTACCCAAGTCACTTGGGGGCTCTTATGTTTATTTGAGCCATTTCATACTAAGTGTTTTTCTTCTTAGTCGCTGCAAAGTTTTTATTATTTATCTCTCCTTTTTTCGACAGAGTGTTCGGACGTCATGTTTTTACCGGGCGTTTTTGGTTTTCCAAGCTTTTGGCACTTTTAAACTATTTGTGTGTTTTCAGCACAAGTCTCAGAGTGCAATGCCGACTCCTTTAGAGATTCGCAAAAACATTCTCGGTATTGCTATATATGCATCAGTTTGAATTGTGTCTTCGGTCAATAGTTGGGTTGCTCGCTCCCGACTTGCCTCCTACGCTACGCTTTGTTCGGCTAGGTGTGCACAGGAGAACCATCATGATTGTGCTTCCAGCTCGCATGGTTAAGCACCTTAGTGGAGAAAGCCAAAACCGACTGTCACAATAGGTGTAAACTGGTCAGCGATCCGATGACTATATTAAATGAAGGGCCATTCATGACATTGGCTGAAGTGTTTCCGGCTTGACCTCGCCTGTCGCCGAACACTACTGGGGGCTAGTAACTGACCTCCCAAACTAAATCCTCAATATTTTGCTCTTACATTGGAGCTGAGGTTTCATGATCATGCTTAGCATGGCAACCCAAAGAAAGGAACCGATAGCGGGACTATTTTCTTTGGAAGACATTTCTTCTGTTAAACAGTAATATAGCATATCTCTCTGCGTACCTTTGTTTATAAAACCGTATGGCCAGATTGCCTTGTTTGTCGTAAATCTTTGCCCTCATAAAGGCTTTATAAAGTAGGATTAAACACTCCTCGCCATCGGCCGAGGAGGTTGAAGCCGATGGTCGGTCAACAAAGTTTTGTACAATGCGGATCCGAGCATTAATGACATAAAGTACTTGGATACATTGAGTCATTACACATAATTTGTGATTTTACTATGGATATTGATCCTTAATTCGGCCACCCGTGCCCGCATTAAGGCTCGGGGGCTACTGGGCTTCGGGCTTATTACTTAAAATTTTAAAGGGGCACTTTGATCCCCTGATCTGGTGTTGCCACCCGACCAGTGTCTCGGGGGCTACTGCATTGCTTGTTCTATGCAGAAAATCTTAAGTGCAATACAGTTTCGAGGAAATTTTGATCTCGGGTTGGTCGGCCGCACCCAACCTGAGTATCGAGGACCGAGCACGCCGCTTTTGTGTCCCAAGTGTTCTCGCGAAGTAGGACTTGATCCTCGGATCGATTTTGCAAATCAACTTGAGTCTCAAGTGGCTACGGGATCAGCGGTCTTATGTCATCCTTCGTGTGCATCTCGGTTTTAGACCGATACATACCTTGAGGGCTACTTGGCTTTATATCTCGTCAGAGAATAAATTACATCAATAAAAAACATTGACCAAAAATCAGCCCACGACCGAGGTGCTTAACCACCTCGGAAGCAGTTCGACATATAGCTCGGATGCAAGTGGCTGGCTCCTTAGAGGGCATTTCCGGCATTAAGCTCGGTTAAACTCCTTCAAACTTCTTTGAACCAAGGTGATTTATGACACCTCGGATAAAGTCCGGCGTTGGAGCTCGGATATACAGTCCGGCGTTGGAGCTCGGATACATAGGCCGGCGTTAGAGCTGGGAAGCAGTCCGACATTGGTGCTCGGCTGCAAAAGATACCTCGAATGCAGTCCGGCGTTGGAGCTCGGACGCAAGAGGACCTTGCCACCCGGGAACAACTTCAAACCCGAGGCGTGGCACAAAAATAACAAGGCATTGACAAAGGCCGGAAACTTAAAGGGGCTCCTCGGATACCCGACGTGTAAACTCGTCGAATGCATTTCGACGATCCTCAAGATCGAAGATGAGAAGATTTGTTGAACCAGTTTTCAAGACCGACGATCAAGATGAAGAACAGTTCGAAGAATCAAGGAGCGCCCCTAACTTGAAGACCGGTTCAGGGGGCTACTGACGGTGTCCTGGACTAGGGGGTACTCACCACGTTGTCTCCCGATTAGTTGGATTGGGCCGAGGATCCCCATGGCCGTATACTCATGGGCCAGTCCGGACAGTTGCCGCATACAAGGAAGATTCCACAAAGACTTGGCGATCAAGACAAGGACCCTCCCCACCGGCGATTCGGGTTAGGACTCTTGTTATCCTAGGCCTCGGTGCATTATATAAACCGAGGCCAAAGCTAGTCGATACAGATACAACAACAATCATACCATAGGCTAGCTTCTAGGGTTTAGCCTCCTTGATCTCGTGGTAGATCTACTCTTGTAATATCCACATTATCAATATCAATCAAGTAGGACGTAGGGTTTTACCTCCATCAAGAGGGCCCGAACCTGGGTAAAACATCGTGTCCCTTGTCTCCTGTTACCATTGATCCTAAGACGCACTGCTTGGGAACCCCTACCCGAGATCCGCCGGTTTTGACACCGACAATGTTCTTCACGGGATGCCTTCCTCCAACCTGTTTACCTGCCTGACAAGCGCTGCAAAGTCTATCCTTATCAAATATGACATCGTTAACACCAAGGATATGATTTTCTTTAATAAGCTTGGCAAGGTTTCGCATACCAACATGACCTAATCGTCTATGCCATAACCAACTTTAGAGGATTTAGCAATAAAGCAAGTTCTAGGTTGAGCCTTTTAGTGAAATCAAAAATGTATAGATCACCTCTACGTATACCGGTAAAGACCATTTTATGATTATCTCTACGAAACACTTGGCAATCTAATTCAGTAAATAGGATATTTAAACCGAAATCAGCAAGTTTAGATACTGAAACTAAGTTGTATCCAAGAGATTCAATGAGCATAACATTTTGTATGGAGCTATCATGTGATATGGCCACCTTACCGAGGCCAACCACCTTACTCTTTGAGTTGTCACCGAAAGTGACATACTTTCGAGGACCATCATTTTCGGCAAGCTCATGAAACATGTCTTTATCTCCGGTCATGTGATCGGTACATCCACTATCAAGAACCCATTCCTTTCCTCGTGCTATATATCCCCGAAGGTTTTCCATAAGACCAAAGTGTCTCATTGCATCATCAAGATCGAAGTCACTATCATCATCCTCGTCATAGTATCCATGTTCAACATCGTCATGTGGTGGATCAGATCCTAGAGAGGGCGATTCGTTAGAGTGAGTTTGACAATGATCTTGCTTATGAATTTTTATAGGTTCGGAAATAATATCACCAATAATTCCAATATCTCCTTTGGCACGCATAAGATTTGTAAGCTCAAATAGACGATCACCAAACGTAGGATCAGTAGTATTCATCTTACTCAAAGCAATAGATTTATGGAGAATTTCATCTAGATTTTTCAAGGAATAATTTGGAAAGCGTTCCTCGAGAAATTTCCATATGGTGTAGGCACACTTAAAAGTAGGCAAACGTCCAATCAAGTTTCTAGGCAAGCCTCTAATGATAAGTTCAACAGTTCTAGGATTCCTAATCATGTCAATTGACTCATCAAGGGTAGGATGCATAGGATCAACATGAGGTGCACAAGGGCTAGCAATATACTTGTTCAAATGATATTGATTGAAAATTACAAGCATCTCATTTTTTCACTCATGAAAATACTCTCCATCAAGTATAGGCACTCTATGTCTAAGACTCCCAATAGTAGACTCATCCATCTTCCTCCAATGGTGTTTAAACCAAAGCAATGGAGACCAATGCTCTGATACCAATTGAAAGGGATCGAGAAGAGGTGTCTAGAGGGGGGTGATTAGACACTAAGTACCAAAAGTTGCAGTTTTTATCTTCTTTAAGTTTAAGTGGAGTTTAGGCACAACTTTAACATTCACAATACATAACAAGCAAGCATGCAAAGAGTATATGAGCAGCAAAAAGTAAAGCATGCAACTTGCAAGAATGTAAAGGGAAGGGATTGGAGGATTCAAACGCAATTGGAGACACTGATGTTTTTGTCGTGGTTCCGATAGGTGGTGCTATCGTACATCCACGTTGATGGAGACTTCAACCCACGAAGGGTAACGGTTGCGCGAGTCCACAGAGGGCTCCACCCAAGAAGGGTCCACGAAGAAGCAACCTTGTCTATCCCACCATGTGTCGGTGTAGGAACGACACCTATGGGATCACAAGAATCCCTAATACGGTTGCGGGGCGCGGGGGTCGTGAGAAGAGCGGATCAAACAGATAGCACATGGTCTCTTTATCGTGTTCGGGCCATGAGGATGCGTAAACCCTACTCCTGCTTTGGTGGTTTGTTTATCCGGTGTTCTTGAACTAGCAATGGGGCGTGAGGAGCTCCAAAGTCGAATCCCCTCCTGGTCGCCTTTGGGCCTCCTTTTATAGGGAAAGGGGTTGCCACAAGGGCACAGGAGGTGGAAAGGGCATGTGATGCGAAGTTTTATCCTCGCATTACATGACAAGGCGCCATTAATGCGCCTTCCTTAGGTGCCCTTGCTTTATCGGGGACGGGAGAGCCTGTCTCGTCTGTCGCCGCTCCCTTTCGTGTCGACACGCATACGCCAGCGGTGCTCAAGCGGTGCCATGTAGGCGAGCAGCAGCAAATGGTGGCGCAATGGCGGGTCTCCACGAAGATCTGCTTGTTGCCACGCAGGTGCCTTCCCAACTGGTTGGGTCGGCAACCGCCTGCGAATGGCGGTGAAGGTTTGATTGGCGTGGGCCCGATGGTGGCCCTACGGGTGCCCTTGGCGAGGGCCTCGTCGTAGCCCCGTCAAGGGTCTTGCCGGGGGCCCCGGCAAGAGTCTTGCCGTGGCGCCTGCTGTCATCCCCGGCAAGGCTTCTTGCCGGGGGCCTTGTGGTCCTCCTTGGCTGGGATCCCACCAAGGGTCGTGATCTTCTATAGTGTGTATCTGATCTTGAATGTCTTCACAAAGATCTGCATGCCACCACGGGGATGTCTCCCGAGTCCTTGCCTCATGGGGGCAGTGGACTCAAGGGTGATTCGCTCCGTAGGTGTGGGACGAGCTGCCCCGGCAAGGGTCTTGCCGGGTTTGCTAGAACTGCCCCCCGGCAAGGATCTTGCCGGGGGAGTCCGCTCCGTCCCCTTTGCTCTTTGTGGTCTTGGTCTTGGCGTTTGTAGCGACCCGACCCGAATGGATCAAGTCTCTATGCTCAGGTGTCATCCCTGGATCAGTAATGCTGACACCACACAGTACTTCGAAGGATTTATAATAGAGTAGCAATCACACACTTATTACATTGTTGCCCAAAAGAGGACTTATTACAATAAATATGGCTTAAGGCCATCTAATAACGATAACAGCGTAAGACTTGGAAGATAAGTGAGTCCATCAACTCCAGCGGCATCACTGAGTATAGAACCACGACCTAAAGCACCTTACTGTCGTTCTAAAAGTCTCGCAACATGAAAGTTGCAGCCCGAAACGGGTCAAGACATGGAATATGCCGCAATGTAACACATAGAGAATAATGAATGATAAGCCTGTACTACATGCATATGTGGCTGGTGGAAAAGCTCTCTGATTCTGCTTTGCATAAAGCCAGTTTTTCCCTACTGCAAAGGAATAAATTTGTTTAACTATCATGGTGGTTGTTAAACATTGAGAATGGTTGACGGCATCCTCAATCCCAATTAAAGGTACTCATTAAAAACCCAACAATATTAATTAGAGTAACATGTTGAGATTCACATGATATTCAAGTACTAGATACTCAAGATGTCCATAACCGGGGACACGGCTAATCATGATTAGTTTATACACTCTGCAGAGGTTTGCGACTTTTCCCCACAAGACTCGATCGCCTCCGCTTGGTTTCTCGTGACTACATGGTGTTTGAGAGACGGATGACCGAGACATAGTCTTCGTAAGCGCTTAGCACCTTACTTGTGGGTAGACCGTACCAACCTACAACCCCTACATCTGCTAGTCTACCCGTAAGAGTTCGCACAACTTAATCAACTATGCCAGAGCCCATAATGGCTTGTGGCTGCACACGGAAGTTACTAGCATGAATGATCTTATGATCCCTTTGAGCCTGGGTGGCGGTCCGAGGAAAAACAGGCAAGTCCTGATAGAAACCAGGTGCCTCAATCCACCCAGATGTGTGTTTAAGTTGCCACCTTAAATAAACCATTAATTTAACAATCTCACATCTGTCATGGATACACTCAAACCCAAACCACGTCTACGAGCATAGCATGGCATAAATAAGCAAACGTAGAAGTAACTCCCAAGGTCTCATAAGTAAAACAGGTAATAGGTACTACCTTAACTACTTCCCATCCCACAATTTAATTAGATCCTAATCATGCAAGTGTTCGAGGATTGATCTAATGCATAAAAACTGGGTATGTGAAAGTATGATCAAAGTGTTACTTGCCTTGCTGATGATCCGCGAAACCTAGAGATTCGAAGTAACAAGCTGCGCACTCTGGGTGATCTATCGCAGACAAACAACAAGCATACAATAAGTACTCATCGAATGCACGGGTAAATCTCGAATAAAAGATCTGACCAGAAATTTCTGTTGGGGAACGTAGTAATTTCAAAAAAAAATCTACGCACACGCAAGACCATGGTGATGGCATAGCAACGAGAGGGGAGAGTGTCCGTCCACGTACCCTCGTAGACCGAAAGCGGTAGCGTTATAACAACGCGGTTGATGTAGTCGTACGTCTTCACGATCCGATCGATCCAAGTACCGAACGTACGGCACCTCCGTGTTCAGCACACGTTCAGCTCGATGACGATCCCCGGGCTCCGATCCAGCAAAGCGTCGGTGATGAGTTCCACAAGACGACGGCAGGATGATGATGATGCTCCACCGACGCAGGGCTTCGCCGAAGCTCCGCGACGATATGACTTCACCGGCGCAGGGCTTCGCCTAAGCTCCACGACGATATGACCGAAGTGGAATATGGTGGAGAGGGGCACCGCACACGGCTAAGGAACGATCCGTAGATCAACTTGTGTGTCTTGGGGTGCCCCCCTGCCCCCGTATATAAAGGAGCAAAAAGGGTGGGGTGCGGCCAGCCCTAGGGGCGGCTGCTGAGGAGTCCTACTCCCACCGAGTAGGACTCCCTTCTTAGTTGGATTAGGATTGGGAGGGGAAGAGGGAAGGGGGCACCCCCCCCCTCTCCTTGTCCTATTCGGACTAGAGGGGAGGGGCGCGCCTGCCCCGGCCGGCCCTTCCTCTTCTCCCTATGGCCCATCAAGGCCCATTGACCCCGGGGTTCCGTAACCGCCGGTGTTCCAGAACGCCCTGTTTTCATCCGAACCTTCCAAGTCCAAACATAGGCTTCCAATATATCAATCTTTATGTCTCGACCATTTCGAGACTCCTCGTCATGTCTGTGATCACATCCGGACTCAACAACCTTCGTACATCAAAACTTATAAACTCATAATAAACTGTCATCGAACGTTAAGCGTGCGGACCCTACGGGTTCGAGAACTATGTAGACATGACCTAGAACCATTCTCGGTCAATAACCAATAGCGGAACCTGGATGCCCATATTGGTTCCTACATATTCTACGAAGATCTTTATCGGTTCAAACCGCATAACGACATCGTTGTTCCCTTTGTCATCGGTATGTTTACCCGAGATTCGATCGTCGGTATCCAATACCTAGTTCAATCTCGTTACCGGTAAGTCTCTTTACTCGTTCCGTAATACATCATCTCACAACTAACTCATTAGTTGCAATGCTTGCAAGGCTTATGTGATGTGTATTACCGAGAAGGCCTAGAGATACCTCTCCGACAATCGGAGTGACAAAACCTAATCTCAAATACGCCAACCCAACATGTACCTTTGGAGACACCTGTAGTACTCCTTTATAATCACCCGATTCGCCAGGACGCTTGGTAGTACCCAAAGTGTTCCTTCGTAAACGGAGTTGCATAATCTCATAGTTACGAGAACATGTATAGGTCATGAAGAAATCAATAGCAATATACTAAACGATCAAGTGCTAAGCTAACGGAATGGGTCATGTCAATCACATCATTCTCCTAATGATGTGATCCCATTAATCAAATGACAACACATGTCTATGGTTAGAAACATAACCATCTTCGATTAATGAGCTAGTCTAGTAGAGGCATACTAGTGACTATCTGCTTGTCTATGTATTCACACATGTATTATGTTTCCGGTTAATACAATTCTAGCATGAATAATAAACATTTATCATGATATAAGGAAATAAATAATAACTTTATTATTGCCTCTAGGGCATATTTCCTTCATCTCCCACTTGCACTAGAGTCAATAATCTAGATTACACAAGAATGATTCTAACACCCATGGAGTCTTGGTGCTGATCATGTTTTGCTCGTGGAAGAGGCTTAGTCAACGGGTCTGCAACATTCAGATCCGTATGTATTTTGCAAATCTCTATGTCTCCCACTTGGACTTGGTCCCGAATGGAATTGAAGCGTCTCTTGATATGCTTGGTCCTCTTGTGAAATCTGGATTCCTTTGCCAAGGCAATTGCACCAAGATTGTCACAGAAGATCTTCATTGGTCCCGATGCACTAGGTATGACACCTAGATCGGAAATGAACTCTTTCATCCAGACTCCTTCATTCGCTGCTTCCAAGCAGCTATGTACTCCGCTTCACATGTAGATCCCGCCACGACGCTTTGTTTAGAACTGCACCAACCGACAGCTCCACCGCTTAATAAAAACATGTATCCGGTTTGCGATTTAGAATCGTCGGATCGGTGTCAAAGCTTGCATCGACGTAACCATTTACGACTAGCTCTTTGTCACCTCCATATACGAGAAACATATCCTTAGTCCTTTTCGTATTTCAGGATGTTCTTGACCGCTGTCCATGATCCACTCGGATTACTTTGGTACCTTCCTGCCAAGCTTATCGCTAAGCATACGTCAGTCTGGTACACAGCATTGCATACATGATAGAGCCTATGGCTGAAGCATAGAGAACATCTTTCATTTTCTCTCTATCTTCTGCGTGGTCGGGCATTGAGTCGACTCAATCTTACACCTTGTAATACAGTAAAAACCTTTCTTTGCCTGATCCATTTTGAACTTTTTCAAAACTTTATCAAGGTATGTGCTTTGTGAAAGTCCAATTAAGCGCCTTGATCTATCTCTATAGATCTTGATGCCCAATATGTAAGCAGCTTCACCGAGGTCTTTCATTGAAAAACTTTTATTCAAGTATCCTTTTATGCTATCTAGAAATTCTATATCATTTCCAATCAATAATATGTCGTCCACATATAATATCGAAATGCTACAGAGCTCCCACTCACTTTCTTGTAAATACAGAGCTTCTCCAAAAGTCTCAGATAAAACCATATGCTTTGATCACACTATCAAAGCGCTTATTCCAACTCCGAGAGGCTTGCACTGCACCATAAATTGATCGTTGGAGCTTGCACACTTTGTTAGCACCCTTTGGATCAACAAAACCTTCTGGTTGCATCATATACAACTCTTCTTCTAGAAATCCATTCAAGAATGCAGTTTTACATCCATTTGCCAAATTTCATAATCATAAAATCGGCAATTGCTAACATGATTCGGACAGACTTAAGCATCGCTTCGGGTGAGAAAGTCTCATCGTAGTCAACCCCTTGAACTTGTCGAAAACCTTTTGCAACAAGTCGAGCTTTGTAGACAGCTACATTACCATCAACGCCGTCTTCTTCTTAAAGATCCATTTATTCTCAATGGCTTGCCGACCATCGGGCAAGTCAACCAAAGTCCATACTTTGTTCTCATACATGGATCCCATCTCAGATTTCATGGCTTCCAGCCATTTCATGAATCTGGGCTCACCATCGCTTCTTCATAGTTTGTAGGTTCGCCATGGTCAAGTAACATGACTTCCGAATAGGATTACCGTACCACTCTGTGCGATTTTACTCTGGTTGACCTCGAAGTTCAAGAGCAACTTGATCTGAAGTTTCATGATCAACATCATTAGTTTCCTCACTAATTGGTGTAGTTGTCACAGAACAATTTCTTGTGGTGAACTACCTTCCAATAAGGGAGCAGATACAGATTATCTCATCAAGTTCTACTTTCCTCCCACTCACTTCTTTCGAGAGAAACTCCTTCTCTAGAAAGGATCCGAATTTAGCAACGAAAACCTTGCCTTCAGATCTGTGATAGAAGGTGTACCCAACATCTCTTTTGGGTATCCTATGAAGACACATTTCTCGATTTGGGTTCGAGCTTATCTGGTTGAAGTTTCTTCACATAAGCATCGCAGCCCCAAACTTTAAGAAACGACAACTTTGGTTTCTTGCCAAACCACAGTTCATACGGTGTCGCCTCAACGGACTTAGATGGTGCCCTATTTAACGTGAATGCGGCCGTCTCTAAAGCATATCCCCAAAATGATAGCGGTAAATCAGTAAGAGACATCATAGATCGCATCATATCAAGTAAAGTACGACACGACGCTCGGACACACCATTTCTCCGTGGTGTTCCGGTGGCGTGAGTTGCTAAACTATTCCACATTGTTTCAAATGTAAGCCAAACTCAGAACTCAAATATTCTCCTCCACGATCAGATCGTAGAAACTTTATTTTCTTGTTACGATGATTTTCCACTTCACTCTGAAATTCTTTGAACTTTTCAAATGTTTCAGATTTGTGTCTCATTAAGTAGATATACCCATATCTGCTCAAATCATCTGTGAAGGTGAGAAAATAACGATACCCGCCAAGTGCCTCAACATTCATTGGACCACAAACATCAAGATGTATGATTTCCAACAAATCAGTTGCTTGCTCCATAGTTCCGAGAACGGCGTTTTAGCCATCTTGCCCATGAGGCATGGTTCGCAAGTACCAAGTGATTCATAATCAAGTGATTCCGAAGTCCATCAAGATGGAGTTTCTTCATGCGTTTTACAATCGATATGACCCAAACGGCAAGTGCCACAAATAAGTTGCATTATCATTATCAACTCTGCATCTTTTGGTTTCAACACTATGAATATGTGTATTACTACTATCGAGATTCAATAAAATAGACCATTCTTCAAGGGTGCATGACCATAAAAGATATTATTCATATAAATAGAACAACCATTATTCTCTGTCTTAAATGAATAACCGCCTCGCATCAAACAAGATCCAGATATAATGTTCATGCTTAACGCTGGCACCAAATAACAATTATTTAGGTCTAAAACTAATCCCGATGGTAGATGTAGAGGTAGCGTGCCGACCGCGATCACATCGACTTTGGAACCATTTCCCACGCGCGATCGTCACCTCGCCCTTAGCCAATCTTCGCTAATCCGTAGTTCCTGTTTCGAGTTGCAAATATTAGCAATGTAACCAGATCAAATACCTAGGTACTATGCGAGTATTAGTAAGGTACACATCAATAACATGTATATCACATATACCTTTGATCACCTTGCCATCCTTCTTATCCGCCAAATACTTGGGGCAGTTCCGCTTCCAAAGTCCAGTTTGCTTGCAAGAAAACACTCGGTTTCAGGCTTAGGTCCAGACTTGGGTTTCTTCTCTTGAGCAGCAACTTTCTTGCTGTTCCTTTTGAAGTTCCTTCTTCTTTCCTTTGCCCTTTTCTTGAAACTAGTGGTCTTGTTGACCATCAACACTTCATGCTCTTTCTTGATTTCTACCTCCGCTGCTTTCAGCATTGCGAAGAGCTCGGAATTGTTTTGGTCATCCCTTGCATATTATAGTTCATCACGAAGCTCTTGTAGCTTGGTGGCGTGATTGGAGAATTCTGTCAATGACACTATCATCCGAAGAGTAACTCCCATTGAATCAAGTGATTATTATACCTGGACATTTTGAGTATATGTTCACCGACGTAACTATTCTCCTCCATCTTGCAGCTATAGAACTTATTGGAGACTTCATATCTCTCAATCCGGCATTTGCTTGAAATATTAACTTCAACTCTGGAACATCTCATATGCTCCATGACGCTCAAAACATCGTTGAAGACCCGGTTCTAAGCCGTAAAGCATGGCACATCGAACTATAGAGTAGTCATCGCTTTTGCTCGCCAGACGCTCACAACTTCGGCGTTGTTCTGCAGCAGGTTCGCACCCAGCGGTGCTTCCAGACGTAATTCTTCCGTGCAGCAATGAGGATAATCCTCGTTACGGACCCAGTCCGTAATTGCTACCATCATCTTTCAACTTTGATTTCTCAAGGAACGATTAAAATTCAACGGAACAACAAAGACGAGCCATCTATCTACAAGAAACATAGACAAGCAAAAATACTATCGGTACTAAGTTCATGATAAATTTAAGTTTAATTAATCATATTAAAACTCCCACTTAGATGACATCTCTCTAGTTATCTAAGTGATTACGTGATCCAAATCAACTAAACCATGTCCGATCATCACGTGAGATGGAGTAGTTTCAATGGTGAACATCACTATGTTGATCATATCTACTATATGATTCACGCTCGACCTTCGGTCTCCGTGTTCCGAGGCCATATCTGTTATATGCTAGGCTCGTCAAGTTTAACTGAGTATTCGCGTGTGCAACTGTTTTGCACCCGCTGTATTTGAACGTAGAGCCTATCACACCCGATCATCACGTGGTGTCTCAAAGACGAAGAACTTTCGCAACGGTGCATACTCGTGGAGAACACTTCTTGATAATTTTAGTGAGAGATCATCTTATAATGCTACCGCCAATCAAAGCAAGATAAGATGCATAAAGGATAAACATCACATGCAATCAATATAAGTGATATGATATGGTCATCATCATCTTGTGCTTGTGATTCCATCGCCAAGCACCGCCATGATCACCATCGCCACCGGTAGCGACACCTTGATCTCCATCGTAGCATCGTTGTCGCCTCGCCAACTATTGCTTCTACGACTATCGCTATCGCTTAGTGATAAAGTAAAGCAATTACATGGCTTTTGCATTTCATACAATAAAGCGACAACCATATGGCTCCTGCCAGTTGCCGATAACTCGGTTACAAAACATGATCATCTCATACAATATAGCATCGTGTCTTGACCACATCACATCACAACATGCCCTGCAAAAACAAGTTAGACGTCCTCTACTTTGTTGTTGCAAGTTTTACGTGGCTGCTACGGGCTGAGCAAGAACCGTTCTTACCTACGCATCAAAACCACAACGATAGTTTGTCAAGTTGGTGCTGTTTTAACCTTCGCAAGGACCGGGCGTAGCCACACTCGGTTCAACTAAAGTGAGAGAAACAGACACCCGCCGGTCACCTTTAAGCAACTAGTGCTCAAAGCGGTGAAACCAGTCTCGCGTAAGCGTACGCGTAATGTCGGTCCGGGCCGCTTCATCTCACAATACCGCCGAACCAAAGTATGACATGCTGGTAAGCAGTATGACTTATATCGCCCACAACTCACTTGTGTTCTACTCGTGCACATGACATCAACGCATAAAACCAGGCTCGGATGCCATCATTGGGGAACGAGTAATTTCAAAAAATTCCTACGCACACGCAAGACCATGGTGATGGCATAGCAACGAGAGGGAGAGGTCCGTCCACGCACCCTCGTGAGACCGAAAGCGAAGCGTTATAACAACGCTGTTGATGTAGTCGTGACGCCTTCACGATCCGACCGATCCAAGTACCGAATGTACGGCACCTCCGTGTTCAGACACGCTCAGCTCGATGACGATCCCGGCTCCGATCCAGCAAAGCGTCGGGGATGAGTTCCACAAGACGACGGCGTGGTGACGATGATGATGCTCCACCGGCGCAGGGCTTCGCCTAAGCTCCACGACAATATGACTTCACCGGCGCAGGGCTTCGCCTAAGCTCCGCGACGATATGACCGAAGTGGAATATGGTGGAGGGGGGCATCGCACACGGCTAAGGAACGATCCGTAGATCAACTTGTGTGTCTTGGGGTGCCCCCTGCCCCAGATATAAAGGAGCAAAAAGGGGGGGTGCGGCCAGCCCAAGGGGGGCGCTCCTGGAGGAGTCCTACTCCCACCGAGTAGGACTCCCCCCTTCCTAGTTGGATTAGGATTGGGGAGGGGAAGAGGGAAGGCGCCCCCCCTCCCCCTCTCCTTGTCCTATTCGGACTAGAGGGGGGGCGCGCGCCTGCCCCGGCCGCCCTTCCTCTTCTCCCTATGGCCCATCAAGGCCCATTGACCCCGGGGTTCCGTAACCCCGGTGTTCCGATAACGCCCTGTTTTCATCCGAACCTTCCAAGTCCAAACATAGGCTTCCAATATATCAATCTTTATGTCTCGACCATTTTGAGACTCCTCGTCATGTCCGTGATCACATCCAGGACTCCGAACAACCTTCGGTACATCAAAACTTATAAACTCATAATAAACTGTCATCGAAACGTTAAGCGTGCGGACCCTACGGGTTCGAGAACTATGTAGACATGACCTAGAACCATTCTCGGTCAATAACCAATAGCGGAACCTGGATGCCCATATTGGTTCCTACATATTCTACGAAGATCTTTATCGGTTCAAACCGCATAACGACATACGTTGTTCCCTTTGTCATCGGTATGTTTACCCGAGATTCGATCGTCGGTATCCAATACCTAGTTCAATCTCGTTACCGGTAAGTCTCTTTACTCGTTCCGTAATACATCATCTCACAACTAACTCATTAGTTGCAATGCTTGCAAGGCTTATGTGATGTGTATTACCGAGAAGGCCTAGAGATACCTCTCCGACAATCGGAGTGACAAAACCTAATCTCGAAATACGCCAACTCAACATGTACCTTTGGAGACACCTGTAGTACTCCTTTATAATCACCCAGATTACGCCAGTGACGCTTGGTAGTACCAAAGTGTTCCTTCGGTAAACGGGAGTTGCATAATCTCATAGTTACAGGAACATGTATAGGTCATGAAGAAAGCAATAGCAATATACTAAACGATCAAGTGCTAAGCTAACGGAATGGGTCATGTCAATCACATCATTCTCCTAATGATGTGATCCCATTAATCAAATGACAACACATGTCTATGGTTAGAAACATAACCATCTTCGATTAATGAGCTAGTCTAGTAGAGGCATACTAGTGACTATCTGTTTGTCTATGTATTCACACATGTATTATGTTTCCGGTTAATACAATTCTAGCATGAATAATAAACATTTATCATGATATAAGGAAATAAATAATAACTTTATTATTGCCTCTAGGGCATATTTCCTTCAGTCTCCCACTTGCACTAGAGTCAATAATCTAGATTACACAAGAATGATTCTAACACCCATGGAGTCTTGGTGCTGATCATGTTTTGCTCGTGGAAGAGGCTTAGTCAACGGGTCTGCAACATTCAGATCCGTATGTATTTTGCAAATCTCTATGTCTCCCACTTGGACTTGGTCCCGAATGGAATTGAAGCATCTCTTGATATGCTTGGTCCTCTTGTGAAATCTGGATTCCTTTGCCAAGGCAATTGCACCAAGATTGTCACGAGAAGATCTTCATTGGTCCCGATGCACTAGGTATGACACCTAGATCGGAAATGAACTCTTTCGTCCGCACTCCTTCATTTGCTGCTTCCAAGCAGCTATGTACTCTGCTTCACATGTAGATCCCGCCACGACGCTTTGTTTAGAACTGCACCAACCGACAGCTCCACCGCTTAATAAAAACACGATCCGGTCTGCGATTTAGAATCGTCCGGATCGATGTCAAAGCTTGCATCGACGTAACCATTTACGACTAGCTCTTTGTCACCTCCATATACGAAAACATATCCTTAGTCCTTTTCAGGTATTTCAGGATGTTCTTGACCGCTGTCCAGAGAAACATATCCTTAGTCCTTTTCAGATATGAAAATAACGAAATCTCCAACTCTCTCCGAGGGTCCTTGAGTTGTGTGAAATTTCTAGGATCGGCAAAATGCAAGAAAATATGTAATGCATGATGACTTAATGTATAACATTCCAAATTGAAAATTTGGGATGTTACAAACCTACCCCCCTTAAGATGAATCTCGCCCTCGAGATTCGGGTTGGCTAGAAAATAGGTGAGGGTGGTCCTTGAGCAAATCTTCTTCTCTTTCCTGGTGGCTTCATCCTCGCAGTGGTGGCTCCAATCGAACCTTGCAAAACTTGATAACCTTGCTGCGAGTAACTCTGATGGAATAATCGAGAATCTTGACTGGTTTCTCCTCATATGTCAAATCATCCTTTAACTGAATTGCTTCAAGTGGTACTGTCTCTCTTAACGGTATCTCTGCTATCTCGGAGTGACATTTCTTCAGCTGAGAAACATGGAATACATCATGAACTCCTGACAGTTCCTCTGGCAATTCCAGCTTATAAGCAACTTCTCCCATGCGTTGCAAGATCCTATACGGTCCAACAAAACGTGGTGCTAATTTTCCTTTAACTCCAAAACGCTTAACTCCTCGAAGTGGGGACACTCTAAGATAAACTCTGTCTCCAACTTCATATTCCATCGCCTTGTGTTTTGAATCCGCATAGCTTTTCTGTCTAGACTGGGCTACTTTGAGCCTATCGCGAATCAACTTAACCTTCTGTTCAGACTGCTTGATCAAATCTGGTCCAAACAATTGACGGTCTCCAGCTTCGTCCCATGATAACGGTGTCCTGCACCTCCTTTCGTACAAAGCCTCGAAAGGTGCCATCTTAAAGCTGGTTTGGTAACTGTTGTTATAAGAAAACTCTGCATACGGCAAGTTATCATCCCAACTAGATCCATAATCTAGTGCACAAGCTCTCAGCATATCCTCCAAAATCTGATTGACTCTCTCGGTCTGTCCATCGGTCTGTGGGTGGAAAGCTGTCTTCAATTCTAGCCTGGTTCCCAATGTTTCGTGCAACCGATTCCAAAACTTTGAGGTAAATTGGGTTCCTCTATCGTCTGATACTCCTCGAACTCCGTGTAAACACACAATTCTGGTCATGTATATCTTTGCCAACTTAGCACTGCGATAGGTAGTCTTGATCGAATGAAATGAGCTACCTTCGTCAAGCGGTCGACTATAACCCAAATCGAGTCATAGCTCGAACGAGTCTTTGGCAAACCTGTGATGAAATCCATGCCTAGTTTATCCCACTTCCATTCGGTATCGGCAATGGTTGCAACAATCCTGCTGGCTTCGATGTTCGCCTTCACCCTTTGACATACATCACAAACTGCTACATACTCGCAATATCCTTCTTCATTCCGGTCCACCGTAACGCTTCCTTCAAATCTAAATACATCTTGGTATTTCTGGGTGAATCGAGTAGGGTGAATCATGTGCTTCTTGCAAAATCAACTTCCCGATCTCCGGGTCATTTGGCACATAAACACGGTCCTCAAACCATAGGGTATCGTGCTCATCCTCACGAAATCCCTTAGCTTTTCCTTCGCTCATTTTCTCCTTTATAGAGGCAACTTCCTTATCTGCCTTTTGAGCTTCTCTGATTTTGTCCATCAACGTAGACTGAATCTCCAATGCTGCTACATAGCCTCTCGGAACAATTTCCAAACATAGCTCTCGAAGGTCTTCGGCTAACTCCTTGGGTATTCCTCCCACCATTAGTGTATTGACGTGGCTCTTACGGCTCAATGCGTCTGCTACAACGTTAGCCTTCCCGGGGTGATAAAGCAATCTCATATCATAATCCTTAATAAGCTCCATCCATCTCCTTTGTCTGAGATTTAATTCCTTCTGCGTGAAGATGTACTTCAAACTCTTGTGATCCGTGTACACCTCACAATGATTTCCAATGAGAAAATGTCTCCATGTCTTCAATGCATGCACAACGGCTGCTAACTCCAAATCATGTGTGGCATAATTCAACTCATGAGGCTTAAACTGTCGTGAAGCATACGAAACAACTCTTCCTTCCTGCATAAGCACTGCTCCAAGTCCTCGGCGTGAAGCGCCGCAATACACCTCATAATCCTTGGTCCGATCCGCAAAATTAACACCGGTGAGGTAACCAATCTTTTCTTCAACTCCTGAAAACTTGCCTCACAATCCTCACCCATATAAACTTGGTATCCTTTTTCAGCAATTCCGTCATAGGCTTTGCAATCCTTGAGAAATTCTCAATGAATCTTGGTAGTATCCTGCGAGTCCAAGGAAACTCCGGATCTCTCAACTGTCGTTGGTGCTTCCCATTTGGTTACGGTCTCAACCTTTGTGGGGTCAACTGCTATCCCTTCTCCGGATATAACATGTCCAAGAAATCCAACTTCCTTTAGTTAAAACTCACATTTGCTGAACTTGGCATATAACTGATGTTCCTCGCCTTCTCAAAACCAATCGCAAATGTTCCTTATGTTCTTCTTCATTCTTCGAGAAAACCAAAATATCATCTATGAACACCACGGCGAACTTATCCAAAAACTCCATAAACACTTTGTTCATCAGGTTCATGAAATAGGCTGGCGCGTTAGTCAGTCCAAATGACATAACGGTATATTCATACAGTCCATATCTCGTGGTAAATGCTGTCTTAGGTATGTCCTGCTCCCGAATCTTCAATCGATGGTACCGATCGCAAATCGATCTTGGAAAACACTTTAGCTCCTTGCAAACGATCAAACAGATCATTTATCATAGGTAGTGGGTACTTGTTCTTGATCGTTACTTCATTTAAACCACGATAGTCTACAACCATCCTTAATGATCCATCCTTCTTCTCTACTAAAAGTACGGGTGATCCCCAAGGCGAAGAACTTGGGCGATATAACCTTTATCCAATAGCTCCTTAATCGCTTCTTGATTTCCGCCAAATCCTGTGCGGGCATCCCGTATGGTCGCTTTGATATTGGGCCCATGCACTGCAAAAGCTCAATCAAAAACTCAATGTCTCTATCCGGTGGCATTCCTGGCAACTCTTCCGGAAATACAACAGGGAAATCCCTTACCACTGGTACTTCTTCCTGCACAACTCCTGATAAGGAATTTACTTGTGCTCTCCTCGGCTCATGCCGTGATACATACTTGATTCTCCTTCCTTCTGGGGTGGTAAGCAAAATTGACTTAGTGGCGCAATCTATGTTCCCTCCATACTTCGATAACCAATCCATGCCTAATGTCACATCCAATCCTTGGGATTCTAGAACTATTAGGTCCGAGGGAAAAACATAGTGTCCAATCCTTAATGGCAGTCGATCACACCATATACTAGCCATGTATTCTGCTCCGGGTGAGGTTACTAGCATGGGTGACCTAAGGGCTTGGGTTGGTAATTTGTACTTATCCACAAATCCCCTTGATATGTATGAATGCGATGCACCAGTATCGAAAAGAACAACTGCAGTAAATGACTTAACCAGAAACTTACCTATTACTGCATCTGGCTGAGCTTCAACCTCCTCCACGGTAACGTGGTTCACTTGTCCTTTATTGAAAAGGGTTCGGCTTCTTTCCTGAGCTTCCATTGCCATTTCCATTCTGGCCTTCTGGACATTCGTTTGCATAATGCCCAGTCTTGCGGCACTTAAAGCAAGTGATGTGGCTCAGGTCTACCTTGGATGGTGTTGACGGGTCGGTGCGGTTCTGTCCATTGCTTCCTCCATTCCCGTTCCCATTCTTGGTGCCATTATGGTTGTGCGAACTACCTCCTCCATGGGTATGCTGAAACTGAACTCCTGCTTAGGGGTATAACGGGCTTCATTGGGCTCCACAGTTATACTTCCCCGCCCATACTTCCTCTTGCGGTTCTCAATTTGCTGCTGCTTTCCTTCAATCATGAGGGCATGGTCTACCAACTCCTGGTAGTTATTGAAACTTGCTACCATCAACTGCATGCTTAACTCATCATTCAGTCCTTCCAAACTTCTCCCGCTTAGTCTGCATCTGTAGTAACGCTATCCGGGGCATAACGTGCTAACTTACTAAAATCATCCACATACTGGCCAACAGTCCTTCCTCCTTGGCGTAAGTTGCGAAACTCACGCTTCTTCATGGCCATAGCTCCTGCTGAGACATGGGCAGTGCGGAAAGCTTGCTGAAACTGATCCCATGTGACAGTGTCTACAGGGTAAGTGGCTGTAAAATTCTCCCACCATGCTGCTGCGGGTCCTTCAAGCTGGTGTGCAGCAAACTTCACCTTCTCTCCATCTGTACATCCTGCAGTGGTCAACTCCCTCCCTACCTTACGGAGCCAATCATCTGCTACTATTGGCTCGGTGCTACTGGAAAACACCGGCGGGTTCAGCCTTAAGAAACGTGTCAAGTGATCTGCAGGTGGTGGTGGCGGTGGGTTGTTGTTGTTGCCTTTGTTTTGTACCAATGTTTGGATCAAAGTGTTCTGCTGCTGAATCAACTGGGTGATCTCTGGTGGAAAAACAAACCCGGGGTCGCGTCTCGGAGGCATCTGATGGGTTTAGAAAAGATGAGAAATTAAGAATAGAGTGAGGTCTAAGGAGAAACACTACCCAAATGTATATGAGCAAATGCACACAAAATCACTTCATTCAATTCAAACAAAGGGCTTACAACGATCTAACTATCGCAAAAGTGCGTGTACTATGATGTTACATGGAGGTAATACTACTAATATGTGGGGTCATCTATTAATTTGAACCGTGGAAGACTCCATGATGTCCGCTCCACTTCGCCTTCAAAGTCGGGTTCACTTGGATCCGAATCGGTGTCGTCGATGATGATGTAGTTGCTCGGACAGCCGACGTACTTGTCTTCATTCTTGAGCGCCAATTTCTTCTTGAGTTCTTCAATCTCATACTTAAGATCGTTATTGTGTCTTGCTACAGCTACGATCTCGCCCATGTAGTCCTTACGTGTAGACTTTAGTTCTTCTTCAAGTTCGATGATCCTTCCCTTCGCATCCTTCAATTCGATCATATCATTGCACATCTGGTTCTCCTGGCGTCGAATGTGCTGGTTTAACTCCTGGATGAAAGCTGCAATGGATCTATCCTTCTTGGTGCTGACTATCTCCCATTGTTCATCTCGGCGTCCGCAAATCGATAGATGGTGTCCTTGAGGTCTTCTTGGTAAACTTCTCCAATGCGTCCCATGGTGATATGAGCTGCCATGCTCTTTCCTGCACTCGTGTTGGTGCATTGAAAACACTATCTATAGGCTAGGTGATTGGGGCGAATGTCCTTCCTTAACGTGAGCTTGAATCTTCCAAATCTTCTTGAGCAGAGTGGCGTTGAAAGTCCCGTGAAACTTGGTAGTCCAATGTTCAGGTACTTGGCGACTTCCTTCAAGTGAAATCCAAAAGGTGTGCCTTCATCTGGTTGGGCGTACTTGATCTTCGTGTCCTTCATCCTAAAAGAGTAGAAAAGATGAGGAGTTAGAAAATGGGAAGAGAGTAGTGATCTATGGCTTTAACTTAGTGGTCGTGTCCTACAGTCAGTGTGTGCTCTGATACCATCTCTGTAGCAACCAGACCCGAATGGATCAAGTCTCTGTGCTCAGGTGTCATCCTGGATCAAGAATGTCGACACCACACAAGATTTGAAGGATTTATAACAGAGTAGCAATCACACACTTATTACATCGCTGCCCAAAGAGGACTTATTACAATAAATATGGCTTAAGGCCATCTAATAACGATAACAGCGGAAGACTTGGAAGATAAGTGAGTCCATCAACTCCAGTGCATCATCGAGTATAGAACCACGACCTAAAGCACCTTACTGTCGTTCGAAAAGTCTCGCAACATGAAAGTTGCAGCCCGAAACGGTCACACATGGAATATGCCGCAATGTAACACATAGAGAATAATGAATGATAAGCCTGTACTACATGCATATGTGGCTGGTGGAAAAGCTCTCTGATACTGAGCTTTGCATAAAGCCAGTTTTTCCCTACTACAAAGGAATAAATTTGTTTAACTATCATGGTGGTTGTTAAACATTGAGAATGGTTGACGGCATCCTCAATCCCAATTAAAGGTACTCATTAAAAACCCAACAATATTAATTAGAGTAACATGTTGAGATTCACATGATATTCAAGTACTAGATACTCAAGATGTCCATAACCGGGGACACGGCTAATCATGATTAGTTTATACACTCTGCAGAGGTTTGCGCACTTTTCCCCACAAGACTCGATCGCCTCCGTTTGGTTTCTTGCACTACATGGTGTTTGAGAGATGGATGACCGAGACATAGTCTTTCAGAAGCGCTAGCACCTTACTTGTGGGTAGACCGTACCAACCTACAACCCCTACATCTGCTAGTCTACCCGTAAGAGTTCGCACAACTTAATCAACTATGCCAGAGCCCATAATGGCTTGTGGCTGCACACGGAAGTTACTAGCATGAATGATCTTATGATCCCTTTGAGCCAGGTGGCGGTCCGAGGAAAAACAGGCAAGTCTGATAGAAACCAGTGCCTCAATCCACCCAGATGTGTGTTTAAGTTGCCACCTTAAATAAACCATTAATTTAACAATCTCACATCTATCATGGATACACTCAAACCCAAACCACGCTCTGAGCATAGCATGGCATAAATAAGCAAACGTAGAAGTAATTCCCAAGGTCTCATAAGTAAAACAGGTAATAGGTACTACCTCAACTACTTCCCATCCCACAATTTAATTAGATCCTAATCATGCAAGTGTTCGAGGATTGATCTAATGCATAAAAACTGGGTATGTGAAAGTATGATCAAAGTGTTACTTGCCTTGCTGATGATCCGCGAAACCTAGAGATTCGAAGTAACAAGCGGCGCACTCCGGGTGATCTATCGCAGACAAACAACAAGCATACAATAAGTACTCATCTAATGCACGGGTAAATCTCGAATAAAAGATCTGACCAGAAATTTCAACTTAAGAACCCTGGTTGCAAAAGAAAATGAATCAAACAAAACAACGGAAAACATCCGGTGGAAGAAAACAGCTCGGTTCTAGCAAGTTGAAACTAGGTCAAATTTTACAGTAGCAAAACTTTGTTTAAGTTGATTAGTCGGAAGGGCGGTTTCGAAACGAAACTCCGGGCGCTTGAATCACCTGATTCCGATAAACGAGCGAGAAGATAAACTAGAACGAAGATCGGATCTGAAATCGCGATCGGAAAATAGCGGAATAAATCCGTTAAAGAAAATGTCGAACGGTCAAACGAACGGACGTTCGTTAACCGGGAATAACCGGTGATCACATTCGTTAAGACGAACGGTCCGGCGAACGCTCGCTAAACAACAAAACCGGAAGAATAAAACCGATCTAGGGTTTCGTAAAAAACCGAACAACGGAAAAGAAAACCGGAACAGTTTTTATAAAAAAAACCGAACCGAGGGGAGGGTGGCGCGGCTACCTCGACGAGGTGGGGCTCATGGGCGGCGGCTAAGCGGCGAACAGCGGCGCAAGGGCGGCGGCGGCGGCGAAGTGGCGGCGGCGGCGGCACAAGTGGCGGCGGCGGCGGCACAAGTGGCGGCGGCGGCGGCGGGTTGGGGCGGCGGCGCGCGGGTTGGGGAGGAGAGGGGTGAGGGGTATTTAAAGGGGGAGTAGCTTGGGGAGGGGCAAGCAAAGGAGGAGGAGGAGGAGTCCTCCTCGGACTCGGCGGGCGGCGGCGGCGGCAAGGCTGCTGTGTGGCGCGAGAGGAAGGGCAGTGGGCAGCTTGGCCTTGGCCCAGGCGGGCGCTATGATATTTTTTTTAAATAAAATCACAGCGGAAAAATGAATAAAATAAAATCTAAACGAACTCCAAAATTTACAAAGTGAATTTTTCCGACTCCTAAAATGAGTCGAACAAAATGAACTTTTACACGGGCCTAAAATGCAATTTTTGAAAACACGATTTTCCCTAAGGCAAATAAAAGTGAAAAACTTAAAATAAAAATCTTATTTGATTTTTTATTAAATCTTCATTATTTCTTTATTTTGGGAAAGTCATTTTATTCCTCTCTCATATTTTGATAGTAGAAATAATTGAAGATAAAATAAATAAAAATCAAATGATCCTATTTTCAAAATTTGAGAAAACTCAAATATGAAAATAACGAAATCTCCAACTCTCTCCGAGGGTCCTTGAGTTGTGTGAAATTTCTAGGATCGGCAAAATGCAAGAAAATATGTAATGCATGATGACTTAATGTATAACATTCCAAATTGAAAATTTGGGATATTACAGCGTTGTTCTGTTCCTCTTGAGCCTTGGCCTTACCTTGGCTCACCTCCCTCGCCTTGCTCAGTGTGGCGGTGTCCGTGGCTCAGACTTCCTGTGCACAGTTATAGGGGTACAAAAAGTGTACCCCTCTTTTTGTACACCGACACCATGGCCGTCGCCCACGAAGGACTTGCCTCACTAGCGGTAGATCTTCATGAAGTAGGCGATCTCCTTGCCCTTACAAACTCCTTGGTTCAACTCCACAATCTTGTCGGAGGCTCCCAAGTGACACCTAGCCAATCTAGGAGACACCACTCTCCAAGAAGTAACAAATGGTGCGTTGATGATGAACTCCTTGCTCTTGTGCTTCAAGTGATAGTCTCCCCAACACTCAACTCTCTCTCTCTCTCTCACTCATAGGATTTGGATCTGGTGGAAAGAAGATTTGAGTGGAAAGCAACTTGGGGAAGGCTAGAGATCAAGATTCATATGGTAGGAATGGAATATCTTGGCCTCAACACATGAGTAGGTAGTTCTCTCTCAGAAGTAGGATGCTGGAAGTGTAGGCTTGTTCTGATGGCTCTCTCCACGAATGAAGAGGAGGTGGAGGGGTATATATAGCCTCCACACAAAATCTAACTGTTACACACAATTTACCAATCTCGGTGGGATCGAATCAACAAACTCGGTCAGACCGATTCAGTAAACAATGTGACCGTTAGGATTTTCGGTGGGACCGAAATGCAACTCGGTAGGACCGATATGGTTAGGGTTAGGGCATAACGTAATCTCGGTGAGACCGATTACACAAACTCGGTGAGACCAATTTTGGTAATTAGCTAACCAGAGAGTTGGTGAGGCAAACTCGGTGAGACCGATTACACGAACTCGGTGGGACCGATTTTGGTAATAAGCTAACCAGAAAGTTTGCATTGTAATCTCGGTAGTACCGATTACTCAAACTCGGTGAGACCGATTCTGGTAATGGACATACACAGAGAGATTAAAATACCATCTCGGTGAGACGGAGATCCCTATCGGTGAGACCGATTTGCCTAGGTTTGTGTTAGTGGCTAAGACATCTGAACTCGGTGGCGCCAGATAGAAAGAATCGGTGGGGCCGAGTTAGACTTTTAGGTTTAGGATATATGTGGATGTGGGAAAGTAGTTGAGGGCTTTGGAGCATATCACTAAGCACTGTGGAGCAAGAAACTCATTAAGCAACACCTCATCCCTCCTTGATAGTATTGGCTTTTCCTATAGACTCAATGTGATCTTGGATAACTAAAATATAAAATGTAGGGTCTTGATCTTGAAGCTTGAGCCAATCCTTTGTCCTTAGCATCTTGAAGGGGTTCCACATCCTTTAGCCCATGCCACTCCATAGTTGAACTTGTCTGAAATATGCTAGATAAAAGTGTTAGTCCAACAGGAGATATGTTGACATTAATTACCAAAACCACCCAGGGAGCACTTGTGCTTTCAATGATGACATGCTACATTATCGCCGTGTTCACCTATTAGACTCCGAGTCAGGTCCAAACTAATGCTGAAACTTGAGTTTTTAAATGGTTGTGGGGTACATATTGGGGAAGCAATCAGTACTATCTGTCTACTATCTGGTTAATCTCCGATGTCTACTATGAGTTTCATGTTGGGTGCAAACAAACATTAAAGGAGCCATTATCTGTATTTTTAACTAAAGCTATTATCTGCCGCTATCATTGGTTTTGGGTCTATCCACAGTTTGCTACCATCACTCTGGATTTGTGCATGCACTCCTTACATAATCTCACTATGTTTTATTCCTATGCATGCCAGTTAAATGGAACTGATCATGTAGAGCAAAAGAGACGAGCCTTGCATGGCAATAAAATTTCATGCAGACGTCGTTCCATGGTGGGCGCAAAGGCAGCCCCCCCTCCACCCATTTCGGATCGTAATCAAGAGGAAGATAACTGCTCGAGGGGATTGGAAGGAGAAGACCACTCCTATTTACCCCATGAGGTCTTCGCTCTAACTTGGCATGCTGATGTTGGTAATATCATGCATATGATGCCTTGCATTACTTACTGTATACATTAAAGATGTCATCTGCTTAGTTTAGACATGCTTTGAGTCAATGCCATCTGTTTAGTTTCTTTACCGTATATGTGAATCGTGCAATGCCATCTTTTCTAGCCAGGCATCATATATGTGAATTTTGCAATGCCACCCTGGTTAGCCAGTAATCTTATATGTGAATTATATCATTCCATCATTTTTTTGTTACGTGTTAAATTTGTAAACAATTTTAGTACATTCAATTACTCTTCATGTGCATCAGCCATTCGGCACGATCATGGAAAAATCTGGAGTGGAAATAAGGTCTTGAGCGCATAATGCTATCGATGAAGCGCATGTCTTGTTGGTTACCGATAGCTCCTCGGAGGAGGATTCGAGACAGATGACCATCATATCCCCGAGGTGCATGCCCTAACTTGGCAGGGTTATGTTGCTCATATCGTGCGTATGGTATCTTGCATTGCTATGTCATTTGCTTAGTTTAGACATGCTATGTGTGAATGCCACATGTTTAGTGTCTAATTACCATATATGTGAATTATGCAATGCCATCTTGTTTCAAGACATTATATATGTGAATTATGCAATGTTATCTTGTTGCAAGGCATTATGTATGTGAATTATGCAATGCCATGATGTTTAGGCAAGCGTCATATATGTGAATTATATCATGTCGTCCTTTTTTTGTATTTCTCATTGCTTTTGTCGACAATGTTTGTATATTCAACTGCTCTTCCTGCATCAGCCATTTGAATTGGTGATGGAGAAATCGAGTGAAAACAAGGTCTTGAGCGCAGACAATGCTACTGCTGAAGCAGATATCTTGCTGATTACAGATAGCTCTTCGAGGAGGATTCATAGGCGATGACCAGTCCTATTATCCCCACGAGGTGTATGCTCAAACTTGGTAGGGTTATATTACTCATATAATGCATATATTGTGTTGCAATGCTTAGTTTTTACATCATATACACAATATTGAATGTCATCTCCTTAGTTGACACATCATATATGCGATTGCCCTCTGCTCACTTCCTTAGTATATAAATCATATATTTGAATTATGTCATGCCATGATGTTTACATAGACAACATGTATCTGAATTATGGCATGCCAACCAATTTTCTAAATACATAATATAGTTATATCATCTCATCCTGTTTACATAGTCATCATATTTTAAATTATGTCATTCTATCCGTGAATTATATCATGCCATCATGTTTCCATCGACGGCATGTTTGTGATTTATGGCATGCCAACCACTTTAATAGACACATCGTATAGTTATATCATGTCATCATGTTTACTTAGTCATCATATTTTGAAGTATGTCATTCTATCCTGTTTAGTTAGCCATCATACATGTGAAATTGTGTCATGCTATCCTGTTTAATTAGCCATCATATATGTGAAATTATGTCCTACTATTATGTTTGCTTAGACAACGTAAATGTGAATTATTTCATGGCCTATTTTCTTCCCTACTATCCATTGCACCTATCTATCTTACAATGTATGTACATTCAATTACTTTTCTTGTTTATCAGCCATTTCAATTGGAGGGAGTGATGGCAGTATCTGTGGGAGTAAAAACACGGTCTTCAGAAAAGATTGTGCTACCTGTTGATGTAGATAGAACCATGGTTGTACTTGCCCAAGAACCAGCCCCACCACACATAACCCACACTCATGCAGATTGTACCCCTACCCAGTTGGACAGAGAACCAGCTACACCCTTCTAACCCCAACCCCAGATATAGACACCCAGTTCTGTTGACACAAAGACCGTCTCCCACTACAGAATCACTACTTTGCCGTCGCCATGGCGGACGGCAAAGGCAGAACAGCGACGACAAAGGTCTTTGTAAATCGCCGCATGACGGCAAAAGGCTCCGCAAAGTAAGGATCGGCAAAGAGCTACTTTGTCGTCTGCTTCGAGGTCGACGGCAAAGGGGCCTTTGCCGTCAGCAGCTGACGGCAAAGAAAGCAGATGGCAATAATTACGTTGTTAGTCCGTTAGGTGGCTAACGGCAGCCTTTGCCCTCCGCTGCTGTAGGCAAAGCCTTTGCCATCCGCTGCTGTAGGCAAAGCCTTTGCCGTCCGCCGTTGTAGGCAAACTGACCAAATAGGTCAGCCCACCAGGAAGCACAGGTGGCCGCCGCGTGGCTTCTTTTCCGTCCGCGGCTGTCGGCAAAGGTAGCTTTGCCATCAGTGGCTGACGGCAAAGATCCTGCATTGCTTCTTTTTTCTGTTTTTTTAATGCAACAATTTTCACAGCAAATATATATGACATATATATATATATATATATATATATATATATATATATATATATATATATATATATATATATATCACAGGGGCTATTTAACGACAAACATAGGACATATCTAGCACATAAGTTTCATTGTACATACATATATAGTTCCATCCATTCATACATACCAAGTTGCACATACACATTGTTCCATCCATACATATTACAATGCAAAGTTTCATCAAGATAGCAAGCTAGAAGAATACTTGAAGAGAATGAAAGAAAAATCAAGCACTCCATCATAGCAAGCTAGCTTCCGTGAAGTGAATGAAATCTGCAAAATGGCAAATAAGAAAGTTAGAAAAAGGTGACTAGAAGAAGAAGAATAGAACAAAAAGTATATGTCATTTATGAGCTAACTTAGGTGAAATGGATCATTTATGAGCTAATTTAGGTGAAATGGATCGTTTTTTAGCTAACTTCGGTGAAATGGATCGTTTATGAGCTAACTTGGTTCAAATGGATCGTTTATGAGCTAACTTATTAAAAAGCATCATTTTAGAGCTAACCTAGGTGTGATGGGTCATTTTGGAGCTAACCTAGGTAAGATGGGTCATTTTGGAGCTAACCTAGGTGAAATGGATCGTTTTAGATCTAGCTTAGGTGAAATTGATCGTTTATGAGCTAACCTAGGTGAAATGGATCGTCTATGAGCTAACTTAGGTAAAAAGCATCATTTTAGAGCTAACCTAGGTGTGATGGGTCATTTTGGAGCTAACCTAGGTAAAATGGGTCATTTTAGAGCCAACTTGGGTAAAATGCATCATTTTAGAGCTAACCTAGGTAAGATGGGTCATTTTGGACCTAACCTAGCTAAAATGGGTCATTTTAGAGCTAACGTAGGTAAAATGGATCATTTAGGAGCTAATCTAGTTAAAATAGATCATTTTAGAGCTAACTTGGGTAAAATGGATCATTTATAAGCTAAGAACGGTAAAATGGGTCATTTTAGAGCTAACTTAGGTAAAATGGATCGTTTATGAGCTAACTAAGCTAATTATGCCATTTTCTACATAAGTAAGATAAGTATAGATCGTTTTAGAGCTAACTTAGGTAAAATGGATGGTTTTGGAGGTCAGTAAGCTTGTTAAGTCATTTTGGAGGAAAAGAAGCTAACTCTAAGTCATTATGGTAAGCATATTGGAGGAAATAAAGCTAAGTCTAGGTCTTTATGCATTTGTTAAGCAAAACACTAGAGACACTTACCGTGATCATGGAGGTGTAGTAGCAGGGTGGCTCGTGCCGGTAGCTGGAGAAGGATCATGCGAAGCTTGTCTAGAGTTACGTTGCACCAAAGATCATTTCCAATGTCTCGTTAGCATGATGACACTCAAACGTTAAGACTAGCAAGTAATGTCCATTCAAATTAAACTCACTTTGGTCCCAGGAGCAATCACTGGCATCGGCGGAGCGGTCTGACCAGACTTCTCGCACACAGACTGCACATTTGGTTTTGACGACTCAGTCATACTAGTTAGTAATGAGACAAACACTACATGAATTTTTGGCTAATGTGTAGAAGAAACTTACCACAAGGAGCTCGTACATGGCCCTTGCACGCATGTCATTCCGTGCCTCTCCTCCTCCAACATCTTTGTCGTCCTCTCCTCCAACTCCCGCTGCCTCTTCGCCGCCTCCTTGAAGTTTCTCATTCTATCTCTCTCACTCAGTATAGCAGCCTGCAACACCAATCCTCGTTACCATTTGTAATCATTGATGGAAGCGCACACAATGTAATGGAGAAAGATAGCTGAGTACGATAACTAACCTTGAAGGCGAGTTGGACTGGCCGTTCACGAGGCCTTATCTCAGAGCGGGGCTCGATCGCGCGCCTTGATCTCCGGGAGAGTGCTAGGACAACGGATAAGTCCATCTCCCATGGCTATGGAGCCATGGGACCTCCCGCCACCAGATATCATCAGCAGCTCAGTATTAATGGGACCACAGCTCGGGTTAAAGTCCTCCCCTTTCCTCGCCTTCCCCTGATCTCTATATTTCACGAGCTTGTCGTGGGAGGAGATGTTGGTGAAGTTTTTTGGATCATCGAGGTCAGATGCAGAGAATGCCTTGACTTTCTTGTAAGAGCCAGTGTGGGCCATGGCATACAGGTCGTACACCTCTGGCACCTTATCCGCCTTATTGTAGCGTGTTTGAAAGAGAGAAACAAAGTAAATTAGTAATTAAAGGGCTGAAGCTAGCATGATGAACGAATTGCATGAATCATGAAGCAAACAACATACCAAGTTCCGCCCGTACTAATATAAGTTGGAGCTGCCTTGATGGTGTGGCACACCTTCCATTTGGGCACGTTTGTCCTTGGCCGCGTTGTGGAGGGCTAGCCATTCTTTTGAGCACCACTCATTGACCAACACCTCCCAACAATCCATCCGATCCGCACACCATCTCGGAGGGGCCTAAGTTAGGAAATAGAAACTTGAGCGCTACGGCTATGAATTACTAAATGAAGGAAGTAAAGTACAAGGCCTTAAGAATGACCTTCGTGTACTCCTCCTTACTCAAGAACTTCTCGCGGCACGCCGGCTTGGTCTTCTTGATACCACGCGAGGCGTAGTAGTCTCGAACAGCCTACACCCGAGCCTCGTGCCGTAAGTTCTGTAGTAGGCGCTTGCAGACGTTATCGATAACATTTGCCGCCTCCTCCTCGTATCCCTCCTCACACCTGTAGAATGTCTGCAATCAAATGAGATAATATTGATTAGTACAATTAATAACTAGCTAGTTGAAGATTTTTAATTGTGTAAAGGAGAAATTACCAAGAACTTTCTAATCACCACCTATGCCCTCGTCTTGCACAAGACACCGTCGATAATCTCAACCAGCAGGGCCGAGGCAGCCAAGTAGTGCTCCCAATTCAATCCAAGCTCTGGAAGCCGACCCTCACCAGGAAACGTGACAAACCCCGGGAAGTTTTGCCGACAAAGAACTCCAAGGATGGAGTTGGGTCGGCGGACACTATGATGGTGGTCCCAACCCCTGCAACATGACAAGGCCAATGCATTAGATATTTGAAGAAACGTGAATGCAGAAGGGTACAAAAATATTAAATGCACTTACCTCTCCCCATCAGGGAAAATCAACCACCTCTGCTCGCGGGTCGCCGGCACGTCCGAGAGCCGTGTACTACCATGCTGGTAGGTGGTGCCCCCCTCCTCCTCGATATCAGTCGGCTCCCCGCCATAATCAGCATGGCCAGTCGGCCCCTCAGGCTGATCCGGCCAGGTACCCCATCCAGATGTGTGCTCCTCCGGGGTCTCGTGGGCCGAACTCTCATGGCCCAAAGGCCCGTCAATCCGAGGCTCGTGGGTCGAAGGCCCGTGGACCGAAGGCTCGTGGACCAGAGTCCATGTAGCCTCCTCCTCGGATGAGTCCACCCTAGCAGTCACGTGCTCGGGTGAAACAGCTAGGGGTGGCGGCGAGGAAGGCGCCCTGGCAGTCACCCTACCTCCTCTTCCGCGACCACGTGCTCCAGATCCTCTCTTCTTCTTACCTCGTCCCCTGCTCGGCACCGCGGTCGACGAAGAAGGGCCGGCGGTGTCGCCATACTGTCCAGCAACGCTCGGCGGAGAGGTGCATGTGGAATGGAAGACCTCGCACCACGCGCCGACGAAGAAGGGTCCTCGGAGCGCTCCCGGCCAGCGCCCACCATCTTTCAACACCTGCCATGACAAAGAGTAAACGAAATTAGTACAACATAAAAAAAATACCGACATGAATAATAATATGTATATCACTTAAGTGTATCATCATCAAGTACAACATAAAAAATTTGAATACCTGACACTACATATAAATGCATAATCATCATCATCAAGTACAATAATAATCTCGATCAGTATCATCAATAAATGCACAATCATCATCATCACTATAATCAATGACGAGCTCAGGGGGTCGGGCTGTCGGGGCTCAGCGCCCACCATCTTCTTTTCTTCTTCTTCTACTTCTTATTCTTCTTTTTTCATCTTTTTTCTACTTCTTGTACTTCTTTTCTTTTCTTCTTTTCTTCTTATTCTACTTCTTCTACTTCTTTTCTTCTTCTTCTTCTTTTCTTCTACATATTCTTTCTTCTTCTACTTCTTTTCTTCTTTTCTTCTTCTTCTTTTTTCATCTTTTTTCATCTAAAACCCATGCACTAAATCTAACACTAACACATATGTAGCACTAAATCTAACACTAACACTATCACATATCTAGCACTAAATCTAACACTAACAATTAAACAGCAAAAAAAGGAAAAACCAGAAAAAAGAATAGTCACCGGAGCAGGCGACGCTGGCCGGGTGGTGGGCGTGTGGGCGGCGGGGCTCGGGCGATGGGATGGTCGGGCGGGTGGGGGAGGCGGTGGCGAGGGGGCGCCGAGGGGCGAGGGTGGTGGCGGGGCGGCGGGATGGTGTGGCGTCGGCGTGTGGGGGAGGCGGTGGCGGGGGGGGTGGCGGCAAGCGGGCGAGGGCGATGGCGGGCGGCGGGTGCGGGCGGCGGATGGTGGGGCGTCGGCGGTGGGGGGGCGGTGGCGGGCGGCGTGGGGCGGCGGGGGCGGGGGCGGCGCGATGGGTGGATGTGGGCGTCGGGGAGGAGAGAGGAAGAAACAGAGAGAGTAACGGGCGGGGGGGCTCGGCCGTTAGTTAGGTTAGCCTTTGCCGTCCGCCCCGCCTTTGCCGTCCGCTTTTTGTTTATCTTTGCCGTCTGCTGCGGATGGCAAAGAGGGGGACGTTAAGTTTTTTCGTTAGTGGGTGCCACCTCCCTCTTTGTCGTCAGCCAGTGGACGGCAAAGAAAGGGCAGATGGCAAAGACCTTCTTTACCGTCTGCCAGTTGTTTGTCGTCTGCCAGTTGTTTGTCGTCTGCTTCTTGGTAGCTGATGGCAAAGACCTTCTTTGCCGTCCGCTAGCTGACGGCAAAGAACTGGCAGACGGAAAATTCCCTGATTCCAGTAGTGTCCACCACAGAGCACCCAAACACGAGCAGTTAGTAAGGCAACTGCAGTGCCCAAATCACGAGGACCACCACTCCAAACCCGAAGTCAACGCTTAAAGCAGAAGAAGAATTGTTCTCAGGTCAGGTTCCATAGCTATGGTTCATACTACTTTACTCTTGCATCATTGTATTTACCGATACCAACCAATTTCAAATTTGAAGGATGCAATTGAAACTCCAATGGCGCAACAGGTATGTTTTAAACATGTTTCTTCAACGTGTTTGGCTGTTTGCTGTTGTAACTTGCTCTATGTTGATTTCAGTTTCAATTGAATAAACAGTTATGTTCTCATGCCATGCACATTACAAGTGTTGTTATTGCTGTGTAGTTTCCCACACTTATATTCTGTCTATGCTGCTTTGTCTTAAATAGATATGATTCGAACTGTATCTATCTTGATTTGGCAACATAAACTAGAATGATATGGACCATACAAAGACCATACTACATAGATATATGTTTGTTTCATGATGTTATCCTGTCCACCTTACTCTTGAACTGGTTTACCAAAATGAGTTTCATATACTACATTGTAAACCTGAGATGTGTTTGTTTGTTTCTCTTTTAGAACGCGGATAAAATATTGGAGAAGAGTACCCTGTTATGCAATGGTGAAGGAAGTAATGCAGATAAGGTTCAAGATAGTGAGACATCCCTGTTGGTCTCCAAGAAAGCTGATAAAAACTATATTGAAGACACTAAGACAACCCCAAAGTCCTGTCTTGATGTAGTGTTCGAGTTACTGGCTACCACTGCTGGCACCAGCTCTTCGAACTCGTTGCCTGAATAAGTTCAGCTTCTTGAGTCTCAACTTCAAGTTGAAAGACATTGATCGATGTTATGCGACGAGAAGTCAAGGACCGAGGAAGTCCCTCTGAATTCAGATGCATACTTTACGGTGCAACAACAATTACTGGAGGACTTAAGCGCCAAACAAGAGAAAGTTAATAAGCTTGCTAAGCATCTTGCCAACATTATGGGTACCCAGGATATTGTTTCTTGATCTCTTCTGAAGTGGTTTCAGTTCTAGACTTGTTTTGCTGCGGCGTTTATATGTTGTTGTGTTCCTATATTTGCACTTTGTGGCGAACTTTGATGCCCAAAGGATGTAATATGTAATAGCCGTGATAGCCTAGTGTAAGTTGCTTGCTTATTTATTTCCTTGTTGTCTTGTTTATTTGTTTGCTTGTAATCAGTGCAGTTCTTTTTCTGCGGTTTGCTAGTGGCTGCAATAACCTATTTTTTTAAAACTAGGCCACAATAACCATGGGCTAATATTTACTGTAGTGACACTGGACCTATGGGCCGTAGAAACAGTGGGCCTTCTATGGGCCGTATAAACAGTGGGCCGTCTACGGGCCATAGAAATAGTGGGCCTTCTACGGGCCGTAGAAACAATGGGCCTTCTATGGGACGTATCATCAATGGGCCTTATACGGGCCGTATGATCGATTGGCCAAACATGGGCCAAACAGACCGCATTCTGGCCGTAAACGGGCTAGAGTTGGAATCGTCCGTTCATGGGCCGACCATAACGGGCCATCGTTAATAGGCCGTATTTGATGGCGCTATGAAAACGACCCAACGTATTAACGGACCACAAACGGGTCGACTGTAACCACAGGCTGAATTTGGCCCACAAGCAGAAAATGACAGTAACGGGCCGTAAGTAAACAAATGCTAGAAATGAGCCCAAGAATAAATGGGCTCTGAGAAGGCCGAAAGATAACATGGGCTGGAAACGGCCCAACGGAATAACGGGCCATTAATGGGTATA
Source organism: Aegilops longissima (assembly GCA_021605205.1). Lineage (NCBI taxonomy): Eukaryota > Viridiplantae > Streptophyta > Magnoliopsida > Poales > Poaceae > Aegilops > Aegilops longissima. The sequence continues at coordinate 379,666,033 of CM038680.1, read as the reverse complement.
AAGCGATACACTATTCTATACAGGCCAGTTTCACCATGGGCCGTTAATGGGTGTAAAGTGATAGACTGTTCATTACGGGCCAGTTTCACCACGGGCCGTTAATAGGCCAAGAGTTACATAGGGCCTCATATGGGCCGAAAGACGTCATGGGCCATACATGGGCCAGAAGTGAAAACGGGCTCGAATCATATTGGATGGCCCAGATGACGCTATTGGGCCTAATTCGAATAGGGCATAACGGGCCTTGGGTTAGCGGGCTGTAAATGGGCTATATGCGAATAGGCCGTTAACAGGCTTTCCATGGGCTGGCCCGCCACCTTTTGACCAAGTCAAACGGGCCGGCCTTTTCATAGAAATGGGCCTCTGTTGGGCCGTGCCACGTGTCGACGTATCATAGGCGCCTTCTGTCCATTTAGTGGATGAAATCTGTCCCAGCGATGAGCCGACACGTGTTTCCTCCAGCCAATGATGATTTTACACGTGGAAAATCCCCATTGGTCGGGGCTATTAACTGGTTATCGGATCCAAAACCGGACCCAATAGCTTAACGGTGTTCCGTTACGGTGGATGCCACATGTCGGTCACCCTTGACGAAAGCACTTTTATGACGCGCGATTTATCGTCATGGAAGTGGACACTTCCGTGATGATAATTTTGGTAATGCCATGGAACACTTCTACGACAGCACAGGTATGACTATCTTGATTCTGTCATAAATTTGTCGTGGATATACATGCATGACAAAAAACGCGACCTACTGTGACAAACACGTATCATCACGGAAGTGTATTTTTTTTGTAGTGTTGGCACCGTCCGGAGTGTTACCTTCTCCTGTGCGGGTGTTACTATCTTTACTGCAGCGTGATTTAGAGCGGCGCCGCTGACGACGATGCTTCGGTGGTATCTCAGGAGGTTTATTCTAAACTGGATCCTTCTTGTTGTCGCCCTTGTTCTCTTCAGGTGTACCCACCATGTATACGTCATATGAGGAAGTGGTTGTCCAACGTCCGGTAAATGGCGGGTTTTGGGCCTCCTCTTCTTGGGCATCGTCGTCCATACCGTCGATGTCGTCGGAGCCGTAATCGAGCATGTTGGTTAGGTCCTCGACAGTGGCTATGAAGTGGGCGGTGGGTGGGAAACGAAATTCTCCATCATCAGCCTCCAGTTTGAACCGGATATAATTTGGCTGTGATTCCCCCGCTAAGGAGAGTGTTCTTAATGAGTTTAGCACGTCGCCTAAAGGCGAGTGTCGAAAAATGTCCGCGGAGCTGAATTCAACGATCGATGACTGATCGAGCTCAGCGCACGTGGACGCACATGGTTCGGAACCTGTAGCCCAAAACGAGTCCGAGGCTCCGGTGACATAGATTCCACTCGAGGATGGGTCTGTGTGTGGCTCTGATGCCGCTGAGACTGCGGCATCCATGGCGGGGTTGAGCTTCCCATCTTTGGATGGCGCAATCTGCCCTGGATCTAAGGCCAGAGCAGTTACAAGTGCTATCTCCTGAGTATGGTCCGATGACAGATATAAGTCATGTTCATCGTGCTGACGGGGAGCGGCTGCCGTGGTCGCAAATCCGTCGAAGATCAAGTCTCCGGGGATGTCCGCGGCGTAGTTCAAGCTCCCGAATCTGACCTGACGGTCAGGGGCGTAGCTATCGATCTGCTCCAGATGGCCGAGCGAGTTGGCCCGCAGTGCAAAGCCGCCGAACACGAAGATCTGTCCAGAAAGGAAAACTTCTCCTAGGACAGCATTGTGGTAGATGATTGAAGGGGCCATCAAACCTTTTGAGGATGGCACAGTCGAACTCTCAATGAAAGCACTAATGTCCGTGTCAAAACCGGCGGATCTCGGGTAGGGGGTCCCGAATTGTTGTAGGACCTTGAGAAGAGGTGTCTAGAGGGGGGTGATTAGACACTAAGTACCAAAGTTGCAATTTTTAACTTCTTTAGGTTTAAGTGGAGTTTAGGCACAAGTTTAACATTCATAACACATAACAAGCAAGCATGCAAAGAGTATATGAGCAGCAGAATGTAAAGCATGCAACTTGCAAGAATGTAAAGGGAAGGGTTTTGGAGGATTCAAACGCAATTGGAGACACGGATGTTTTTGGCGTGGTTCCGATAGGTGGTGCTATCGTACATCCACGTTGATGGAGACTTCAACCCACGAAGGGTAACGGTTGCGCGAGTCCACGGAGGGCTCCACCCACGAAGGGTCCACGAAGAAGCAACCTTGTCTATCCCACCATGGCCGTCGCCCACGAAGGACTTGCCTCACTAGCGGTAGATCTTCACGAAGTAGGCGATCTACTTGCCCTTACAAACTCCTTGGTTCAACTCCACAATCTTGTCGGAGGCTCCCAAGTGACACCTAGCCAATCTAGGAGACATCACTCTCCAAGAAGTAACAAATGGTGTGTTGATGATGAACTCCTTGCTCTTGTGCTTCAAATGATAGTCTCCCCAACACTCAACTCTCTCTCATGGGATTTGGATCTGGTGGAAAGAAGATTTGAGTGGAAAGCAACTTGGGGAAGGCTAGAGATCAAGATTCATATGGTAGGAATGGAATATCTTGGCCTCAAAACATGAGTAGGTGGTTCTCTCTCAGAACTGGTAAGTTGGAAGTGTAGGTTTGTTCTGATGGCTCTCTCCATGAATGAAGAGGAGGTGGAGGGGTATATATAGCCTCCACACAAAATCTAACCGTTACACACAATTTACCAAACTTGGTGGGACCGAATCAACAAACTCGGTCGGACCGATTCAGTAAACCTAGTGACCGTTAGTGATTTCGGTGGGACCAACATGCAACTCGGTAGGACCGATATGGTTAGGGTTAGAGCATAATGTAATCTCGGTGAGACCGATTACTCAAACTCGGTGAGACCTATTTTGGTAATTAGCTAACCAGAGAGTTGGTCAGGCAAACTCGGTGGGACCGATTACTCAAACTCGGTGGGACCGATTTTAGTAATAAGTTAAGCAGAGAGTTTGCATTGTAATCTCGGTAGTACCGATTGCTCAAACTCGATGAGACCGATTTGATAATGGACATACACAGAGAGATTACAATCCCATCTCGGTGAGACTGAGATCCCTATCGGTGAGACCGATTTGCCTAGGGTTTGTGGCAGTGGCTATGACATCTGAACTCGGTGGCGCCGGATAGAAAGAATCGGTGGGGCCAAGTTTGACTTTAGGTTTAGGTCATATGTGTGGAAGTGGGAAAGTAGTTGAGGGTTTTGGAGCATATCACTAAGCACTGTGGAGCAAGAAACTCATTAAGCAAGACCTCATCCCTTCTTGATAGTATTGGCTTTTCCTATAGACTCAATGTGATCTTGGATCACTAAAATATAAAATGAAGAGTCTTGAGCTTGAAGCTTGAGCCAATCCTTTGTGCTTAGCATCTTGAAGGAGTTCCCACATCCTTTAGTACATGCCACTCCATTGTTGAACTTATCTGAAACATACTAGATAAAAGTGTTAGTCCAACAAGAGATATGTTGACCTTAATTACCAAAACCACCTAGGGAGCACTTGTGCTTTCAATCTCCCCCTTTTTGGTAATTGATGACAACATACATCAAAGCTTTAGATAAAGATATAAAGAATAGCAAGTAAAGCTTTGGAAAGACATGTAACAAGCATAGGCTCCCCCTACATGTATGGAATCATGTGAATGTCGAATATAGAAGCATGTGAGAGCATAACCATGATAGAGTAGGCAATGTGTTACATGTATCTTGGCCATATGCATCAGATCAAAGAATATTAAAGAAAATACCTTCATGCTCATGAGTCCTTCTTGCAAACAGTATGTACATCAGCAAGAATTCCTCATACGCATGACTGTGATGCATATACTTACCTTGTAGTCTTGAGTTGGCTTAGGATGGAATGAATCTGCGTAAACAAGGTTAGATAACACAGGTACATCTACTAGCCAGAGCAAACAGAAGAGACCACAAGAATACCAAGACTGGGATGACATGTAGAGAGTGAGTACTAAGTACCACATTGGATTAGACATGTCCCCAAGGGTAAAGATATGCAATGAATTTAAATGATTTCTTTCCCTTAGATGTCTTGCTCCCCCTGAATCTAGCATGGGATACTCGGAGAAGATAGGGAACAGAAAAACAGAGCAAATGCAAATAAGCACATATGAACATGTCTTTCCCCTCGAGAAGACATGTGTCATCTCTCCTCTTGAACACCAAGCATCTGGGATCCTTGAGAGATACTTTCTACCTGAGTATTCTCTCCCCCTGGAGATCTCTTTCTCCCCCTGAGGAGGTGATACTCTCTCTCTCTGATGTGATCTCTCTAAGTGATAATCTTTGATGTGATCTCTCTCTCCCCCTTTGACATCAATTTCCAAGAAGGGTTTGATCCTTGAGTCACAGCACAAAGCATTTATAAAAATGTGATGCTTGTAGAGGACAAGATTCATTGAGTGGAGCTGGATCAGAAGAAAACACAGAACAAGTGGCAAACTGTTTTTCCTGTTGTGAAATCGGTGGCACCGAGTGGTATGTTTCGGTTGTACCGAAATGATTCGGTTGGACCGAAAACAACAAATCGGTGAAACCGAGTTCATTGCAGAGAAAACACTTGTCACCTCAGCTCACTGGACTAGTAAGATCTCACAAAGATTTGCAAGGAATTTTCTGAATGATATGCAATGAATTTAAATGCAGGAAATGCAGAGCAGACAGAAAAGAAAAGAAAGAAATCTAGATGAAGTTTTTTTTAAAGGGGAAACAAATATGCATGAGACAAATGTTAAAGCACAAAAAAGAACACGAGAGAACTTCATCTAGAGATGGTCGGCGACAAAGTCACCTATGTTAGAGTATATTGACTTAGTAGTCAAGTGAGATCACTTGATCATAGGTCATACTCATCGTTCAAGCTCAAAATGGGGTTACCATTTTTCGTTTAAGCATCTTGATGTATTCACATCTTGTCGAGTTGCTTTAGCTCATGACTCGGAGTAAAGCTTCTCTAAGATGGAATAACATACCTTGGTTGGTGGTGTTGATCATGTAGTTGAACTTGTGTGGGTTGCTCAAGGTTGATGTAGCTCATCAAGAGTTGGGAGCACCACTTGGATTTTGAGTCCATCTACCTACATGGGTTAGTTCTTGCAAGGAAGAGCACTTGTGTATCCAAAATGACAAACATGAAACTCAAACATAGAATTTGTCAAAGGATATGTTTGAATGGTCTCGTGCTTCCTTGTCTTCAACTACCATAGTGTAGAGACTTGGTGATGTAGAGATTGCTCGAGATGTGAGTAGGGTCCAATCTCATGGAATTTGATTCAACCAAGTACCTACATGGATTAGATAACATGCAAGATGCAAATATATCCAAGACATAAGATTTTCATCATAAGAGAAATATCATGGATTAGTCATAAGCTCATGTCTTGCATGTATCCAATGGAGTTTCTACTCCAAGTTTGAAGCATCAATGATGTTCAATTCTCCTCTCAACCTGCAAAACACTTTCTCATCAAGAGGTTTAGTGAATATATCCGCTAATTGCTTTTCGGTGCGAACATGCTTAAGATTAATGTCACCCTTAGCAACATGATCTCGAATGAAATGATGACGAACTTCAATATGCTTAGTTCGAGAATGTTGTACGGGATTATGACCAATTTTGATAGCACTTTCATTGTCACAAAGCAATGGAACATGTTTCACATATATCCCATAATCTTTAAGAGTTTGGGTCATCCAAAGTAATTGAGCACAACATGAACCAGCGGCAATGTATTCCGCTTAGGCGGTAGATAAGGATACCGAGTTTTGTTTCTTGGAGGACCAAGACACAAGAGATCTGCCAAGAAATTGACAAGTACCCGAAGTGGACTTTCTATCAACCTTGTCTCCGGCATAGTCCGAGTCGGAGTACCCAACAAGATCGAAAGAGGCCCTCTTAGGATACCAAATTCCAAAATTTGGTGTATGAATTAAGTATCTCACTATCCTTTTTACGGCCTTAAGATGACATTCTTTAGGAGCAGCTTGATATCTTGCACACATGCATACACTTAGCATAATATCGGGACGTGAAGCACATAGGTATAACAATGAGCCAATCATAGAGCGATAAACCTTTTGATCAACCGGTTTTACCATCTTTGGTCAAATCAAGATGTCCACTAGTAGGCATGGGTGTAGACATACCATTGCACTCTTGCATATTGAACTTCTTGAATAAGTCCTTAGTGTACTTTGTTTGAGAGACAAAAGTACCTTCCTTAGTTTGCTTGATTTGCAACCCAAGAAAGAATTTGAGTTCACTCATCATTGACATCTCAAACTTCTCCGACATTAGCTTTCCAAACTTCTCACTAAAATGAGGCTTAGTTGATCCAAATATGATATCATCAACATAAATTTGACATACAAATAATTCTCCATTAACCCTTTTAGTGAAAAGTGTGGAATCAATTTTCCCAATTTCAAATCCCTTTTCAAGAAGAAACTTGGTCAAGCATTTATACCAGGCTCTAGGAGCTTGTTTAAGACCATAAAGAGCTTTGTGAAGTTTCTAAACATGATTGGGTTTCTTAGGATTGATAAAGCCGGGAGGTTGTTTAACATAAACTTCCTCCTATATTTCACCATTTAGAAAAGCACGTTTAATGTCCATTTGGTATAAGGTGATATCATGGTGATTAGCATAGGCAAGTAAGATGCGAATGGATTCAAGTCTAGCAACGGGAGCATAAGTCTCACCATAGTCCATACCTTCGACTTGTGTGTAGCCTGGGCGACGAGACGTGCTTTGTTGCGAACTACTTGTCCATCTTCATCTTGCTTGTTGCGAAACACCCATTTGGTACCGATGATGTTGTGGTTGTTGTCGGGCTTCTCAACCAGTGTCCAAACTTGGTTTCTCTCAAAGTTGTATAGCTCTTCATGCATGGCATTTATCCAATCTGGATCTTCCAACGCTTCTTCAACCTTCATAGGTTCAATGCTAGAGATGAAAGAATAGTTTTCACAAAAGTTAGCTAAACGAGTTTTAGAGTGAGTGATTCTCCCGGTTTGAATATCATTGTAGATTTGCTCGACGGGATGGTCTTTAGCAATCCTTGCTCGAACTCGTGAAAGCTTTTTCTTGGGTCTTGGTTGCACATCTTCTTCATCTTGTTCTTCTTCTTCTTCTTGATCTTCTTCATTGTTGGCGTCGTCGTTTTCTTGTCGTGGTGGAGAAGGAGGTTGTTGACGTTCTTGATGTACTTCCTCGTTTTTTCATATTGGTGTGTTCCATTTGTGGATGCTTCCGTATCAACTCTTGGTTCACCTTGTCGTGAAGTAGAAGCTTCCACTTGAACGGATGAGGTACTCTCCTTCACCTCCGTTGGACGGACCTTGCCAATAGACAAGTCTTGGATTGCTTCCGAAGGATCTTTGTCTCCTACATCAATTGGCAATTGCTCTACTTGCGAGCCGTTAGATTCATCAAACTTCACATCTACCGTCTCTTCAACCTTTGGGTGAAATTGTTGTAGACACGGTAAGTGTGAGAGTTTGAGCCATAACCTAGTAGGAAACCTTCATGAGACTTAGGAGAAAATTTAGAACGGCGATGCTTATCAAGAATGTAGCACTTTGAGCCGAATACTCGAAAGTATCCAACTTGGGGTTTGTTACCGGTGAGGAGCTCGTATGTCGTCTTGCCGAGTAGCTTGTGAAGATACAAGTGATTTGTTGCATGACACGCTGTCTCAACTGCTTCTGCCCAAAAGTGCTTCGGCGTCTTGTACTCATCAAGCATCGTTCTCGCCATTTCGATGAGCGTCCGGTTCTTCCTCTCAACAACTCCATTTTGTTGAGGTGTGTACATAGCCGAGAATTCGTGTGAAATCCCTTCTTCGTCAAGAAAGTTGTCCACGTTTGCATTCTTGAACTCTGTTCTGTTGTCGCTGCGAACCTTCTTGATCTTCACTTAAAACTAATTTTGAGCATTCCTGGCGAAGTTTTTGAAGATCTTTTGGACCTGCCATTTATCATTGAGAAAGAACACCCACGTAAATCTTGAAAAATCATCAACTATAACTAGACCAAAAGAATTTCCACCGAGACTCTTGTAAGCGTTGGGACCAAAGAGATCCATGTGAAGTAGCTCAAGTGGCCTCCTTGTGGTCATGATGTTCTTCACGGGATGCCTTCCTCCAACCTTTTTGCCTGCTTGACAAGCACTGGAAAGTCTATCCTTATCAAATATGACATCGTTAACACCAAGTATATGATTCCCTTTAATAAGCTTGTCAAGGTTTCTCATGCCAACGTGACCTAGTCGTCTATGCCATAACCAACCTTTTGAGGATTTAGCAATGAAGCGGGTTTTAGGTTGAGCCTTTTTAGAGAAATCAACAATGTAAAGATCACCTATACGTATACCGGTAAAGACCATTTTATGATTGTCTCGATGAAACACTTGGCAATCTACTTCAGTAAATAGGACATTGAGACCAAAATCAGCAAGTCTGGATACCGAAAGTAAGTTGTAGCCAAGAGATTCAATGAGAATAACATTATGAATGGAGCTATCATGTGAGATGGCCACCTTACCGAGGCCAACCACCTTACCCTTTGAGTTGTCACCGAAAGTGACGTACTTTCGAGGACTATCATTTTCAGCAAGCTCACGAAACATGTCTTTATCTCCGGTCATGTGATCGGTACATCCACTGTCGAGAACCCATTCCTTTCCTCCTGACACATATCCCCGAATATTTTCCATAAGACCAAAATGTCTCATTGCATCGTCAAGATCGAAGTCACTATCATCATCCTCATCATAGTATCCATGTTCAACATCGTCATGTGGTGGATCAAGTCCTAGAGAGGGTAATTCGTTAGAGTGATTTTGACAATAATCTTGCTTATAAATTCTTATAGCTTCGGAAATAATATCACCAATAATTCCAACATCTCCTTTGGCACGCATAAGGTTTGTAAGCTCAAATAGATGATCATCAAACATAGGATCACTAGTATTCATCTTACTCAAGGCAATAGACTTATGGAGAATTTCATCTAGAATTTTCAAGGAATAATTTGGAAAGCGTTCCTCAAGAAATTTCCATATAGTGTAGGCACACTCAAGAGTAGGCAAGATTCCAATTAAGCTTCTAGGCAAGCCTCTAATGATAAGATTAACAGTTCTAAGATTCCTAGTCATGTCAATTGATTCATCAAGGGTAGGATGCATAGGATCAACACAAGGTGCACAAGGGCTAGCAATGTACTTGTTCAAATGATATTGATTGAAAAATTCAAGCATCTCATTTTTCCACTCATGAAAATACTCTCCATCAAGTATAGGCACTCTATGTCTAAGACTCCCCAAAGAAGACTCATCCATCTTCCTCCAATGGTGTTTAAACCAAAGCAATGGAGACCAATGCTCTGATACCACTTGTAGGACCTTGAGAAGAGGTGTCTAGAGGGGGGGTGATTAGACACTAAGTACCAAAGTTGCAGTTTTTAACTTCCTTAGGTTTAAGTGGAGTTTAGGCACAAGTTTAACATTCATAACACATAACATGCAAGCATGAAAAGAGTATATGAGCAGCGGAATGTAAAGCATGCAACTTGCAAGAATGTAAAGGGAAGGGTTTTGGAGGATTCAAACGGAATTGGAGACACGGATGTTTTTGGCGTGGTTCCGATAGGTGGTGCTATCGTACATCCACGTTGATGGAGACTTCAACCCACGAAGGGTAACAGTTCTTGCGAGTCCACGGAGGGCTCCACCCACGAAGGGTCCACGAAGAAGCAACCTTGTCTATCCCACCATGGCCGTCGCCCACGAAGGACTTGCCTCACTAGCGGTAGATCTTCACGAAGTAGGCAATCTCCTTGCCCTTACAAACTCCTTGGTTCAACTCCACAATCTTGTCGGAGGCTCCCAAGTGACACCTAGCCAATCTAGGAGACACCACTCTCCAAGAAGTAACAAATGGTGTGTTCATGATGAACTCCTTGCTCTTGTGCTTCAAATGATAGTCTCCCCAACACTCAACTCTCTCTCATGGGATTTGGATCTGGTGGAAAGAAGATTTGGGTGGAAAGAAACTTGGGGAAGGCTAGAGATCAAGATTCATATGGTAGGAATGGAATATCTTGGCCTCAACACATGAGTAGGGGGTTCTCTCTCAGAACTGGTAAGTTGGAAGTGTAGGTTTGTTCTGATGGCTCTCTCCATGAATGAAGAGGAGGTGGAGGGGTATATATAGCCTCCACACAAAATCTAACCGTTACACACAATTTACCAAACTCGGTGGGACTGAATCAACAAACTCGGTCGGACCGATTCAGTAAACCTAGTGACCGTTAGTGATTTCGGTGGGACCGACATGCAACTCGGTAGGACCGATATGGTTAGGGTTAGGGCATAACGTAATCTCGGTAAGACCGATTACTCAAACTCGGTGAGACCAATTTTGGTAATTATCTAACCAGAGAGTTGGTCAGGCAAACTCGGTGGGACCGATTACTCAAACTCGGTGGGACCGATTTTAGTAATAAGTTAAGCAGAGAGTTTGCATTGTAATCTCGGTAGTACCGATTGCTCAAACTCGGCGAGACCGATTTGATAATGGACATACACAGAGAGATTACAATCCCATCTCGGTGAGACCGAGATCCCTATCGGTGAGACTGATTTGCCTAGGGTTTGTGGCAGTGGCTATGACATCTGAACTCGGTGGCGCCAGATAGAAAGAATCGGTGGGGCCGAGTTTGACTTTAGGTTTAGGTCATATGTGTGGAAGTGGGAAAGTAGTTGAGGGTTTTGGAGCATATCACTAAGCACTATGGAGCAAGAAACTCATTAAGCAACACCTCATCCCTTCTTGATAGTATTGGCTTTTCCTATAGACTCAATGTGATCTTGGATCACTAAAATATAAAATGAAGAGTCTCGAGCTTGAAGCTTGAGCCAATCCTTTGTGCTTAGCATCTTGAAGGAGTTCCCACATCCTTTAGTCCATGCCACTACATTGTTGAACTTATCTGAAACATACTAGATAAAAGTGTTAGTCCAACAAGAGATATGTTGACATTAATTACCAAAACCACCTAGGGAGCACTTGTGCTTTCAATTGTGCATCTAAGGTTGATGGTAACAGGAGACGGGGGACAGAATGTTTACCCAGGTTCAGGCCCTCTCTATGGAGGTAATACCCTACTTCATGCTTGATTGATCTTGATGAATATGAGTATTACAAGAGTTGATCTACCATGAGATTGTAATGGCTAGAACCCTAGAGGTCTAGCCGGTATGACTATGATTATGATTGTTGGCCTCTACAGACCTAGCCCTCTGGTTTATATAGACACTGGAGGGATCTAGGGTTACATAAGATTGGTTACAGAGAAAGGAATCTTCATAGTTGGTCGCCAAGCTTGCCTTCCATGCCAAGGAGAGTCCCATCCAGACACGGGTAGAGTCTTCGGTCTTGGTATCTTCACGGCCCATCAGTCCGGCCCACGGTCAACAGGCCGGACGCCCGAGGACCCCTTAGTCCAGGACTCCCTCAACCATAGCCTCTCCGATGATGTGTGAGTAGTTTACCACAAACCTTCGGGTCCATAGTTATTAGCTAGATGACTTATTCTCTCTCTTTGGATCTCAATACAAAGTTCTCCTCTATCTTCTTGGAGATCTATTCGATGTAATTCTTTTTGCAGTGTGTTTGTCGAGATTCAATGAATTGTGGGTTTATGATCAAGATTATCTATGAACAATATTTGAATCTTCTCTGAATTCTTTTATGCATGATTTAATTATCTTTGCAAGTCTCTTTGAATTATCAATTTGGTTTGGCCTACTAGATTGATCTTTCTTGCAATGGGAGAAGTGCTTAGCTTTGGGTTCAATCTTGCGGTGTCCTTTCCCAGTGACAACAGGGGCAGCAAGGCACGTATTGTATTGTTGCCATCGAGGATAAAAAGATGGGGTTTATATCATATTGCTTGATTTTATCCCTCTACATCATGTCATCTTGCCTAATGCAATACTCTGTTCTTATATACATGATCATGCCTAGATATTCTCATAACTATTCACTTTTCTATCAATTGCTCGATAGTAATTTGTTCACCCACCGTAAATTATGCTATCTTGACTCTTGAGAGAAGCCATTAGTGAAACCTATGGCCCCCGTGTATATCTTCCATCATATTATTGTACTATCATTTTACTATTTCTTCCGTCTTTTATTTTGCAATCTTTATTTTCCAATCTATATCATTAAAATACAAAAAATAGTTATCTTATTATCTCTATGAGATCTCACTTTTGCAAGTGGCCGTGAAGGGATTGACAACCCCTTTATCGCGTTGGTTGCAAGGTTCTTTTTTGTTTGTGTAGGTACGAGGAGACTTGTGCGTAGTCTCCTACTGGATTGATACCTTGGTTCTCAAAAACTGAGGAAATACTTATGCTACTTTTATGCATCACCCTTTCCTCTTCAAGGGAAAACCAACGCATGCTCAAGAGGTAGCAAGAAGGATTTCTGGCACCGTTGCCGGGGAGGCTAACGTCAAGTCAAGACATACCAAGTACTCGTCACAACTCTTATCCCTCGCGTTACATTATTTGCCATTTGCCTCTCGTTTTCCTCTCCCCCACTTCACCCTTGCCGTTTTTATTCGCCCTCTTTTTCTGTTTGCTTTTTTTTTTGCTTGCTTCTTGTGTGCTTGTGTGTTGGATTGTTTGTCACGATGGCTCAAGACAATACTAAATTGTTTGATTTTTTCAATACCAACAATAATGATTTTCTTAGCACTCCGATTGCTCCTCTTACTGATGCTGAATCTTGTGAAATTAATGATGCTTTGTTGAATCTTGTCATGAAAGATCAATTCTCTGGCCTTCCTAGTGAAGATGTCGCTACTCATCTAAACAACGTTGTTGATTTGTGTGATATGCAAAAGAAGAAAGACGTGGATAATGATATTGTTAAATTGAAGCTATTTCCGTTTTCGCTTAGAGAGCGTGCTAAAACTTGGTTTTCGTCTTTGCCTAAAAATAGTATTGATTCATGGAATAAGTGCAAAGATGCTTTTATCTCTAAGTATTTTCCTCCCGCTAAGATCATCTCTCTTAGAAACGATATTATGAATTATAAGCAACTTGATCATGAGCATGTTGCGCAATCTTGGGAGAGGATGAAATTAATGATTCACAATTGCCCTACACATGGATTAAATTTATGGATGATCATAAAAAAATATGCCGGATTGAATTTTGCTTCTAGAAATCTTTTAGAATCGGCCGCGGGAGGCACTTTTATGGAAATCACTTTAGGAGAAGCTACTAAACTTCTAGATAATATTATGGTTAATTATTCTCAATGGCACACCGAAAGATCTGCTAGTAAAAAGGTTCATGCGATAGAAAAGATTAAAATTTTGAGTGGAAAGATGGATGAACTTATGAAATTGTTTGCTAATAAGAGTGCTCCTATTGATCCTAATGATATGACTTTGTCTACTTTGATTGAGAATAATAATGAATCTTTGGATGTTAATTTTGTTGGTAGGAATAATTTTGGTAACAACGCGTATAGAGGAAACTTTAATCTAAGGCAGTTTCCTAGTAATTCCTCTAATAATTATGGTAATTCCTACAACAACTCTTATGGAAATTTTAATAAGATGCCCTCTGATTTTGAGACTAGTGTTAAAGAATTTATGATTTCCCAAAAGAATTTCAATGCTTTGCTTGAAGAAAAATTGCCTAAGATTGATGAATTGGCTAGGGACGTGGATAGAATTTCTCTTGATGTTGATTCTTTGAAACTTATATCTATTCCACCTAAGCATGATATCAATGAGTCTCTCAAATCTATGAGAATTTCCATTGATGAGTGCAAGGAAAGAACCGCTAGGATGCGTGCTAAGAAACACTGCTTTGTAAAGGCGTGTTCTTCTAGTTTTCATGATAATAGGGATGAAGATATAAAAGTGATTGATGTGTATCCTATTAAATCTTTGTTTTGCAGTATGAATCTTGATAATGATGGGACTGGAGATGAGTCAACTTTATTTAAAAGGTGTCCCAATGATCGAAGTTTTTAGATCTTTATGCAAAAATTGGTAAAAGTGGGATTAAAGAGGTCAAAACTTTACATAGCAATGAACCCACTATTCTGGATTTCAAGGAATTTAATTATGATAATTTTTATTTAATATATTGTATTTCCTTGTTGCAATCCGTGTTAAAATCTCTCATGCTTATAGTCAAAATAAAGCTTTTACAAAACATATCGTTGATGCCTTAATGCAATCCTATGAAGAAAAGCTTGAATTAGAAGTTTCTATCCCTAGAAAACTTTATGATGAGTGGGAACCTACTATTAAAATTAAAATTAAAGACCACGAATTCTATGATTTATGTGATTTGGGTGCTAGTGTTTCCACGATTCCAAAAACTTTGTGTGATGTATTAGGTTTCCGTGAATTTGATGATTGTTCTTTAAATTTGCATCTTGCGGAGTCCACCATTAAGAAACCTATGGGAAGAATTAATGATGTTCTTATTGTTGCAAATAGGAATTATGTGCCCGTATATTTCATTGTTCTTGATATAGATTGCAATCCTACATGCCCTATTATTCTTGGTAGACCTTTCCTTAGAACGATTGGTGCAATTATTGATATGAAAGAAGGAAATATTAGATTCCAATTTCGGTTAAGGAAAGGCATGGAACACTTTCCAAGGAAGAAAATTAAATTACCTTATGAATCTATTATGAGAGCCACTTATGGATTGCATACCAAAGATGATAATACCTAGATCTATTCTTGCCTTTATGCCTAGCTAGGGGCGTTAAACGATAGCGCTTGTTGGGAGGCAACCCAATCTTATTTTTGTTTCTTGCTTTTTGGTTCTGTTTAGTAATAAATAATTCATCTAGCTTCTGTTAAGATGTGTTTTCATGTTTTAAATTAGTGTTTGTGCCAAGTAGAACCTTTGGGAAGACTTGGGTGAGGTCTTTATGATCTTGCTGTAAAAAACAGAAATTTTAGCGCTCACAAGATTAGCTGCCATTTATACTGGAGAGTGCTTTTAGGTTGATTCTTTTTGAAGATGATTAATAGACAAATTCCTCACGTCCACCAATTTATTTCAGAATTTTTGGAGTTACAGAAGTATACGTTTGATCCAGTTTACTACAGACTGTTCTGTTTTTGACAGATTCTGTTTTTCGTGTGTTGTTTGCTTATTTTGATGAATCTATGGCTAGTATCGGGGGGTATGAACCATAGAGAAGGTTTAATACAGTAGGTTTAACACCAATATAAATAAAGAATGAGTTCATTACAGTACCTTATGGTGGTGATTTGTTTTCTTATACTAACGGAGCTCATGAGATTTTTTGTTGAGTTTTGTGTTGTGAAGATTTCAAGTTTTGGGTAAAGATTTGATGGATTATGGAATAAGGAGTGGCAAGAGCCTAAGCTTGGGGATGCCCAAGGCACCCCAAGGTAAAATTCAAGGACAACCAAAAGCCTAAGCTTTGGGATGCCCCTGAAGGCATCCCCTCTTTCGTCTTCGCCTATCGGTAACTTTACTTGAGGCTATATTTTTATTCACCACATGATATGTGTTTTGCTTGGAGCGTCTTGTATGATTTGAGTCTTTGATTATTAATTTACCACAATCATACTTTCTGTACACACCTTTTGGGAGAGACACACATGAATCAGAATTTATTAGAATACTCTATGTGCTTCACTTATATCTTTTGAGCTAGATAATTTTGCTCTAGTGCTTCACTTATATCTTTTTAGAGCATGGTGGTGGTTTTATTTTATAGAAATAATTAAACTCTCATGCTTCACTTATATTATTTTGAGAGTCTTTTAGAACAGCATGGTAGTTTGCTTTGGCTATAAAATTAGTCTTAATATGATGAACATCCAAGATAGGTATAATAAAAACTATCATATAAAGTGCATCGAATACTATGAGAAGTTTGATACTTGATAATTGTTTTGAGATATGAAGATGGTGATATTAGAGTCATGCTAGTTGAGTAGTTGTGAATTTGAGAAATACTTGTTCTAAAGTTTGTGATTCCCGTAGCATGCATGTATCGTGAACCGTTATGTGATGAAGTCGGAGTGTGATTTATTTATTGATTGTCTTCCTTATGAGTGGCGGACTGGGACGAGCGATGGTCTTTTCCTACCAATTTATCCCCCTAGGAGCATGCACGTAGTACTTCGTTTCGATAACTAATAGATTTTTGCAATAAGTATGTGAGTTCTTTATGACTAATGTTGAGTCCATGGATTATACGCACTCTCACCCTTCCACCATTGCTAGCCTCTCTAATACCGCGCACCTTTCACCGATATCATACACCCACCATATACCTTCCTCAAAACAGCCACCATACCTACCTATTATGGCATTTCCATAGCCATTCCGAGATATATTGCCATGCAACTTACCACCGTTCCATTTATTAAGACACGCTCCATCATTGTCATATTGCTTTGCATGATCATGTAGTTGACATCGTATTTGTGGCAAAGCCACCTTTATAATTCTTTCATACATGTCACTCTTGATTCATTGCATATCCCGGTACACCACCGGAGGCATTCACATAGAGTCATATTTTGTTCTAAGTATTGAGTTCTAATTTTTGAGTTGTAAGTAAATAAAAGTGTGATGATCATCATTGTTAGAGCATTGTCCAAAGTGAGGAAAGGATGATGGAGACTATGATTCCCCCACAAGTCGGGATGAGACTCCGGATGAAAAGAAAAAAGAAAAAAGGAGGCCATAAAAAAAGAGAGAAAAAGGCCCAAATAAAAAAAGATGAAAGAAAAAGAGAGAAGGGACAATTTTACTATCCTTTTACCACACTTGTCCTTCAAAGTAGAACCATGATCTTCATAATAGAGAGTCTCCTATGTTGTCACTTTCATATACTAGTGGGAATTTTATATTATAGAACTTAGCTTGAATATTCCAATGATGGGCTTCCTCAAAATGCCCTAGGTCTTGTGAGCAAGCGAGTTGGATGCACACCCGCTTAGTTTCTTTTGTTGATCTTTCATACACTTATAGCTCTAGTGCATCCGTTGCATGGCAATCCCTACTCACTCACATTGATATCTATTGATGGGCATCTCCATAGCCCGTTGATACGCCCAGTTGATGTGAGACTATCTTCTCCTTTTTGTCTTCTCCACAACCACCATTCTATTCCACATAGAGTGCTATGTCCATGGCTCACGCTCATGTATTGCGTGAAGATTGAAAAAGTTTGAGAACATCAAAAGTATGAAACAATTGCTTGGCTTTTCATCGGGGTTGTGCATGATTAAATACTTTGTGTGATGAAGATAGAGCATAGCCAGACTATATGATTTTGTAGGGATAACTTTCGTTGGCCATGTTATTTTGAGAAGACATGATTGCTTTGTCAGTATGCTTTAAGTATTATTATTTTTATGTCAATATTAAACTTTTATCTTGAATCTTTCGGATCTGAACATTCGTGCCACAATAAAGAAGAATACATTGAGAAATATGTTAGGTAGCATTCCACATCAAAAATTATGTTTTTATCATTTACCTACTCGAGGACGAGCAGGAATTAAGCTTGGGGATGCTTGATACGTCTCCAATGTATCTATAATTTTTGATTGTTCCATGCTATTATATTATCTGTTTTGGATGTTTAATGGGCTTTACTATGCACTTTTATATTATTTTTGGGACTAACCTATTAACCGAAGGCCCAGTGCAAATTGCTGTTTTTTTTGCCTATTTCAGTGTTTCGCGGAAAAGGAATATCAAACGGAGTCCAAACGGAATGAAACCTTCGGGAGAGTTATTTTTGGAACAAACGCAGTCCAGGAGACTTGGAGTGGAGGTCAAGAAAGAAACGAGGAGGCCACGAGGCAGGAGGGCGCGCCTCCCACCCTCGTGGGCCCCTCGGGCTCCACCGACCTACTTCTTCCTCCTATATATACCCATATACCCTGAAAACATCCGAGAGCACCACGAAACCCTATTTCCACCACCGCAACCTTCTGTACCCGTGAGATCCCATCTTGGAGCCTTTTCCGGCGCTCCGCCGGAGAGAGAATCGATCACAATGGGCTTCTACATCAACACCATAGCATCTCCGATGATGTGTGAGTAGTTTACCACAGACCTTCGGGTCCATAGTTATTAGCTAGATGGCTTCTTCTCTCTCTTTGGATCTCAATACAAAGTTCTCCTCGATCTTCTTGGAGATCTATTCGATGTAGTTCTTTTTGCGGTGTGTTTGTCGAGATCCGATGAATTGTGGGTTTATGATCAAGATTATCTATGAACAATATTTGAATCTTCTCTGAATTCTTTTATGCATGATTTAATTATCTTTGCAAGTCTCTTTGAATTATCAATTTGGTTTGGCCTACTAGATTGATCTTTCTTGCAATGGGAGAAGTGCTTAGCTTTGGGTTCAATCTTGCGGTGTCCTTTCCCAGTGACAACAGGGGCAGCAAGGCACGTATTGTATTGTTGCCATCGAGGATAAAAAGATGGGGTTTATATCATATTGCTTGATTTTATCCCTCTACATCATGTCATCTTGCCTAATGCAATACTCTGTTCTTATGAACTTAATACTCTAGATGCATGCTGGATAGCGGTTGATGTGTGGAGTGATAGTAGTAGATGCAGAATCGTTTCGGTCTACTTGTCACGGACGTGATGCCTATATAGATGATCATGCCTAGATATTCTCATAACTATGTGCTTTTCTATCAATTGCTCAACAGTAATTCGTTCATCCACCATAAATTATGCTATCTTGAGAGAAGCCATTAGTGAAACCTATGGCCCCCAGGTCTATCTTCCATCATATTATTTTACTATCATTTTACTATTTCTTCCGTCTTTTATTTTGCAATCTTTACTTTCCAATCTATATCATAAAAATACCAAAAATATGTATCTTATTATCTCTATCAGATCTCACTTTTGCAAGTGGCCGTGAAGGGATTGACAACCCCTTTATCGCGTTGGTTGCAAGGTTCTTATTTGTTTGTGTAGGTACGAGGCAACTTGTGTGTAGTCTCATACTGGATTGATACCTTGGTTCCCAAAAACTGAGGGAAATACTTACGCTACTTTGTTGCATCACCCTTTCCTCTTCAAGGGAAAACTAGCGCATGCTCAAGAGGTAGCAGATTGATATCAATTACTCCCACAAGTTCCTCGAGGCTATATCATGCATTAAAACTACTTTGGACCATATAAATTTGACATGCAAGCTCAAGAACAGGGTCACCTTAGCAGCAAAAATTTGCAATAAATAAATCACTAGAACAAAAACTAATTGGGCCATTGGAGGAGTCACATACCAAGAACAATCCCCCAAAACAGTTTTATGAATGGAGATTTGAGAAAGGAGATCGAAAATGGCAGCAAGATGAGCTAGAACACGGGTTTGAGCTATGGGAGGATTTTTTCTGGAGGAAGACGAAGTGAGTGGGTGCTGGAATAAGTGGAGGGGGTCCACGTGGGGCCACGAGGCAGGGTGCGCGCCCCAGGGGGGGCACCCTGTGCCCTCGTGGCCAAATGGTGGGTCCCCTGGTGTGTTCTCAGTGTCAGAAATTCTTAAATATTCTACAAAAAATCATATTTCATTTTCAGGACATTTGGAGAACTTTTATTTTCGGGGTATTTTTATTGCAAGGATAATTCAGAAAACTGACAGAAAATACTATTTTTGCTTTATTTAATCTAAATAACAAAAAGTAAAAGGAGGGTACAGAGAGTTGTGCTTTCTTTTTTTTTTGAATTTTCACCGGGGGGGAGTTTCCCCCACCTGAATATTTTGTATTGATATGTGAACCCAAGGCCCAGATGAGGCATCGTACATTCACAAGGTCAAGAGAGAGGGGGTGAGAGGGGGCGGAGAGGTCAAACCCGGCAGCAGGGGCTTAACCAGGATCGGAAAACAGTGCAGCCAGGCATCCACCGCATGTTTTAGGGGCGAGGCAGCCGAACACGCCAGAGCACCGCATCGTCCCTGCCTGGGCCGAGGAGCCCAGGGAGGCGACGGAGGGCCCTCTGAAGACCACCGCGTTCGGTGCTTCAAAGTTGCCAGCAGCAGAGTAGCAGGAAGGTGGCCCCGTCCCCGCCGGCACCCGGGGCGGCGGGGTGAGGAGGTGAAGCGAACAGACGGTGGTAGTCTCGAGGGGGCTCTTCCCAACCGCATCCCAGAAGCGTCGGGCGAACGGGCACCCGAAGATGAGGTGATCAGCAGTCTCGAGGGGAGCGGAACAGAGGGGGCACCCAGCCCCGGCAGCGTCGACGATGTGCTTGTGAAGGAGGACGTCCCGAGTGTAGACCCTGGCCTGCACCAGAAGCCAGGCGAAGAAGCGCACCCGGCTGGGGGCGAAGTTGCCCCAGACAAAAATCACGTAAGGCACCCCAAGCCCACCGAAGTGACACAACTGGTAGACGCCGGCCGACGAGAGGAGCGAGCCCTTGGCGCAGCCAGGGCGCAGAGACCGTTCTTCGGGCGACTCAGAAAGGGTCACGCCACCAACGATCCGAAGCAGCTCGGCACGCTCGCGCGCCCCAGCATGGTTCAGGCGCGGGACCAGCATCGTGTCGATGCCGAGACGCAGGACCAGGGCCACGGAGGCATCCGGCACTGTGGTGTGGGAAAACAGCGACGGCAGCCGCCACACAAGGGCGCCACACAGCCAAGCGTCCAACGAGCAGCGATGGTGCACCGTCCCCAAGCGGGCGGTGGAGATTGCCACAGCAGGTCGGCATGAGCCCTGCCAAGTGAGGCCCAGTGGGAGCAAGAGAGGTTAGCGCCACCACCGGGTGAGAAGGGCGCCCGAGCTCGGTCCAAACCCAAGAGGCTCACGGCGAGTCTGTTGGGAGTGGAGGCGGTGCAGCAGCTTCAGCAGGAGAGAGCGGTTCTGGACGGGGAGAGCCCGCACCCCCAGCCCCCCCTCGCTCATGGGGCGGACCACCCGCTCCCAGGCAACAAGGCACTGGGCCCCCGACGCCCTATCCGCAGCAGCCCACAGGAAGGAGCGCCGGAGCGCGTCCAGAGCGCGCAGCACCGACGGCGGCAGCTCCATAGCCGCCATGGTGTAGGTGGGTAGGGAGTCGAGGACGGCGTTGAGCAGGACAAGTCGACCCCCAAAGGAGAGGAGTTGCGCCCGCCATCCGGACAGGTAGCGCTCGGCCTTGGCGATGAGAGGGAGGAAGTCATCCATCGTCAGCTTGCGGTTGGAGAGAGGAAGCCCAAGGTAGACCTGAGGAAAAGTCCCCACCTGGCAGCCCAAGATATGAACCATGTCCTGAAGATCATCCTCGGGGACGTGCATGGGCACCACCGTGCTCTTGTGGAAGTTGATGACAAGCCCAGTTGCCGCCGCAAAATCGTCAAGAATGCTTTTCAGCCGCCTCACCGCATCCAGCTCCGCCCGGAGAATGATGAGGGTGTCGTCGGCGTACTGGAGGACCAGCGGCGGCTTGCCGGCCACAAGCGGGTGCGCCATCCCCCCGTCTCGCTGGATCATCCGTTGCAGCACATCCGCCACAAGCAGGAAGAGGTAGGGGGAGACCGGGTCGCCTTGACGCAGCCCCTTCTTGCACGTGATCCAGCGCCCGGGCACCCCGTTGAGGAGGACCGCGGACATGGAGGAGCGGAAAATGGCATCCATCCAGTCACACCAGCGCTTGGGGAAACCCCGCACCTCCATGATCCGCCGAAGGCTCTGCCAGCTGATGGAGTCGAAGGCCTTCGCGAAGTCAAGCTTGAGAACGAGAGAAGGTGCCTTCCTGGAGTCACAGCATTGCACAATCTCCGCAACGTAGACGAAGTTCTCGGAGATGCTTCGCCCCTTGATGAAGCCGGACTGGTCTGAGTCAATAAGCCCCGGGATTTGTTGTTGAAGCCGGGTAGTCAAGGCTTTGCAAACTATCTTGACATCACAGTTCTGAAGCGAGACCGGTCGGTAACCTCCGGGAGAAAGAACACCGTCGCTTTTGGGCAGCAACACAATGTGCGCCCGGTTGATGCAGGAGAGATCAGCTGACGAGGAGTAGACCCCATCGAATAGCCGCATGATGTCGCCGGCCACCGTCGACCACGCCGCCTGATAGAACGCCGGCCCCAGGCCGTCGGGACCAGGCGCACTTGTCCTGTCAAGGGCGCGGACGGCGGCCTCAACCTCCCGAAGCTGGAACGGGGCTTCCAGTTTGGCGCCGTCCACCAGAGGCGCACCCATGTAGAGAGTGGCCAGGTCGAAACCCCACACGGGCTCCCTGGTCGTGCCTAAAAGGGCGGTGTAGAAGGCGTGCAGGGCCTCAGCCTTGGCGGCATGGCCAGCAACCACTGTGCCGCCGACGTCCAGCTCCCGGATCCGGTTCGCCCGGAACCGATGCGAGGCCTGGGCGTGGAAGAACCGGGTGTTCTCGTCCCCCTCACCCACGCGCCGGAACTTCCCACGCTGCCGCCAGAACGCGGCCTGTTGGCGCACCGAGAGGGCCAGGGCGGCACGAGCGTCCCGCCGAAGATCGCCTTCATCCACTGAAAGCTCACGATACTCCTCGAAGAAGTCAAAAAGGTCAATAATAAATCTGCAGTTGTTATCGAGTTCAGGGACAAACCGGTGATTAGCTTTCCAAACCTTGGCCGCGTGTCGAAAGGACTTGACCCTAGCCGCGATGTCACGAGCACCTTCCAGAACACGGGAGGGGCGAACCCAGGAAGGGGTGGTGGAAGAGAGGAAGAGGGGGTCAAGAAGCCACTTATTCTCAAAACGGAATTGGCGCGAGACGGGGACATGGGTGGAAGTCGTGACCAGCAGGGGGAAGTGATCGGAAGTCACCCGAGGGCGCGACACCAACACGGAGTTGGGAAGAGCCGAATCCCAGTTGGTGTTGAAGAACGCGCGGTCAAGGCGAGCAAGAGTGGGGGGGATGCGGCGGTTCGTCCAAGTGAATAATCGGTAGGAGAGAGGGAGCTCGGGCCAGGACAAGGAGGCAATGAGGGTAAAAAACCTGGAGGATAGCGAAGCAGAGAAATTGGCATTGTTTTTCTCCTCCTGGTACCGGATGAGATTAAAATCGCCAATGGAAAGCCAAGCACCTTGCACCGAGGGCGCGAGGGAGAGCATTTCGTCGACGAACGCTTGCATGAGAGAGTGGTCTGACGGCGCGTAGACATTTGAGATAGAGAAGGAGAGGTCGGAAGAGGTCGAGGAGAGGACGGTGGTTAGGGCGAAACGACCGGAGCGAGAGGAAACCAGAGAAAGGGCGTTCAGGTCCCAGGCCGTAACAAGTCCCCCGCGAGAGCCGTCAGCCTCCACACACTCGACAGCAGCCAGCCTAGGGGGGAGAAAAGTTCGGGCCTTGAACTGGGACACCGCGGAGAGCTTTGTTTCCTGGATACAAGCAATCAGGGGGTTCGCATCACAAATAGCCTTACGCACAAGCACACATTTGTCATCATCCCCCAGCCCCTGGACATTCCAGGACAAGATAGACATGGTAGAGAGACCTGCACTATCCATATCCAGAGATAGCACCAAGAGAGAGAAGAGAACACCAACAGAGCACATGAGCACTACGGCACCCGGTCGTACTCCGACGACCATCAGCACAGACAGACACCACGAGAGAAAAGAAATAGAAGCAGAACGGGATACAAGCGCCGGCCCATGACGTAGCAGCGGCGCCCGGAGATAGCACCCAGGGCGTGCTAATCATCGCCAATGGACGGCACCGGTGCGGAAGGGATGGCCGCCGCCATGCGAAGCTCGGACACAGCATTCATTCCCAGAGGCTTGAGGACGGCCGAGACGACGTTGCTCTTGAGAGCTTTAGCCCGAAACAGGGAGGAGCACCCTTTCAGAGAGTCCTTGAGCTCCCGCTGTTTGATCGCCTTAGCAGTCATGGAGATGTACTGCGCAGGTTCTTTCTGGGCCAAGCGACGGCTGAACCGGACAGCAACCACTGCCCCGCCAGGCTCATTGCATGGGCCATGCATAGCGGGTTCCGGGTCAGCACCCACACCCGCCCCCGCGACCACGGGCTGGATAGCAAGCCCGGAAACCACAGCCTCCAGATTTTCGTCCCCTCCCGAGCCGCCATCTTCGACGAGCTCGGAGATGACCACAGACGAGGCAGCAGGCGGTGCGGGAGAGCTTGGCAGAGGCGGAGCCCCATGAAGGCAGAGGAGAAAAGCGAGCCGCGCCCCGACCCCCCTCCCCCTGCCCTGAGGCTGGAAGGTCGGCTGCTGTCTAGGGGGGGCAGGGGCCGGCCAACCAAGAGGGTGGCCATGGAGCGTCATCCTCCCGCCGTTGTGGGCGAAGGGCGGCGGAGGTGGAGGGCCAAAATGAGGCTTGTAGACACCATTGGCGTCGTAGGACTCCTCCTGAGGCCACACCGCAAGGGTGCAGATGGAGATCACGCGGGAGCCCCACACTCCACCACGAGGCCACACGTCACAGGGCACGTCCCGAGCGTGCTCGAGAAGGAGGACGACCCGCACAGAGGAGAGGTCCTCGCCGGAGAGGACGCGGTGGTCGATCTCGACGAGGTCACCAAAGCCGGAGAAGGCCCTAGCAATCCCCACGGGGTTGATGTGCTCTGCCGGGAAGTGAGTGGCGGAGATGAAAGCATGCACACGAGCCCTCGGGGGGACCCTGTCCGCCTCCTCCTCCCGAACAAAGCGAATGCGCGCACCCTCGAAAGGGATCTCATGAAGGGCGACACACGCGTCACGGTCGTCTGCAGAGTTGAAGCGAAGGTACATCGCCCCGACGGAGGAGCCCACGGTGTCAAAGAAAAGCCGGGGGGCAACTTCCAGAAGGGCCTCCCGAACGGCAGACGTAGGGGAAGAAAAGGCTCCGGGGGGAAAGATGTAGACCACGGCAAGACGCCTGGCCGCCGCGAGATCCCCCGTAGGCATGAAAACGTCGAGGGAATGGGGCCTGTCTGATTCAACGACGAGGGAAGGGGCCCTCTCCATGGACTCCGCCTCCGAGCCCGACGAGGCCGACGAGCCCGAGCGGATAATGCCGCCGTCACTGTCAAAGGCAGGAGGGACACCAGAGCGTTCGGACTCGCCGGAGCCGGACTCGTCAGAGGCCACTCGACGCCGCAGCACGGCGTCTAGCTGGAAGCTCACCGGGGAGGGCGGGGAGCGCCGGAAGCAAGGCAGGAAGGGAGGGGTGGAGGCACCCGAGCCGCGCGGGGAGGTGCGGATGGTGAGGAAGCGGGGAGGTGGCGGCAAGAGGCGCAACTTGTTGGACCGGAGGAGGCAGAGCGCGTTTGCCGAGGGGATGGCGCCCGACGCAGAGCTCTCACCGGGATAGCGGCGGGGAGAGCTGGAGGGGTGCAGTTAGGCGAGGGGTGGGTAGGGCAGAGAAAGCGGAGGCGGAGGCGGCGCTCGTCGGCGAGCATGGAAGGAGGCGGGGAGGGCGGAGGGAGGGAGGTGGGACGGGGCCGAGCCATGCACTGACGGAGGCGGTGCCCGGAGCCGCCGCAACCCCTGCAACAGATGGGGTCCCGGCAGGCAACAATGCGACACCGAGAAGAAAGGCACCGGAAACACCCAGAGAGAGACCGGAGAGGAGAGGGAGGGGGAGGCGTAGCAGGGGGAGGGGGGCGGGTGGGAGTAGGAGGGCTTGCAGATAAGATAGGCGGGGAGGGGAGGAGGGCGCGTCGTCGGTGGGAGCAGCATTGAAGGGCGCCGCGGGGAGCCGGACGGCGATGGGACTGGAGGGTCTAGGCGCCGCACCCTCGCCTAGGCCGGTCGCAGAGAGATCGAGGAGGGGAGGCTGCACGCCGGGCATCAGGGGATGGGCAGGGGCTTCCGTAGTTGGGGCATCAATGGCCGATGGGATTGTGCTGAGCTGCTCAACAGCAAGAGGGATGGGGAGCAGACCAGCGCAATTAGTGCGCCCCGGTGTGGGCCTGCGCCAGGGGCGAGAATGGCCACGACGGTGTTTGAATGCAGGGCGCATCCGCCTGTCTCCCCCAACGTGGTCAACGGCCCGAAGACCAGCCGCGGCCATGGACGCAAGCAGGAGCGAGAGATGTGGCCTCAGCTTGATCAAGGCCATCTGAGCAACACCAACAGCAGCGATGAATCGGGCAACAGCCAGGCTAGCAAGCTGGACGTGGAACACGGCTGGAGCAACCTGGAGCACCTTGATCTGCTCGGGCGGGGCGCAGAAGAAGTAGTTGACAAGATCCCGAACACGAGGCAAAGAAAAGCAAGGGGACAGGAATGGTGGAGTGAACCACAGTTCCCCCGGGACGGAGCACGAAGGAAACGAGCGGGGATAGGAAGGATCCGGGATTGGAAGGCCTCACCTGGGCGGGGGACGGAGACACGGACGGAGCTGACGGCGTCGCAGCTAGGGTCGAGAGCCTCATCCACGGGGTTGCAGGAAGGAGGCGGATCACCGGGGTCCTCAAGGGGGTGGCCGCTGGCGCCGGGAGCGGCGGCAGCGCGTGGGGTGGCTGGAGGAGAGGGCTAGACGGCGGTCGCCCGCGCGTCGCCAGAGCGGCGGGGCGTCACCATCCTGATATCTTCCATCTCCCGCATCCGGGTGGCCATCTCTTTTAATATTTATCACATATTCAGAGTTCTGCTTTCTAACTTCATCCATCTCATGCTCATCAAAAGGAATCCACTAACAAGGTTGATCAAGTCTTGTTAACAAACTCTTTCCGAATAACAAGAAACCGGAGAATTTTTGAATAACACTAGGTTGCCTCAATGAGGATATGCATGTCCCCAACAATAAGAATATCATATTTCTTCTTGACAGTAGGAAGAGGGAATTCAAAACCTCCAATAGTAATCGTTGAAATTTTTCCAATAGAATTGATACTTTGGACTTGAGGTTGTTTCATCGGAAAGTGTACCGTATGCTCATTACCATTAACATGAAAAGTGACATTGCCTTTGTTGCAATCAATAACAGCCCCTGCAGTATGCATAAAGGGTCTACCAAGGATAATCGACATACTATCGTCCTCGGGAATATCAAGAATAACAAAGTCCGTTAAAATAGTAAAGTTTGCAACTACAACAGGCACATCCTCACAAATACCGACAGGTATAGCAGTTGATTTATCGGCCATTTGCAAAGATATTTCAGTAGGTGTCAACTTATTCAAATCAAATCTACGATATAAATAGAGAGGCATAACACTAACACCAGCTCCAACATCACATAAAGCAGTTTTAACATAGTTTCTTTTAATGAAGCATGGTATAGTTGGTACTCCGGGATCTCCTAGTTTCTTTGGTATTCCACCTTTAAAGGTATAATTGGCAAGCATGGTGGAAATTTCAGCTTCCGGTATCTTTCTTTTATTTGTAACAATATCTTTCATATACTTAGCATAAGGATTCATTTGAAGCATATCGATCAAACGATACATAAAAGATAGGTCTAATCATTTCAGCAAAGCGCTCAAAATCCTCATCATCCTTTTTCTTGGATGGTTTAGGAGGATAAGGCATGGGTTTCTGAACCCATGGTTCTCTTTCTTTACTGTGGTTCCTATCAACGAAGTCTCTCTTATCATAACGTTGGTTCTTTGATGTAACACCCTGGATGTAAACTTCCCCTTTTGGGCAATATATCATTTGACCTCATCCAAGTCTTGTGGGTTTTTGTCATGTTTGGCTTCATGTTGTTTGGTTATGTGGGTTTTCTCTTTTCTTTGTTTTGCTCTTTTGCCTTATTGCATTTGTGCCTCTTGTCATCTTGCATTCCCTTCTTATCATGTGGTTGTGGTGTTCTCTTGCATGCCATGTGGTTGCTTGTTTCATTCTCAACTTGCATTGCCATCTCCTCTTTCCCTCTCCTTCTTTCCTTTTTCAAGGGCAATAATTCCCTCTCTCAATTAATGCTCATCTTCTCCCTGCAAATCTTGCTTGTTGCACTAAACCTCTCTGCCAAAAATCTCCTTTTTTGAAGTTGTTATGGTCAGGTTCAAAAATGGCACAAGTTTGAAGTATTTCCAAACTTGCATTATTTTTCTACCTTTAAAAATGTCCATTACAATTTATTTAAATTGGGGAAACTCCAGGAGTGTGGGGATATTTTTCCTTTCACTAAAAATCTTTTCATTTCTCCCTGTGCTTTCTTTTCTCTTCCTTTTTATTTTTAAAAAGGAGAAAAGAAAGGAGGCAGCAGCAGCAGGGCAGCCCAGCAAGTCCCTCTCCACCTGGGCCCCGGCCACTCCGAGCCGGCCCAGTTCCCCTCAGCCCGTAGCGCGAGAGAGCGCGCCAGCCCGCACCTTTTCCCTCTCCCTGCCTTCGCGCACCCACAGCCGCACTTACCCCCGCTGGATCCCGTCCACGTGGAAGCGCCGGTCCCGCTTGGCAGCGACAGCGCTCTCCTTCTCACCCACCTTTCCCTTTCCTCTCGCCAGCGCCATGGGGACCCCGAGCACGGGGAGCGTGAGCTCGCCCCGTCGCCCTAGCCCCCTTCTTATCCCCTCTCCGCGCCAAACCGCACCCTAGGGTTTCCCTCTCCCTCTCGCCGCCGCCGTCAGGTAAGAGACTACCCGATTCGCCGCCCGCTTCGTTCGGCGCATCTGAGAGCGTGGCCTCGTCGCCCGGCGCTCTCCGCCACCACGACCAGCGGCCCTTGTCCATCTCCTTCCTCGTCGTCGTCTTCGTCCCACGGCGTCGACTCTGAGGGCCGGAGCGCCGAGTTCGTCGGCGCCTGCTTGGTCTTCTTCTCGGACAGGTTCCCGCGAAAATTCAGAGCTCGACCTCATCGCCGTCGGCCCGTCTCCGTCGCCGCTTTCTTGTCCTAGGGTAAGGAGGTATACCCCACTTCCTCCCCGCTCCTCCACATGCCGCCGTTAGTTCACCATAGCGTAGGGTCCGGTCCGTGTTAAGTGGCCTTCGGCGTGCTCGGCGTGTCCGTAGCTCTTGGGTTCGAGTAGATTGGCGTGTGGTTTTGCGCGTTTACCTTCTCGGGCTTGCCCTTCTTGTTTTGTGGTGCCCTCTAAATGCGTAGCGGTGTACGAGGGCGCAGAGCCTATAGCCAGCGCCGTTGCTTCGCCGGCGTCGTCGTTGTTCTTCTCTGATCTTAGATCAGGCCTGTTAGTTGGTCAAGTAGGTCGCGTCCTGGATCCTACCGACTCCCCTAGCCTAGCCGAGCTGGTTGACCTCCCGCTCTCTCACCGCGGCGACCTGGGTTCGAACCCCAGGCGCGCCTTCCCCCCCTTTTAATTTCTGTTTTGCGCTTATCCGGTGCGCCTCCTCTGCAGCAACAGCAGATAAGGGCCCGAGCCCTTCCTCTGTCAGTCGCCGTCGCCCAACCCAGTGGTAACAGGGGCAGGGTTCCACCGGGGAGACCCGGGTTCGAATCCCCCTGAGGCTGTTTTCTTTCCCCCTTTTAGAACCCATTTTCACCCCTGTCTCTATGACAGTAGGGGCCACCCTGTCAGCCTCTCAGCGCCTTCCCCCTTATGCATATTTTTTCTTTTACCCCACGTTTCCATTTTCAGCGTTGATTCCTTTCTGTTTTAGGCAAGTCCAAATCTGGACATTTCCAAATCTGGAAATTGCCAATTCTGTCAACTTCCTTTTTAGGCAGGTTTTAACTTGATGCTTTTGGGATGATTTCTCTACTGCAACCCTAACATATTATATATGTTTTTGGGGTAGAAAAATCCCACCAACTCAGTGGTGGCATTAGTTTTTGCATTTGAGCAAGTTTGTGATCATGTCTTTTGCATCATGGTTATGTGTTGTTTTCAT
The DNA here is from genome assembly GCA_021605205.1 of Aegilops longissima. Taxonomy (NCBI): domain Eukaryota; kingdom Viridiplantae; phylum Streptophyta; class Magnoliopsida; order Poales; family Poaceae; genus Aegilops; species Aegilops longissima. The sequence goes on along the minus strand of CM038680.1, from coordinate 379,636,191 downwards.
TGGGCATATTTCATTGCTTTGTGCTATGATGTAGTTTGCACACATGCATGGCTTTGTTCATCATGCTGTTATCGTAGGTTTCTCACCATTCTTGTTTTGCCGTCATATCCAACCCGTGCATCCGTTTCGGTGATCTCTATATCGATTTCTACCAAATCATCTCATCTTTCCGATGGCATGCTTGGTTAGCCAAGATGATGCCAGGTTTTCCATTCACCTTCGGGCGCATATCGCTTTGCATATCACTTCCGCATATCATGTTATGTTGCATCATGTTGATTGTGCATTGCACCGTGATTTATTGTGGTTCCTTGTTTGTGTTGTTGTTTTGGGTAGAGCCGGAGGCGAGTGCGTGAGCGAGGAGCCTGTTGAGAACGTTTTAGAGGATCAAGCTTTTGACAACTCGAGAACATTGCGAGCAAGATGACCATACCCTCGAAATCACTTCTATCTTTGCTATGCTAGTTGCTCGCTCTTTTGCTATGCCTATGCTGCGATGCCTACCACTTGCTATATCATGCCACCCATATTGCCCTGTCAGCCCTAACCATCCTTTCCTAGCAAACCGTTGATTGGCTATGTTACCGCTTTGCTCAGCCCTCTTATAGCGTTGTTAGTTGCAGGTGAAGCTGAGGTTTGTTCCTTGTTGGAACATGGAGATGTTGTTCCTCTTTGGAACATGTTTACTTGTTGGGGCTATCACAATATATAAATATATATATCTGCTATAATTAATACATCTATATACTTGGCAAAGGGTGGAAGGCTCGGCCTTATGCCTGGTGTTTTGTTCCACTCTTGCCACCCTAGTTTCCGTCATACCGGTGTTATGTTCCTTGATTTTGCATTCCTTACGGTTGGGTGATTTATGGGACCCCCTTGACAGTTCGCTTTGAATAAGACTTCTCGGCAAGGCCCAACATTGGTTTTACCATTTGCCACCTAAGCCTTTTCCCCGGGTTTTCGCGAGTCAGGGTCATCTTATTTTAAACCCCGGCGGTGCTCCTTGAGCGTTGGTCCAAACTAGAGCACCATGCGGACCATTCCTTGGCAACATGGATTACGTCGGTTCTGTGACGCTTCGCTTATCCGGTGTGCCACGAGAACGAGATATGTGCAGCTCCTATCGGGATTTGTCGGCACAATCGGGTGGTCTTCTGGTCTTGTTTTATTCTGTCGAAATGTCTTGTAGTCCGGGATTCGAGATTGATCGGGTCTTCCGGTAGAAGGAATAATCCTTCGTTGACCGTGAGAGCTTATAATGGGCTAAGTTGGGACACCCTGCAGGTAATATCTTTCAAAGCCGTGCCCATGGTTATGAGGCAGATGGGAATTTGTTAATGTCGGTTGTAGATAACCCAAAGATGACCTCAATTATAATACACCTCAACGCGTGTGTAACCGTGATGGTCTCTTCTCGGCGGAGTCCGGAAGTGAACACGATGTTGGAGTTATGCTGGCGTAAGTATTTCAGGATCACTTCTTGATCACTACTAGTTTCACGACCGTGCTTTGCTTCTCTTCTCGCTCTCTTTTGCGATGTAGCCACCATATATGCTAGTCGCTTGCTGCAGCTCCACTTTACTACTATGTCCTTCCTAAAGCTTAAATAGTCTTGATCTCGCGGTGTGAGATTGCTGAGTCCCGTGACTCACGATACTTCAAACACAGTTGCGAGGTTCCGATGAGGCGGTCAGATGATTCCACCGAGCTCAAGTGGGAGTTCGGCGAGGAACGTGGTCGTTACTATGTGTCGTTTCGGATGATCGATAGTGGTGCCCAGTTGGGACGATTCGGGATCTGTGTTAGCATTTGGGGTATCTTCTTTTATTTTGGTTCCGTAGTCGGACCTTGAGTGTACTCTGAATGATGTATGTTTAATTATGTCTTGTGTGAAGTGGCGATTGTAAGCCAACTATGTATCTTTCCTTAACTATTACATGGGTTGTGTGAAGATTACCTCACTTGCGGCATTGCTTTCAATGCGGTTATGCCTCTAAGTCGTGCCTCGACACGTGGGAGATATAGCCGCATCGGGCGTGACAAGTTGGTAATCGAGCCTTCCCGACTTAGGAGCCCCTACTCGATTGTTTTGGCGTTGTTGAGTCTAGAATGGAAAATGTTTTGAGTCTTAGGATTATATATATCGGAGAGTAGGATTCTTTTTACTCCCGGTCCTTCATCGCTCTGTGAGGTATCTGGACGTAGAGTTTTGACTCTTCTCTCCTCAAATTTCACTAAAAAATTTTAGGATCACGTGGGTATCTTGGAATCGTTCGATGGTTTTGTGGCGAGAACATTGTTCTTGGTGCCTCGACATTTAGGGGTTGTGGCGGTGTCCCGGGAGTTGAGCTCCGAGGTGTTGTCGTCACAATTTTATCGTTGCGATTCGGAATACGAGTTTTGCCGACATCGAAATCTCTTTTGTGCGTTGTTGGTGAGATAACCACGATAGCCCGATCTTGTGGCGAGTCTTGAGAATATTGCCATGACTTGCATAACGGATGTTTTTGAAGGTCGAGGTACACGATTTCGAGGATTTCTTGGTTATGTGTTGACGGATGGATCTGGTGGATCTAGGTATTGTTAGTTTGGGTGATATATTTTGTGTCCCCTGTATCCCCAACACCAGATTGCATAACCAGAAAGTTTGGGAGTTTATAGGTGGGAATTCTAGTAGCTTACGGGATATTCTTTCCGGCGGATGTATGATTTGAGATTGGGGTTCAACGTCTAGTGGTCCGCCCATTCACGGTCGATTCTGATGGTCGCGAGGCGTCTTAAAGAATCCTTGGCTATGCTGATTCGGGGCGTCTTGTTAGTCATTCGTGACGTCCGCTATCGTCGTGTCCGTGTGGGCCCCACCACGAACACTTTGGGCGAAATCTCTATCATGTGTTTGTTCCGGCTCATTCTAGAAGCCAACCTTTTGTTTTCAGTTGTAATATTCGAATTGTTTCTCAGTCAGATGTTATTTCCATATCTTTATCTAAGTGGCTTCTCTCCTTAATGGATGTGTGATGATTAACGTTGGAATTCATTCGTTCATTCTTGTTCGAATGTTTATTGTGAAGACTATATGTTGCAATTTCTATCCGTTGATTCTACTTATCTTTTGTCTATCAAAGGACTAACGGATGTCACCCTCTTGAGATGGCTCCGCCAGCGTCGAATCCGGATCGCAATGATGGGGATCGATCGAACCTCCACCTCCACCTCCGCCTCCGGAGGCTGGCAAGCTATCATGGCAGCCACCAATGCCAATGCTCGAGATGATTTTGCAGCTCTTGCAAGAACGTACTCGAGGGCAAGGCAATCAAGGCAATCAAGGCAATCAAGGTCAAGGCAACAATCAGCCACACTTTGCTACTCTCGGTCGGTTCCTCGCTAATCAGCGAAGTCTTTCGGTTTACGTGTTGAGGCCACAGACGCGGCGATGATTGGTTAGTGGACATCTGCAAGCACTTTGGTGTAGCAATGTCGGACACGAGGACTTTGTCAAGTTTGCATCGTTTCAACTCAAGGATCAAGCTGCTGAGTGGTTCCACAATACAAAGATTCGAGAGGAGGTCGTGTCATTACAGGATGAGTTCGCCGTGATTTCGAGCTCATCACATTCGAAGAGTGTTGTTGAGAGCAAGCGTGAGGAGTTCCGCAATCTCAAGCAAGGCAACATGTCATCTATCAATACAATATCCAGTTCGAAGCTTCGCTTCGTTTTGCTAAGCAAGATGTACACGATGAAAGGAGTATGATCTATCGATTCGGAGGTGGTGCGAGAGAAGATCTGCAATTACCTCTTGTCTTTGTTTGAGCGAGATAAGTATGATGATTTCTACAACATGGCTCTCAAGCAAGAAGCGGCTCAGCTCAAATGTGAGGCTTCTAAGAAGAGAATCAGGGATGCAGTTCAGTCCTCCTCGTCCTCTCAAGTGGCAGCCAAGCAGCGAAGTTTTACCTGCCCCTCCTCCGTTCCGTCGGCCTTACCAGCGAGAAGAACTCAGGTGGCGTGGATCTTCCCACCCACCCAACCCAAGCTATCGTAACAAGTCTAGTTCTCAAACTCCAAGGTCAAGTGCTCCTTACCACCGTCCGCTCTCGAGGTCACTTGCAACAAGTGTCGCAGAAGGGTCACTATCTAACAAGTGCTTCAACCAGAGGCGTCTTCCGCCTCCTCCTCTGTGAAATCTTCCAGCAATGCGGTGGTCAAGCACAATCCAAAGTTTGCCAAGGTCAATATGATGAATGCAGCTCAAGCGGAGGATTCTTCGATGTGATCATGGGTAATCTCTCGATTAATGATATTCTGCAAAAGTCTTATTTGATCTTGGTGCATCGCATTGTTTCATGTCGAGATCGTTCTTTGCAAAGAATGATTTTCTTGGTCTTACTGGATAAACCTTTGGGTGTTATTTCTCGGCAAAGTCAATGAGAGCCAACTCAATAGTTCATGATGTTTCTATCAAGATGGGCGATTATAGATTTCTTTCCAAACCAATGGTTCTTGGTGACTCGGACATTGATCTTATTCTCGAATGGGTGGCTTTATCGGCTAAAGCTCGACTTGATTGTGCCGCCAGGAAATTCAATTGACTCACTCTTCTAATGATGTGATCATCTATGCCTCTCGTGATGAAACCATTCGGTTGTTTTCTCTCAATGAGAAGGGCGAATTGAATGCCATCTCTCGATTCGATCGTTTGTGAGTACCAAGATATCTTTCGGAAGAGCTTCGGGTATGCCTCCTCATCGGCCGATTGAGTTCGTTATCGATCTTGAGCACGCATTGAACCCGTTTATAAGCGTCCATACAAGCTTGGACCTGATGAGCTGAGGAAATTGAAGAAGCAGCTCGATGAACAAGAGCGTCTGGTTTGATCGGACGAGTTCATCTCCTTGGGGTTGTGGTGTTCTTTTGTCCGAAGAAGGATGGCACGGACCGACTTTGCGTCGATTACCGTCCATTGAATAAGAAGACAATCAAGAACAAGTATCCACTTCCCAACATCAATGAGCTTTTCGAGCAACTCAAAGGTGCTACAGTGTTCTCTAAGCTTGACCTTCGTATGGGGTATCATCAGATTCGCATTCGTGAACAAGATATTCCCAAGACAGCATTCGAACAAGCTTTGGTTCTTATGAATATCTTGTCATGTCTTTCGGCCTTGTCAATGCTCCTCCAACTTTCTCTCGGATGATGAACTTCATATTCAACCCCTACACCAATGAATTCGTCTTGGTATATCTTGATGATATTTTGGTCTTCTCCAAGAATAAGAAGGATCATGCCATACATTTGCGATTGGTGCTAGACAAGCTCAGAGAGTACCAATTCTATGCTAAGTTCTCCAAATGTGAATTCTGGCTTGATGAAGTGCTTTATCTTGGTCATATCATCTCTGCCAAGGGCATCGCTGTTGATCCCGAGAAGGTGTCCGCAATTGTGAATTGGGAACCTCCTCGAATGTCAAGTAGCTCCAGCTTTCTTGGTCTTGCAAGCTATTGCGAAGATTCGTTGAGAACTTCTCCAAGATTGCAAAGCCTCTTTCCAACCTCCTCGAAGCATGTGAAGTATGTCCGGTCTCCCGAATGTGGCGTTGCTTTCAATACCCTCAAAGAGAAACTCGTCACAGCTCTGTTACGACTCCTCTGATGAATCCAAGCCATATGAAGTTTTACGTGATGCTTCTCTTCAAGGTCTCGGTGCTGTGTTAATGCAAGAGAAAAGAGTTGTGGCTTATACATCTCGCCATTGAAGCCCAGCGAGAAGAACTACCCCACTCACGATCTTGAGTTGGCGGCGTTGTTCATGCATTGATTACGTGGAGACATCTCTTGTTGGGAAGGAAAGTGGACATTTTCACTGATCACAAGAGTCTCAAGTACATCTTCACTCAGCCTAACCTCAACCTCGAGGCAGACTCGATGGGTCGAAATGATTCAAGAGTACAACCCAAGTATTGAGTATACTCGGGCAAAGCCAATGTCATTGCAGATGCTTTGAGCAGGAAAGCTTCTTTGCAATCCTAATCCTCAAGCCCTTTCACCGGATCTCTGTGAATCTTTCCATAAGCTGAATCTTCAAGTTGTTCCTCAAGGCTTTCTTGCCAACCTCATAGTCTCTCCTACTTTGGAAGATCAGATTCGTGAGGCTCAACTTCGGATACCATGGTGAAGAAAGTGAAGCGTGGTATCGACAAGGGCATTTCAAGTACAAGTGCTTCCATGTTGATGACAAAGACACTCTGTTCTTTGAGGACGGATTGTGGTTCCTAAGGGTGATCTGAGAAAAGTCATTATGAGCGAAGCTCACAATTCGCTTCTATCCATTCATCACGGAAGTGCGAAGATGTACCATGACCTCAAGCAGTCATATTGGTGGACTCGAATGAAGCGAGAATTGCTCAATTCGTGAATGAGTGTGATGTCTGCAGAAGAGTGAAAGCAGAACACCAAAGACCAGCTGGTCTCCTTCAACCTCTTGCTATTCCTGAATGGAAGTTTGATCATATTGAAATGGACTTCGTGGTGGCTTTCCAAAGTCCAAGCGTGGAAATGATGCTATCTTCGTTGTCATTGACAAGCTTACTAAAGTGGCTCATTTTCTTCCTATCAAAGAATCCATCACTGCAGCTCGGTTGGCGAGCTTTACACCTCGAGATTGTCTCCTTGCGGCATTCCACAAGTGATCTCTTCAGACCGTGGCAGCATCTTTACCTCCAAGTTTTGGGAGTCTTTTCAGAAGGCCATGGGCACCAACATTCGGTTCAGCACAGCTTTCCATCCTCAAACAAGTGGCCAAGTCGAGCGAGTAAATCAAATTCTTGAAGATATGCTCAGGGCTTGTGTCATTTCCTTCGGTATGAAGTGGGAAGATTGTCTTCCTTATGCCGAGTTCTCTTACAACAACAGCTTCCAAGCGAGTTCGGGCAAGGCCCCATTCGAAATTCTCTATGGCGAAAAGTGCGTACTCCTCTCAATTGGTGCAGAGACAGGTGAGCGCCAACTTCTTGGCAATGACTTGATCACGAAGCGGAAGAAATGTGCAAGGTCATTCGTGAGAATCTCAAAGCAGCGCAATCGCGCGGAAGAGCTATTATGATGATAAGCACCGTGATGTGACTTTTGAAATCGGAGACCATGTCTACCTCGCGTCTCTCAATGAAAGGCACTTTCGTAAACCCGGTATCAAAGGGAAGCTTGCCCCTAGATCGTGGGTCCTTTCAAGATCATTGGGAAAAGAGGCGATCTAGCCTATCAACGAGCTTCCATCCAACTTTGCAAGCGTGCACGATGTGTTTCACGTGTCACAGACCATAAGTGCTTCAAGACTCTGAGCAGCTATCAACTTCAAGAGATTGACCTTCAAGAAGATCTCTCTTATCATGAGCACCCGTTGCTATTCTTGAAGAAACCGGCGCAAGACTGCAACAAGTCAATCAAATTCCTGAAAGTGAAGTGGTCACACCATTCCGACCGAGAAGCTACACGGGGCGCGAGGATCACCTCCGTTCGAGTATCCGGAGTTCTTTCAGTCCTAGATCTCGGGACGAGATCCTCTTGTAGTGGTGGAGTGTTGTAACACCCTGGATGTAAACTTCCCCTTTTGGGCAATATATCATTTGACCTCATCCAAGTCTTGTGGGTTTTTGTCATGTTTGGCTTCATGTTGTTTGGTTATGTGGGTTTTCTCTTTTCTTTGTTTTGCTCTTTTGCCTTATTGCATTTGTGCCTCTTGTCATCTTGCATTCCCTTCTTATCATGTGGTTGTGGTGTTCTCTTGCATGCCATGTGGTTGCTTGTTTCATTCTCAACTTGCATTGCCATCTCCTCTTTCCCTCTCCTTCTTTCCTTTTTCAAGGGCAATAATTCCCTCTCTCAATTAATGCTCATCTTCTCCCTGCAAATCTTGCTTGTTGCACTAAACCTCTCTGCCAAAAATCTCCTCTTTTGAAGTTGTTATGGTCAGGTTCAAAAATGGCACAAGTTTGAAGTATTTCCAAACTTGCATTATTTTTCTACCTTTAAAAATGTCCATTACAATTTATTTAAATTGGGGAAACTCCAGGAGTGTGGGGATATTTTTCCTTTCACTAAAAATCTTTTCATTTCTCCCTGTGCTTTCTTTTCTCTTCCTTTTTATTTTTAAAAAGGAGAAAAGAAAGGAGGCAGCAGCAGCAGGGCAGCCCAGCAAGTCCCTCTCCACATGGGCCTCGGCCACTCCGAGCAGCCCAGTTCCCCTCAGCCAGCCATGGCCAGAGGCGCGCCAGCCCGCACCTTTCCCTCTCCTCACCTTGGCGCACCCACAGCCGCACTTACCCCCGCTGGATCCCGTCCACGTGGAAGCGCCGGTCCCGCTTGGCAGCGACAGCGCTCTCCTTCTCACCCACCTTTCCCTTTCCTCTCGCCAGCGCCATGGGGACCCCGAGCACGGGGAGCGTGAGCTCGCCCCGTCGCCCTAGCCCCCTTCTTATCCCCTCTCCGCGCCAAACCGCACCCTAGGGTTTCCCTCTCCCTCTCGCCGCCGCCGTCAGGTAAGAGACTACCCCAGTTCGCCGCCCCGCTCGTTCCCGAGCGCATCTGGGAGCGTGGCCTCGTCGCCGGCGCGCTCTCCGGCCACCACGACCCGGCGGCCCTTGTCCATCTCCTTCCTCGTCGTCGTCTTCGTCCACGGCGTCGACTCTGAGGGCCGGGCGCCGAGTTCGTCGGCGCCTGCTTGGTCTTCTTCTCGGACAGGTTCCCGGCGAAAATTCAGAGCTCGACCTCATCGCCGTCAGTCCGTCTCCGTCGCCGCTTTCTTGTCCTAGGGTAAGGAGGTATACCCCACTTCCTCCCTGCTCCTCCCTGTCGCCGTTAGTTCACCATAGCGTAGGGTCCGGTCCGTGTTAAGTGGCGCTTCGGCGTGCTCGGCGTGTCCGTAGCTCTTGGGTTGAGTAGATTGGCGTGTGGTTTTGCGCGTTTACCTTCTCGGGCTTGCCCTTCTTGTTTTGTGGTGCCCTCGCAAATGCGTAGCCGGTGTGTCTGAGGGCGCAGAGCCCTATAGCCGCCGTTGCTTCGCGTCGTCGTTGTTCTTCTCGATCTTAGATCAGGCCTGTTGAATTAGTCAAGTAGGTCGCGTCCTGGATCCTACCGACTCCCTAGCCTAGCCGAGCTGGTTGACCTCCGCTCTCTCACATGGCGACACAGGTTCGAACCCAGTAGCGCTTCCCCCACAATTTCTGTTTTGCGCTTATCCGGTGCGCCTCCTCTGCAGCAACAGCAGATAAGGGCCCGAGCCCTTCCTCTGTCAGTCGCCGTCGCCCAGCCCAGTGGTAACAGGGGCAGGGTTCCACCGGGGAGACCCGGGTTCGAATCCCCCTGAGGCTGTTTTCTTTCCCCCTTTTAGAACCCATTTTCACCCGTGTCTCTATGACAGTAGGGGCCACCCTGTCAGCCTCTCAGCGCCTTCCCCCTTATGCATATTTTTTCTTTTACCCCACGTTTCCATTTTCAGCGTTGATTCCTTTCTGTTTTAGGCAAGTCCAAATCTGGACATTTCCAAATCTGGAAATTGCCAATTCTGTCAACTTCCTTTTTAGGCAGGTTTTAACTTGATGCTTTTGGGATGATTTCTCTACTGCAACCCTAACATATTATATATGTTTTTGGGGTAGAAAAATCCCACCAACTCAGTGGTGGCATTAGTTTTTGCATTTGAGCAAGTTTGTGATCATGTCTTTTTGCATCATGGTTATGTGTTGTTTTCATTGGGCATATTTCATTGCTTTGTGCTATGATGTAGTTTGCACACATGCATGGCTTTGTTCATCATGCTGTTATCGTAGGTTTCTCACCATTCTTGTTTTGCCCGTCATATCCAACCCGTGCATCCGTTTCCGGTGATCTCTATATCGATTTCTACCGAAATCATCTCATCTTTCCGATGGCATGCTTGGTTAGCCAAGATGATGCCTGGTTTTCCATTCACCTTCGGGCCTTTATCGCTTTGCATATCACTTCCATATCATGTTATGTTGCATCATGTTGATTGTGCATTGCACCGTGATTCTTGTGGTTCCTTGTTTGTGTTGTTGTTTTGGGTAGAGCCGGGAGGCGAGTGCGTGAGCGAGGAGCTGTTGAGAACGTTTTCGAGGATCAAGCTTTTGACAACTCGAGAACATTGCGAGCAAGATGACCATACCCTCGAAATCACTTCTATCTTTGCTATGCTAGTTGCTCGCTCTTTTGCTATGCCTATGCTGCGATGCCTACCACTTGCTATATCATGCCACCCATATTGCCCTGTCAGCCCTAACCATCCTTTCCTAGCAAACCGTTGATTGGCTATGTTACCGCTTTGCTCAGCCCTCTTATAGCGTTGTTAGTTGCAGGTGAAGCTGAGGTTTGTTCCTTGTTGGAACATGGAGATGTTGTTCCTCTTTGGAACATGTTTACTTGTTGGGGCTATCACAATATATAAATATATATATCTGCTATAATTAATACATCTATATACTTGGCAAAGGGTGGAAGGCTCGGCCTTATGCAGTGTTTTGTTCCTCTTGCCACCTAGTTTCCGTCATACGGTGTTATGTTCCTTGATTTTGCGTTCCTTACGGTTGGGTGATTTATGGGACCCCTTGACGATTCGCTTTGAATAAGACTTCTCGGCAAGGCCCAACATTGGTTTTACCATTTGCCACCTAAGCCTTTTCCCCGGGTTTTGCGAGCCCGAGGGTCATCTTATTTTAAACCCGGCCAGTGCTCCTTGACGTTGGTCCAAACTAGAGCACCATGCGGGACCATTCCTTGGCAACATGGATTCGTCGGTTCTGTCGCTTCGCTTATCCGGTGTGCCACGAAGCGAGATATGTGCAGCTCCTATCGGGATTTGTCGGCACAGTCGGGTGGTCTTGCTGGTCTTGTTTTATTCTTGTCGAAATGTCTTGTAGTCAGGATTCGAGATTGATCGGGTCTTCCGGTAGAAGAATAATCCTTCGTTGACCGTGAGAGCTTATAATGGGCTAAGTTGGGACACCCTGCGGGTAATATCTTTCAAAGCCGTGCCCGCGATTATGAGGCAGATGGGAATTTGTTAATGTCGGTTGTAGATAACCCAAAGATGACCTCAATTATAATACACCTCAACGCGTGTGTAACCGTGATGGTCTCTTCTCGTGAGTCCGGGAAGTGAACACGATGTTGGAGTTATGCTGGCGTAAGTAGTTCAGGATCACTTCTTGATCACTACTAGTTTCACGACCGTGCTTTGCTTCTCTTCTCGCTCTCTTTTGCGATGTAGCCACCATATATGCTGAGTAAACTTGCTGCAGCTCCACTTTACTACTATGTCCTTCCTAAAGCTTAAATAGTCTTGATCTCGCGGGTGTGAGATTGCTGAGTCCCGTGACTCACGGATACTTCAAACACGATTGCGAGGTTCGATGAGGCGGTCAGATGATGATTCCACCGAGCTCAAGTGGGAGTTCGACGAGGCGTGGTCGTTACTATGTGTCGTTCCAGATGATCGATAGTGGTGCCCAGTTGGGGCGATTCGGGGATCTGTGTTAGCATTTGGGGTATCTTCTTTTATTTTGGTTCTGTAGTCGGACCTTGAGTGTACTCTGAATGATGTATGTTTAATTATGTACTGTGTGAAGTGGCGATTGTAAGCCAACTATGTATCTTTCCCTTAACTATTACATGGGTTGTGTGAAGATTACCTCACTTGCGACAGTGCTTTCAATGCGGTTATGCCTCTAAGTCGTGCCTCGACACGTGGGAGATATAGCCGCATCAGGGGCGTGACATTTGATTGTGGGTTATCAAGATCAGGGGCAGGTTCAATCTCTACATCATTGTTATTGCTAGGTTCAACATCGACATGAACATCATTATTATCACTAGGTTCATGTTCATTACCAGATTGTGTTTTAGCATCATAAATAGAAATATCATTGGGATTCTTAGGTTAGTCAACAACAGGTTCACTAGAAGCATGCAAAGTCCTATCATTTTTCATTTTCTTCTTCTTAGAAGGACTAGGTGCATCAACATTAGTTCTCTGAGAATCTTGCTCAACTCTCTTAAGGTGGCCCTCAGGATAAAAAGGTTCCTGAGTCATTTTACCCCCTCTAGTCGTAACTCTAACAACATTATCATTTTTCTTATTATTTAATTCATTGAGCAAATCATCTTGTGCTTTAAGCACTTGTTCTACCTAAGTGGTAACCATAGAAGCATGTTTACTATTAAGTTTAAGGTCACCTTTAACTCTAGACATATAATCACTCAAGTGTTCGATCATATAAGCATTACGTTTCAATTGTCTACCAACATAAGCATTGAAGTTTTCTTGTTTAACAATAAAATTATCAAACTCATCCAAGCATTGGCTAGCAGACTTATTACGAGGAATACCACCTTCATCAAATCTATAGAGAGAATTTACCTTTACTGCCTATGCCGGGTTATTAAGACCATGTATTTCTTCAATAGGTGGTAAATTCTTAACATCTTCAGCTTTAATACCCTTTTCTTTCATAGATTTCTTTGCCTATTGCATATCTTCAGGACTGAGAATATAGAATACCCCTTTTCTTCGGAGTTGGCTTAGGAGTTGGTTCAGGAGGTGTCCAATCATTATCATTACTCAATATATTATTCAATAGCAATTCAGCTTGCTCAATAGTTCTTTCCCTGAAAACACAACCAGCACAACTATCCAGGTGGTCTCTGGAAGCATCGGTTAGTCCATTATAAAAGATATCAAGTATTTCATTTTTCTTGAGAGGATGATCAGGCAAATCATTAAGTAATCGGAGAAGCCTCCCCCAAGCTTGTGGGAGACTCTCCTCTTCAATTTGCACAAAATTATATATTTCCCTTAAGGCAGCTTGTTTCTTATGAGCGGGGAAATATTTAGCAGAGAAGTAATAAATCATATCCTGGGGACTACGCACACAACTAGGAGCAAGAGAATTAAACCATGTTTTAGCATCACCCTTTAATGAGAACGGAAATAACTTAAGGATATAGTAGTAATGAATTTTTTTCCTCATGAGTGAACAGGGTGGCTATATCATTCAATTTAGTAAGATGTGCCACAACAGTTTCAGATTCATAGCCATAAAAAGGATCAGATCCAACCAAAGTAATTAACTCAGGATTGATAGAGAAATCATAATCCTTATCAGAAATACAGATAGGTGAAGTAGCAAAAGCGGGGTCATATTTCATTCTAGTATTCAAAGACTTTTCTTTTATCTTAGCTAAGAGTTCCTTAAGATCATATCTATCTTTGCAAGAAAAAAGGTATCTAGCAGATTATTCATCCATAACATAACCCTTAAGCACATCATGCAATTCATATCTAGGGGGAGAATCTTCATCATCACTTACATAAATATTATCTGTTTCAATAATTTCATTCTCTCTAACCCTAGCAAGTTGTTCATCAAGAAATTCACCTAATGGCACGATATTATCAAGCATAGAAGTAGTTTCATCATAAGCATCATGCATAGCAGAAGTGGCATCATCAATAACATGCGACATATCGGAATCAATAACAGTGTAGGTTAGCAAATTTACTCATAACGAAGGTGAATCAAGTGCGAGCTAGATGGCGGTTCCTTACCTCCACTTTCGTAGTTGAGGGAAAATCTTGGTTCTTTCATGTTTCAAGTTCCTCATAGTGATCAACAGATATAAATCCCAAGTGACTTAAAGAATAGAGCTATGCTCCCGACATGGCCTTGAAAATAGTCTTGATAACCCACAAGTATAGGGGTCGCATAGCAGTTTCGAGGGTAGAGTATTCAACCCAAATTTATTGATTCGACACAAGGGGAGCCAAAGAATATTCTCAAGTATTAGCAGTTGAGTTGTCAATTCAACCACACCTGAAAGACTTAATATCTGTAGCAAAGTATTTAGTAGCAAAGTAGTACAGAAGTAAGGGTAATGGTGGAAAAAGTAACAGTAGTAGTTTTTGTAGCAATCGTAACAGTGGCAACGGAAAAGTAACTAAGCAAAGACCAATATGTGAAAAGCTCGTAGGCAATGGATCAATGATGGATACTTACGTCGGATGTGATTCCTCATGCAACAATTATAACATAGGGTGACACAGAACTAGCTCCAGTTCATCAATGTAACGTAGGCATGTATTCCGAATATAGTCATATGTGCTTATGGAAAAGAACTTGCATGGCATCTTTTGTCCTACCCTCCCATGGCAGCGGGGTCCTATTGGAAACTAAGGGATATTAAGGCCTCCTTTTAATAGAGTACCGGACCAAAGCATTAACACTTAGTGAATACATGAACTCCTCAAACTACGGTCATCACCGGGAGTGGTCCCGATTATTGTCACTTCGGGGTTGCCGGATCATAACACATAGTAGGTGACTATTGACTTGCAATATAGGATCAAGAACTCATATATATTCATGAAAACATAATAGGTTCAGATCTAAAATCATGGCACTCGAGCCCTAGTGACAAGCATTAAGCATAGCAAAGTCATAGCAATATCAATCTTAGAACATAATGGACACTAGGGATCAAACCCTAACAAAACTAACTGGATTACATGGTAAATCTCATCCAACCCATCACCGTCCAGCAAGCCTACTGTCGGTGTCAAAACTGGCAGATCTCGGGTAGGGGGTCCCGAACTGTGCGTCTAGGCGGATGGTAACAGGAGATAAGGGACACGATGTTTTTACCTGTGTTCGGGCCCTCTCGATGGAGTAATACCCCTCCTGCTTGATTAATATTGATGATATGGGTAGTACAAGAGTAGATCTACCACGAGATCGGAGGCTAAACCCTAGAAGCTAGCCTATGGTATGATTGTTGTTAGATCCTCGGACTAAAACCCTCCGGTTTATATAGACACGGATAGGGTTAGGGTTACACAGAGTCGGTTACAATGGTAGGAGATCTACATATTAGTATCGCCAAGCTTGCCTTCCACGCCAAGGAAAGTCCCATCCGTTACACGGACGAAGTCTTCAATCTTGTATCTTCATAGTCCGAGTCCGCCAGCGGTGATAGTTCGCTATCCGGACACCCCTAATCCAGGACTCCTCGGTAGCCCCAAACCAGGCTCAATGGCGATGAGTCCGTAGCGTGGATTGTCTTCGACATTGCGGCGGGTTCTTCTCCAAATTCCATATACTTGTCGAATAGTGTCCGGCTTCGATAAATGATGCGCTCCTTGGCTTCCACGCCAATTATGGCCATCTTCCACGTGTTTGAATGAATCGAAAAGCCGGGGTATTTTACACTTATCCCCTAGCTGCGCAAATGAGCCGCCTATAAAAGGGACGAGGATCTAGATCTGAGTCACACCAACCACCTCCATGAGCTTTCATAGGGCGCCTTGACAAAAATCCATTCCATCATGGACCGACGTGCTCCTCCTCCTCTCGCTCCCCAGCCCTCGGCACAGAAATTGGGAGAGATGCTCAGTCCGCATAGCGAGCTAGTGACACTCCAAACCAAGGGATTTCTTCCCCGGCCTTCATGGTTCCGGTTCGAGCGGACTTGCCACCTACAAGGGCGGAAAGCAAGCGGAGAGTGTCCCGATCCCTCTAAAGGAGGCGGGTATGCTTTATCTCTTATTTAGTAAGAGGACTCGGATTTCCAATTCATCCGTTTCTCAGGGGCTCTTGGAGTTCTCGGCCTCGGTTGCACCACCTTCGCCTGCCTCCATTTTGCACATCGCGGGCTTCATGGCCCTTTGCAAACTGTTCTTGGCGTCGAGGCTCATCTTGCGTTGTGGAAGAGATTATTCTGCCTTGTACCCGTTCTCATGAGGGGTCAATATATCAAGTGGGCGGAGCCAAACTATGGCGCATCGCCGGGACGGATATCTATCCGGAACCCGAAGAAGCGTCCAAGACCGGCCTTGAATGGTTTTACATGGAGGGCGTCCGCTGCGGATCCTGTTGGATCGGCCTTCCGGAGTTTAGCAACGCCTCCTCTGAGAAGCGCCTAAGCTGGCGCCCATGAGCCCCCAGAGGAAAATGACCGGGGCGTCCTTTACTTGATGAGCCGAATAAGATTCTGGCTCATGCGGATTGACCATGATTGGAGTCATGGCAATCTGCATTATGAGGGGAGTGCAGCCGCTCAATATAGGGGCCACCCATGTGGGACTTCAGCGGGAGGACGATGCCACCCGCCATGGCCGCAAAGGGCGGGATCGGTCACCGAACTGGTGAATACCTTGTCCGCCATGTACAAAGGGAAGAGGAGGATTTTTCGCGTCAATCCATCGAGCAGGTTTTCTTGAATAATCCTCGAAGTTGGGTAAGCAAATATCTTTGTGGCCTGTCCGATCCATGTTCCCGGGCTAAATATCTCATTTCATGATTTCTCGCAGAACTGCGCCGGGCCATGGAGAAGATACACAGCCCGCCCCACAACCCGAGGATCCGGAGCGGTCCCTCGATCCGCCTCGAAGAGGACCCGGATATAAAGGTGGAGCTGATCGACGGGTGTTCCACCAACTTAGCATCGACAATGCTTTGGTTGCCATTACGGCCGACTACCCGGATTATTTCCGGCCTCCCGAACAACCGTGACGAAGTCGGATACCATGACCCACCCATGCTTTACTTCTAATCACCGCGTATTTGATGGTGTTTACGCGGCGGTGCCTTGAGCGGAAGCCGAGCCTGCCGCGCCGTCCAACAAGGGCAGCTCGGCCAGCAAAGGAAAAAGAAGTGCGGTACGACTCGAGGCGTCGCCGCAGCGGTATGATGTGCCATCGTGTTTTAAGGATAGGTTCTGGGAGGCTGCACCGACGCCGTGGTTTTTTCAGAAAAAGCGCTCGTCGGACTGAGTCCGGAGAACTTGCCAATCGTACCTCCGCCAACCAGGCTCAAAAGCCGAGTCCGGAAGGGGGTACAAACACGAGGCGTGCGTCGGATGCTCCTCCAATGGAGGATGCCGACAGACTGTCCGCCACCAAGTCGGAGGTGGAGAGCGCCATGAATCATAGGCGCCGCCGGACTATTCTACGTGATGCATGTTTCTCCCAAGAGGCGTGGGACGCCTTTAGTTCGGGAGAAGCGCACCTCCGTGCCGCTCAAGATGGCTTAGCCAGAGCCACGGAGCAGTATGTGAAAGACATACGGGTAAGGAATTTTGACAGATTATACATGCCAAGAGCCCGAGACTTAAAATAGTTAGGATAACTGATTTAAGGATCATTTGGAATCTGAGTTCTTACCAAAAGAATACCCGTTTGTCCCGGGAGCTTGAAGAGTGCAAGGCCCAACTTGAGGCCGCATTGGCCGCGACCGAGGAAGCCATGAAGACTCCCTCTGGTAATATATGCCCTTCAAAGTAGAAGTAGTTTCGCGAAGTGCGGCGTGTGCATAATCGACATTAACATTGCAGATAGCGCCGGATGGATCCGGACAAGCAACAGCTCTGCGCCAGCTAAAGGCGGCGAGGCGTGCTTACGAGGGTGCGATGGGAGAAAAATAACCTCCAAGATGCCAACACCCAACTGGGTGAGGAACTAAAGGATGTTCGTGCCAGGTTATGCGACTCCGTAAGGAGAATCAGCGGCTTCGTCGCGGCATTTTCAAGAAAGCTTAAACGAACTTTGAAAGAGTTCGGCGAGGAAGGCGACTAACATAAACATGTATGTAGGTGTGATCACAGGTCGTCCTGAGGAGGAGATGCCCAGTTCTTGGTGATCTTCTTCCCGAATCTGCGTCGGCATACTAACGAGTTCGGCGGTGATGAAAAGCGTCGCCAGCCTTGTGGCCATCTATCTCCCTACCCGAAGGCATGGGGGAGCTGGCAGAGCGTCTTCAAGGAGCACGGCGGCGCTTCCGACTATGGAAGATATCGGCATGCCGTCAAGGCGCTAGGGAGGCCTGGGCCATGGTAAAGACGCGGTACATGAAGGCTGACCCAAACCACATGGCCGAGGTCGGACCTGTGGGGCCTGATGGGAAGGAGATCCCTGTAAGCTTAGTGTATGGCCAAGTAGAATTGGCCGCCAAGTATTCCCAGCAAGATTTTAAATTAGATAGCCTATTAGATGGCATTGAGGAGGAATACAATTAGTCGAGTTGACTATGTAATTGAATATGACATGAAAAATGTCTTCTAGTCGGATTGTAGATCGTTTGTCATAGCGGACCTTTTAAGCTCGACCTCGGGACCCAATAGTCCGAGTGTGTCCGAATACCCTCGCGGTTATGTAAGAACCGGGCGTGCATGGAGACAAGGCGTGGGGTCATTATTGTTGTATCGCACAAGTGCCCAACTAGTTATGTTATATTACATGGATAGTAAGAAACATCTTCCAGGAGAATAGTTCCGTTAAGGGTTCCTTTCTCGGAGGCATGCCCTAAAGTGCATGTCCAAACTTCTAAGAAAGGAGAAAATCATCCGGGGCAGATGGTTAAATAGTTAAAATCATCTTTCAGTTCATCGACCGAATATTCCCTTAAGAACGCTAGCTTTCGGCTTCACCCGGTCGAGGTACACATCCGGCTGACCGGCAAGAATAATCGCAGAGGTGCTCCTTTACCACCTAGCCGAACAATCGGGAGCGTGGGGTAAGCACAGAGCCAGCAACCCAGCTTGGCCAAAACTTAAGTCATATCGATGCATATAATGGCGAGTAAAAGGTACATGCGGAAGTTTGACACATGTGTTGGGCATGAAGCCAGATAAATAAGCTTCATTGAAGAAGCCCCGGTATAATGAGTGCGGACAACGCGTCAAGTATGTGTGAACAAAGCGCAAACGAGCCTCTAAAGGCTTCAAGAAGAAGGAGGAGGAAGGAGAGAAATAAAAGACAGCAAAAATAGAAAATGTGGGCGGAGGAAGGAGACGAACTCGAGTCCGGGCGCTTAAGCGTAGAATCTTCGTGAGACGGGCTGCGTTCCATGGGTTCGGCTCGAGTCGGTTATCCAATGCGTTTAGCGAAGGTATGCTCCGCCGTCGGGACCTGGTCGATGATGAAGGACCTTCCCATTTGGGCTTGAGTTTGTCCTTTTTCTTGTCCGGCAGCGTAGAACTAGTTCGCCAACGTTGTAAGCTTTGGCCCGTATTTCCTGCTTTGATATCTTGAGCCTGCTATTGATAAAATGCGGACGAGCTTTTGCCACGTCGCGCTCCTCCTCCAAAGGCGTCCAAACTATCCTGCCGATCGAGCTCGGCTTCTCTTTCTTCATACATGCGCACGCGAGGTAAGTCATGCATTATGTCGCAGGCAAGACTGCCTCTGCGCCAGACACCATAAAAATGGTGTGAATCCGGTAGTACGATTCGGCGTGGTCCGCAGCCCCTAGAGTACGGAGTCGAGCTCCTCAACCCAGTGCGTGTTAGATTCCTTGAGGGACCGCACTAGTATGGGTTTAATGCCGCTCATGATTGGACCGTTTGCTCGCTCGACTTGACCGTTGGTTTGAGGGTGATAGGCCGAGGCGTGTCGAGCTTGATGCCCATGTTTTTGCACCGTAATTTGACCTCGTCGGCCGTGAAGTTGGTGCCGTTATCGGTGATGATCTTGTGGGGGCGCCTAACGGTGCACTACCCCGATATGAAGTCTATCACCGGCCCGGATTCGGCCGTTTTAACGAGCTTGGCCTCTATCCATTTGGTGAATTTATCCACCATGACCAATAGGTATTTTTGCTTGTGGGTTCCTCCTTAAGGGGTCCAACCATGTCAAGCCCCGAACGCGAACGGCCAGTGATGGGTATAGTTTTGAGGGCGGTGGGTGGCATGTGGCTTTGGTTAGCAAAAAGCGGCAACCGACGATCGTTGGACTAAATCCTGCGCATCTGCCGGGCCGTCGGCCAATAAAATCCTGTATGGAAGGCCTTGCCTACAAGGGCCGGGCTGCGGCGTGGTGCCCACCCAGTCCGCATGAATTTCAGCCAGGAGGTTTCGCCCTTCATCTTGAAATACACCTTTGAAGGACTCTGTTGTGCTTTTCTTATAGAGCTCTCCCTCATGGACTTTATAGGCTTTGGATCGCCGTACTATGCAGCGAGCCTCATTTTGGTCTTCGGGAGTTCCTGCCTAGTTAGGTAGGCTAGGAATGGTTCCGCCCACGGGCGATAACCGCCATTATTTCGTATGAGTGTTATCTCGTTGGCGAGCCTCCGATTGTGTCGAGTGTTCGTGTCGAGCGGGCGGTTGGATCCGGATTGTTATTTCCGGACTCCCCTTCCCATAGTACGGATGGCTTGAACAACCGTTCCAGGAAGATGTTGGGCGGGACGGCATCGCGTTTTGCGCCGATGCGTGCCAAACGTCCGCCGCCTGGTTGTTATCCGGGCTATATGAAGAAATTGAGCCCTTCGAACCATGCTGACATTTTTAGGACCGCATTGTGGTACGCTGCCATTTTCGGATCTTTGGCATCAAAGTCTCCGTTTATTTGAGATATCGCGAGGTTGAATCGCGCACCTCTAGGCGTTTAATGCCCATGGAGATCGCCATCCGGAGGCGTGCGAAGGGCCTCGTATTCGCTGCGTTGTTGGAGTCCGTATAGATTATCTCAAGAACGTATTGGACTGTGTCCCGGTTGGGGACGTCGGACGACGCCAGCCCCAGTGCCGCCAACATTTTGGAGCCGTCAAAGTGCATGATCCAATTGGAGTATCGCCGTACTCTTTAGGGAGTTCGCCGTCCATTCGCCACGCAAGTCGGCCAAAACCTGCGACTTAATAGCTCGTCATGGCTTATAGGTTATGTTAAATGGAAGGAGCTCTATGGCCCATTTAGCAGTCCGCCCGTCGCGTCGCGGTTGTTTATAATGTCGTTAAGAGGTACTTGGAGGCTACCGTTATCGAACACTCTTGAAAGTAGTGTCGCAGCTTCCGGATGCCATGAACACCGGTATGCTATCTTTTGATAATGTGGGTACCGGACTTGCATGGAGTTAGGACAAGTGGACACGTAGTAAACCGGTTTTTAAGAGGGAACCGTGTCCGTCCGTTCGCGTTCGACGTCAAGCACCGCTGACGACAACTTGATGTGTTGCGCGATATATAATAGCATTGGTTCGCCCATGTTGGGCGCGCCAGACCGGATTGTTGCCAATATGGCTTTTATTTCTTCGAGTCCGGCCGTGGCGTATCCGTCCACTCGAAGTGTTTGGTGCGCCGGAGGAGGCGGTAAAGGGGTAACGCCTTTTCTCCCAAACGGGAAATAAAGCGGCTTAGACAGAGCTCGGATTTTGGCTGGGTTTGCTTCAATTCCTCTACCGGACACACTGAAGCCCAAGAGCTTTCCGGCTGGACGCCAAGACGCATTTTCGGATTGGGCTTAATGTCATATTTTCGAGATTGTCGAATGTGAGCCTCAAGTCGTCTACTAGAGTTTCGACATGCTTGGATTTGACGACCACGTCATCTACATATGCTTCCACTGTTTTGCCGATCTGGTTTGCGGACATATCCGAATCATGCTTGATATGTTGCGCCGGCGTTTTTAGCCGAAGGGCATTGTGTTGAAGCAAAATGGGCCGTATGGAGTGATGAATGCTGTTGCGGCTTGGTCTGGCTCCGCCATCTTGATTTGGTGGTAGCCGGAGTACGCGTCGAGGAAGCACAATGAGTCGTGTCCTGCTGTAGCGTCGATAATTTGATCAATGCGAGGGAGGGGGAAGGGATCCTTTGGGCAAGCCTTATTAAGGTCTTTGAAATCAACACATAGGTTCCAGGATTTATCCTTCTTTGGTACCATCACCAGATTTGCTAGCCGGTCCGGATGTTTTATATCTCTGATGAATCCGGCTTCCAGAAGTTTGGCTAGCTCCTCTCCCATGGCTGTCTCTTGGATTCGGAAAGCGCCAAGAGCCTGTTTGATGGCTTGAATCCTTTTAGGGTATTTAGGCTGTGCTCGGCCAGCCGACGTGGGATTCCTGGCATGTCTGAAGGGTGCCAGGCAAAAATGTCCCAGTTTTCTCGTAGAAATTCTCGTAGTGCGGCGTCGACATTAGGGTTCAATTGTGCCCCAATGGAGGCCGTCTTTGCAGGGTCCGTTGGGTGGACTTGGAATTTGACTATTTCATCCGCTGGTTTAAAAGAGGTGGACTTGGATCTTTTATCAAGTATCACATCGTCCCTGTTCACCGTGGAGCGCATCGCAGTGAGTTCCTCGGCCGCTAGGGCTTCAGATAGTGCCTCGAGGGCTAGTGCGGCTGTCTTGTTTTCGGCGCGGAGTGCTATGTTCGGATCACTAGCGAGAGTGATGATTCCGTTAGGTCCGGGCATTTTAAGCTTCATGTACCCATAATGGGGTATAGCTTGAAAAATTGTGAATGCCTCTCGCCCTAATAAAGCGTGATATCCGCTGCTGAGCGGGCCACTTGAAATGTGACCTCCTCGGACCTGTAATTGTGCGGCGAGCGAACACTACGTCGATGTGATTTTACCTGCAGCATGCTTCCGGCTAGGGATTATTCCTCTAAAGGTTGTGCTGCTTCGCTCAATGCGGTTCCAGTCTATTTCCATTTTTCGAGGGTTTCCTCGTGGATGAGGTTTAGTCATTGCCGCCATCCATGAGTACCTTAGTAAAGCGAGCCGCCCACTATTGGACCGAGGACCAATGCGGCCGGTGCTCGGGCTGTTGAATTTGGGTTAAATCACTGGCATTAAAGGTAATAGCCGTGTCACTCCATGGATTTGTTGTTGCTACTTGGTAGACTTGACAAGGTTATGGAGTGTTCGTTTCGCATGTTATTTGATCGAAAGTCTCAAGACTGTTAATACCGTCTTGGTGTTCTTTGGGCTGGGATTACGAGGCTAGAAGCTCTTCGCCATTTTGGCCACTGCCGTAGTATCCAACATGCTCAAGGCTATGAGTTGGAGTGGCGCCCTCTGCGCTATGATTTTGCAGGTCCGTTTAGCCAACCCTCCATGACGGTTACATGCCCTTTAGGGGTTTTTGTTTTTGATGTTTAACCACGGTGCTTGGTGATGATGCACCTTTTATTTCGGACAGGTTGTATTGGGGCGGATTATCCCAAAATTTACTTTCGGTTTTCCAAGCACTCTCCATCGCACAAGACTTTTGCACTATGGTCACCAAGTCAGCAAAGCGTGTAATTTCGCGACGACTTATGGCGTTTAGGATTCCCTTGTCCGTGCGATTATTGCGAAAAGTGAGATTACGTCCTCTTCTCGGCAGTCCTTTATCCTGTCCATAACCGGGAGGAATCGGCCCAATAATGATGTCTTGTTTCAGCGGGCTCTTGCGAATTCGGGATAGATCGCTAATGTTTGGGTGGGCGGTGGAACTAGATCCGAACCCCGTCCAATTTAAGACTCGGGGGCGAGAAGTTTCCGCACTTGGAAGTTTGGATTCTTGAATGCTATCCAATGAATCAACCCGCCACCGACTTTAAGTTCGTGGCTTGATCGACATCCGTCCCTCTGCGGGAATCCGCATGGAGGGATCGAATCCGGACGTAGCTAGTCCTTAAGATAGAAGAAGAATCGCCAGATTGCTCCTCTGCCACAAAGCAACATGATGGGTAGCACGGGAGAGTTGATCTCTCGGATCGGTTTTAGGCCCGATTTGGTCATAGTCTGTGGCGACTCCCAGGGCGGCGATGCGATCCAAGAGCTCATTTACGGAGGAGAGCTCGATCGGATCTAACTGCTCGGCAAGTTCCGAGTTAACGCGAAGATTGGTTTCGATGACCCGAGAAGTCATCGTCGGCGCGGTGGCCGAACTGGCGGTCATAAGAAAACCACCTAATCGAAGAGTCTGACCAGTGGCCAAGGCTCCTTTGGTGATAGTATCATCTTTAAAGACGGGATGAGCCATCCTTCCTGACGGCGACGGCACAGAGGAACTCTCAATGAAAGCACCAATGTCGGTGTCAAAACCGGCGGATCTCGGGTAGGGGGTCCCGAACTGTGCGTCTAGGCGGATGGCAACAGGAGACAAGGGACACGATGTTTTTACCCAGGTTCGGGCCCTCTCGATGGAGGTAATACCCTACTCCTGCTTGATT
The DNA here is from genome assembly GCA_021605205.1 of Aegilops longissima. Classification (NCBI taxonomy): domain Eukaryota; kingdom Viridiplantae; phylum Streptophyta; class Magnoliopsida; order Poales; family Poaceae; genus Aegilops; species Aegilops longissima. Next base: position 379,612,193 of record CM038680.1, on the reverse strand, counting down.
AATATTGATGATATGGGTAGTACAAGAGTAGATCTACCACGAGATCGGAGAGGCTAAACCCTAGAAGCTAGCCTATGGTATGATTGTTGTTCGTCCTACGGACTAAAACCCTCCGGTTTATATAGACACCGGATAGGGTTAGGGTTACACAGAGTCGGTTACAATGGTAGGAGATCTACATATTCGTATCGCCAAGCTTGCCTTCCACGCCAAGGAAAGTCCCATCCGTACACGGGACGAAGTCTTCAATCTTGTATCTTCATAGTCCAGGAGTCCGGCCAACGGTGATAGTTCGGCTATCCGGACACCCCCTAATCCAGGACTCCCTCACCTACGATGGGATTACTCACGCACGGCGGTGAGCATCATAAAATTGGTGATGGAGGATGGTTGATGATGACGATGGCGACGGATTCCCCTCTCCGGAGCCCCGAACAGACTCCAGATCAGCCCTCCCAAGGAAGATTAGGGCTTAGCGGTGACTCCGTATCGTAAAACATGACGAATCCTTATCTCCCATTTTTTTCTCCCCGAACGTGAATATATGGAGTTGGAGTTGAGGTCGGTGGAGGTCCAGGGGGCCCACGAGGCAGGGGCGCGCCCCAGGGGGGCGCCCTGCACCCTCGCGGACAGGGTGTGGGCCCCCTAATGTTGATTCTTTCGCCAATATTTTTCATTAATTCCAAAACGTGTCTCCGTGGATTTTCAGATCATTCCGAGAACTTTTATTTCTGCACAAAAATAACACCATGGTAGTTCTGCTGAAAACAGCACCTGTCCGGGTTAGTTCCATTCAAATCATGCAAGTTAGAGTCCAAAACAAGGGCAAAAGTTTTTGGAAAAGTAGATACGTTGGAGACGTATCACCCAGATCTTAGTGTCCTCAAGTGTGCGGTGTTAGGTAATAAGCGATATGACTTGGGGGCTATTATAGCAGGAGGTTACATCTAAATGCTAAAGAGGGAGATTTATTTGGCGGGATTTATGCAACTTGTTTAGCTAATTATCTTTGTGTACCCATGAGAGGGAATGACATTGAGTTGCCCCCCGATTTTCTAGATTACAATGCTATGGTACGCTACCAGTTTCTTGAGAAGAACGAACAGTCCCTCCAGTACCGACTAATCTTTGACAGACGACGTGTTGTCCATATTACCCTTCCTGCTCCTGCCTTCTTTAACTTTCAGGTAAATGGGAGATATTTTATAACCAAAGAGGAGGCATACGAGTATGAGAGAGCAGCGGATGCCGCTTGCCTCCAAAGCAGCTTATAGCGATGGTCAAAGGTAACAAACAACCCCAACTATGATTTCAGATATCATTCGGGCGAGTGGTGGCCCTAGACCAACTTAGGCCAAAAGCCTAAGCTTGGGGGAGTACGTATTTCTCACCAACATTACATTCGTGTTCACACACTCATTTCAGTTGTCGATGTTCATACTTTTTCATTGTATTATCCTTGTTAGTTTATTTCTTTTTCTCACTTTCTTATTGTGTGTTTGAAAAACCTTGAGAAAAAAGTTAGTTGTAGCTTAGTTTACTTTTCATGTTCACTTAGTAGTAGTATTAAAAGAAAACCCAAAAATATTTCTTGTTCTTCCTTTGCTTGTTCGGAGCTTTCCCGTGTAAATAGTTTTTCTCGTTCTTGTTTTACTTTCTTCAGAAAAACAAAAACTCCAAAAACATTTCAGTGTGTTTCTTTGAAATTCTTTTCTTTTCTTTGGGGGTCGAGAGGAGAGGACCACGATGAAAATATTGAGTGGCTCTCATATGCATTATTGTTGATCTAACAAAGAGCCCATATTACCTTGTCTTCTCCTTTGAATAAATGTTGCAGATTCCAGCTTAGTCCAATGCACGTGCACTATTATTATTATCCACACCGTTCGGTCATGCAAGTGAAAGGCAATAATGACGATATATGATGAAATGATTGAGATGAGGAAAAGCTGGTATGAACTCGACATATCTTGTTTTTGTAAATATGATTAGTTCATCGTTCTTGATTCAGCCCATTATGAATGAAACATGTTTGCAATGACAAACAGTGATTATAGTTATTCATGCCATGCTTAATTAGCTAGGAGTTCATAATGGTTCACCTTGCGTGCCAACATGCTTTTAAAATGGTTGTGATGTGGTATGATAGGATGGTATCCTCATTTGAATGATTCGAGTGGCTTGACTTGGCACATGTTCACGCATGTAGTTGAAACAAAATCAACATAGTCTCCACGATATTTATGTTCATGGTGATTTATAACTTACTCATGCTTGCATTCAATGTTGGTTAATCTCAATCCATGTTTATGACTGTTGTCGCTCTCTAGTTGGTCGCTCCTCAACATCTTGCTAGCCTTCACTTGTACTAAGCGGGAATACTGCTTGTGCATCCACTTCCATAAACCCAAAGTTGTTCCATATGAGTCCACCATACCTACCCATATGTGGTATTTACCCGCCGTTCCAAGTAAATTTGCATGTGCCAAACTCTAAGCCTTCAAATGATAATCTGTTTTGTATGCCCGAATCGCTCATGTGGCGACTGGGGGCTGTCAGTATCTTCCATGCTTGGTGGGTTATTCTCATGATGAGTGGACTCCGCTCATCATTCATGAGAAAATGGTTGGTAACCGGGATGCCCGGTCCCATGCTCAAATCAAATCAAAATAATTGCAAACAAAACTCCCCCAGGATTGTTGTTAGTTGGATGGTACCCGTTGTTTCGGACCAGCCGTGGAATGTGCTTGTTGGTGGGTGGGGAGTATAAATTTTACCATTCTGTTTGGGAACCGCCTATAATGTATCTAGTATGGAAGATACTGAGATCTCTTGGTTGTTATGTTGACAATGAAAGGATACTGCTCAAAATATTATTTATCTCTGTTTCAAAAACTCGAGCTCTGGCACCACTTCAAAACCCCGGTTCCCTCTGTGAAGGGCCTATCTATTTACTTTTATTGCCGATTCATCATCCTCTTATAAAAAGCACCAGTTAGAGAGCACCACTGTCATTTGTATGTGTTTTTATTAATTGATATTGAGTATGACTGTGACTGGATCTCTTTTACCATGAATTACAATGTCTAGTCGGTCCTTGATCTTTAGGGATGCTCTGCATTTATGTTTTGCGGTCTCAGAAAGGGCTGGCGAGATACCATTTTGTTATCATATCATGATTGTTTTGAAAAAGTGTTGTCATCCGAGATTTATTATTATTGCTCGCTAGTTGATTATGCCATTGATATGAGTAGATGTGAGACCTAAATGTTATTGTGATTATGGTTAGTTCATAATCTTTGCTGAAAACTTGAATGCTGGCTTTACATATTTGCAACAACAAGATCAAACAGAGTTTGTAAAAGTTTTTGTTTATCACTTCCAGTTTGTCAACTGAATTGCTTGAGGACAAGCAATGGATTAAGCTTGGGGGAGTTGATACGTCTCCATCGTATCTACTTCTCCAAACTTTTTGCCCTTGTTTTGGACTCTAATTTGCATGATTTGAATGGAACTAACTCGGACTGACGTTGTTTTTAGCAGAATTGCCATGGTGTTATTTTTGTGCAGAAATAAAAGTTCTCGAAATGACCTGAAACTTCATGGAGAGTAGTATTTTTGGAATTAATAAAAATATTGGCGAAAGAATCAACCAGAGGGGACGCGCCCAGGGGGCGCACCCCCTTGTCTTGTGGGTCCCACGAAGCTCCACCGACCTCAACTCCAACTCCATATATTCATGTTCCGGGAGAAAAAATAGGACAGAAGGATTCATCACGTTTTACTATACGGAGCCGCCGCCGCCTCTTGTTCCACCTCGGGAGGGCGGATCTCGAGTCCTGTTTTGGGCTCCGGAGAGGGGAAATCGTCGCTGTCGTCATCAGCAACCATCCTCCATCACCAATTTCATGATGCTCACTGCAGTGCGTGAGTAATCCCATCGTAGGCTTGTTGGACGGTGATGGGTTGGATGAGGTTTACCATGTAATCGAGTTAGTTTTGTTAGGGTTTGATCCCTAGTATCCACTATGTTCTAAGATCGATGTTGCTATGACTTTGTTATGCTTAATGCTTGTCACTAGGGCCCGAGTGCTATGATTTCAGATCTGAACCTATTATGTTTTCATTAATATATTTGTGTTCTTGATCCTATCTTGCAAGTTATAGTCACCTACTACGTGTTATGATCCGGCAACCCTGGAGTGACAATAGTTGGGACACTTCCCGGTGATGATCGTAGTTTTAGGAGTTCATGTGTTCACTAAGTGCTAATGCTTTGGTCCGGTTCTCTATAAAAAGGAGGCCTTAATATCCCTTAGTTTCCAATAGGACCCCGCTGCCACGAGAGGGTAGGACAAAAGATGCCATGCAAGTTCTTTTCCATAAGCACGTATGACTATATTCGGAATACATGCCTATACATTATATTGATGAATTGGAGCTAGTTCTGTGTCACCCTAGGTTATAACTGTTGCATGATGAATGCCATCCGACATAATTATCCATCATTGATCCATTGCCTATGAGTTCGTTTCATATTGATCTTTGCTAAGTTACTTCTCCATTGCCTATGAGTTCGTTTCAAATTGATCTTTGCTAAGTTACTTCTCCATTGCCACTGTTACGATTACTGCAAAACTGCTACTGTTACTTTTGCCACCATTACCGTTACTTCCATACTACCTTGCTACTAAATACTTTGCTGCAGATATTAAGTCTTTCAGGTGTGGTTGAATTGACAACTCGGCTGCTAATATTTGAGAATATTCTTTGGCTCCCCTTGTATCGAATCAATAAATTTGGGTTGAATACTCTACCCTTGAAAACTATTGCAATCCCCTATACTTGTGGGTTGTCACCTACGGGTCCAGGCTTCTTCTCTCTCGTTGATCTTCAATACAATGTTCTCCTTGATGTTCTTGGAGTTCTATTCGATGTAATCAATTTTTGCGGTGTGTTTGTTGGGATCCGTTGAATTGTGAGTTTATGATCAGATTATCTATGAATATTATTTGATTCTTCTCTGAACTCTTTTATGCATGATTATTATAGCTTTGTAGTTCTCTCCGATCTATTGATTTGGTTTGGCCAAGTAGATTGATTTTTCTTGCAATGGGAGAGCTGCTTTGTAATGGGTTGGATCCCGCGGTGCTCAATCCTAGTGACAGAAAGGGACATGACATGTATTGTATCGTTGCTATTAAGGATAAAAAGATGGGGTTTATTCATGCGTGAGTTTAGTTTGTCTACATCATGTCATCTTGCTTAAGGCGTTACTCCGTTCTTTATGAACTTAATACTCTAGATGCAAGCTCGAGATGTGTGGAGTAATAATAGTAGATGCAGTTAGGAGTCAGTGTACTTGTCTCGGACATAATGCATGTATACATGATCATTGCCTTAGATATCGTCATGACTGTTTCCTTTTCTATCAATTGCCCAACAGTAATTTGTTTACCCACCGTATGCTATTTTCTCGAGAGAAGCCTCTAGTGAAAACTATGGCCCCCGGGTCTATCTAAATCATATATTAAAATCCAAAAATATATTGTTGCACTTTTTATTCTGTTATTTTATTTTGTGTTTTATTTATCCATCTACCACTACAAGATTTGATCATAAACTCAAACTTCATCAGATCCCAACAAACACACCACAAAAAGTCATTAAATCAAATAGATCTCCAAGAGACCATTGTATTGAGAATCAAAGAGAGAGAGAGAGAGAGAGAGAGAGAGAGAGAGAGAGAGAGAAAGCCATCTAGCTACTTCCTACGGACCCATGGGTCAATGGTGGACTACTCACGCATCATCGGAGAGGCACCAATGAGGATGATGAACCCCTCCGTGATGGTGTAGATTGGATCTCGTGGTTCTAGAACTTGCGGTGGTTGCAATTGTGTTTCATCTGCTCCCCTAGGGTTTCTGGATTTTCTGGGGATTTATAGAGCGAAGAGGCGGTGGAGGAGACCCCGGTGGGACCGACAACCCATCAGGGCAGGCTAGGGGCCTCTAGCGCGCCCTAGTGGGTTGTGGTCCCCACAGGCCAACCCCCAGGTTCTTCCTTGGCCTCCAAGGTGTCTTCTGGTCCAAAAAAATCTCCAAAAAAATTCGTGGCATTTGGACTTCGTTTGGTACCGATATTCTACAAAGTAAAAAACAAGCAAAAACCAGCAACTGGCACTGGGCACTACGTCAATAGTTTAGTCCCAATAAATGATATAAAGTTGCTATAAAATGATTGTAAAACACCCAAGAATGATAATATAACAGCATGGAACAATAAAAATAGATAGATACGTTGGAGACGTATCAGCATCCCCAAGCTTAATTCATGCTTGTCCTCGAGTAGGTAACTGATAAATACAGAATTTTTGATGTGGAATGTTGCCTAACATGTTCATCACGTATTCTTTTTCTTTTGTAGCATGGACATTTGGACTTTTATATGATTCAAAGCAATAGTCTAGTTTTGACACAAAGACTTCAATATTGAAGCATATCAGCAAGCAACCATGTCTTTCAAAATATCAACACTAAAGAAACCTATCCCTAGCCCATCATGCTCAATCATTGATCCATTCACGAAGCGAACTCAAATATTAGATACATCCAATGCTCAAGTACGATCATGGTGCCCCCTAGTTGGTGCTTTAAAAGAGAAGATGGAGACTCAAATAAAAATTGCATAAGGTATAGATAGGCCCTTCGTCGAGGGAAGTAGGGATTTGTAGAGGTGCTAGAGCTCAAAGCAAAAAAATGAGAGATAAAAACATTTTCAGGGGCATGCTTTTCCTGTCAACGAAAACAATCGAGAAGTTCCCAATAATTTTCATACTAGATATATCATAGGCGGTTCCCAAACAGAAAATAAAGTTTATTCTTTTTTCCACCATTCTTTCACACTCCTGGCTACTATCCATACCAACACTTTCCAAAGAATGTACTATTTGACAATATTAGTAAAATTCTTTCTCATTTCGAGACTGGGCATCCCTATTACCGCCATACTCTCGTGCAATGACAATGAATAAACACTCATCTTTAGAATAACACATCTAGCATGGAAAAATATTAGCCACCCCCTGCCGCTTCATGAGCGGTACGAGCACACAAAAAGGAAATTTATTTTGAAAACTAGAGTTGGCACATACAAATTTGCTTAGAACGGCATGGAAATACCGTATATAGGTAGGTATGGTGGACTCATATGGCAAAACTAGGTTTGAGGATTTTGGATGTGCAAGTAGTATTTCTACTTAGTACAAGTGGAGGCTAGCAAATAGATTGAGAAGCAACCAACCAAGAAACATATTGATAAAAGTGGGATTGGCGAGGTCAAGACTTTAAGTAGCGATGAACCCACTCTTTTGGATTTCAAGGACTTTAATTATGATAATTGCTCTTTGATTGATTTTATTTCCTTGTTTCAATCCATGCTTAATTCACCTCATGCTTATAGTCAAAATAAATCTTTCACTAAACATATTGTTGATGCTATGATAAAATCTTTTGAAGAAAAACTTGAGTTGGAAGTTTCAATCCCTAGAAAGCTTTATGATGAGTGGGAACCTACTATAAAAATTAATATTAAAGATTATGAGTGCTATGATTTATGTGCTTTGGGTGCTACTGTTTCAACTATTCCAAAAACTCTATGTGATGTATTAGGTTTCCATGAATTTGATGATTGTTCTTTAAATTTGCATCTAGAGGATTCCTCTATTAAGAAACCCTTTGGAAGGATTAATGATGTTCTTATTGTTGCAAATAGGAATTATGTGCCTATATATTTCATTGTGCTTGATATAGATTGCAATCCTACATGCCCTAGTATTCTTGGTAGACCTTTCCTTAGAACAAATTGGTGCAATTATTGATATGAAAGAAGGGAACATTAGATTTCAATTTCCTTTTAAGGAAGATGGAACACTTTCCAAGAAAGAAAATTAAGTTGTCATATGAATATATTATGAGGGCTACTTTTAGATTAAATACCAAATATGACAATACCTAGATCTATTGCAATATGCCTAGCTAGGGGCGTTAAACAATAGCGCTTGTTGGGAGGCAACAAATTTTATTTTGTATTTTTTGTTTTTGCTTCAGTTTTTCAGTAAATACACATTATTACTTCTCTAGTGATTGTTTTTTAGTGTTTCAGTTAGTGTTTGAGCCAAGTAAGAACTTTGGGATGGTCTATGGTGATAGTTGATTTGATCTTGGTGAAAAACAGAAACTTTTGAGCTCATTGCCGGAAATTTAGAAAATCACATAAGCATGATTTTGATCTAAAATTTTTACACAAGATTTATGTACAAATTGCCCAGGTTTTTGTAAATTTTCAGAATGTATGGAGTTACAAAAGTATACGAAATTTCCAGATTATTACAGACTGGTCTGTTTTTGACAGATTCTGTTTTCTATGTGTTGTTTGCTTATTTGATGAATGTATGGGTAGTATCGGGGGGTATGAACCATGGAGAAGTTGGAATCCAATAGATATAATACCAATATAAATTTAGAATGAGTTCACAACAGTACAAAAAGTGGTGATTTATTTTATTAGACTAACGGACCTTATGAGTTTTCTGTTGAGTTTTGTGTTGTGAAGTTTTCAAGTTTTGGGAAAAGTTTTGATGGACCACGAAATAAGGAGTGGAAAAAGCCTAAGCTTGGGGATGCCCAAGGAATCCCAATGTAATATTCATGGAAAACCAAGCATCTAAGCTTGGGGATGCCCCGGATAGCATCTCCTCTTTTCTCTTCAACCCATCGGTAAATTTACTTGAGGCTATATTTTTATTCACCACATGATATGTGTTTTGCTTGGAGTTTCTTGTATGATATGAGTCTTTGCTTTTTAGTTTTCCACAATCATCCTTGCTATACACACCTTTTGAGAGGGACACACATTAATCATGAATTTATTAGAATACTCCATGTGCTTCACTTATATCTTTTGAGCTAGGTAGTTGCTCTAGTGCTTCACTCATCTTTTTAGAGCACAACGATGGTTTTATTTTGAAGAAATTGATGAACTCTCATGATTCACTTATATTATTTTGAGAGTATTAAAACAGTATGGTAATTTGCTTAGGTTATGAATTTGGTCCTAATATGATGGGCATCCAAGAGGGATATAATAAAAACTTTCATAAAGAGAATTGAATATATGAGAAGTTTGATTCCTTGCATTTGTTTTGAGATATAAAGATGGTGATATTAGAGTCATGCTAGTGAATAATTGTGGATTGGTACGAATACGTGTGTTAAAGTTTGTGATTCCCAAAGCATGCACGTATGGTGAACCGTTATGTGATGAAGTTGGAGCATGGTTTATTTTTTGATTGTCTTCCTTATGAGTGGCGATCGGGGAAGAGCGATGGTCTTTTCCTACCAATCTATCCCATAGGAGCATGCGTATTAGTACTTTGCTTTGATGACTAATAAATTTTTGCAATAAGTATGTGAGTTCTTTATGACTAATGTTGGGTCCATGGATTATACATACTCTCACCCTTCCACCATTGCTTACCTCTCTAGTACTGTGCAACTTTCGCCGGTGCATTAAACCCACCATATACCTTTCCTCAAAACAACCACCATACCTACCTATTATGGCATTTCCATAGCCATTCCGAGATATATTGGCATGCAACTTCCACCGTACCGTTTGTTATGACACATACCATCATTGTCATATTGTTGTGCATGATCATGTAGATCATTGCATATCTCGGTACACCACCGGAGGCATTCATATAGAATCATATAGTATCGAGTTGTAATTCTCGAGTTGTAAGTAAATAAAGTGTGATGATCATCATTATTAGAGCACTATCCCATGTGAGGAAAGGATGATGGAGGCTATGATTCCCCCACAAGTCGGGATGAGACTCCGGATGAAAAATAAAAAAAATGAAAAAAAGAGGCCAAAGAGCCCAAACAAAAAAAGAGAGAAAAAGAGAGAAGGGACAATGTTACTATCCTTTTTCCACACTTGTGCTTCAAAGTAGCACCATGTTCTTCATATAGAGAGTCTCCTATTTTGTAACTTTCATATATTACTAGTGGGAATTTTTCATTATAGAACTTGCTTGTATATTCCAATGATAGGCTTCCTCAAATTACCCTAGGTCTTCGTGAGCAAGCAAGTTGGATGCACACCAACTTAGTTTTCTTTTGAGCTTTCATACACTTATAGCTCTAGTGCATCTGTTGCATGGCAATCCCTACTCACTTGCATCGATATCAATTGATGGGCATCTCCATAGTCTGTTAATTTGCCTAGTTGATGTGAGACTTTCTCATTTTTGTCTTCTCCTCATAACCTCCGCCATATTCTTTTCCACCTATAGTGCTACATACATGGCTCACGCTCATGTATTGCGTGAAAGTTGAAAAAGCTTGAGAACATTAAAAGTATGAAACAATTGCTTGGCTTGTAATCGGGGTTGTGCATGATGAAGATAGAGCATAGCCAGACTATATGATTTTGTAGGGATAACTTTCTTTGGCCATGATATTTTCAGAAGACATGATTGTTTTATTTAGTATGCTTGAAGTATTATTGTTTTTATGTCAATATTAAACTTCTGTTTTGAATCTTATGGATCCGAACATTCATGCCACAATAAAGAAAAATACATTGATAAATATGTTAGCATCACATCGAAAATTCTGGTTTTATCATTTACCTACTCGAGGATGAGCAGGAGTTAAGCTTTGGGATGCTTGATACGTCTCCAACGTATCTATAATTTTTCGATTGTACCATGCTATTATATTATCTATTTTTGATGTTTTATATGCATTAATATGCTATTTTATATTATTTTTGGGACTAACTTATTAACCTAGTGCTCAGTGCCAGTTTCTGTTTTTTCCTTGTTTTTGACTTCTACATAAAAGGAATATCAAACGGAGTCCAAACGGAATAAAACTTTACGATGTTTTTTCTTGGACCAGAAGAAACCCACAAGACTTGGAGAGGAGGCGGGAAGCCCTACAGGGAGGCCATAAGCCGTATGGGCGTGCCCCAGGGGGGCTCCCCCAGGGCTTGTGGGCCCCATGTGGACCTTCCAACCCTAATTCCATTTCTATAAATACCCAAATATTCCCCCTACACGAGAGGGCACACCAAAAATAATTTTCTGCCATCGCAAGCTTCTGTTCCCATGAGATCCCATCTTGGCGCCTTCTCCGGCACTCCGGCGGAGGGGGATTCGATCACGGAGGGCCTCTACACCAAACTTGTTTCCCTTCCGATGATGTGTGAGTAGTTTACCACAGACCTACGGGTCCATAGCTAGTAGCTAGATGGCTTCTTCTCTCTCTTTGATCTTCAATACAATGTTCTCCTCAATGTTCTTGGAGATCTATTCGATGTAATCTTCTTTTGTGGTGCGTTTGTTTAGATCCAATGAATTGTGGATTTATGATCAGATTATCTATGAATATTATTTGAGTCTTCTCTAAACTCTTTTATGCATGATTGATATAGCTTTGTATTTCTCTCCGAACTATCGATTTGGTTTGGCCAACTAGATTGGTTTTTCTTGCAATGGGAGAGATGCTTTGTGATGGGTTCAAACTTGGGGTGTCCTCACCCAGTGAAAAAAGGGCATTGAGGCACGTATTGTATTGTTGCCATTAAGGATAAAAAGATGGGGTTTATATCATACTGCTTGAGTTTAATACTCTAGATGCAGGCATGAGTTGGTCGATGTATGGAGTAATAGTAGTAGATGCAGAATTGTTTTGGTCTACTTGTCACGAACGTGATGCCTATATGCATGATCATTGCCCTAGATATCATCATAACTATGCGCTTTTTCTATCAATTGATCAATAGTAATTTGTTTACCCGCCGTATGTTTTCTTCAAGAGAGAAGCCTCTAGTGAAACCTATGGCCCCCGGGTCTATTTTCCATCATATATTTTTAGATCTATAAAACAAAAACTCCAAAAATACCTTGATGTACTTTATTTATATTTACTTTAGTTTGCTCTTTTATTTATCTTTTATACCTATCTCTATTAGATCTCACTCTTGTTCGTGACCGTGAAGGGATTGACAACCCCTTTTTCGCGTTGTGTGCAAGTGTTTGTTAGTTTGTGCAGGTGCATATATTGGAGACTTGCTTGTGCGTCCTACTGGATTGATACCTTGGTTCTTAAAGAGGGAAATTCTTATCTCTACTTTGTTGCATCACTCTTTCCTCTTCAAGGAAAAAATCAACGCAAACTCAAGAAGTAGCAGTTCTCTCCCCAATATGTTGCCCCTCCCTCTTTGTGTGTTGTCCTTTGATCCTCTCCCTCCAATGCATTGTGCAGCAGCTTACATACATCATAGGGAAGATGACTAGATGTTAGGAGCAACAACCAGCAATAAAGCAAAGCATTATATATCATATACTCATATGTAAATTCACAAATTGTAATATGAATCTTATCTCATTGGCTATGGCTCATAGTGTTCTCCCTTTCCTAGCTTTGCCAAATTGAATGAGCAATCAAAGCAAACTAGCAAAGTAACAAACAAGCAATGCAAGAGGCAGATCATATCACAAGTTCACAACTTCACAAGTAGAAGCAAGCATATTACATAACAAATAAAAGTCTTAAACTTCCTTAGTTCTACCAAACGGTCATACCAAAGTAACACGACCACGATCCGCGATAGTCTCACCACTCCATCATAGTCTCTTATATAACAAATAACAAACGAAAGACAAATGCATGAATGCAAATGCATGATAATTTGATCAATGCCTCTCAATCATCCTCATACTCAATCTCTTCTTCATCCACCATCTCTTCATCACCATCGGATTCAAACTCCTCCTCCTCAGGGTCTCTCACTCTTGCACTCCTACGAAGTTGGAGTTCCTCTTATGCTCCCATTGCTTCACCAAGTAGATCCCATGATATACCCGTACCAGGATGGACATCCCCATCCTCCTCATCAAAATAAACAACATTTGCATGATTATCCCCTCCTTCAAATAGAAATCCTTGAGCTTCGGCAGCATCGGTGTTGATGTGCACATTCCATTTTTTCTTCTCCAGGGGCTTTTGTTTCATAGACAACATTCTATTATTGAACCTTATGAAGACCAAATTATTGCATCTTTCCGTTGTGAGCCTATTTCTTCTCTTGGTATGTATCTACAATTACATATTAAAGCTAAAGTTAAACATAACATGAGAGAATGTTAGAGAGAAAAATGAGATTGGACAAACAAGTAGAGAGAGGATATACCGATTCAAAGGCGCTCCAGTTTCTTTCACAGCCAGAAGAGCTAGAGGTCAGAGAGAGGATTCTCACAGCCATGTCCTTCAAGTTGGTGTTTCTCCACAATAAAGCTTCCACCAACCAACTACCACAAAAATGAGCAACATTTAGCATCAATAATTGGATAAAAAATAGCAGTGGGCAAGCAACATACACTAGCAAAGAGCCTCCAAAGACAAAGAATAACAACATATAGCAGCAACAGCATGCACAACAACAGTAGCAGCATACACAGCAACAACAGCTATAGCAGCAAGCCAGCAGCAGCTATAGCAACAACATCTAGAGCAGCAACAAAGCAGTAGCAATGCAAGGGCACCAGAAGCAAGCAAATACTAATATAACTAGGCTATAGCTCTTATTTTCACAAGTTGTTGCTGGCCTCTTCCTAAATGGTCCTTCTTTGTTTTCATATTTCAGAAATTCATCATTAACAACCAACATGCAAGTATCTGGATCATTCACAAAGTATTGTTCTACACACTCCTAGAAGCCTTCATTTGCAATGGTAAAGATGGAGCTATCCGCATAACTATAGTGTGAGTTCAACACATATGCGGCCATGTGCAATGGTGAATCAAGCCTTCCATTCATCTTCTTGTCAACAATAGCCATAGTATCTTTGTAGTTCCTCTCCAAGTTGCTAAATGCATCCTTCATCTCCCTCTCGGCCTTCACCAACTCTCCATAGAGCCAAGCCATTGATGGCTTAATATCCCCATCAGCCAAACAAAGAACTCTCACCAATGGCTCAAACACATTTATGCATAGGAGCACACCGTTCCAAAAGTTAGCATCCATCACCGTTGTCGTTGCATCCTTGCCTTTCTTTGTTTTCACATGACTCATCTCTTCCCAAGCTCTTTCAATCACCATACACCTTAAAGCATCTTTCTTCTCCAACAAACTTTGCAAAGTAAGAAAAGGGAAGCAAATCTTGTCACCCCCGGCCTTATGATATCTCTCCTTTTTATAGCAACCCTCATCAATGCCAAAGTCTTGTGATGAGCATAGATGAAGCTGGTCAGTGGCGGAGACAAGCCTATGGCAACTAGGGCTATAGCCCTAGGTGCTGGGGAACGTAGCAGAAATTCAAAATTTTCCTGCGTATCACCAAGATCTATCTATGGAGAAACTAGCAACGAGGGAAGGAGAGTGCATCTACATACCCTTGTAGATCGCTAAGCGGAAGCGTTCAAGAGAACGGGGTTGAAGGAGTCGTACTCGTCGTGATCCAAATCACCGGAGATCCTAGTGCCGAGCAGACGGCACCTCCGCGTTCAACACACGTACAGCCGGTGGCGTCTCCCACGCCTTGATCCAGCAAGGAGAGAGGAGAGGTTGAGGAAGACTCCATCCAGCAGCAGCACAACGGCATGGTGGTGATGGAGGAGCGTGGCAATCCCGCAGGCTTCGCCAAGCACCAAGGGAGAGGAGGAGGAGGAGGCAGGCTGCGCTGGAGAGGAGGCTCTCGTGTGTTATGGGCAGCCCCTAGGCCTCATATATATAGGGGAAGGGGAGGGCTGCGCCCCTCTAGGGTTTCCACCCCCTAGGGGTGGCGGCCAGCCCTAGATGGGTTTTTGGGGGCGGCCAAGAGGGAGAGAGGGGCGCCCACTAGGTGGGCCTTAAGGCCCATCTGAACTAGGGTTTGCCCCCTCCCACTCTCCCATGCGCCTTGGGCCCCTTGTGGGGGGCGCACCAGCCCTCCTAGGGGCTGGTCCCTCCCACACTTGGCCCACACAACCTTCAGGGCAGGTGGCCCAACTTGGTGGACCCGGACCCTCCCGATGGTCCCAGACATTACCGATATCGCCCAAACTTTTCCGGTGACCAAAACAGGACTTCCATATATAAATCTTTACCTCCGGACCATTCCGAACTCCTCGTGACGTCCGGATCTCATCCGGGACTCAACAACATTCGGTAACCACATACAAACTTCCTTTATAACCCTGCGTCATCGAACCTTAAGTGTGTAGACCCTACGGGTTCGGGAACCATGCAGACATGACCGAGACGTTCTCCGGTTAATAACCAACAGCGGGATCTGGATACCCATGTTGGCTCCCACATGTTCCACGATGATCTCATCGGATGAACCACGATGTCAAGGACTCAATCGATCCCGTATACAATTCCCTTTGTCTAGCGGTATTGTACTTGCCCGAGATTCGATCGTTGGTATACCGATACCTTGTTCAATCTCGTTACCGGCAAGTCTCTTTACTCGTTCCATAACACATCATCCCGTGATCAACTCCTTGATCACATTGTGCACATTATGATGATGTCCTACCGAGTGGGCCCAGAGATACCTCTCCGTTTACACGGAGTGACAAATCCCAGTCTCGATTCGTGCCAACCCAACAGACACTTTCGGAGATACCTGTAGTGCACCTTTATAGCCACCCAGTTACATTGTGACGTTTGGTACACCCAAAGCATTCCTACGGTATCCGGGAGTTGCACAATCTCATGGTCTAAGGAAATGATACTTGACATTATAAAAGCTTTAGCATACGAACTACGATCTTTGTGCTAGGCTTAGGATTGGGTCTTGTCCATCACATCATTCTCCTAATGATGTGATCCCGTTATCACCGACATCCAATGTCCATGGTTAGGAAACCGTAACCATCTATTGATCAACGAGCTAGCCAATAGAGGCTTGCTAGGGACAAGGTGTTGTCTATGTATCCACACATGTATTTGAGTTTCCTATCAATACAATTATAGCATGGATAATAAACGATTATCATGAACAAGGAAATATAATAATAACTAATTTATTATTGCCTCTAGGGCATATTTCCAACAGTCTCCCACTTGCACTAGAGTCAATAATCTAGTTCACATCGTCATGTGATTAACACTGATAGGTCACATCGCCATGTGACCAACACCCAAAGAGTTTACTAGTGTCTGTAAACTAGTTCACATCATCATGTGATTTAGACTCAATGAGTTCGATGTTTTGATCATGTTTTGCTTGTGAGAGAGGTTTTAGTCAACGGTTTTAGTCAACGGTCCGAACCTTTCAGATCCGTGTGTGCTTTGCAAATTTCTAGGTCATATTATAAATGCTGCTTCCACGCTCCACTTGGATCTATTCCAAATGGTTGCTCCACTATACGTATCCGGTTTGCTACTCAGAGTCACTCGGATAGGTGTTAAATCTTGCATCGACGTAACCCTTTACGCCGAACTCTTTATCACCTCCATAATCGAGAAACATGTCCTTATTTACTCCAAGGACAATTTTGACCATGTCCAATGATCCATTCTGGATCATTCTTGTACCCTTGACCGACTCATGGCAAGGCACACTTCCGGTGCGGTACACAAGATAGCATACTATAGAGCCTATGTACGAAGCATAGGGGCGACCTTCGTCCTTTCTCTCTTTTCTGCCGTGGTCGAGCTTTTAACTCTTAACTTCATACCTTACAACTCAGGCAAGAACTCCTTCTTTGACTGATCCATCTTGAACACTTTCAATATTATGTCAAGGTATGTGCTCATTTGAAAGTACTATTGAGCGTTTTTTATCTATCCTCATAGATCTTGATGCTCAATGTTCAAGTAGCTTAATCCAGGTTTTCACTTGAAAAACACTTTTCAAATAACCCTATATGCTTTCCAGAATTTCTACATCATTTCTGATCAACAATATGTCAACAACATATACTCATCAAAAATTCTATAGTGCTCCCACTCACTTCTTTGGAAATGCAAGTTTCTCATAAACTTTGTATAAACCCAAAATCTTTGATCATCTCATCAAAGTGCACATTCCAACTCCGAGATGCTTACTCCAGTCCTTAGAAAGGATCATTGGAGCCAAGATACCTTTTAGCATCCTTAGGATCGACAAAACTTTCGATTGTATCACATACAACCTTTCCTTCTGGCCGGTAAGGAAACTCGTTTTGACATCCATTTGCCAGATTTCATAAATGCAGCAAATGCCAACCTGATTCCGACGGACTTAAGCATCGCTACGGATGAGAAAATCTCATCGTAGTCAACTCCTTGAACTTGTGAAAAAACTCTTCGCCACAAGTCGAGCTTCAGAGATGGTGACATCACCATACACGTCCGTCTTCTTCTTAAAATCCATTCATCTCAATGGCTTGCCGATCATCGGCAAGTCCACCAAAGTCCATGCTTTGTTCTGATACATGGATCCTATCTCGGATTTCATGGCTTCTAACCATTTGTCGGAATCCGGGCCCACCATCGCTTCTCCATAGCTCGTAGGTTCATTGTTGTCTAGCAACATGACCTTCAAGACAGGATTGCGTACCACTCTGAAGTAGTACGGATCCTTGTCACCCTACGAGGTATGTCAGTGACTTGATCCGAAACTTCATGATCACTAGCATAAGCTTCTACTTCAATTGGTGTAGGTGCCACGGAACAACTTCCGTGCCTGCTACACACTAGTTGAAGTGATGGTTCAATAACCTCATCAAGTCTCCACCATCCTCCCACTCAACTTTTCGAGACGAACTTTTCCTCGAGAAAGGACCCGATTCAAGAAACAATCCCTATTGCTTCCGGATCTGAATTAGGAGGTATACCCAACTGTTTTGGGTGTCCTATGAAGATGCATTTTGTCCGCTTTGGGTTCGAGCTTATCAACCTGAAACTTTTCCACATAAGCGTCGCAGCCCCAAACTTTCAAGAAACGACAACTTATGTTTCTCCAAACGGTGTCGTCTCAACGGAATTACGTGGTGCCCTATTAAAGTGAGTGCGGTTGTCTCTAATGCCTAACCCATGAACGATAGTGGTAATTCGATAAGAGACATCATGGTACGCACCATATCCAATAAGGTGCAACTATGATGTTCGGACACACCATCACACTATGGTGTTGCAAAGTGTATTAATTGTGAAACAATTTGCACAATGTCTTAATTGTGTGCCAAAACTCAGAACTCAGATATTCATCTCTATGATCATATCATAGACATTCTATCCTCTTGTCACGAAGATCTTAAACTTCACTCTGAAATTACTTGAACCATTCAATAATTCAGACTTGTGTTTCATCAAGTAAATACACTCAAGATCTACTTAAATCATCCGTGAAGTAAGAACATAACGATATTCATCAGATGCCTCAAAGACTCATTGGACTGCACACATCAAAATGTGTTACTTCCAACAAGTTGCTATCTTGTTCCATCTTCTCAAACCGAGGCTTTTCACCATCTTGTCCATGTGGTATGATTTGCATATCTCAAGTGATTCAAAATCAAGTGAGTCCAAACGATCCATCTGCATGGAGTTTCTTCATGTGTATACACCAATAGACATGGTTCGCATGTCTCAAACTTTTCAAAAGCGAGTGAGTCTAAAGATCCATCAACATGGAGCTTCTTCATGCTTTATACCAATATGACTTACATGGCGATGCCACAAGTAAGTGGTACTATCATTACTATCTTATTTTTGGCATGAAAATGTGTATCACTACGATCGAGATTCAATAAACCATTCCTTTAGGTGCAAGACCATTGAAGGTATTATTCACATAAATAGAGTAACCATTATTCTCCTTAAATGAATAACAGTATTGCGATAGACATAATCCAATCATGTCTATGCTCAACGCAAACACCAAATAACAATTATTTAGGTTTAACATCAATCTCGATGGTAGAGGGAGCGTCGATGCTTGATCACATCAACCTTGGAAACACTTCCAACACATATCGTCACTCACCTTTAGCTAGTCTCCGCTTATTCCGTAGCCTTTTATTTGAGTTACTAACACTTAGCAACCGAACCGGTATCTAATATCCTGGTGCTACTAGGAGTACTAGTAAAGTACACATTAACATAATGTATATCCAATATACTTCTATCGACCTTGCCACCTTCTCATCTACCAAGTATCTAGGGTAATTCTGCTCCAAAGGCTGTTCCCCTTATTACGAAGCACTTAGTCTCGGGTTTGGGTTCAACCTTGGGTTTCTTCACTAGAGCAGCAACTGTTTTGCCGCTTCATGAAGTATCCCTTGTTGCCCTTGCCCTTCTTGAAACTAGTGGTTTTACCAACCATCAACAATTGATGCTCCTACTTGACTTCTACTTTCGCGGTGTCAAACATCGCGAACACTTCAAGGATCATCATATCTATCCCTGATATGTTATAGTTCATCACGAAGCTCTAGCAGCTTGGTGGCAATGACTTTGGAGAAACATCACTATCTCATCAGGAAGATTAACTCCCACTCGATTCAAGTGATCATTGCACTCAGACAATCTGAGCACAAACTCAACGATTGAGCTTTTCTCTCTTAGTTTGCAGGCTTAGAAAATCGTCGGAGGTCTTATACCTCTTGACGTGGGCACGAGCTTGAAATCCCAATTTCAGCCCTCGAAACATCTCATATGTTCCGCGACGTTTCGAAAAACGTCTTTGGTGCCTCAACTCTAAACTGTTTAACTGAACTATCACGTAGTTATCAAAACGTCTATGTCCGATGTTCGTAACATCCACAAACGACGTTTGGGGTTCAGCACACTGAGTGGTGCATTAAGGACATAAGCTTTCTACTGTCGCATAATCGCTCTCGTCAACTTTCAACTATATTTTCTCTAGGAACATATCTAAATAGTGGAACTAAAGCGAGCTTCGACATAATTTGCAAAAGGTCTTTTGACTATGTTCAAGATAATTAAGTTCATCTTATGAACTCCCACTCAGATAGACATCCCTCTGGTCATCTAAGTGATTACATGATCCGAGTCAACTAGGCCGTGTCCGATCATCACGTGAGACGGACTAGTCATCATCGATGAACATCTTCATGTTGATTGTATCTACCATACGACTCATGCTCGACCTTTCGGTCTCTGTGTTCCGAGGCCATGTCTGTACATGCTAGGCTCGTCAAGTTAACCCTAAGTGTATTGCGTGTGTTCCGAGGCCATGTGCAGACATGCTAGGCTCGTCAACACCCGTTGTATGTGAACGTAAGAATCCATCACACCCGATCATCACGTGGTGCTTAGAAGCGACGAACTTTTGGCAACGGTGCACAGTTAGGGGAGAACACTTCTTGAAATTGTTATAAGGGATCATCTTATTTACTACCGTCGTTCTAAGTAAACAAGATGCATAAACATAATAAACATCACATGCAATTATATAGTAGTGACATGATATGGCCAATATCATATAGCTCCATTGATCTCCATCTTCGGGGCTCCATGATCATCATCGTCACCGCATGACACCATGATCTCCATCATCATGATCTCCATCATCGTGTCTTCATGAAGTTGTCTCGCCAACTATTACTTCTACTACTATGGCTACCGGTTAGCAATAAAGTAAAGTAATTACATGGCGTTGTTTAATGACACGCAGGTCATACAATAAATAAAGACAACTCCTACGGCTCCTGCCGGTTGTCATATTCATCGACATGCAAGTCGTGAATCCTATTATAAGAACATGATCAATCTCATACATCACATATCATTCATCACATTCTTCTTGGCCATACCACATCACATCACATACCCTGCAAAAACAAGTTAGACGTCCTCTAATTGTTGTTTGCATGTTTTACGTGGCTGCTATGGGTTTCTAGCAAGAACGTTTCTTACCTCGCAAAACCACAACGTGATATGCCAATTGCTATTTACCCTTCATAAGGACCCTTTTCATCGAATCCGTTCCGACTAAAGTGGGAGAGCGGCACCGCTAGCCACCTTATGCACCAAGTGCATGTCGGTCGGTGGAACCTGCCTCACGTAGAATGCGTGTAAGGTCGGTCCGGCCGCTTCATCCCACAATACCGTCGAAACAAGATTGGACTAGTAACGGTAAGCATATTGAACAACATCAACGCCCACAACTACTTTGTGTTCTACTCGTGCAAAGATTCTACGCAATAGACCTAGCTCATGATGCCACTGCTTGGGAACGTAGCAGAAATTCAAAATTTTCCTACGTATCACCAAGATCTATCTATGGAGAAACTAGCAACGAGGGAAGGAGAGTGCATCTACATACCCTTGTAGATCGTTAAGCGGAAGCGTTCAAGAGAACGGGGTTGAAGGAGTCGTACTCGTCGTGATCCAAATCACCGGAGATCCTAATGCCGAACGGACGGCACCTCCGCGTTCAACACACGTACAGCCCGGTGACGTCTCCCACGCCTTGATCCAGCAAGGAGAGAGGGAGAGGTTGAGGAAGACTCCATCCAGCAGCAGCACAACGGCATGGTGGTGATGGAGGAGCGTGGCAATCCCGCAGGGCTTCGCCAAGCACCAAGGGAGAGGAGGAGGAGAGGCAGGGCTGCGCCTGGAGAGGGAGAGGCTCTCGTGTGTTATGGGCAGCCCCTAGGCCTCATATATATAGGGGAAGGGGAGGGCTGCGCCCCCTCTAGGGTTTCCACCCCCTAGGGGTGGCGGCCAGCCCTAGATGGGTTTTGGGGGGCGGCCAAGAGGGAGAGAGGGAGGCGCCCACTAGGTGGGCCTTAAGGCCCACCAACTAGGGTTTGCCCCCTCCCACTCTCCCATGCGCCTTGGCCCTTGTGGGGCGCACCAGCCCTCCTAGGGGCTGGTCCCCTCCCACACTTGGCCCACGCAACCTTCTGGGGCAGGTGGCCCCACTTGGTGGACCCCCGGGACCCTCCCGGTGGTCCCGGTACATTACCGATATCGCCCGAAACTTTTCCGGTGACCAAAACAGGACTTCCCATATATAAATCTTTACCTCCGGACCATTCCGAACTCCTCGTGACGTCCCGGATCTCATCCGGACTCAACAACATTCGGTAACCACATACAAACTTCCTTTATAACCCTAGTGTCATCGAACCTTAAGTGTGTAGACCCTACGGGTTCGGGAACCATCTGAACATGACCGAGACGTTCTCGGTTAATAACCAACAGCGGGATCTGGATACCCATGTTGGCTCCCACATGTTCCACGATGATCTCATCGGATGAACCACGATGTCAAGGACTCAATCGATCCCGTATACAATTCCCTTTGTCTAGCGGTATTGTACTTGCCCGAGATTCGATCGTCGGTATACCGATACCTTGTTCAATCTCGTTACGGCAAGTCTCTTTACTCGTTCCGTAACACATCATCCCGTGATCAACTCCTTGATCAAATTGTGCACATTATGATGATGTCCTACCGAGTGGGCCCAGAGATACCTCTCCGTTTACGGGAGTGACAAATCCCACTCGATTCGTGCCAACCCAATGACACTTTCGGAGATACCAGTAGTGCACCTTTATAGCCACCCGATTCGTTGTGACGTTTGGTACACCCAAAGCATTCCTCGGCATCCGGAGTTGCACAATCTCATGGTCTAAGGAAATGATACTTGACATTATAAAAGCTTTAGCATACAAACTACGATCTTTGTGCTAGGCTTAGGATTGGGTCTTGTCCATCACATCATTCTCCTAATGATATGATCCCGTTATCAACGACATCCAATGTCCATGGTTAGGAAACCGTAACCATCTATTGATCAACGAGCTAGCCAATAGAGGCTTGCTAGGGACAAGGTGTTGTCTATGTATCCACACATGTATTTGAGTTTCCTATCAATACAATTATAGCATGGATAATAAACGATTATCATGAACAAGGAAATATAATAATAACTAATTTATTATTGCCTCTAGGGCATATTTCCAACACTAGGCATAGTACTAAGATTCCTTGTAACCCCTTTCTACAAAGTACTAAAAATTTGAAAAATTTGGTGTTCAAGCTTGCTCAGCCCCTAGGCGTAACTCGCTGCTAGCTTCGCCACTGAAGCTGGTGAGGTTCTTTGCTTTGCTTGATCAACTATTGTCTTAAATCTTTTGAGGTTGCCAATTCCTTGGAGCATCAAGTTGATAGTGTGAGTTGGACAAGAGCTCCAAAAGATCTTCGGCCTCTTCTCAAGCAACTTTTTCTGGCTCCCATGTTGTTGGAAGCATTGTCTGTCACCACTTGCATCACATGCTCCACCCCTACCTCCTCAATTGTGTTGTCCACTAGCTGAAAGATGACTTTACTTGTATGTGATCCATCAGATGTTTCCTTTGATTTGAGAAAACTTGTCCCCCCACTACAATGCATGCACAAATTCATTATGCTCCTCCTCTTCATGTCTATCCATGCATAAGTCATGATGGTGCATCCAAGATTTATCTTCTCTTTCTCATGGTCATCTAACAGACTCTTGCTCCTTGCATATTCATCACTCAATAACTTCTCCCTAAGCTCATATTGACTAGGAGGCTCATATCCTGGACCAAATTTGCCTATGAAGGCCGCAAATCGCGCGCTTAATCGAAGAAGAGGAGGACACGAATCGCGCCGCCGTGTACAGCCGACCGGAGAAGAGGCACCGCTTACCTGCTCGTCCGTGTCAATCCGCGCGAGAGAGAGAGAGAGAGCTTGAAGGGGGGGGGGGTGATGGCGCGAATTCAAGCGGTGAGGTGAGTGTAGCTGAGGACCCCAATTCCTCTCCCGGCTTTTTCAAAGATGGCACGATGCGTCCGGGAGGGATGATGGCGGGAATTCAAGCGGTGAGGTGAGTGTGGCGGAGGACCTATCAGGCCTATTCTATTGACAACACCGGAAACGCCACAGTAACCATTCAGTTTGCCCAGACAAACGACAACCGTCGATCTACCATCCAAGGGACGCAGGGGAGTGGTACTGCTTCGCGGCTCAGATTGTCGTTGCAGCCGTTGTTCTGAGAAAGGACGGCTGCTACCTTATCACTTACTTTTTGAAAGTTACCGCGCTTTGTCGTTTTATTGTACCTGTCACTGTCTTTCCTTTTTACCTCACTAAACTCCTTTTAAGCTCGCCTCCGGCTTGTGGAGAGGGCATCTTGATTGTATCTGGGCTTGGCCCTTAAGCCGCCGTGTTCTGGCTGGCCAGAAACCCTAGCTACTTCTGCTCGAGTGAAGGAAATCGATCCCCAAAAATTGCCCCAAAATTCGAGTAATTCCTTCTGTCGCGTGAGAATTCAGAGTCCGTGATAGTTAGTTCCTGTCAATTGGTATCAGATGCGTTGGTTGTTGTCCTTGGCGGCAAGATCTGAGTCCCAGATCTGATCGAGAGGCGGCGGCTTGAGGCGGCGATTGGCGGCGGTAGACCGATCGGCAGCAGAGAGGAAGGAGTAGTGGTTCCTGGAGAAAATTCCTTCAGAGTAAAATCCCACCCAACCCTCCCTTTCAGTGTTGCTAGCTCTGGCGGTGCGGCGTCTACAGCAATTGAAGGGAAAAGTTGCTAATTGTGTGGGTTGGTTTCCGGGAAACGGGTGCAAAATCCCTTCCCACCCTACCCGACTGAATCCTCAGGCTGGATCTGCAAGGAATGACCAACAAGAGCCCTGCAGACATGGCTGGAGAGACCCAAGACACTGATCTGTTGGAACTCGAGTCCTTACAATTGGACATCAAAACTCTAAGGCAGGAGCGAGAAGAGGACAGGAAGGAGTTCTATAATTTCACAGAGTCAGTAAACAAGAATTTTGCCAGCATCCAGAGAAACTTCAAGAAAATACAGAGCACTTTGCAGAAGATGGCCACTGAATGGTCGGGAGAAGAAGAAGATGAAGATGAAGATGAGGAAAGGCCAGATCCTCTCTCTGGACAAGGTAGTAATGCTATTCCACCAGGCAGGCCGAAATAACTACCAAACAACCACTTGGCCACTGATAAACAGGAACCAGCTACATGGGGATCTGCTGTGTTAGTTGACAAAACTACAAGCAGAGAACTGAACTTGGATGGCACTCCAAAAGGACCTTATAGGCACCCAAATCATGCTGCCAACAAGCAGGAGTTTCACACGCCACAGCAGCAGCAAGCTCAGGGAGTGCAACACTTAATGACGGTGGAGGAATTTCCAAAAGCAGAGGTCAGAAGAGACAAACACATACCTTATGCTCCTGAAACCAGAAGAAATATACTTTCTGTCAAGCCTGCAAAGCTAAACATTGCTTAATTTGAAGGAGTGGATGCAGATTCTTGGATACAAAACATAGAACAATACTTCTCAGCTGCTAGAACACCAATTGAACAAAGAACTGAAATAGCAGTTTCTTATCTGAAGGGTGAAGCTATACAATGGTGGAGAGGAACTGGGTTTATTGTCAGTAATATGCCTTGGCAAAAATTCTGTTCTACACTCACACAAAGGTTTGCTGTCACATTTGTATGTGAAAATGTGAAAGCTTTCCACAAGTTAACTCAACAGGATACTGTTGCTCAATACATCTCTGAATTTGAGCAGCAAATGAATCTGATGAGGAGGGACAACCCAACAGTTCCTGACAACTACTACTTGCACAGTTTCATATCAGGACTAAACCCCTACATTCAAAGCCATCTAGAGTGTTTAGAACCTGCTGATATGCAGAAAGCTATGTGGCTAGCAAGAAGGATTGAGAAATCTTGTCCTCCTCCCACTACTCAGAAATCTTATATTCCAAGTTTCAAAAGGCTGTACAAGGGGAATTGCCAAAACCCCCAATGGCCACCAGTACAACTCCTGCTTCTATGATACAACAAGCAAGAGAGAAGGGCATTTGCTATAAGTGCAGAGAACCTTGGTTTCCTGGTCATAAACAGGTTTGCAAGATGTCTCAAAAGTCTCAGATTCAGGCCCTACAAGAACAAGTTGGAAATCCTGAGATCATATATATAGTGGATGCAGAAGAGGTCCAATCTGATGTGGAAGAGGAGCCTCCTGACAACACTGAACTCAAAATCTCCATGCATGCAGCCACTGGCTTACCTGAAGAGAAGAAGAAACACACTTTCACATTGCAAGTCAAAATTGGAAACACTGTAGGACTGGCCCTGGTTGATAGTGGAAGCACTACTACTTTCATTTCCCCTGCCCTTGCTGCACAATCTGGGTGTCCTGCTACTCCAGTGAAACAAGTTCAAGTGACTGTAGCAAATGGGGGAAAATTATACATTGACTTCTCACTTCACAAAACTTCCTACAACATCCAAGGAGTTAAACTATCTGATTTCAGGGTTTTTCAGCTCACTGGATATGACATAATTTTGGGAGCAGACTGGATGTATAAACATAGCCCTGTTACTTTTGATTTACCAAACATGTCCTTGGGAATTAAACTAGTCAATGGTGAATCAATAACCTTCTTGGATGAGAGTCTGCCCAACAGTCCTTGCACTCCTCTCTTGCAGGACATGGAGAAAATATTAGATAATATGCTCTCTAGAGCACTCATGTGGATGCAACCAGTGCAAGTGGAGACACTGCTGGAGACTGTGCAAAAACAAGAAATTGCCAAAGTTCTTGAAAACTACAAGGATGTTTTTGAAGAACCTACTGGCCTACCTCCAAAAAGGGATTGTGATCATGCAATCAACTTAGAGCCTGGAGCTCCTGTTATCAATCAAAGAGGATATAGATTGCCACACCATCAGAAAAATGCTTTAGAGGAAATTATTAAAGATCTTCTTAAGAAAGGGATTATAAGGTTAAGCCATAGCCCTTATTCCTCTCCTGCAATCCTGGTAAAGAAAAAGGACATGACTTGGAGGTTGTGCACTGATTATAGGAAACTCAATGCACACACAATAAAAAACAAATACCCCATACCAATGATTGAAGATCTCCTAGATGAATTAAATGGAGCAAAGATATTCACAAAGCTGGACCTGAGAAGTGGATATCATCAAATCAGAATGAAAGAGGAAGACATTGGAAAAATTGCATTTAGCACACACATTGGACTATTTGGATTTCTGGTCATGCCCTTTGGAGTAACAAATGGACCTCCTTCCTTTACAGAGCTTATGCAGACTATTTTGGGTCCATTGTTGAGAGAGTGCGTGCTAGTTTTCTTTGATGATATTCTAATTTTCAGTAAATCTGACAAGGAACACTTAGAACATGTTGCTTTAGTGCTGGAAGCCCTCAGGAAACACCAGCTGTATGCCAAGCTTTCTAAGTGCACATTTGCACAATCTAGGGTGGAGTATCTGGGATATATAATCTCTGACAAGGGGGTTTCAACAGACCCTGCTAAAGTGGAAGCTATTGTGAGCTGGCCCACACCTCAGAATGTGACACACTTGAGAAGCTTTTTGGGACTAGCAGCATATTACAGAAGATTTGTGCAAAATTATGGTCTGATCTGCAAACCCTTGTTTGATGCACTAAAAAAGGATGCCTTCTAGTGGACAGAAAAACAAGCTGCTGCCTTCCAGTTATTGAAAAACAAAATGACCACTACACCAGTTCTGGCCTTACCAGATTTCTCCTTACCTTTTGTTCTTGAAGCTGATGCATCTGGCTATGGCATTGGGGCTGTACTCATGCAAAAAGGACAGCCTATTGCATTTTTGAGCAAAGCCCTTGGCCCTAAAGCTGTTGGTTGGTCTACATATGACAAAGAAGCACTTGCAATCATTGAAGCAATTAAAAAGTGGAAACACTATTTT
Organism: Aegilops longissima; assembly: GCA_021605205.1. Lineage (NCBI taxonomy): Eukaryota > Viridiplantae > Streptophyta > Magnoliopsida > Poales > Poaceae > Aegilops > Aegilops longissima. The sequence goes on along the minus strand of CM038680.1, from coordinate 379,584,416 downwards.
GCTTCATCCTCTCTCATAATCAGAACTGATCAACAGAGTTTGAAGTACATCCAAGAGCAAAAAGTAACTGAAGGAGTACAACACAAACTCCTCATCAAGTTAATGGGATACAAATTTACAGTGGAGTATAAGAAAGGAAAGGAAAACAGAGTAGCAGATGCTCTTTCTAGAGTTAAACATGCTATCCTTGCTCTTGGTTCCAGTACTGCAATTCCCACTTGGATTACTGAAGTGGTCAACAGCTACAAGGATGATGCTAAGTGCTCTGAGCTCATTACTAAACTAGCAATTGATCCAACTGGTCAGCCCCCTTACACACTTACCAGTGGAGTACTCAGATTCAAGGGAAAAATTGTTATTGGCAACAACACTGAATTAAGGAATTCACTGCTCACTTCTTTCCACAAGTCTGAACTAGGTGGCCATTCTGGAGAGAGAGCCACTTATCACAGGCTAAAGATTCTTTTCACTTGGTCTGGCATGAGAAAAGATGTGCAAACATTTGTGCAACAGTGTCCTGTATGTCAACTGAACAAAGCACAGCATGTGTCCCCTCCTAGTCTGCTACAACCACTTCCAGTACCTGACTTTGCTTGGACCCACATCAGCATGGATTTTGTGGAAGGACTACCCAAATCTGAGCACAAAAACTTAATTCGTGTGGTAGTGGACAGGTTTACTAAGTATGCTCACTTTGTAGCTATGAAACATCCCATAACAGTCAGAACAGTGGCCCAAGCTTTTACTGACAACATCTTCAAGTTACATGGACTGCCTTCTGTCATAGTGACTGACAGAGACAGAATTTTCACTAGCAACCTTTGGCAGAGCTTGTTCAACAAGATGGGGATTAAACTACACATGAGCACATCATACCACCCTCAATCTGATGGTCAGACAGAAAGAGTAAATCAGTGTTTGGAAAACTATTTAAGGTGCATGGCTTTTTCTCACCCCAGGAAATGGCACACTTGGCTTTCCATGGCTGAATGGTGGTACAACACCTCCTTCCACACTTCCTTGCAAATGACACCATTTCAGGCTTTGTATGCTAGACCTCCTCCAATGATTTCTGAACTTCCCCTCCCCCCAGTAGAAGGAGATGATCACCAAGCTCAAGTGGAAAGAGACACAATAGCACAACAGATCAAAGACAACTTGCTCAAAGCCCAAGAAAGAATGAAATTCTTTGCTGACAGGAAAAGATCAGAAAGACAACTAGCAGTGGGCGACATGGTCTATGTTAAGCTACGACCATACAGACACACCAGTTTAAGTATCCATAGGCACCTGAAACTCCATTCCAAATATTATGGTCCCTTCAGAGTAATGGAGAAAATTGGAGCAGTGGCTTACAGGTTACTCCTACCTAAGGGTTGTCAACTACATCCCACTTTCCATGTCAGCCAGCTCAAGAAGCATCTCGGTCCAGAAGCAGTACCAAACCCAAAGCTACCACTGCTAGATGAGCAAGGAAACATCCTGATACAACCTGAAGCAATACTTGAAAGGAAGCTGATCCCTCGCGTTCAAGGCGATATCAGCATTCCCGTGGTCCAATGGCGCATCAAGTGGCTCAACCTACTAGTGGAAAATGCTACTTGGGAGGATTCAGCCTTCATTCAGAAGGTTTTCCCTGATTTCCATCCTTGAGGGCAAGTCTGGTCTCTGTCGGGGGGAATTGTCAGGCATGTTCTATTGACAACACCGGAAACGCCACAGTAACGATTCAGTTTTCCCAGACAAACGACAACCGTCGATCTACCATCCAAGGGACGCAGGGGAGTGGTACCGCTTCGCGGCCCAGATCGTCGTCGCAGCCGTTGATCTGAGAAAGGACGGCTGCTACCTTGTCACTTACTTTTTGAAAGTTACCGCGCTTTGTCGTTTTACTGTACATGTCACTGTCTCTCCTTTTTACCTCGCTAAACTCCTTTTAAGCTCGCCTCCGGCTTGTGGAGAGGGCATCTTAATTGTATCTGGACTTGGCCCTTAAGCCGCCGTGTTCCGGCTGGCCAGAAACCCTAGCTACTTCTGCTCGAGTGAATGAAATCGATCCCCAAAAATTGCCCCAAAATTCGAGTAATTCCTTTTGTCGCGTGAGAATTCAGAGTCCGTGATAGTTAGTTCCTGTCAGGACCCCAATTCCTCCCCGGCTTTTTCGAAGATGGCACGATGCGTCCCTCGAGCCTGGCTCAGGCCAACTCCACCGCGCGACCCTATCATGTCCGCCCCCGTCCGTTTGGGGTAAAAGGGACAAACGAGACGGCCCACATGGGCGAAACGGACTTTGTCCGCTTGTGTCGCCGCTGACCCATCCGCTGCCCAAGTTTGCGCCGCTTTAAATCTGTCAGTGTCCTCCCCGCCCGCCTGTCGGTGGCACAGATTTGCCTTTTTCTATCCGCCCCCTCCTCCTTCGCCGCATCCACTCCACTCTTCCCTCTCTTCCCGCGCCGCCGCCACGCCATTGCCATTGCGGCCGTAACAACTTCGGACGCTGCTGCTCAACCCTTCCTCTCGTCGCCGCCGAGCTACCCAAGCACGACCATCTTGTTTGCGCACCACCGCCGGATTTGGGGCGGATCCGGTTGTTTTGAGCTCGCCCATTGTGGGGGCCGGCCGCCGCCATGGATCGCCGGAACTCGCCGGAAGGCCTGGCGAGGCCGCAAGGCCACATGCTGACGATGGCTCGCCCTCTAGCCGCTTGATCTGCACCGTCGGTGGCATTGGTAGATACACGAATGGCGGCCGCGGGGCCGGTGCTTGCCCAAAAGCTCGTCGGCGCACCGTTGCCCCTCATCAAGTGCGACCACTGCCCAAGGGTGGTCGTGCGCCGCGTGTCTACAACGCCGGAGCATCCCGGATGGGTGTTCATCAAGTGCTTAAACGATGGGGTATGTGCTCTTTTAGCATCGGTTTATGCTCTTGGATTAGACTAGTGGTTCTAACTTTAAGTTTTATTGTGTAGAACGGATGCAAGTTTTGGTATTGGGAAGAAGAGTACATCGATATGTTGATAGAGCGAAATGCATCCATGTTCGTGCACTTTTAGCTAGCCTAGAGGCTTTAGATGAGACAAGTGCACTTGTTGCTAGATTAGAGGCTAGGCACGATACTACGTGCGAAGAAGCAACAAGGCACGATACTACGTGTGAGGAAGCAACGTTGACTTCTGGCTTGAAGAAGAAAGGAGGGTGCAACGTCGTGCCTCCTCCACAGATCAACAATGAGTGCATCGAGAAGGCCCTAACCCAACTCAAAGGAGCAGTTATGGAAGTTGGGTATCTTCTCAAATGTATTCTTGTGGTTCTTGTTTTCTTTGGCCTTACTTTACTAGTCAAAATGTGATGATGTATTGTCATGTACCAAAAATAAATGATAAAAAAGTTTAAAGACTTGTAAAGAAATATACGCGGACAGGATGGGGCAAATGGATGCGGCCGTGCACTGGGCGCACGGCCATCGCATCCCAGGACAGGCCTGGACACGACCTCAAATTCCTACCCAAACGGACATAATCCGAACAAAACGAACGTCCGCTTAGGGTCGCGCGGTGAAGTTGGCCTGCGGCGAGCCGAAGCAGAGTAAAGCAGGAGGCTGCAGGCCACGCTCGCGCGGGTGGCCGCTGGATCGTGCGGTCAAAGGGAATCATTTGCCGAAGGAAAAAACCCTGCGTAACCGAAACCAGAGACTATCGCTGAAGAATTAAGACTCTTAATAATCCCACCTCTCTATCGCCTCCCCTTTCCTCCCTCGCTCTGCCCCCAATCCCTCTCGAATCCCCACCCAATCTCGATCGTTTGTGAGGGTTCCTTCCGCATGCAGGGATGGCGTGGACTTTCGGCACTGGACAAGGAAACGGCGGCGGCGGCGGCCGCCGCGGTGTCGGCTTAGGCGGTGGAACCGCTGGTTTCGGCGCCGGCGCTGGCCCGTTCGCCGGCAACTTCGGCAGCGGCAGGGATAATGCCGGCCAGATCGTGTTTGGTGATGGGAGCGGATTCGGTGGCGGTGGCGGTGGCCCCAGCTTCGGCCAGCAAGCCGGCTCCCCTGCTCACCTGGCGGCCGCACTTTCTTCTGGTATCGTGGCCGGCGGCGGATCTCAAGGCGGACAAATTACTGTCGAGAAGGTCCCGGGCTTTCGTATGCGCGTTGATTCAGATGATGATGAAATGTCCGACCACGATTGGCCGGCCTCTTGGTTTCGGGTGGTAGAACGGCCCATCAAGAAGCAAAAACATGAAGAAAAACCATCTCTCTTCAGCTTTCATAAGCAGCGGGATTGCCCGGACTCTTGGTCCAAGTTTCCTCCTCCGAAGAAGAAGAAGAAGAAGAAGCAGCAAAAACATGATGAAAAACCATACACCCTGAGCTTGGATGAGCTGCAGGAGTTTATAGCAACCTGGAGGGAGCCGTGCCTAAAACATCCAGTTGGCACGGTATGTTTTATAAGTTTACATATTGTAATGGTGAATCCATGTTTCGTTGAGATAATAACTAGGATCTCGAGGAATCATCACCCTATGAATATGCTACTTGTTCCATCATAACTCATAGATCCATATTTGCATCTCAACGCATTAAAATCACTGAAAGCAGAGGTCAGATGATGGTGTGTTCAGTTCAGCCAGCCTCTTTATTTCTGATGCAACCTTCTTTAACTTGTCATCATGCAGATCCTGGAATCCATGCTAAACAGCTATAACTGTGACACGCTAACCCCAGAACAAATGAACAGAGTGAAAACAATATTCACGCAATACCCTTCCATTGGCTTGCTCAATGCTGCTGTAAGTTGATTATCTTGTTTATATGCAATTTATACATTTTATATGTCTGCTCACATATCCTTGAATTATTTCCTTTTCTCCCCATGCTGTGCGTATGATGAGGATGCTGCTTCTACTCGTTTTAGCTCCGAGTCAGCTGTCACATGATATATCTGGCCACTGGGCATAAAATCCACTCAACCTAAATTTATTATTGGGTTGGGTTGATACTGGATCTCCCTGTAGTTGCGAATTTCTCTACTTCATAAATTCGTTTATGTGGTTTGCAAAAATTACTTGACACTCCCCTGCACTTAATCTGAAACCTGATCCTAGTTGTTTGCACTAATTTAAATATCATGACGTAAATAGAGGAACATATACTTTCTTGCGGGGACAAAGAGATCTGAATGATATGTACAACAGTCCATTTCATGTTCTGTTTGCTCCTTTCTGTAGCTTCTAGCTTGTATCCACATATATGTACGATATCAAAGTCAGTCTTACTATGTTGACGCTTATTCTATTCACTCTGTTGCGTCCATTAATGTCCAATTATGTAATGTAGCTAAATATTTATGATTCATTTTATATTTCCCCCAGCTAGAGGTTTTTCCTGTTATGACGTAATGTTACCATTTTGATATCTGCATTCACCTTCTACCCGAATATATGCAGGTTAGATTAATTGGAGCTCCTTTATGTCCATCATTAGAACTTGCCGTTCCTGAAGGCACGGATCATAAACCTGGATGCAGTAATGAGGGCAGCAATAAACCTCGAGACAGTTCTCTCTCTCTCTCCCTCAGCCCCTCCCCCTTCCTTATTTTTGTGCGTACGTCTGTGCGTGCGTGCGTGAATAGCTGCTTATTTTGGAGAGCGGCTAAATGACTCCCAAGCTCATCTGCTCCTGTGTATGAACAGTAAAATCAAAAGAAATACTAGAAAAATTAATTGCATGGAAGATGTGTTAGTGCGTAAGGTTCGTGCCAAATTTCAGCTCATTTGGACATCTGAGCTGCTCTCAGCCAAAAAATAATTTTGGGGTCTGTGAAAAAGTTTACTGTTTGGGACCGTTTTTCTTTTGCTGAGAGCTGCTCAGATGTCCAAATGCGCTGAAATTTTGGAGCGGACCTCACGCACTAAAATATCTTCCATGCAAAAAAAGAAAAAAAATGGTTTTTTTGAATTTTTCTAGTATTTATTTTGATTTTTACTGTTCACTGAGATCAGATGAGCACGGGAGCCGAAATGTATATTCGCTTATTTTGGGCCTACCGAGTCATTCGGAGAGGCGGAGACAAGACTGTTATGCGGGTGTTGTTGGAAACTGCCCTTTCAGAACCATAAGTATATGCGGAAGACCTATTCACATTTGACATTGGTTTGTGCAGGTGTTCCAATTGATGATGTCATCAAAAGAACAATTGCATATTTTGATTCCAACATTGGAGTAAGTGAAGGATCTTTGCAACTGAAGAATATTTTCTCTCTGAAGAAACTTCATGAATGTGAATCATGGGTAACCAGCCATTTTTCAGCCCATCAATTTAGTGCTCTTGGCCATGGGTCTTTCCTTCAGTTTTTGGATAGACATGGTCATCATTTCCCCCCTAACTGTAGTGGTTTCTTAAATGGGGAGCTTTCTAGTTCTTCCTCTCTGGAAGTTTGTGTAATGCATGAACAAATTGAAGTTTTACTCTGTCAAGCTGAGAGTAACTGGCTGGAAAATGGTGAATTTTCAGTGGATAGTCTCCTTATGCTTCTGAAAAGGCAGTTTCCAACAATCACTGTTGATATAGCGCAAAACAAATTAGGAGGACTCATTGGCACTATTGAGGCTCAAAGAAAGAGCATGCAGACAAACACCACCAAATTTTCCGTTGCACTGTTGCAGAAACGCTGGTCTGGGATTTTGCTAGGTAATGGTGATGTGTTGGGGAATGATATTGCTCCACAATCTTATCCTAGTTCAGTTTCTTCACAAGAAGCAATTAAATGCTTACTCAAGGCTCCCTTCTTGTCTGATCTTCTTCTTTGGTCAAATTGGGATATGCTGTTTGCTCCTTCACTGGGCTCCTTAATGCATTGGTTGCTAAATACAGGTCCAATTCAAGATTTATCATGCATTGTGACCAGAGATGGCAGGTTCGTTAGAATAGATCCATCATCCACTGTTGAGCATTTTCTAGAAGCTGTCATTCAGCAATCACCGTTTCAAGTGGCAGTGAAGCTGCTATCCTTGCTACACATTTACAATGGTTCTAGCAATGCTCCAATTTCGTTACTGAAGTGTTATGCACAACGAGCAATAGATGCTATAATGAATAGCAACATTGATTTGATCAGCACTGGTTCTGAAGGGGGGGAAAATATGTACGAGGAAGTGCATACACAAATTGCTGAACAGCATAGCTTTTCTTCTCATTATATTGGTCGTATTCAAGGAAATCCTGAAAACACTTGTGTAAGAAAGATTACATCTAAAAGCTTATTAAACATTGACCACACTCTTCAGTTGATTGCGAAATTTATACTAGACTGTCTTGGCCATCTACCTTCTGAATTCTGGAGTCTGGCAGCAGATATACTATTGTCAGGACTTCGGACTGTTGCTAAGAATTGCTATTCATCCATCTTGCATGCATGCAATGAAACTTGGCAGCTTTGCATGCTTCGCAACATTGGATCATCACTTGGAATCGCCGAATGGGTTGAAGATTGTCCCACAACATGTCGGACTGAAGATGCTTATGGAAACAGAGAAACTAATTCATCTTCTTGTCATGCATCGGCTGTTTCTGGAAGTCATCCACATAAAAATACTAACATGCTTACTACCACAGATGATGACATGGTAGTAAATGAGAGAAGTAAATCGTTTCCTGGCTTGGAGGCTATAGATGATGAAAATGCACAAGATTTAGATCCTGATGGAAGCAAGGCAGATATGGCTGAATTACTAGCTACTAACAAGCCCCCAGCGATTGAAGAAATAAATCTTGAGAAAGCAGCTCTTATTATTGAAACTATACGTCAAGAGGAGTTTGGTTTGGATCAGAACCTAAGTTATACTGATAGCAGCTTGCTGAAAAAGCAGCATGCTCGACTTGGCAGAGCCCTTCATTGTCTCTCACAAGAGCTATATTCCCAGGACTCTCACATAATCCTTGAGCTGGTATGCTTTTAGTCCCATTCATTCCTCTTCTATTTTATTTCTTCTGTGTGCTTGGGAGTGGTGTGTGTCTGCAGATATTGATTTGGTGTCATTCTTCTTCTATATTTCAGATACAGAATGCTGATGACAATACTTATCTCAAGGATGTTGAACCAACATTAGCGTTTGTTCTTCAGGATGATGGAATTGCTGTTCTTAATAACGAGACGGGCTTTTCTGCTGATAACATTAGAGCGTTGTGTGACATTGGTAATTCTACAAAGAAAGGGTCAAACATGGGGTATATTGGAAATAAAGGCATTGGATTCAAGTCAGTATTTCGGGTAGGTGTAAATTTTTTTTTCATTTAAAAAAAATATATGGCTACCATCTTAAGTGCATATATATCTCTTGTTTCGTCAGTCAGTTTAACTGTGCGTGTACCTGTCCTTTTCCATCTTTTAAGACTTTGTGTTCTGCTTTGAGTTACATATTATCCTAATTTTGACAAATACATATTCATTCTTTTGCAGGTAACTGATGCTCCAGAGATCCATTCAAATGGTTTTCATGTGAAATTCGACATTACAGAAGGCCAGATTGGTTTTATCCTGCCGACTGCAATTCCACCTTTTGATACTAACTCTTTGAGTAGAATGTTATCTCTTGAAGATAGCTACGATGCATGCTCCTCCTGGAACACCTGTATTTTGCTCCCTTTCAGGTCAAACTTCAGGGAGGGCACTGGTATGTGCTCCGTCGTGTCCATGTTTTCAGATCTTGACCCATCTCTGCTCTTGTTCCTTCACAGGCTAAAATGCATCAAATTCAAAAATATGCTCAGTGAGAAATTTCTAATAATGAGAAGAAAATCTCTTGCCGATGGCATTGTGAAAATCTCACATGGGAATGAGACAGTGAGCTGGTTGGTAGTTACTAAGAAATTACAGGGCTCGCTTGTTCGTCATGATGTCTGTAGCACAGAGATAGCTATGGCATTTTCTTTGCAGGAGACAGAGGATGGAGAGTATGAACCTTATTTAAAGCAACAACCTGTGTTTGCTTTCCTTCCTCTAAGGTACTACGGTCTTAAATTCATTCTTCAAGGAGATTTTGTCTTGCCTTCTTCTAGAGAAGAAGTGGATGCAGATAGCGCATGGAACCAATGGTTGCTGTCTGAATTCCCATCTTTATTTGTTAGCATACAAGAATCTTTTTGTGCTCTGCCTTGCTTCCGAAAGTGCCCTGGAAAAGCTGTTACAGCCTTGATGAGTTTTGTGCCTCTACCGGGAGAAGTTCATGGGTTCTTTTCTCAGCTCCCTCATTTGATCCTTTCCAAGTTGCGCCTGACCTGCTGCATGGTTTTGGAGGGCTCCAGTTTGCAGTGGGTCCACCCATGCAACACACTAAGGGGTTGGGATGAACAGGCTAGAAAGCTATTGCCTGATACCATACTCCATGAACATGTTCACCTTGGATATTTATCAAAAGATGTTACTGTATCCGATACATTATCAAGGGCCTTAGGTATACATGAGTATGGACCGAAAGTTTTGACTGATGTTATGTCATCTATTTGCCAAACTGATGGTTGCATTGAGTCACTGGGACTGGAATGGCTATGTGCTTGGTTTGTTACACTTCATTCGGTGTTGCTGTCTCATTCTTCTCAGGATCTTCCCTTTAGAACAAATTTTGAAAGTGATACTTTATGTTCTCTCAGGAAAATGCAATGCATCCCACTTTCAGATGGTTCATTTAGCTGTATAGCAGATGGCCCAATATGGTTGAATTGTGATCTTCTCGACTCTCCGCCTGGATCCAAAATCAGCATGCAGAGCTTCCCAGTTCTGTACAGTAGCCTTCGCATTGTGAGCCCACACATCCTCTCCATGTCCTGCAAAAATAGTTACATTGTCGAAGAGACAAGAACAAATGACCTTATAGATATTTTATTGAAAGTTGGTGTGCTGAAGTTGTCTGGACATGACATTATAAAAAATCACATCCTGGTGTCATTGTCTAATGCTACAGATGCTAATCCAGAAGAGAAAATGATGACAGAATATATGAGTTTTATCATGCTACATCTTCAGGCCCCCTGTATAAGCTGCAACCCAGAGAAAGAAGAGATTGTCTCAGAATTACGCAAGATGCCTGTCTTACTTACGAACAATGGCTATAAGTGCCCAGCTGATGTACCCATTCACTTCAGTAAACATTATGGAAATTCTGTGGACATAGGCAAGCTCCTTCAGAATGTAGATATGGCATGGATTGAACTTGACACTTGTTATTTGACACATCATAGTTCCGCTTCATTGCAATTCAATTTGCAAAGTTGGAGGCAATTTTTCGAGCAGTTAGGCGTGACTGATTTTGTTCAGGTAATGGAAGTTGAGAAAAATATATTTGAGGCTGATGACTTTCAAAATGGTACTCCCTTCCAAGGTGGCATACCTGGAACACCTTATATTGTGTATGACTGGGAGTCGCCAGAATTGACGACTATGTTATCAATACTCACCTCAAAGAATTTGCGAGAAAATTGTATATATCTTCTGAAGGTTCTAGACAAATACTGGAATGATCGTTATAGTACAAAATCTAGGAGTCTCACAAATGCAACAGATTGTGGTGAAAAGAGAAAAGTTGACTCTTCCTTTATGAAGTGTCTGCGAAACTTCAAGTGGATAGCATCAAGTATGGATGAGAACCTTCATTACGCAAGAGATCTATTTTGTGATTTTAAAAATGTGCGCTCTCTTCTTGGCAGCGTCGCCCCATATGCTAAACCACTGGTTAGTACTTGGTAGTAGTTTATCCTTGCCAAACTATATTGTGTTTTCATCATAATGTCTTGTTCCTGTGGAATAGTTATCAAGCACATTACTTAGGAAGGACATTGGATTCAAGACAACAGTATCCCACAGTGACGCTTTATTGATCCTCAATCACTGGATAGCATCACAAGCTAATTTTAGTGCAAGGTATGGGGTGTCTCCATCTACTGTTTGAACAACAGAAAAATGCTACTAGTAGTTTGTAGTTACTAATAATGTACTAACTTTTATCTTGTCTCACACCAAGGATAAGGTGGGATGAGGTTTGTTTTGGAGTGATTTACTTCATTAAATTTCTAATAATGTACTAACTTTTATCTTGTCTCACACCAAGGAATGTTATGTTATCTATAAATTAGAACATGCGGTGACATTTCCAGATATTACTTATTTTTTGCTTGACCGTCAGATTTTGCCTATTTTTGTCAAACACCAGATATTACTTATTTAGTTATCTTGACATTTCAAAACTATTCGCCTATGTTCAACTTTAGAATGCACATTATAATGTGCGCTGCATGGCACTCCATTTTCAGCTGTCACAAAAGTTAACATTAAATATTATGTGCTATGCAAGTTTAGAATGTGGATTAAACTGTATAAGGACAATTATATTCTTAAATATTTGCAGCTATCCAACAACACTACATGGCACTCCATTTTCCAAGATATAAATACATTATAATGTGCGCTGTCAACACTTTGAAATTCTGACCACTAATATTTGTGAAAGTATATGAATCGGGTATGGAAGAACAATATTGTTGCATTTTTCTTATAAAATACTTTTATGTCATATATGTCCTTTACTAAAACAAGTAGCTATATTAAATGAAAAGTAGTCAAAATCGCACATGGGAGACTGAAAAGTTAAACACGTATTATATTTTACGACTGAGGGAGTACATACTTGATATATATTTTGTTTCTATTTCTCCATAGCTCCATATAATCTTGCAATTCTTTACCTGCATTTTCTTCAGAATGGACCAGATGTGCAAATTCTACACCTTCATGTCAGAAGGTGCCGCTAGTGGAGATATCAACACTAAACGCGATTTCCTACCACTCTGCTCTATATTTACACCACTGCATGGTTCACCATCAACTGATTCTGTAACCGGGAGATTTATGTCTTCAAATGATTTGTATTGGCTTGACCCAACAGGCTGTTGTGAAAAGATATATGCATCCATTTTAATGAAGGGGAATATGTTTCCGAGAAAGATGTTATCTGTGGCTTATCCAAGCCTCCATGAATTCTTTACTGAGACATGTGGTGTACCAAAGATACCAACGACATCTGAGTACCTTGAGATACTGCTCCGGCTATCAAGTGTTGCATTGCCTTCACAAGTAGCCAATCATGTAAGTTGTTTTTCATGCACGAAATACCAAACCTGCATAGTGTAGGGCTGGCAGTTTCAGCCTTAATATGATTCTACTCCCTCGGGGCCAAAAAAAGTTACAATTTATGGTAGCTTAGGGCTTTCTGCTAGACAATTTCGTCTACATTATTAAATCCACTTTGGCACTCTATGTAGGTGTTTCGTGTATTTGTGAGATGGGCTAATGATCTCCATTCTGGAAGTTATAAGATGGACGATATCTTGTTCTTGAAAGAATCTCTTCAGAAGTTGGAAACAACGGTATTGCCAACCCTGGGTTGCAGATGGGTGTCCCTCCATCCATCTTTTGGTCTTGTTTGCTGGGCAGATGACGATGAGCTGAAGCAGCAATTTCAGAACACTCGTGAGGTCGAATTTATACAATTTGGTGAACTTTCTCTTGATGACAAACAAAAACTCGATGGGAGGGTTGCTGCATTGATGAACATTATAGGTATTCCGGCACTTTCTAAGGTAATAAAAAAAATTGTACAATGCTGTCAAAATCATAGATATCGGAACTCTATGGTAAGGTCACAAACATATGGTCATACTGTCAGAATCGCCGAATCGTAGATTCTGTTGATCTTGTACAAGGTTGTCAGAATCGTAGATTATGAATTGGATCGGAACTCTATGCATAAGATCTCAAATCATATGATCATAGCTGTCACAATCGTAAATCATAGATTCTATTGACTAGAATCTTAGAATCACCAAACTGTTTAGATCGTATCACACGACAGAATCGATATTCTGATAAGTGGCATTCTTGCTTGTATGTTGTATTGCATATTTCCTTTTTCTGGTATGTTAGTTGAGTCCTCATACAGAGTGCAAAATCAGGATATCTGTGAAGTTCAACCTTCAGTATAAAATTGTGAAGAAGGAATACTAAGTATCCTAGCAAAAAAATCAAATAATTTTGTGTGCCTTAAGTTGAACCAAATTTATTTTCTATCTTTTTAGAATTCGGAAGTAAATGGAGTTGCAGACCAAAATCTAACCCTCCTGCTGAATTTCCCTTTACATTTAGTATTTTACTCCCAAAATCTTACTGAGACTTCAGTGTGAGTTTGCACAATATATGCTCATTCTTTTGCCTGAACCCAGCGATCTTAATCTTCTTTGAGTTTTATTAAATCTGTTTGTAACTGACTAATACAATGAGTTTGAGTAATGATAGAAAACCTTAAGCCTCATTCATCATCTAATCTCACGAGTTCAGATTTTTCCGATAAATTACAGAAAATTACCATATTAGGTATATGGTCCTCGTTGTGTTGCCAGTTGTGCAGTTACACATGCATATTTACTTCAATGACCCTTCAAATGTTGAGCTTATCAGAAGTAGGAGCATACACTCAATATGTATTCAAGTCAATTTGTGATAGCTAGTGTTCATTTGTTGTATGATTTTTAGATCAACCATTTGTTGTATGATTCTCATCCACAATTGCCACCTTCACACAGGTTGTTTATCGTGAACCAATGCATTCTGGTACAGGGAACAACAGAGGAAAGGCTAGTTTACTTAATTGGCTTTTACCATATATGCAACGTTACATCTACAAGATGCATGGAGATACTTACAATAAATTTCAGCAAAATGAGGCCACGAAGCTTAGCAGTCTTGAAGTTATTGTTGTTGAGAAGTTATCCTACAAGTATATGCTGAAAGGACGTGATAGTTCTTGTGAGGGAAGATTTGAATGCTCTTGTCTTTTACAGGTTAGTATCTGACTTTCTTTCAGTGTTTATAGTTAGTACCGACTCACCGTCATCATTTATCCCATCTTTTATGCATGTTGGTAGGATAATATTTCTTAAAGATCTCGCAGGACACCTGAAAACACCAAGCTGGGGTGTAGAAAAACCACTCTCCTGAAAAAAATTAGATATATTCTCAGCCCCTAATATATTTTGCAGCTGGAAAATAGCGATATAAATTATCTTGCCATGATCTTATGTTGCATTTATTAGCAATAACATGTGATGTCGACCTTACTGTCAACTATGGACATGCTCGACGCGTTGCATCGAAACTGTCAGATTTTTCACTAACTAATATTATTGGTTTTGAAATTGATTTTATTTGTTACTCATTTCCAGGGAAATATTTTATATGCTACTCAAGAAGCTGATTCACATTCGATTCTTCTGGAAATTTCTAAACTTTTCTTTGATGGATCTGTTGATCTACACTTCGCAAATTTTCTTCACATGGTCAAAACCATGTCAGAATCTGGCTCCGCAGTGGAACAAATTGAGTTTTTTATTGTCAATAATCAGAAGGTGCCTCCGTTGCCTGAACAGGAACCTGCTTGGTCCTTTTCTTCATCGTTTGTCGTCGAGGAAATATTTAGTTCCCCAACAGCTGAACTCCAACCTCCGGATGAACCCAGACGCCCCCTCAAGCGTAAGAAGAACCCAGGAATCGTTGAAAGCCACCCACCGAATAATCCTGAAACAGCACCTGATCTTGAAACCTCTTACATAAGCCAGCAAAACATAAAGGTGAATGAGATTGCATCTTCATCGGAGCTTAGCAAGCCTGTCGTGTGTGGACCCATGGAAGATGCTTCGGTTCCCATCAAGGTTGAAGGGGATCATGTCGTGAAAGAGAATTCAACAACAGAACATATGCTAGGCGTACAGAGTACGATGGAAGTTGATGATGAGCCTGCTTGTTTGGACTTGGAAGCAGGAAGCTCACCAAGTCTGGTTGATGAAACTGAGCTAACCGACGTTGATGAGAAACTCGCTGATGTTGCAGAAGATGGAAGCGACTTAGGAGCTGGCACGCCTGGTAAAGCCACAGTTCACAAGCCAGATGAGCGGTCAAGAACCGGCAGGCTTGGTGAAGCTGCGGTACACCAATACCTTGCCGGGCAGCTGGGACCTAGCAATGTCAAGTGGGTGAACGAAGAGAAGGAATCGGGGCTTCCCTATGACATTGTCATCACGCCCGAGGGTGGCGCCGCAGAGTATGTGGAGGTGAAGGCGACCGTGACTTCAAACAAGGACTGGTTCCACATCTCACCCAATGAATGGAAATTCGCGCTTGAGAAAGGGGATTCGTTCAGCATCGCCCATGTCGTGCTGAAAGGTTCAGAGAAAGCGAATATAATGATGATGAAGAATCCGCAGAAGCTCTGCCACCAGAAGGTCGACGATTTGAATTTTGCTCTTGTTATGTCGAAAAAATATAGGAAACTCAACCAAATATCAGTTTCGTTGAAGCCCGATGCGAAATCGCCGACCCCTGATGAATCTGCATCTTGATCAAGCCTTTTGTCACGCAACGATGCCTGTGATTTGTAACTCTTAGATTTTGTATATAACTAGTGTAGCAGTGTAGCTCATATGTAGAGAAGTACTACCACTGTAGGTGTAGCTCTCTAACCTGTCCCTTTGGCGGATGTTACCTGAACGTGTTTAGTGATGGCAATCTAGTGTGTGAATGTCTCTGTCTCCAGTTTACGGTTAGCACGGGCGCTGTTCCGGTCAGGTGTCTCTGTCCATCTTCCGCTTCCAGCGCTGCGCATAATTTCCTCTCACTTTCCGAGCTACTCCCTCCGTTCTAAATTAGTACTTGTCGCAAGTATGGATGTATTTTAGTTCTAGATATATTCATTTCTGCGACAAGTAATTTAGAACGGAGGGAGTAGTACGTATGAGTTACCAGTTACCATGGACGAAGAGGCAAGAGCGTGCGTTTTGACCGTGTCCCGTCACTCGTCCATGCAGGTAAATGCTCCGGAAATTCATCCATAAGGTAGCTTGTGCTTGGATAGAACATTGCTTGCGTTGATCAACAAGACAAGTACTGTGTTAAAAAACAAGCCCAGGAAAAAGTCAAATCCCTACTAAGCAAAATATGACCTGGCGCGCGAAACCGTGTTGCGGTCATGATATGCGAACAATAACATATTTCTTGCCCGTGCAGAAAATAGCAATTTGATGGCGTAAATGAAAGTTTGTCTTTTAAAAACGCTGTTCGCTCCTCCTCTGCAAACATAAAATAAAAGATCGTTCCAAATTTCCAGTACCTTGTTTGAGTACAACAACGGCATGATGTTGATTGCAACAAAAGGAAAGGAGCAATGATATGATGCAGATAAGGGCATATCTGCATATGCATGACATATACGTACACGCTACAGTTTCATGATATGAGCTTGAGTGCAGAGCTATACGAGTTAGAGACGCCGCTGGGTTAATCGTACGCAAACTGCCTTAATTAATTATACCCGTGCTTAATCAGTCTCGTACGTATGGAGATTGTGTCAAAAAGGAAAAAAAGACCATAGACAACACGGTATACATTCATTGTGGATGAGCTACACAATTTCCAAATGAATAGTTTATCGATTGGCATCAGAAGAAGAGTAACAAGGTTTGCCTGGCACCTGCGATGGAGGACAATGACAACGGTGCGTTTTCAGCTCACTTCCAGTGCTTGTAGACGTTGATATGTGGTATAGATATGCGGTATACAGACATGTAATTTCTGTTACTTTTAGTGTTCTTTGTGCTACCTTGATGTTCGATAAATAGATTAGAAAATTTCTATAGAAAATCCACTAAAAACGGAAGAATAATTAATCCGGACATAGAGTTTCTGCTCGTGAGCTCAAATGCTCCTTTGTAAAAAGTAAAATAAGAAAAAAAATGTAAACAAAATAGAAAAACTGAATTAGGAATTGATTGTACTTTTGCCAAGAAAACAAAACAAAATCTATGCACCCAAAACTATTGTTTAAAGCATTTTGAAGATTGTTTTTGTCCAGGGCATTAGGAATGTGTTTTCTTCACTTTCTTTTGTTTGCACATGTATAGACAATTTGCCAATGTTTGTTGCCAAAAAAACATATTTTTTACTATTGTTTTGATTTTACATTTCTTTCCGGGTACATTTGAGCTCCAGGCAGAAGGACATGTTTGAATAAATCCAGGGTATGCTAATTAACTAGTAGCACCACTACGGGGGAGGCTTTTTGGCTCCCGGGTGCATTTGCACCTGGATGAACAGTACCCCGAAAAAACAAATTAAATGTTTTCAAAAAATTCTGAAAAAAAATTTAGATGATCATGTTGGTGTCGCAAACATGCTTGACAAAAATTATGCGGAACGGAGCAGCAGTATTCCGTCGGTGAAAAAAAACAAATTTTGGGTGACATTTGGTCTTTGATTTGTTTTTTTTTGCAAGCCAAAATGCTTAACCTTTTTGTCTCAAAATTTACAGGTCGCATTTGTATATGACAAAGATGACAAAAAATTTGTCTCATTTTTTTCGCCATTTGAAAAAAATCAAAAATGGCCCCGGGTGCAAATGCGCCCGGAATTGATTTTCCGCACTACTACTGCATATGTGTGCACTATTGGCAAAAAAAAAAAAGTGTGCACCGCATGTGAATTAATCCTGCATATGTGAAGTACTCCCTCCGTCTCATAATGTAAGACGTTTTTTGACACTACATTATGGGACAGGGGAGTATATTTTTAGTGGGGTGAAGTACTCATTGATTACTCTGTGGTGACACAGAGTGCACATATATAAATAGCTATCTAAATCAAAATTTATATAACACAGCTGATTCAAAGCGAGTGAACTCCTTACATCCTGTTCTGTAAAGAGGGTTGCTTTGATAAACAAGAATGGGGACAGTTATTCGAGAAGGCAACAATTTCTGCTAGAAAAGCAAAAAAGAGGGACAATTCTCACTCCTTTTGTTAATTAATGAAAATGACTAGTCTTTTGCCTTTTTCAAATTTGTTTACTCCGTATAAATTATATCATCCATGGATGAGCTACACAGTGTGCGGCGCACCACACGTGAAATAATCCGTGGATTAATTAACTAAACAGCTAACTCAAAGCGAGTGAAATCTTTTGTGTTCTGGAAAGAGAATCGCTTTGATAAATCAGAACATTGCAGTTCAAAAGAGCGACAATGATTCTTTTCGAAAGGGAAAAAGAGAAAGAAGACATTATTATTTTCTAACCAAGCCGCGTCCAAAGAGTCGGTGAACAGGAAATGTCCAGGAAGATTTCAAAGAGTCGGCTGGAAGGTTGAAGATAAAGCTGGCTAACAACTTTGCTTTTTCTAAAGATCTTTTCTAGTTGTAATTAGTAGTACATGCGAGAATAGGAATGATCGATTTCTAGGAAACCAGGTGAGGGGATAGTGTCAAATAACAGCAGCTGTCATGAATAATAGTTTTCTTACTGATGAGATTGTGAGCATATCGTCGCATAAAAGTGAGTCGATTCTTGAACGTGCCCCTGATTTTGCTCACCACCAAGCTCAGTTCTCAACTACTCACGGTTGTTGCAAAGCTCGATTACTGTGCGACAGGTGCCTAACAAAATTAGAGTATTTCTAGCAGACCTCATAAAAGTTGGACCCGAAGAATGCGTTTACAATTTGTTGCAGATCAGATTTGCGGGGCGAATTCGTGCGCTGCAGATCAGACTCTGTATATAAAATTGTAAAATTTGAAAAAAAAAATCATGGGAGAAACTTGCAACAACATTCATCACACATAGTTGATCATCATCCTACATCATAGTACTATATAGGCGCGGGGGGGGGGGGGGGGATCTGCGGGCCGTGCAGCGTACCCGAGCCTAGGTTACCAAAATCGATGGGTGTGGCGGTGACGACGCGGTGGAGGAGCCAGAGGAGCTCAGTCCTCGTCGGAGTCGAGGTCGATCCGGACCTTGGCCTGCTCGACCTTCATTGATGGTTTTGCTACTATAACGTAGAAGCAATAAAAACATTTCACGGCTTTCATTGATGGGGTTTCGCTCTTTGTATCTGGTTTTCATTTTATTTTTTCAAACTAACTGGGCCACGATGAAGGTGCGGAACATGTGTGAGTTGCTCGGGGTAAAAAAACAGTCAGCGGTCAAAGCTACAGAGCAAAATCAGCAGAGAATCAGCAAGCGCGTCCGGGAAAAATCAACCTACGACCACCAACCCGCAATATAATTAATGAAGTGTAGGCATGCATGCATGCATACTTGTCATTCTGCAACTTTTTAGTTTTTTTTTTTGAACAAGCAAAGGCACCAAAAGGTGCCACATATTTCATTCAGCTCAAAGAGATTGAACAAAGTGTGCTACACAGATCTGCCAAAGATGGAAAGAAAAGATGCAGAAACTATGAGGGGGAGCTGAAGAAAGGATCCTAGTAGGGCAAAGTGGCCAGAAGCACTATGCCATGAGCAACATGATCAGAACTAGAGGAGAAAACAACTGAGAAAAAGAAAACAAAGAAGACTCTGATCTCCTCCGAACAAGCAGCCCAAAGAATGAATCATTGGGCAAGAAAACTGCCAACAACATTTTGTGCCAGAGATGCTTGACCTGCCTTAGAAGCAATGCACCGTGTGCAGTTGAATACCTGCAAGTTGAAAGTTTGAAAGAAGGGCCAACACTGGACATGGAGAATTTGAGTGAGCATGAGCAAAACAAGCAACTTGCGTCTCTCCGACAGATCGAAAAACCTGCTGAGCCAGATTATGAGCGACACCATTGATTTTCCTGGAAACATGAAACACTTGAGCAGCTAAATCAGACGTAACTTTGAGAAAAGTAGCCAACTCTTTTCTAATGTTCCAATGAGCAGCAGAATCTGAAATATTTCTTGCGGCAGCAGCAGAAGCAAGAGAAAGACTATCCGTCAGAAACGTGGGATTAGTAATATTAAGCTGAGCAGCAAGGTGAGCTGCACAAGAAAGGGCAACTGCCTCAGCTTGAAGGGGAGTTGAAGTTGAAGAGGCCGAAGCTTGAACCTGAATACTAATCTCACCTTGATCCGAAGGCATGGAAATATAAACACCTATACCTGTGCCCACATGTCCTCGAGCGAGTCCTGGGATTTTGGACGATCTAAATGCTGCATCAGAGAAAATTTTAGTCCCAAAAATTAACAAATCCGATTTAAGCGTTTTGCCCTGCTTAGGTAAAATATCAGTACAATGATGTTTAGTAGAAAGAGGCTGCTCAGAAGAAGGATTGTGAAGATTACACAAATGCCCAAAGTCCAAAGTTGTAGCAGCAATATTAACCTGATGAGGACGATGATTTTTCTTATCAAAAAGAAAATCATTTCGAGCTTTCCACAGGCACCATAAAAAATTAAGAACATTCTGAATAGAAGCATGAGGGTGACTCATATTAATAAGAAAGATGAGAATGGAATGCATAGAAGAGTGCCCTTGAGAAAGAACATCCGCTCGAATAAACCAAGGCGAAGAAAACCAAGCTGCTCTCGCGAAGTCGCAGAGGAAAAAGCGGTGAAATTCATCCTCCTGCTGTCCGCATCTACAATAAGACTGAGAGATGTGAACAGAGAAGCGGCCAGCTCTCATGCCTGTAGGCAAAGCCCTACGAAGAAGTCTCCAAGCAAAAGTTTGAACACGAGGGAGCAAACTTTTTTGCTTCCAAATGAGCTTGAGAAAGTCTTTCAAATCCAAAGGAATATCCATAGGAGCATTTCTAGGATTATTATGAAGCTGCTGGAGGCAAAGCTTGTAAGCAGATTTAGAAGAGCAAATACCATTTGGGGTGAGATCCCAACACAGCAAATCTGGACCATCATCATCAATAATTTCGGTGTTAACAATTTGAGACGCAAGAGGCTGCTGGAAAAGAGAAAAGATGAGATAATGATTCCAACTTTTTTGACCAGGCAGCCAAAGCTCCCTAACAAGAGAGGGGTAAATAAAACCAGCTTGTTGGGGAATAAGAGAATCATAAATAGTATGCCACAAATTACACCAAGGCATGCTCCATAAAGAAAGATTACCACTCGTGAGTTGATAAAAAGCATGACATGTCAGCTTAGGCAACATTTTCAAAATAGAGGCCCAAAAAGCAGATTTAGGAGGGGTTGTAGTGGCTCTCCAAATTGAAGTATCAGGGAAGTACTTAGCCTTAAGCACAAGGTATAGATGAGAAGAAGGGGCTTTAGCTAACCTCCAAGCAGTTGAGAGAATGAGGCTTTCATTAATAGCTTTAAGATTCCTAATACCCAAGCCACCTTCTGTTTTAGAATTACAAATATCTTTCCAGACCCTAAGGCAAAGACTTTTTTTAGAGTCAGTCTCTCGAACACCTGTCCACCAGAAGTTTCTTATAACAGCCGTGAGTTTAGCAATGAATTTCTTAGAAAACAAGATATTTGCCATGTAATAAACAGGAATAGCCGAGAAAACTGAGCGAATTAGTTCAAGTCTAGCAGCATGAGAGAGCATGTTTGCTTTGTAAGAAGGCAGCTTATTTAAAAATTTATCAAGAACAAAATTGTAAGCAACCAATCTATTATTAGCAGGGAGAATGAGAGGATGACCAAGATGAGTGAAATTAGCATCAAGATTAGAAACAGGGAAAATATGCTTAATGTCTTGAATAGTAGCCTGAGAAACATGCGAGCTAAACAAGATTGCATATTTGCTCCAGTTGGGAGTTTGGCCAGAGAGATCACAAAATTGCTGGATAAGATTCGCCATAGTCTGAGCTTCATGAAGGGTGGCCTGACCACAAACCAAAAGGTCATCTGCAAATAGAAGGGAATGAACCGAAGGGCAACTTGGACCAAGAGAAATACCCTGCAAATGGTTAGCCTGAAGCGCCTCATTAAGAGCAATCGAAAGTTCATTAATGGCAATAACAAACAAGTAAGGGGACATAGGACAACCTTGTCGAATCCCTCGAAAACTTTTAAATTTACGAGAAGGCTGCCCATTAATAAGAACAGAAAATGTGGGAGAAGAGATGCATGCATGCACTAGATTAATGAA
Organism: Aegilops longissima; assembly: GCA_021605205.1. Classification (NCBI taxonomy): domain Eukaryota; kingdom Viridiplantae; phylum Streptophyta; class Magnoliopsida; order Poales; family Poaceae; genus Aegilops; species Aegilops longissima. Next base: position 379,562,447 of record CM038680.1, on the reverse strand, counting down.
ATGACCATGCAGCCCTTTACGAGTAAGCGCAAGAACAATGAAGTCCCATTCAAGTCTATCAAAAGCTTTAGCAAGATCAATTTTTAGCATGAAGGCATCATGTTTCCAAGATTTGAGAAAGAAAGAGTGAGCTATCTCTTGAGCAATAATAATATTATCACTAATTCTTCTACCCTCAATAAAAGCCTGTTGGGCAGGATCTATATAATCAGGAAGGTGAGGTTTAATCCTGTTAGCAAGAGATTTGGCAATGATCTTATAAACAACATTACAAAGACTAATAGGCCGGTAATCCATAGGCACTTGAGGAACAAGTTTTTTAGGAATGAGAGCAATGTTGGTGTTATTAATATGAGGAGGAAGATGTGACGCCCTTAATTCAATCGTACACTAATCATGCACGCAAATGTGTATGATCAAGATCAAGGACTCACGGGAAGATATCACAACACAACTCTACAAATAAAATAAGTCATACAAGCATCATAATACAAGCCGGGGCCTCGAGGGCTCGAATACAAGTGCTCGATCATAGACGAAGTCGTGGAAGCAACAATATCTGAGTACGGACATAAGTTAAACAAGGTGCCATAAGATGGCTAGCACAAACCGGGATCTGAGATCGAAGAGGAGCAGGCCTCCTGCCTGGGATCCTCCTAGGTCACTCCCGGTCGTCGTCGGCCGGGCTGCACGTAGTAGTAGGCACCTCCGGAGTAGTAGTCGCCATAGGCGGTGGCGTCGACTCTGGCTCCATCGTCTGCAGTTGCAGCAATCGAGTAGAGGTAGGGGAAAAGGGGAACAAGGCAACCGTGAGTACTCATCCAAAGTACTGCAAGCAAGGAGCTACACTACATATGCATGGATATATGTGTAAAGGGCCATATCGGTGGACTGAACTGCAGAATACCGAAATAAGAGGGGATAGCTAGTCTTAACGAAGACTACGCTTCGGACACCTGCCTTACAATGTAGGAGGGACAATCGGAAGTCCTCCAAGTAACATCATATAGCAATAATCCTACCCGCAATCCCTGCTCATATCCACGAGCGAGAGCGACCACCGTTGTATCGGCACTTGGAAGGGTGTGTTTTATCAAGTATCCGGTTCTAGTTGTCATAAGCTCAAGGTACAACTCCAAGTCGTCCTGTTATCAAGATCACGGCTATCCGAATAGATTAACTTCCTGCGGGGTGCACCATCTTACCCAAAGACGCTTGATCCCATTTGGCCGGACACACTTTCCTGGGTCATGCCCGGCCGCGGAAGATCAACACGTCGCAGCCCCACCTAGGCACAACAGAGAGGCCAACACGCGGTCTAAACCTAAGCCGCAGGGTCCAGGCCCATCGCCTGAGCACACCTGCACGTTATGCGTCGCTGACGAAGCAGACCTAGCCCATCAGCGTTCCAGTCCAATCCGGCGCGCCGCCGCTCCGTCCGACGTCTGAAGTATTTCGGTGATACCACGACGGGATACCCATAACTACTCCCGCGTAGATGGTTAGTGCGTATAAGCTCGTAGCCAACCCAGATCAAATACCAAGACCTCGTTAAGCGTGTTAAGTAACCGCGAACGCCGAACAGGGCCAGGCCCACCTCTCTCCTAGGCGGTCTCAACCTGCCTGCCGCTCCGCCACAAAGATCCACTCATGGGTGCTCCATCACCGACCGACTTTAGTCTCACATGTATCATGTATAAGTATATAGTATATACCCGTGATCACTCCCGAGTGATCACGGCCCGATAGTATAGCACGACAGACGGACAAGAAAGTAGGGCCACAGATGAAAGTACTAGCATCCTATACTAAGCATATAGGATTGCAGGTAAGTGTTGGAAATATGCCCTAGAGGCAATAATAAATTAGTTATTATTATTATATTTCCTTGTTCATGATAATCGTTTATTATCCATGCTATAATTGTATTGATAGGAAACTCAAATACATGTGTGGATACATAGACAACACCATGTCCCTAGCAAGCCTCTATTGGCTAGCTCGTTGATCAATAGTTGGTTACGGTTTCCTAACCATGGACATTGGATGTCATTGATAACGGGATCACATCATTAGGAGAATGATGTGATGGACAAGACCCAATCCTAAGCCTAGCACAAAGATCGTAGTTCGTATGCTAAAGCTTTTCTAATGTCAAGTATCATTTCCTTAGACCATGAGATTGTGCAACTCCCGGATACCGTAGGAATGCTTTGGGTGTACCAAACGTCACAACGTATCGGGTGACTATAAAGGTGCACTACGGTATCTCCGAAAGTGTCTGTTGGGTTGGCACGAATCGAGACTGGATTTGTCACTCCGGTTGACGGAGAGGTATCTCTGGGCCCACTCGGTAGGACATCATCATAATGTGCACAATGTGACCAAGGGTTGATCACGGGATGATGTGTTACGGAACGAGTAAAGAGACTTGCGGAAGCGAGATTGAACTAGGTATCGGGATACCGACGATCGAATCTCGGGCAAGTACAATACCGCTAGACAAAGGGAATTGTATACGGATCGATTGAGTCCTTGACATCGTGGTTCATCCGATGAGATCATCGTGGAACATGTAGGAGCCAACATGGGTATCCAGATCCCGCTGTTGGTTATTGACGGAGAACGCGTCTCGGTCATGTCGCATGATTCCCGAACCCGTAGGGTCTACACACTAAGGTTCGGTGGCGCTAGGGTTATATAGGAAGCTTGTATGTGGTTACCGAATGTTGTTCGAGTCCGGATGAGATCCGGACGTCATGAGGAGTTCGGAATGGTCCGGAGGTAAAGATTTATATATAGGAAGTCCTGTTTGACCATCGGGACAAGTTTCGGTCATCGGTATTGTCTGGGACCACCGGAAGGGTCCCGGGGTCCACCGGTGGGGCCACCTATCCGGAGGGTCCCATGGGCTGAGATGAGAAGGATCCAGCCCAAAGTGGGCTGGGCGCCACTTCCCTAGGGCCCATGCGCCTAGGGTGAAGGGGAAACCCTAAGGAAGATTCCCATAAGGGGAAGGCACCTCCTAGGTGCCTTGGGGGGGAAGGACTCCTCCCGTGGCCGCCGCCCCCTTGGAGATTGGATCTCCTAGGGGCTGGCGCACCCCCCCTTGGGACCCCTATATATAGTGGGGTAGGAGGGCCTCTCAAACACACCTGTTGCCTTTGGTGCAGCCCCTCCCTCTCCCAAGTTCTTCTCCTCTTCTGCGGTGCTTGGCGAAGCCTGCTGGGATAGCCACGCTCCTCCATCACCACCACGCCGTTGTGCTGCTGCTGGATGGAGTCTTCCTCAACCTCTCCCTCTCTCCTTGCTGGATCAAGGCGTGGGAGGCGTCACCGGCTGTCGTGTGTTGAGCGCGGAGGTGCCGTCCGTTCGCACTCGGATCTCCGGTGATTTGGATCACGACGAGTACGACTCCTTCAACCCGTTCTCTTGAACGCTTCCGCTTAGCGATCTACAAGGGTATGTAGATGCACTCTCCTTCCCTCGTTGCTAGTTTCTCCATAGATAGATCTTGGTGACACGTGGGAAAATTTGAATTTCTGCTCGTTCCCCAACAAAGGCATCATGAGCTAGGTCTATTGCGTAGATTCTTTGCACGAGTAGAACACAAAGTAGTTGTGGGCGTTGATGTTGTTCAATATGCTTACCATTACTAGTCCAATCTTGTTTGACGGTATTGTGGGATGAAGCGGCCGGACCGACCTTACGTACTCTTCGTGAGACAGGTTCCACCGAACGACATGCACTTGGTGCATAAGGTGGCTAGCGGTGCCGCCTCCCACTTTAGTCGGAACGGATTCGATGAAAAGGGTCCTTATGAAGGGTAAATAGCAATTGGCATATCACGTTGTGGTTTTGCGTAGGTAAGAAACGTTCTTGCTAGAAACCCATAGCAGCCACGTAAAACATGCAAACAACAATTAGAGGACGTCTAACTTGTTTTTGCGGGTATGCTATGTGATGTGATATGGCCAAGAAGAATGTGATGAATGATATGTGATGTATGAGATTGATCATGTTCTTGTAATAGGATTCACGACTTGCATGTCGATGAGTATGACAACCGCAGAGCCATAGGAGTTGTCTTTATTTATTTTATGACCTGCGTGTCATTAAACAACGCCATGTAATTACTTTACTTTATTGCTAACCGGTAGCCATAGTAGTAGAAGTAATAGTTGGCGAGACAACTTCATGGAGACACGATGATGGAGATCATGATGATGGAGATCATGGTGTCATACCGGTGACAATGATGATCATAGAGCCCCGAAGATGGAGATCAATGGAGCTATATGATATTGGCCATATCATGTCACTACTATATAATTGCATGTGATGTTTATTATGTTTATGCATCTTGTTTACTTAGAACGACGGTAGTAAATAAGATGATCCCTTACACAAATTTCAAGAAGTGTTCTCCCCGACTGTGCACCGTTGCTTACAGTTCGTCGCTTCTAAGCACCACGTGATGATCGGGTGTGATGGATTCTTACGTTCACATACAACGGGTGTAAGACAGATTTACACAGCAAAAACACTTGGGGTTAACTTGACGAGCCTAGCATGTGCAGACATGGCCTCGAACACGGAGACCGAAAGGTCGAGCATGAGTCGTATAGTAGATACGATCAACATGAAGATGTTCACCGATGATGACTAGTCCGTCTCACGTGATGATCGGACACGGCCTAGTTGACTCGGATCATGTAATCACTTAGATGACCGGAGGGATGTCTATCGAGTGGGAGTTCATAAGATGAACTTAATTATCCTGAACATAGTCAAAAGATCTTTGCAAATTATGTCGAAGCTCGCGCTTTAGTTCCTTTGTTTAGATATGTTCCTAGAGAAAATATAGTTGAAAGTTGAAAGTAGCGATTATGCGGACGATGAAAGCTTATGTCCTTAATGCACCGCTCGGTGTCTTTGAACCCCAAACGTCGTTCTGTGGATGTTGCGAACATCGTACATACACGTTTGATAACTACGTGATAGTTCGGTTAAGCGGTTTAGAGTTGAGGCACCAAAGGCGTTTTGAAATGTCGCGGAACATATGAGATGTTTGAGGGCTGAAATTGGGATTTCAGGCTCGTGCCACGTCAAGAGGTATGAGACCTCCGACGATTTTCTTAGCCTGCAAACTAAGGGAGAAAAGCTCAATCGTTGAGCTTGTGCTCAGATTGTCTGAGTGCAACAATCACTTGAATCAAGTGGGAGTTGATCTTCCAGATGAGATAGTGATGTTTCTCCAAAGTCATTGCCACCAAGCTGCTAGAGCTTCATGATGAACTATAACACATCAGGGATAGATATGATGATCCTTGAAGTGTTTGCGATGTTTGACACCGCGAAAGTAGAAGTCAAGTAGGAGCATCAATTGTTGATGGATGGTGAAACCACTAGTTTCAAGAAGGGCAAGGGCAAGAAGGGACACTTCATGAAACGGCAAATCAGTTGCTGCTCCAGTGAAGAAACCCAAGGTTGAACCCAAACCGAGACTAAGTGCTTCGCAATAAGGGAACAACCAACGGAGCAGAATTACCCTAGATACTTGGTAGATAAGAAGGTTGGCAAGGTCGATAGAAGTATATTGGATATACATTAAGTTATTGTGTATTTTACTAGTACTCCTAGTAGCACAAGGGTATTAAGATACCGGTTCGGTTGCTAAGTGTTAGTAACTCGAAATAAAAGAGCTACGGAATAAACGGAGACTAGCTAAAGGAGAGCTGACGATATGTGTTGGAAGTGTTTCCAATTTTGATGTGATCAAACATCGCACGCTCCTTCTACCATCAAGATTAGTATCAAACCAGAATTATTGTCATTTGGTGTTTACGTTGAGCATAGACATGATTGGATTATGTCTATCGCAATCTGATTATTCATTTAAGGAGAATAATGGTTACTCTATTTATTTGAATAACACCTTGATGGTCTTGCACCTAAATGAATGGTTTATTGAATCTCGATCGTAGTGATACACATTTTCATGCCAAAGGTATAAGATAGTAATGATAGTACCACTTACTTGTGGCACTGCCACGTAAGTCATATTGGTGTAAAAGCATGAAGAAGCTCCATGTTGATGGATCTTTGGACTCACTCGTTTTGAAAAGTTTGAGACATGCAAACCATGTCTATTGGTGTATACGCATGAAGAAACTCCATGCAGATGGATCGTTTGGACTCACTTGATTTTGAATCACTTGAGATATGCAAATCATACCACATGGGCAAGATGACTGAAAAGCCTCGGTTTCAGTGAGATGGAACAAGATAGCAACTTGTTGGAAGTAACACATTTGATGTGTGCAGTCCAATGAGTGCTAAGGCATACAGTGAATATCGTTATATTCTTACTTCACAGATGATTCGAATAGATGTTAAGTATATTTACTTGATGAAACTCAAGTCTGAATTATTGAATGGTTCAAATAATTTCAGAGTGAAGTTTAAGATCTTCGTGACAAGAGGATAGAATATCTATGATATGATCATTGAGATGAATATCTGAGTTACGAGTTTTGGCACACAATTAAGACATTGTGCAAATTGTTTCACAATTAATACCGCCTGGAACACCATAGTGTGATGGTGTGTCCGAACATCATAGTTGCACCCTATTGGATATGGTGCGTAGCATGATGTCTCTTATCGAATTACCACTATCGTTCATGGGTTAGGCATTAGAGACAACCTCACTCACTTTAATAGGGCACCACGTTACTCCGTTGAGACGACACCGTATGAACTATGGTTTAGAGAAACCTAAGTTGTCGTTTCTTAAAAGTTTGGGGCTGCGACGCTTATGTGGAAAAGTTTCAGGTTGATAAGCTCGAACCCAAAGCGGATAAAATGCATCTTCATAGGACACCCAAAACAGTTGGGTATACCTCGTAATTCAGATCCGAAAGCAATAGGGATTGTTTCTTGAATCGGGTCCTTTCTCGAGGAAAAGTTCGTCTCGAAAAGTTGAGTGGGAGGATGGTGGAGACTTGATAAGGTTATTGAACCGTCACTTCAACTAGTGTGTAGCGAGGGCACGGAAGTTGTTCCGTGGCACCTACACCAATTGAAGTAGAAGCTTATGATAGTGATCATGAAGTTTGGATCAAGTCACCGACGTACCTCGTGGGTGACAAGGATGCGTACTACTTGAGTGGTACGCAATCCTGTCTTGAAGGTCATGTTGCTAGAAAACAATGAACCTACGAGCTATGGAGAAGCAATGGTGGGCCCAAATTCCGACAAATGGTTAGAAGCCATGAAATCCGAGATAGGATCCATGTATCAGAACAAAGCATAGACTTTGGTGGATTTGCCCGATGATCGGCAAGCCATTGAGATGAATGGATCTTTAAGAAGAAGACGGACGTGGACGGTAAGATCACCGTCTATGAAGCTCGACTTGTGGCGAAGAGTTTTTCACAAGTTCAAGGAGTTGACTACGATGAGATTTTCTCATCCGTAGCGATGCTTGAGTCCGTCGGAATCATGTTAGCATAAGCTGCATTTATGAAATCTGGCAGATGGATGTCAAAATGAGTTTCCTTACCAATTTTAAATAAGGAAAGGTTGTATGTGATACAATCAGAAATTTTTGTCGATCCTAAGGATGCTTGAAAGGTATCTTGGCTCCAATGATCCTTTCTTAGGACTGGAGTAAGCATCTCGGAGTTGGAATGTGCGCTTTGATGAGATGATCAAAGATTTTGGGTTTATACAAAGTTTATGAGAAACTTGTATTTCCAAAGAAGTGAGTGGGGCACTATAAATTTCGATGAGTATATGTTGTTGACATATTGATGATCAGAAATGATGTAGAATTTCTAGAAAGCATATAGGGTTGTTTGAAAAGTGTTTTTCAAATAGAAAACCTGGATTAGGCTACTTGAACAATAAGCATCAAGATCTATAAGATAGATCAAAATTTTTAATAATACTTTCAAATGAGCATGTACCTTGACATGATCTTGAAGGTGTTCAAGATGGATCAGTCAAAGAAGGAGTTCTTAGCTGAATTGTAAGGTATGAAGTTAAGACTTAAAGCTCGACCACGGCAGAACAGAGAGAAAGGACGAAGATCATCCCTATGCCTTAGACATAGGCTCTACAGTATGCTATCTTGTGTACCGCACCGAAGTGTGCCTTGCCATGAGTTAGTCAAGGGGTACAAGAATGATCCAGAATGGATCATTGGACAATGATCGAAATTGTCCTTGGAGTAAATAAGGACATGTTTCTCGATTATGGAGGTGATAAAGAGTTCGGCGTAAAGAGTTACGTCGATGCAAGCTTTAACACCTGTCCGAGTGACTCGAGTAGCAAACCGGATCGTATAGTGGAGCAACCATTTGGAATAGCTTCAAGTGGAGCGTGGAAGCAGCATTTATAATATGACCTAGAAATTTGCAAAGCACACACGGATCTGAAAGGTTCAGACCCGTTGACTAAAACCCGTTGACTAAAACCTCTCTCACAAGCAAAACATGATCAAACCTCAGAACTCATTGAGTCTTAATCACATGGTGATGTGAACTAGTTTAAGACACTAGTAGACTCTTTGGATGCTGGTCACATGGCGATGTGACCTATCAATGTTGATCACATGGCGATGTGAACTAGATTATTGACTCTAGTGCAAGTGGGAGACTGTTGGAAATATGCCCTAGAGGCAATAATAAATTAGTTATTATTATTATATTTCCTTGTTCATGATAATCGTTTATTATCCATGCTATAATTGTATTGATAGGAAACTCAAATACATGTGTGGATACATAGACAACACCATGTCCCTAGCAAGCCTCTATTGGCTAGCTCGTTGATCAATAGTTGGTTACGGTTTCCTAACCATGGACATTGGATGTCATTGATAACGGGATCACATCATTAGGAGAATGATGTGATGGACAAGACAATCCTAAGCCTAGCACAAAGATCGTAGTTAGTATGCTAAAGCTTTTCTAATGTCAAGTATCATTTCCTTAGACCATGAGATTGTGCAACTCCGGATACCGTAGGAATGCTTTGGGTGTACCAAACGTCTGGCAACGTGGCGGGTGACTATAAAGGTGCACTACGGTATCTCCGAAGTGTGTCATTGGGTTGGCACGAATCGAGGCTGGGATTTGTCACTCCGGTTGGCGGAGAGGTATCTCTGGGCCCACTCGGTAGGACATCATCATAATGTGCACAATGTGACCAAGGGGTTGATCACGGGATGATGTGTTACGGAGCGAGTAAAGAGACTTGCGGAAGCGAGATTGAACTAGGTATCGGGATACCGACGATCGAATCTCGGCAAGTACAATACCGCTAGACAAAGGGAATTGTATACGGGATCGATTGAGTCCTTGACATCGTGGTTCATCCGATGAGATCATCGTGGAACATGTAGGAGCCAACATGGGTATCCAGATCCGCTGTTGGTTATTGACGGGAGAACGTCTCGGTCATGTTCGCATGATTCCCGAACCCGTAGGGTCTACACATAAGGTTCGGTGGCGCTAGGGTTATATAGGAAGCTTGTATGTGGTTACGAATGTTGTTGAGTCCGGATGAGATCCGGACGTCGCGAGGAGTTCGGAATGGTCGGAGGTAAAGATTTATATATAGGAAGTCTGTTTGACCATCGGGACAAGTTTGAGGGTCATCGGTATTGTCTGGGACCACCGGAAGGTCCCGAGGTCCACCGGTGGGGCCACCTATCCGGAGGGTCCCATGGGCTGAGATGAGAGGATCCAGCCCAAAGTGGGCTGGGCGCCACTTCCCCTAGGGCCCATGCGCCTAGGGTGAAGGGAAACCCTAAGGAAGATTCCCATAAGGGAAGGCACCTCCTAGGTGCCTTGGGAAGGACTCCTCCCACCGCCGCCCTTGGAGATTGGATCTCCTAGGGGCTGGCGCACCCCTTGGGACCCCTATATATAGTGGGGTAGGAGGGCCTCTCAAACACACCTTTTGCCTTTGGTGCAGCCTCCCTCTCTCCCAAGTTCTTCTCCTCTTCTGCGGTGCTTGGCGAAGCCTGCGGGATAGCCACGCTCCTCCATCACCACCACGCCGTTGTCTGCTGCTGGATGGAGTCTTCCTCAACCTCTCCTCTCTCCTTGCTGGATCAAGGCGTGGGAGGCGTCACCGGGCTGTCGTGTGTTGAGCGGAGGTGCCGTCCGTTCGGCACTCGGATCTCCGGTGATTTGGATCACGACAATCGACTCCTTCAACCCGTTCTCTTGAGCGCTTCCGCTTAGCGATCTACAAGGGTATGTAGATGCACTCTCCTTCCCCTCGTTGCTAGTTTCTCCATAGATAGATCTTGGTGACACGTAGGAAAATTTGAATTTCTGCTACGTTCCCCAACAGTAAGGTAACAACAGAAGTTACAAGGACAGGCTATGCAGCAGTATAGGAGTATCTGAAAACAAGAACATGCTATACTACTCTAATGCAAGCAGTGTAGATAAGAGTAAGCGATATCTGGTGATCAAGGGGGCTTGCCTGGTTGCTCCGGCAAGAGAGAGGGTCGTCAACACCGTGGTCGAACCGGCCAGTGCAATGGCGTCGGTCTCGTAGTCTACCGGAGAGAAGAGGGAAGAAACAATGAATACAAAGTAAGCAGATGCATATCTATGCATGACATGCCAAGCGATGCTAGGCGTGCCCTAACGTGGTATGAAAGTCTTGGTTAGGGGAAAAACATCAGGAAGTTTTCCGGTTAGGACGTCTGTCGAGACGGATGAACCGGAGAGGAAAGTTTGCGAGTTCGATAGGTTAGAGGCGTGTGGTGGACGAGCGAGATTGCGTATCCGGATTCGTCTCGTCGTTACGAGCAACTTTCATGTTGAAAATATTTTAATCCGGATTACGGTTAAAAGATATGATTTTAAAAGATTTTATTAATTTCTGAATTTTAATTAATTATTTATTTAATTAGTTTGAAAATGCATTTATGACATCGACATGATGTCATGCTTTATCAGCGATCAACAGGGTTGGTGAGTCAACCTGACAGTGGGTCCCGCATGTCATTCTCTAATATCTAATTACCTAATTAGATTTAATTAATCATTAGTTAATTAGGTTAATTAATGATTAGGGTTAATGTCGAAATTAATTAGATTAATTAATTACTTAATTAATTAATTAATTAATTAATTAGTCAACTAGTTTTAATTCATTTTCATTTTATTTTTATTCCTGTGTTAATAAAATAAGCGTTGATGGGGGGTGGGGCCCCATGTCATTGGCCCCAGGGGCAACGGCAACAGGCGTGCAGGCGATGCCGTTCAGGCGCAGCCAGAGGAGGCCTTGGCGGGCGCGCCCGAGGCAAGCAGAGGTCAGGCGGCCGAGCCACGCAGTGGCCGGAGGGCATAACCACGGCCAGCGACCGGCCGTGGCGGCGGCAGGGCGGCGCACGGAGGTGGTGGGGTTCGGGCCCGACGGGGGGGAGAAGCGTGCTCTGGGGCCGGGGCCGAGCGCGAGCGAGGGAGGAGGGTGTCATGGCAGCAGCGCCGTTTAAGGCGCCGGAGAGGAGAGGAAAGCAGGCGTGACGTGACGGAGGGTCGGGGCAGCGACAGACAGCCGGGCGACAAGCGATTCGATCGGGAGGAGAGAGAGGCCTCACAGGGGGAACGTGGGGACTAGGCGGCGTGTGGTGGAGGTCGGTGGCGGCCGTGAGGCGGCGGGGCGAGTTCGCCTGGCGTCGGGAGGCGGAGGGTCGGGTCGACCAGCGTGAGTGCTCGTGCTTAGAGGCGACGGAGGAGGAGGGACCCCAGGTGGAGAGGAGGAGGGGGTCCGGGCGGCGGGGGGGGGCGGGGGCACGGAGACAGTGGGGCGCTGGCGGGTCTCGCCCGATCTGGATCAGGCGAGGCGGGGAGAAGGGGGTTGAGGCGGGGCGAGTGAGTGGGGGAGGCTGTCGGCTAGGGTTCGGCCGGAGGGTGGGGTTAAGCGGCGGCTGTTGGGCGGGCGAGGATGGGCCAGGTCGAGGGGCCAAGTGGGGAGGGGGAATGGGCGGGGAATGGGCCAGGGGGTTTTCCCTCCCTCTCTTTTTTCTTCTTTCTTTTCTTTTATTATTTTTCTTTTCTGTTTTCAGTTTATTTAAAATGCCAAAGCATTTTACAAAAATTAGTGCACCCCACCATAATTAGGTTTGCTATTTTAGACAACCCTCGAACATTTTTAGTTTTTGTTTTGAAACTTTTTATCTTTGCTTTTATTTTGATTTTGTTTTAGAGCGGGTTCGAATCAAAGAGAGGTTTGGCACAGTAACCGGGGTGTTTACTGTTCATTAATAATCCGGGTGTTACAGAAGAACTCCAGAAAGATAAAAACTAACAACAAGCTGAGTTACCTCGTCTCCAATCCAGTCCCAAGTAGCTAAATAGAACTCAACATTAAAACCATCCGGACCTGGAGAAGCATTAGGTTTCATATCCTTCAGAATCTACAAAATCTCATGGTTGTCAGGCAGAGCATAGGTGGGATCCAAAGAGCCACTGGGCCATTGTGTTGAAAGGTAAGGATTACCCACATTATTATTTGGGGAAGAGAAAATGTAGCGAAAATAGTTAACAAAGGTATTCGTGATAGCAGCAGGATTGAAATGAATCATATTATTCTCATCCTTAACAGAGCAAATGGTATTTCTCTTCCTACGCTTAACAACATCTTGGTGAAAAAAATTAGTATTACGGTCACCAGCAACAACCCATTTGTTCTTACTACGTTGCTTATAGAACTGATTAAGTTTAGAAAGAGTGAACTCGTACCTAGTAGTGAGAGAAGTTTCCAAATTATGGTCCTGTTGCTGTAAAGGAAGTTGCTGTAGTTGATTGATACGAGCTTCCAAGTCCAAAAGATCATTCTGAAGAGGCTTCTTCTTCTTGCACCACATTTTCAAAGACCCTGCCAAAGAAAAGGACTTTGCTGCAAAAGAATGTGAGGGACTAGCATTCCAGGCAGATTTAGCAAAGGCATGAAAATCTTTCTCCATCAACCACCAATTTTTAAATTTGAAAGTTTGCCGAGGCTTGACAAAATTACCTTCAGTAGACACCAAAATGGGGGCATGATCACTCAAAATAATAGGCAGATTAAGAACTTTGGTATTAGGGTAATGCATGCACCACTCAGAATTAACTAAACAACGGTCAAGGCGTCTATAAACAGGATTAGAAGTGTGTTGTCTACCCCGCCAAGTATAGGCTGGACCACAATAACCAATATCAAACAAACCACAATTTTTGACAAGGGAACGGAAAGCATGCATACGATAGTAATTCACATAGCCATTACAACCATCAATATCATACAGGATGTCATTCATGTCCCCCAAACACATCATGGGGATACCCAGATTATCATACACAAAAGTAGAAACTTGATCCCAGATGGCACTAGTTTGCCTATGGTACGGGTCACCATATATACAAATCAAACAAAAGCTGACCCCCAAAGCTACATATCGGGGATATACCCCGCAGTGTAAACCGCCAGATGTATGACCCGCCCGGAGCTTGGCGATTCACGGGTAACCCGCCCGATCTTGGCGGCTCATAGTAACCCGGCAGGCAGGTCAGATGGATGACAAGGCCCAAGGCCCAGAAGGCCGGATCATGTTAATGGTGGGCCGGTTTATGAAGAAAGCACAAGGAATATTCTACTACAAAGGAAGCAAGACTAGGACTCCACTTGTAATAGAGTAATCCTAATCCTACTAGGAGTAGTCATGTAACCCGCCCCTTCAACTTATATAAGGAGGGGCAGGGCTCCCCAAAGAGGCTACAAGCAAGAAAAAACAATCTTAGGGCTAGACACAAAGAGGAGAGCCGGTTTACGGCGACTCCCTCGTGATGATAATGAGACCTAGCCTCAAACAGCATGTAGGGTTTTTACCGGATGATGTTTCCCGGGGCCCGAAGCTGTCTAAATCCCTGTCTTGTGTTGCGTCTCTCGATTTCGCTCAACCCCTCTCAAGCTACCACATAGATGCGTTGGCCTCGCGACTAAGTCCTGACGCTAAGGACATCTGCCGTGACAATTCCACGACAGTTGGCGCCCACCGTGGGGCCGCGCGCACGGTGGTGTTGAGTTCTTGGAGGGATCTCTAGAGGGATTGAGAAGTTTGCAATTTTTTAAAGGAAGAAGATCCGGTCTAGAAGGAGGGTTTCGAGAAGTTCGTGGTTTTCAGATGAAGCAGAGCCGGATTGCATCTATGTGCATCGTGACATGCCACCAGGCGATCCGTCATGGCCGGATCACTTTCCGCTGCACCGTCGTGGGAAACCAAGGGCAGAAGGGATTCTATCATACAGGTGATTTACCTACGGCATTGCAAATAATCGAGAAAAACAGAAGTTTAGAGCCGATCGATCGGCTGGCCACTGCCTTCGCGTCCTATATGCAGCGCTGGAGATTGATTCGAGACTGCCGCTTAATCCGCCGAGTTTCCACTGCTGCTCCACATCCACAAGTTCTAGACCGTGGAAATCAACCGTCTGTTGCTACCTTTTTTCCCGAGGTGAAGAATAGTCAAATCTGAACAATCAAGTACTTGCACTAGTACGTGTTACAAGAGCGGCAGCCGAGTCAGAAGTCCAAGACTACTACTACTCCACGTCCACAAAATCCAAGACTAGTACTACTCCTACTAAGTACTAATAGATCAGATTACTACCTCCATCCGAGTCAGAAGATTCCAAGAGCGGCAGCCGGATCATCATCAGGGTAATTTTCAAAGAAAAAAAAAGCAACACACAGAGAAGAGAGCCACGAGCCCATGACTCCGGAACGGGTAGTCCACGGGCTCCGACTCTGTCGTTGACCCGGACCCCGAGCCTCGTATCAACCCAGCGGCTTGCCTCTGCTGTCGCCGTGGTCTTCGCCGCCGCTGTCCCTGGAGCGGGCCACCTCCACCTCGCATCGTTCTGCGTCACGCAGGCCCTGCTCCCTCCAAGGCGTTGTTGCGGCCTTGAGCCGCTGCCCATCTAAACTGTGGTCGTAAACCGCCTGCGCCTCGCCTCCTCGAGCCGGCCACAACCACCGTCGCCTCACGTATCAACCGCCGCTTGCCTCAATAAATGCGCCGGCTACCTCCGCAATGGTCAGCCGGTCGAGCCGCCGGCGGGGCAACCCGTGAACCGCCGCTGGACCACCTCGAGTGTCTCCTTCTGCCGTAAAGCTGCAGTATCAAATCACCGTTCCGGAAGAGCCGCCTCCACGCGCTGCAGTATCAAACCGGCCTGCTGCTGCCTACTCCGAGGCGCTGTCGTTCCGGCAGGCCGAGTCCGCTCGCGAGCCGGCCGACCTCTGCCGTCGCCGCTTCAGCCTTGCTCTGAGTCACCCTCGCTCCGTTTGTCTGCAAACTGACTCCGAGCCGTTGCGGCGCGACCTTACCTCGCCGGATTCATCAACCCCTCAAGCGGCGGAGGAGGCCTCGGGCCTGTTCGATCCATCGCCCCACGCGCCGTGACCAGTTCACCGCACCATCAACAAGCTACCAAGTTAACGAGCACATTCTGTTTGACCCTGCATTGGGCTGCCCCCGTTGGTTCGACGCCGGATTGAGCCGCTTGCCGCGGTATTGTTGTGCCGTCTCTCCTCGCGGAAAAGCCTGGAGCCGCCCTATCGGGTCACCAGGACCATCCACTGCTGTTCGAAATTGTTCCAGGACGCCCCTGCTGATGCGTCTTTGAGCTGCGGCCGTGCCCTCTGCCTCGCACCCGGGTTGCGATGCCTTTGAGCCTGAGGTGCCGTTTCAAGTCACCGTATCATGCCGCTTTCCTCTGCTAAGCGCCACGATAAGTCGCCGGCCGCCTTCGCTACTTCAAGATACCTTGGCACCCCGACCGGAGTCCGTTCGCTGCAAACCACCCCCGCAGGAATAACCACGGGGTGACTCGCCTTGCACCCGCGGATGAAGCGGAGCTGCCGTGGTCAGCCCGCGTTATTTCCGATTCACCTCGCCACCTCATCCATCGCGGCCTTGAACCGGCCTCGCGCTTTGACTGCGCGCGTCGAGTTGGATTTCCCTTCTCCACTGTTGAATCGCCGGCCTCGAGCTGCCAAGTCGCCCGACCCTGCCGCCGGGTTACCTTTGCCGGTCTCGCTTCAAGCACGACCAATTAAATTTCCAGGTGCTATCTTTTCCATCTGTTTCTTTTTTATACATATTGTTTTTCCGAGAACGATTACTCTGGCCTATATCTTTCTATACAGGACAAGCGCTCACTATAAAAGTGATGCCCTACTACGGACGGCGCGCGCTAGCTGTTCTACACTAGCATTTGTGCATAGCACACTAGTGAACCGGAACACAAACCGCCACCCCCGCAGTCCGGACTACATCAGCAATGCCGCGGTCGACTCTTTATCCGTACTGGCGTATAACCCCACGATGGATATCAACTGGCCTGACATATCAGGTGAAATCCATCCAATATATTTTATGTTATATATTGCTTTCTTTGAAAAAGCAATTACTCCGGCTTGCAAAAGTTATCTAATGCAGGACCCTAAACCACCATATTGGTGCAAATTTAAATGCCGTCAGCAAATTTCCGGCTTAAAAAGAAGGTTTCCGGTTTAAAATCCGGCTCAAGGGAAGTCAGTCTCACTGAAGCTCTCAAATATCCGGGTTACAATCCGGTTCAAGGGAAACTTGTTGAAATTCTTCACCATTAGGCTTAATTCCTCATTGAAGATTTGGTTCTCACTTGAAGATGTGGGAGTATCACATGAGGCTTTGTAAGCACCACTTGACTTGTTGTGAAGCTCTTCCTTATCTTTGAGTGACATCTCATGAGCAACAATTCTTCCAATGACTTCCGTAGGCTTGAGATCTTTGTAATTGGGCATCATTTGGATCAATGTGCACACGGTAACATATTTTCCATACAAGGCTCTTAGGATCTTCTTGATGATGAATCTATCGGTCATCTCTTCACTTCCTAATCCGGCAATCTCATTTGTGATGAGAGCAAGCCTAGAGTACATTTCAGCGACACCTTCACCATCCTTCATTTTGAACTTGTCAAGTTGACTTTGAAGCACATCCAATTTGGATTCCTTGACGGAGTCGGTACCTTCGTGCATATCAATCATAGTATCCCAAATTTCCTTTGCATTCTCAAGACGGCTGATTTTGTTGAATTCTTCGGGGCACAATCCGTTGAAGAGGATATCGCAAGCTTGAGGGTTGTATTGCAGCATCTTCAACTCTTCCGTGGTAGCTTCACAGTTCGGTTCTCTCCCATCAAAGAATTCACCTTGCAAACCAATACACACAATAGCCCAAACGGCGGGGTTATGTCCAAGAATATGCATTTTCATCTTATGCTTCCAACTAGAAAAAATTAGTACCATCAAAGTAAGGACCTCTATAGTGGTAATTTCCCTCGCTAGACGCCATACTCTCCTACGTCGTGAAACCAAGGCTATGATCACCAAAAGCTATGGAAATCAAGGCAAATGGAGACCAAAGCTCTGATACCACTTGTAGGATCGAAAGTATGTCTAGGGGGGGGGTGATTAGACTACTTGACCAAATAAAAATCTATCTTTTCCCAATTTTAAGTCTTGGCAGATTTTAGCAACTTAGCACAAGTCAAGCAATCAACCTACACATGCAAGTCTAAGAGTATAGCAGCGGAATGTAAAAATGAAGGTAAAGGGAGGAGTTTGGAGGGAGCAAATGCAATGTAGACGCGGAGATTTTTTCCGTGGTTCCGGTAGGTGGTGCTATCGTACATCCACGTTGATGGAGACTTCAACCCACGAAGGGTAATGGTTGCGCGAGTCCACGGAGGGCTCCACCCACGAAGGGTCCACGAAGAAGCAACCTTGTCTATCCCACCATGGCCATCGCCCACGAAGTACTTGCCTCACTAGGGTAGATCTTCACGAAGTAGGCGATCTCCTTGCACGTACAAACTCCTTGGTTCAACTCGAAAATCTTGACAGAGGCTCCCAAGTGACACCTAACCAATCTAGGAGACACCACTCTCCAAAAGGTAATAGATGGTGTGTTGATGATGAACTCTTTGCTCTTGTGCTTCAAATGATAGTCTCCTCAATACTCAACTCTCTCTCACAGATTTGGATTTGGTGGAAAGATGATTTGAGTGGAAAGCAACTTGGGGAAGGCTAGAGATCAAGATTCTTGTGGTTGGAATGTAATATCTTGGTCTCAACACATGAGTAGAAGTATGGTGGGCTGGGAGTCACTCATTTGGGAGTGCAAAATGAAGCTCTTCTGATCAAGCATCTGTTCAAGTTCTTCAATAAGAAAGATGTTCCATGGGTTAATCTTATTTGGGACTCCTATTATCATTCGTCAGCTCCACAAGTTACTCAGCTTTGTGGCTCTTTTTGGCGGCGTGATGTGCTGAAATTGTATGAAAAGTTTTGTTTGCTTGCCACACCACAAGTGCATGCAGGGGACACCGTGGTTTTCTGGCTTGATCGCTGGCAAATTGACAACATAATGATTGCTCTTAAGGATCGTTTCCCTAGACTTCATTCATTTGCCATTGATGATATGGTAACAGTCAAGGACTTTTTTCTTACCAGTCGGCTGTTGAAGGTTTTCATCTACCATTTTCATCGGAGGCATATCTGGAACTATCTCAGCTTCAGACTTTGTTCCAACACATCAGCTTGAATCCAGATGAGAAGGATGTTCAGAAATGGCCATCTAAATCTGGGGAGTATCAATCTAAGCTCTACTATGAGTTCACCTTCTCTCATTTGGAGATTGACCCAATCTTTAAGTACATCTGGAAATGCTCTTGTACCCTCAAAATCAAGGTTTTTCGATGGCTTTTATTGATGGATCGCCTTAACACACGGGACATGATGCAGAGGAGGCATTGGAATATCCAGGATGATACTTGTGTTCTTTGCCAGTCTTCCTTCCATGAAGATAGAGTCCACCTCTTTTTCACTTGCAATTTTAGTCAAAGAGTTTGGAATTATCTTGGGATTCCATGGCCGGCCTCGCCCAATCAGTCTACTTTCATGATGGCCTCAGCTTCTAGGAAGGATTTCAATAAGCCTTTCTTTTCTGAGGTGGTTTTTATTGCAGCATGGAACATCTGGACGCAGAGAAATGGCAAGATTTTTAGAAATGAGACTCCTAGTTTTAGAGCTTGGAGGAGGAATTTTGTGCATGACCTTTCCTTGTTAGCACATAGAATCAAATGTAAATATAGGGACAGTCTGTTAGCTTTGATAGCTTCTCTCCCCTAGCTCACTTTGTAAGTATTGTATTTTCTTTTCTTTTCCCCTTAGTTGTACAGAGAACCTTTTGCTTTTATTATTGAATAAAGGGCTGTGAGGCTGTTGCCTTGCAGTATATAGTCAAAAAAATACACATGAGTAGGTGGTTCTCTCTCAGAAAATGTATGCTGGAAGTGTAGGCACGTTCTGATGGCTCTCTCCAAGAATGAAGAGTGGGTGGAGGGGTATATATAGCCTCCACACAAAATCTAACCATTACACACAATTCACCAAACTCGGTGGGACCGAATCAGAAAACTCGGTCAGACCGATTCAGTTCAAAATGTGAATGTTAGGCTTTTCGGCAGGACCGACATATCAACTCAGTGAGACCGATTACTCAAACTCGGTGGGACCGACTTTGGTAATAAGCTAACCAGAGAGTTGGTCAGGCAAACTCGGTGGGACCGATTCGCTCATTTCGGTGAGACCGAAATGTTACGAAGGGGAAACAGAGAGTTTGAATTGCGAACTCGATGGGACCGATCGCTCATCTTGGTTAGACCGAAATGTTACGAAGGAAACAGAGAGTTTGCAATCCCATCTCGGTGAGACCGAGATCCCTATCGGTGAGACCGAAGTGATTAGGGTTTCTGGCAGTGGCTATGTCAAATGAACTCGGTGGCGCCGGATAGATCAAATCGGTAGGGCTGAGTTTGACTTTTTGTTTGGGACATATGTGGATATGAGAAAGTGGTTGAGAGTTTTTGGAGCATATCACTAAGCATTTTGAGCAAGCAAGCCATTAAGCAACACCTCATCCCCTTTTAATAGTATTGGCTTTTCCTATGGACTCAATGTGATATTGGATCACTAAAATGAAAATGTAGAGTCTTGAGCTTGAGACAATATGTGTCGTTAGCATTTTGAGGGGTCCACATTCCTAATCCATGCCATGCCAATCATTAAACTTTCTGAAATGATCATCTTTGAATAGCATTAGTTCAATGAGCTATATGTTGTTAGTAATTACCAAAACCACCCAGGGATAGTTGCACTTTCAGTTGGACTCCGCCTGCTCCCGCCGGAGGAACGCCCGGTTGGCGTTCACATAGGCCTCATCCTGGATGGACTCCAGGATGGCCTGCTGCTCCGCCATCTCGCCGGACTAGGCGGCGACGAACTCCACCTCCGCCTGCTGTCGTGGTTCTAACTCTGACAGTAAGATAGGGGGTAGGAATGGAGAGGCAAGATCCTAGTTATGGAGTAGTTGTATCGCAAGAGATTTACGAGTTCAGCCCTTCTCGAAGGAAGTAACAGCCCTCGTCTCGGAGCCCGGAGGCGGTCATTGGATTATATGCGTATGAGTTCTGAGGTGCGAACCCTTACGCCTATGGAGGGTGGCTTATATAGAGTCGCCAGACCCCAGCCAGCCCGTGGCGGAGGGTTTAAAGTACATTAAGGCTGGCGTTCTTGGTAATGCCTTACATAAAGTGTCATCGACCATAAAGACTACTTAATTACAGACCGTTTGGATCTGGTGACTCTTGAACTCCTGGTGGTCGAGTGAGTCTTCATGGTCGAGTGTCTTTGAGTCAGTCGAGTGCAATCCTACCAGGTCGACTCGAAGGCAGTTTCTTCTAAGGACGTCCTTGGGGAGGGTACCTTGGACAGGTCCATGACCCTACCCTAGGTACATGACTTCATCATTAGCCCCCGAATGGATCGAGGTTTGAGTGAGGAAGGAGTTGATAATCTTTCCGACCTGTTTTTCGTGCTGCGAGTATGTCTTACTCTGGATCAATGACTTTTTAGTGATGGTGTCAACTTCTCTTTCAGTCGCCTTGATCCATTCTTTACATCTGTCGAGTGAACTTTATGAACTTGGAGATTTCCGAGCGACGGATCGGAGGAAATCTGTCGTCTGACAAGTTGCTCTGCTGTTAGCGGATTTAGCGGGATCCGAATTTCGGGAAGCGCGCGAAGCGGAGAAGGCCGCGGTACTCGGATGGGATAAGGCAAGGATGCCTCGATCTCCGTGCCACCTTTTTCGCCACGTATCGAGTGCGCGACTGTTGCGGGATTTGACAGGATTGCCCGGGCCTACCAGTCAGCCACTCGGAAGCGATTTCATATAAGGCGCCGGGCGGGGGTTTTTTGAACAGTGCGCCCTCATTTTCTCCTCCCCCTTCCTCGATTCATCTGCTGCTTGCCAAGGCCTGCTTTCAGCCTTGCTGCTCTGTGATCGCTTCATGGCGACAATGGTGAAGGAGAAGACGGCGGCTTTGGAGCGGGCGAAGAAGGCGACGGCGAAGGCGAAGGGGAGAGCGACCAGTCGGGGCGGATCCTCGTCGCGGTCCAGCCTGCCGCAAGGTTGGATCCAGGGAGATTGGATCCACTCGACCATCACCCAGAAGGACCTCGACGACCTGGCCAACGAAGGACTGATCTCCCACGGGTCAGCAAGGCTTCCGGGGATGGAGTGGCAGCCGCAGCCTCAGGAGGGTGAGTGTGTCCTCTTAGATACCCATGTTGATTGCGGATTTTCTCTACCGCCGAATCTTTTCTTTCGGGGGTTTCTGAACTTCTTTGGAGCACAACTCCATCACTTCACACCCAACTCCATTGCCTATCTACGCGCTTTACAGATCTTTGTGCGAAAACTTCTTGGGTTGTCGGCCAGCCTGGGGCCTCTTCAAACACATATTCACTTGTCGCTCTCGAGACGGTGAAAAAGGCTAGTCTGAATGACGAGAGAGCCCAAGTAATCCAGATGTGTGGGGTCTTGGGGTCGGATGAGGAGTAAGAGTGCCTTTCCAGCCATGACCCTTCGAGTCGGTTAGAGGTGGCGATCGACTGGTTCTCTTGCCAAGACCAGCCGATGCAGGCGGTCATTGGACTCCCTCCTTTCTCCATGGTTCGAGTGAACAAGCCGTCCTCTCTGAAGGTGCTTCCGGAGGAGAAGGCTCAGGTTAAAATGTTGATGGAGCGTGTAGTCCAGCTCATTCGCGACGGAGTGACTGGCATGGATCTTCTGGAGGTTTTCCTTCGACGGCACATTCAGCCACTCCAATACCGAGGCCACCTGATGTGGTTGTACTCTGGTACCGAAGACACCACTCGGGTCCACCCAGAGGAGGTCGACGACGCCACACTGGAGAGGTGGATGACTGCCATCACAGGGAACAAAGATAACCCTCGTGGAGCTAGGAGGATCCCACCACTCGACCAGTCTTACGAACAAGACAAGGTATGACCACTTGTCTCCGACTGTGATCCTGTTTCATTCATTCTGTTTTGCTGCAAATTGGCCGATTGACTTTTGTCTTGTTTTGTTGTCTTCTAGGCCACCACTGAGATGTAATCAATGCCCAACGGGGCGCAAGAACAAGTCGAAGAAGAAGAAGGAAGCGGAGGCGAAAGCCAGGAGGAATGGCAGTCTGACGGTGAGGAGGACGAGGGAAACGACAGCTCTGATGAAGAGGAGGAGGAGGAAGAGGAGGAAGAAGTCGATCCTCCTCACTCGGAAAGGCGATCCAAGCTCGTGCATGACCCCGCGGTCGAGCGTGGCAAGGCTATCGCACCTGTTGGGCAGTCGACGAAGCACCCTCGGACGACCTCTCCGGCGCCGACTGAAAAGGCGCCGAAGCAACCCCGAGCGACATCATCAAAGCCGACAAAGGCCCTGCCCAAGATGAGGATGGCCATTCCCACCATTTCCGGGTAACAGCAGAACTTGTGTCTCCCTGTTTAGCACGGGCGTACTTTTGGTCGACTCATTGACTGATCAACTGATTTCTGAAATCTACAGCACTGCCACCTCCGAGACCTCAGCCAAGAACGAAGACCAGGAAATGGAAGATGTCGCCACCTCCCACCTTGGTATGATCTCTGCAGTTTTCGCTTTTGGTCGATTGGATTCCCGTTTTTTAACCTTGAATCTTTCCTGTAGTTCCTCCTCATGTCATTGACCTCCCTGACGACGACGAGGCACCGCTGAGGAAGAGGAAGAACAAAAAGGCGCCTGCTGGCAAGACTGCTCAAGCTGTATCAGTGCCTGAGACGCTGGTTCACGAGGGGGGCAACACCACTCGGGCTTCTGTGTCTTTCGCTGTGCCGCTGACGAGTGTCTGGCCTTCGTCGTCGACTGCTGATCCGCCTTCCCTTTTTGCCACACACCACGTCCCGGAAGACCAAGTGAGTGCTGCTAAGGAGGCTATACGCCAGGCAGGGATCATGATGGAGCAAGTGAAGGTGGTCCGAGAAGCCAGCCAGGCGGCTTACGATGCTAGCTCAGCTCTTCAGAGCAATGTCCAGGTGAGTTGATTGCTGCTTGTTCTGTTAGGATATGCTACCTGAAAACTCTTCATTCTGAAGACCTTCATATCTGTACACCCACTGGGTGTGTCGATTGAATTTTTGTACTGGTGGGGGCACGCTGAGTGCACCCACTGGGTGTAGTCCCCGAGACTATGGTGGACTGTTGGCAGTCGACTATAGTCCTTATACTTTGAATTTCTTTACTAACTTCATCACTCGGTCTGGTCGGACCATGTCGAATGGAACCTTGGAACTGGTGGGGCACGCTGAGTGCACCCACTGGGTGTAGTCCCCGAGACTATGGTGGACTGCTGGCAGTCGACTATAGTCTAAAGAACTATTTTTTTAGATTATGACTATACCGTAACTGACTGCTGACAGTTAGCTATGGCTTTAGGATCATAACCTTTCTGTCTCTTTCGGTCGACTGGTCGAACCGAGTTGGTAAAACCAGTGGAGGCACGCTGAGTGCACCCACTGGGTGTAGTCCCCGAGACTATTGTCGAATATTTTGATTCGGCCGTAGTCTTAGAAATGCTATGATTTTTCCTTAGTCACTCGGAAGTGACCTATCTTTGATGCTTTGTCGATTGACTCTTCGCAGAAATCTTGCGAGCTTGTAGCTCGCTATACTAAGTTGGAGAACAAACAGATCCAGCTCAACCTTGACTTGAAGCTTGCTCAGGAGAACTTGCAAAAGGCGAGAGATGAAGCAAAAGGTATGGCTGGTGAGAACTTTACGACTGTCTTTGTCTTTCTACCCATTCTCAACTCTAGTCTCATTGTTATTTTGCAGATAAACTGGAGGAGGCTCTGAAGAAGAAAGACCATGACCTTGCAGAGGCACAGAAAGCGGCTTTGGAGAAAACAAAGCTCGCGGAAGAGAAACTGGCCTCAGTCGGCAAACTTGAAGAAGAGAACGTCAAGCTGAAAGCTGCTCTTGACGCGACCAACAAGGAAGTTAGCCGACTGAAGAGTGACAAGATTGCTCTGAGCGACAAGGCTGGCGAACTGGCTGGGAAAAGGAACGATCTGGAGGTTTATCTTGGAGGGCTCGCCAAGAAGCTATTCCTCATGCTTGAAGGTAATCTCTTTTATCCGACTGGCTTGTTATCACCAAGTGATCATATGATCGTTGTCTTGAGCTCAAGTCGTGTTTGCAGAATTCTGCCAGAACTTTGAAGAGGAGACCAGTCGAGTGGAGACAAGCCTGGACCCTATCAACTCTCCTGTGAAGGACGAAGTCGCTATGAATGTGCTCCGACTGGAGTCTCGTGTTGCTGGCGTGGTGGACTATCTCGCTCGACTAAAAGCTGCGGTGTCGCGGATTGACTCAACACTCTGGCCAGACCAGACGCTTCAGAATGACCTCGAGTCCTTAATGACTCGACTGAATGAGGTTCCAAGTCGAGTGCAAGAATGGAAAAAGTCTTCTGCTAGGTGTGGTGCTGACGTTGCTCTGTCCCTGGTTCGTGTTCACTGCAAGGAGGCGCGGGAGGAAAAGCTGGCGTCCATCAAAGTTGCCAATACCAAGAAGTACGATTTCCAATCCTTCATGGAGACTTTCATCGCCGCTGCCACCCGGATTGCCGACGGAATCAACCTCGACCAGTTTGTTGCACCTTCCAGTCCTCCACCTGAGGAGTAAAAAACTTCTATGCTTCACCTTAAATTTGCCTCGGAATGCCGAGTGGTTTTGTAACCGATAAACTTTTACAGGCTTAACGCCTGAGCACTTTTGAATCCGTAGGACGTTTATCCGAACTTGATTTATCACTGAAACGTGCTTTCATTTGCCTTCGAGTGAACTTTGTTTTTCACTCGGAATATACTTCAATGCTTGAACAGCATCTTTGAGGTGAAAACTCCAGCCGACTTGCGCTGCATTGTCTTTGCAGGTAGGAATGGAGCACAGACTGCAACTGACCTCGTCGTCCTTGCGGATCGGGATGGACCGCATGTTGTACTTGTGGCGTAGCTCCGAAGGAGAAGGTAACAGTCGACCTGCACCTCGTCGTCCTTGCGGATTGGGATGAACCGCATGTTGTACTTGTGGCGTAGCTCCGAAGGAGAAGGTAACAGTCGACCTGCACCTCGTCGTCCTTGCGGATTGGGATGGATTTCTTACTTAGGCGAGTATTCATACTACAGCTAAGCCTCCGAGTGCGAGGTCTGCTCTTCACTCGGTAGGATTTTTTTGATACTTAGGCGAGTACAGGACTGCAGCTAAGCCTCCGAGTGGGAGGTTTTGCTCTCCACTCGGTAGGATTTTTTCAAACTTAGGCGAGTACTGGACTGCAGCTAAGCCCCCGAGTGGGAGGTTTGCTCTCCACTTGGTGGGATTTTTCAAACTTAGGCGAGTACTGGACTGCAGCTAAGCCCCCGAATGGGAGGTTTGCTCTCCACTTGGTGGGATTTTTCAAACTTAGGCGAGTACTGGACTGCAGCTAAGCCCCCGAGTGGGAGGTTTGCTCTCCACTCGGTAGGATTTTTTTTAATACTTAGGCGAGTACAGGACTGCAGCTAAGCCCCCGAGTGGGAGTTTGCTCTCCACTCGATAGGATTTTTTAAACTTAGGCGAGTACTGGACTGCAGCTAAGCCCCCGAGTGGGAGGTTTGCTCTCCACTTGGTAGGATTTTTTTTATACTTAGGCGAGTACAGGACTGCAGCTAAGCCCCCGAGTGGGAGGTTTTTGTGGCGTAGCTCTGAAGGAGAAGGTAACAGTCGACCTGCACCTCGTCATCCTTGCAAAGTGCACACTGTATGAAATACTTAGGCGAGTACTTGGACTGCAGCTAAGCCTCCGAGTGAGAGGCTGGCTCACCACTCGGTAGGATTTTAAACACTTAGGCGAGTACTTGGACTGCAGCTAAGCCCCCGAGTGGGAGGCTGGCTCACCACTCGGTAAGATTTTAAACACTTAGGCGAGTACTTGGACTGCAGCTAAGCCCCCGAGTGGGAGGCTGGCTGACCACTCGGTAGGATTTTGAACACTTAGGCGAAATGGATTCGCAGCTAAACCCCCGAGTGGAAGGCTGGCTCACTACTCGGTAAGGATTTTTTTTACAAACTTAGGCGAAACGGATTCGCAGCTAAGCCACCCACTGGGGGGGGGGGGATTTCATATAAAAAAAAAGTAAAAACAATCTCCGGGAAAATTATAACATTCTTGACTTAGATAAACAAACTACAGAGGTACTTTTTATTACATCTCACCCGAGTGACTACTTAAGTATAAAAGGGGCGGAGCAGTTCCGCATTCCAAGCTCGAGGCTCATCAATCTGGCGATCAACATTGTAAAGATGGTATGCTCCATTGTGGAGAACTCTGGTGACGATGAAGGGACCCTCCCAAGTAGGAGCGAGCTTGTGTGGCTTATGTTGATCCACTCGGAGGACCAAGTCTCCTTCTTGGAAGGCTCGACTCTTCACATTTCTGGCATGGAATCGACGCAAGTCTTGCTGATAGATAGTCGAGCGGATCAGGGCCATCTCCATCTCTTCTTCTAAGAGGTCGACTGCGTTCTGCCGGGCTTGTTCCGCTTCATCTTCAGAGTAGAGTTCGACCCGAGGTGCATTGTGAAGCAGGTCACTCGGCAGAACTGCTTCAGCTCCATAGACCAGAAAGAATGGAGTTCTCCCAGTCGACCGATTAGGAGTGGTCCTCAATCCCCAAAGAACTGATGGAAGTTCGTCGACCCATGCTCCTGCTGCATGCTTGAGATCACGCATCAGCCGGGGTTTCAGTCCCTTGAGAATTAGACCATTTGCTCGCTCTGCTTGTCCATTCGACTGAGGATGAGCAACTGAAGCATAGTCGACTCATGTGCCTTAAGAGGCGCAGAAGGCTTTGAACTTGTCGGAGTCGAAGTTTGACCCATTGTCAGTGATGATGCTATGCGGAACTCCATATCTGAATATCAACTCTCTGACGAAACTGATAGCAGTACATGCATCAAGGTTCTTGATGGGCTTAGCTTCGATCCACTTAGTAAACTTGTTGACTGCCACTAGCAAGTGAGTGAAGCCGCTCCTGCCAGTTCTCAGTGGTCCGATCATATCCAATCCCCAAACAGCGAAGGGCCAGACGAGTGGAATGGTCTTCAAGGTTGAAGCAGGTTTATGTGACATATTGGAATAGAGCTGACATCCTTCACACTTGTCGACTATTTCCTTCGCCATTTCATTTGCTTTTGGACAGTAAAATCCCACTCGGTATGCTTTAGCCACAATGGTCCGAGAGGACGCATGATGGCCACAGGTCCCCGAGTGGATATCATCAAGAATTATCTGACCTTCTTCTGGCGTTATACATTTCTGGCCGACTCCAGTCGCGCTTTCTCTGTACAACTGTCCCTTGATCACTGTAAAGGCCTTGGATCGGCGGACGATCTGTCGAGCCTCTTCTTCATTCTCTGGGAGCTCTTTCCTTAGGATATACGCGATGTACGGTACTGTCCAGTCGGGAGTGATGACCACAACTTCCATAATCAGGTCGACCACGGCTGGGACCTCTACTTCAGTCGGATCATTGACGCTTTTTGGATGTGGGGCTTCTTCCGTGAAAGGATCCTCTTGCACTGATGGTGCGTGGATGTGCTCCAAAAACACATTACTGGGAATGGCTTCCCTCTTGGACCCTATTTTTGCTAAATCATCAGCAGCTTGATTTTTCAGTCGGGGTATATGATGAAGCTCTAACCCCTCAAATTTCTTCTCCAGCTTTCTCATTGCATTGCAGTAACCAATCATGGCTGGGATTCTGACGTCCCACTCCTTCATCACTTGATTAACAACCAGATCTGAGTCGCCATAGACCATAAGGCGACGGACGCCGAGTGAAATGGCCATACGCAACCCGTACAAAAGTGCTTCATATTCTGCTTCATTGTTGGAGGAATCAAAGTGGATCTGGAGTACATATCTGAGGTTATCTCCTCGGGGGGAAACTAATATTACCCCAGCACCGGAACCATTTAGCATCTTGGAACCATCAAAGAACATAGTCCAGTGCTCCGAGTTAACTTGAGTCGGAAGCTGCTGTTCAATCCACTCGGCGATGAAGTCTGCTACTGCTTGGGACTTGATGGCTTTCTTTGCCTAGAACTTGATATCAAGGGGAAGGAGTTCAATCGCCCATTTCGCCACTCGACCAGTTGCATCTTTGTTGTGCAGAATCTTTGACAATGGGGCGTCACTGACGACTGTAATGGAATGGTCAGAGAAGTAATGAGCAACTTTCTTCGAGGTCATATAAATCCCATAAACAAGCTTCTGATAGTGAGGGTATCTTTGCTTTGATGGGGTCAACACTTCCGAAAGATAATACACTGGGCGCTGAACTTTGAAGGCTTTCCCTTCTTCTTCCCGCTCGACCGTAAGTACTGCACTGACGACTTGTCCTGTGGCTGCAATGTAAAGCAGCAAAGGCTCTTTGCTGATTGGAGCAGCAAGCACCGGCTGGGTGGAGAGCAGAGCTTTTAGCTCTGCAAACGCTGCATCAGCTTCTGGAGTCCACTTAAACTTGTCTGACTTCTTCATCAATCGGTAAAGAGGCAATGCCTTTTCACCGAGGCGAGAGATGAATCGACTTAAAGCGGCCAAGCATCCAGTAAGCTTCTGGACATCATGCACGCGCACAGGGCGCTTCATTCGGAGTATAGTGCCAACTTTTTCTGGGTTGGCGTCGATTCCTCGTTCAGAAACAAGAAAACCGAGTAACTTTTCGCCAGGAACTCCGAATGTGCACTTTGATGGATTAAGCTTGATATCATACCTCCTGAGATTGGCAAATGTTTCCGCAAGGTCAGTCAGCAGGTCGGAACCCTTCCGTGACTTGACCACTATATCATCCATGTATGCTTCCACGTTTCGACTGATTTGAGTGAGCAAACACTTCTGAATCATCCTCATGAACGTGGCTCCAGCATTTTTGAGACCGAACGGCATGGTGACATAACAGAAGCACCCGAATGGAGTGATGAAAGCTGTTTTAATCTCATCGGGTCCATACAGACGGATCTGACGGTACCCGGAATAGGCGTCCAAAAAAGACAACCGCTCACATCCCGCAGTCGAGTCGACTATTTGGTCGATGCGGGGAAGAGGAAAATGATCTTTCGGGCAGGACCGATTGATATGTTTGAAGTCGATGCATATGCGCAATGACTTGTCCTTCTTGGGGACCATGACGACATTGGCGAGCCACTCGGAGTGGTAAATCTCTCGGATGAACTCTGCTGCTAAGAGCCGAGCCACCTCCTCGCCAATGGCCTTTCTCTTCTGGACGGCGGACCATCGAAGATGTTCTTTGACAGGTTTAACTTTCGGGTCGACTCGTGGCGATGCTCAGCCATCCCCAGGAACACCCGCATGTCGTGAGCTTCCATGCAAAGATGTCCCGATTCTCACGGAGGAACCGGATGGCGCTTCTTCCTATTTAGAGTCGAGTGTTGTTGAGATGTTGGTCGAACAACATTGGGGTCGGTCGGGTGAATGTGAATCGGTTTCGTCTCACCGGACGACTGAAATGCTGATTCCGTAGCGGGCTTCTTGGCTCGCAACAAATCACTCGGATCTGCAGTCTTCTGGTATTCTTGTAGCTCTACCACTGCCATCTGAGCATCAGCGATCTTAGAGCCTTTCTGAAAACACTCTTCTGCTTTCTTCCGATTGCCAATGACAGTGATCACACCTTTGGGACCGGGCATATTCAGCTTAAGGTACACATAACATGGTCGAGCCATGAAACGTGCATACGCCGGCCTTCCCAGAATAGCGTGATAAGCACTCTGGAAATC
The DNA here is from genome assembly GCA_021605205.1 of Aegilops longissima. NCBI lineage: Eukaryota > Viridiplantae > Streptophyta > Magnoliopsida > Poales > Poaceae > Aegilops > Aegilops longissima. Next base: position 379,532,102 of record CM038680.1, on the reverse strand, counting down.
CACGACCTCAAAGGTCAACTTTTCTTTGCGGAAATGCTTCGAATCACCGAAAACCACATCAAGAGCAATTTGGCCGAGTGACTCAGCCTTCTTTCCAGGAATGACTCCATGGAAGCTCATATTGCTGGTGCTGAGTCTGGACATCGGCATGCCCATCCCCTTCAACGTCTCTGCATACAATATGTTCAGGCCACTGCCACCATCCATCAACACTTTGGTCAGTCGAGTGCCTTCGATGACTGGGTCAACCACCAACGCTTGCCTCCCAGGGGTGGCAATGTGTGTCGGATGATCAGAATGGTCGAAAGTAATGGCAGTCTGAGACCACTTCAGATAATTGGGTGTCGTCGGAGCGACCATATTTACCTCTCGGTTGATAACTTTCAGTCGACTTTTGCTTTCAACGTCAGCAAAAATCATCAGGGTGGAATTGACCTGGGGGTATCCACCATCACTGTCTTCCTTGTCCTCAACTTTGTCCAACTCTTTTTCCTTATCCTTGGTCTGCTTTCCTTGGAACTGCTGGATCAAGAGCCTACACTGTCGAGTGGTATGCTTTGGGTAAATGAGCTTACCCTCTTCATCCTTCTTCGTGTGAATGTGACACGGCAGGTCCAGCACATCATTTCCATCTTGGTCTTTCACCTTCTTAGGGTTCCAAGGTCCCTTGGGTTTCCCCTTGAACTTTCCTGGGGTCACGGCCAAGGCTTCTCCGGGAGCAGCTGGCTCGGCTTTGCGCTTCTGCTTCCGACTGGAGTTCCCTCCGCCGGTTTCATTAGCGGCTGACTTGTATTTACCACTCCGGAGCCGATCCTCTTCTTCACCATTGGCATACTTGGTGGCAATCTCCATCATCCGACTCAAGGTCATATCTCCGGTCCGACCGAATTTCAAACTCAACTCTCTGTTCTTGACGCCTTCCTTGAAGGCACATACTGTCTGGTGATCAGATACATTCTCAACTGTGTGGTGCAACGTGATCCATCTCTGGATGTAATCTCTCAAAGTTTCATTCGACTTTTGCACACACGACTGCAACTCTGTCAACCCTGCTGGTCGCTTGCAAGTCCCTTCAAATGTCCTGACAAACACTCGGGCAAGATCTTCCCAAGTGTAAATACTGCTGGGTGCTAACTGATTCAACCATGCTCTGGCCGAACCCTCCAACATAAGGGGCAGGTGCTTCATAGCCACCTCATCGTTGCCGCCGCCGATCTGAAGAGCCACTCGGTAGTCCTCAAGCCAAGTGTCGGGCTTGGACTCACCAGTGAACTTACTGACTCCAGTCGCCAACCTGAAGTTGGGAGGAATCACCGCGGCTCTGATGGCTCTGCTAAAACACTCTGGCCCTGAGACATGAACTCTGCTGGTGGTGGGCGCATCTCTGTCATGGCCTTCTCGGTGAGCTCTGTTCCTGTCGACCAAACCTTGAACGATAATGGATCTCGCATCAAAGCCTGGCTCTCTGGGGTCGACCGGAATCCTTCGCCCAACACTGTGCTGGCGTCTGTCATCCTGTTGCCGAGGAGCGTATGATCCACCCCTTGGAGGAGGGGTGGGCACTCGACGTCGATCATTGCGATCGAATCGGTGCTCATCTTGCTCATGACCCTTATCTTGATCATCACGCCGCCCCCACGTTCCTCACGCCTCGGGGCGATCTCGGACTATGGGCGGCCGGACTGAATTCGCAGCGACGGATCTGCTGTGAATCTGTTCCGTGGATTGTGATCTGGCTGAATTTTGATCTCCGCCGCCGGAGTAAATCTCTAATCTGCAGCAATCCTCTACCTGCCTCTGACTGAGAAGGCTGAATCGATTCCGCTATACGGGCTGCAGCTGCTAGATTCTGAATCGGAGTTCGATATACCTGAGTCAGGTTGTGGAAAGAGTTGACGCCGACTGGATTCTGGAACCCGTTGCCGTGCGCGCTCGTCGAGTACTCGCTGGAGGTTCTCCAGTCGAGTGCGCTCAGCCAAGTTGGCCAAGCGCGCATCTTTCAAGGCGCGAGCCTCGGGGGTTTCTCCAACGATAGGAGTGTGAAGTGCATCCATGTTCCGACGACGAAGTTCTTCCCTCTGTAGCGAAGTGAGGGGCTCGGGTTGATACTCTTCGTGAGCCTGCGCCGGATCGTCTCCGCCGTCGCCTCCGTCGGCGCGGGGGAACCCAGGAGGACTGCGTGGTCCATCGACCATCAGAACCTCCGCCGATGGATCATTCTTTGTCGCTTTTCGGATGCGTCTCTGCGAGCCGGTCGACAGATCGAACAGGCCGTAGAGAGATTCGTCGGGCTCGATCGCCGCGACTTGGGGAGTGGCCGACTGGCGGGCCACCGCATGCCTCACCCACCGTTGAAGCCTCGACCGACCGGAGCGCTTGCGCCGACGGGAGACTGGGAGGGAGGACGGCACAGGGGACGACCGATACTGGGTCGACGGTTGCCGCAAGAGGACGCCGCGGACGCATGCGCGAAAGTGCGTTGCCCCGCGGACGGGGAGCGCGTCGACGTCGAGCGGAGCCTCCTGAAGCCAAGCGGAGTCGTCGGCGATGAACGTGAGCACGCCGAGACGGATCTCGTGGCCCTCGACCAAAGCTCCAACGGACACCATGATGTAGGAGATCGGAAAAATCCCAACTTCTCCAACAAATCGCTAGAACACCTGCCCCACGGTGGGCGCCAACTGTCGTGGTTCTAACTCTGACAGTAAGATAGGGGGGTAGGAATGGAGAGGCAAAATCCTAGCTATGGAGTAGTTGTATACGCAAGAGATTTACGAGTTCAGGCCCTTCTCGGAGGAACTAACAGCCCTATGTCTCGGAGCCCGGAGGCGGTCGACTGGATTATATCGTATGAGTTACAGAGGTGCGAACCCTTACACTGTGGAGGGTGGCTTATATAGAGTGCGCCAGGACCCCAGCCAGCCCACGTAGCGGAGGGTTTAAAGTACATTAAGGCCTGGCGTTACTGGTAACGCCTTACATAAAGTGTCATCATGACCATAAAGACTACTTAATTACAGACCGTTTGGATACAGAGTGACTCTTGAACTCCTGGTGGTCGAGTGAGTCTTCATGGTCGAGTGTCTTTGAGTCAGTCGAGTGGAATCCTACCAGGTCGACTGGAAGGCAGTTTCTTCTAAGGATGTCATTGGGGAGGGTACCTTGGACAGGTCCATGACCCTACCCTAGGTACATGACTTCATCACCTGCTCCATGTTGAAGGGCGGCACCTGCTGGTCTGGCTCCTCCGTCTCCTCCGCCTCCATCGGAGCCATCTCCTTCTCCTCCTCTTCCCTCGGGTGCTCCTCCTCCTCCTTCGGCTTCGGCGAGTCCGGAGGCAGACTGGCAGCGATGCGGGTGGCGCGCGTGGCTTCCCTTGCTCGGATCTGCTGCTGGATCTCGTAGCGGCGCTCCGGCGTCAGCATGGCATAGTAGATGATCTTGCTCCGGACCATCGCGTAGTGCCGAAGCGTGGGCAGAGCGCCGGAGCAGGAGAGGGAGGAGGTGGATGGGCTCGGACTGGCGGCGCAGAAAGGGGGGAGGGGGTGAGTTAGGGTTGCGAGACACTGACCGACTTAAATAGCCGGATTTCATCTTGGGCAGCGAGCTGGAGCGGCGCCATGCGGCGTTCACACCACGGCGACGGACGCGGCGTCCGTCAGACCGCTGGGTTTCCAGGCGTTTCCGTGTGGGGTCCATATTCGCCTCATATTTAGGCTGAATATGGGGATGTCGGTCAGCCAGGACGTTTGAGGGCTGTTTAAGAGGCCCGTTTGGGTCAAAAATCGTGACCGGGCAATGATGGATCGGTCTGTCCGGACGTTTGAGATGGGTTTGAGAGGTTCAGTTGTAGATGGTGTTACAAAGTTGGCGGCTTTTCAATGGTGTATTTTGTTTGTTTATATGCGGTTTCTATCACCTTGTGTACCGGTGGCCGGGTTTTATGCCCTCGTATCTGGTTTAAAAAAAAATTAAACTATAAAATGGGCCAGGATGAAGGTGCGGAGCATCTGTGAGTTGCTCGCGAAAAGAAGATAGTCAATGGTCAAATCTACAGAGCGAAATCAGCAAGCGCGTCCGAAGAAATCAAGCTGAGACCACCAACTCGAAATTAATTAAGTGTAGCCATGCATGCATGCTTGTCGTGCTCGCAACTTCTTAGTTGGTGCGCTCCCTGTTAACAATGGTACTCTTCGCTTCGGAAAAAAATGTCTCTTTTAGCGGGGAACACAGGATGAAATTTCGTGCTGGACATTTCGTGGTTTATGTTCATTTTATGTAGGAAGAGAAACGTGAGAAACCGCTCTTGTCCGGGGTGCAAACCTTGTTGAGAAAATAACCGTTGACGTTCAGTGGTAAAAATTTAAATTAACAGCACGCAGACGTTGACAAGTAATCCGTAGGAAGATGCGCTAACACTGACAGAAAGACACGGAGAGAATCAAGAGTGTTTAGATTACTATTTTAATATTCTAAACGCTTTTATATTAGTTTACGGAAGGAGTAGTATTTTGATGACCTCAGCTAACCATGTGGTTAGGGTGCTGCAACGGTAACATGCACCCGATGGAGGCAATCTCAGGAGCGCCAAGCTAAATAACCAATGATGATACAGTTCTTCAGATATACTACTACGAGTACTATGTAATGTGAAAACAAGATCGATCCTGCAGTACTATGCGTGCCTGTAAAGACCAAAGGGAACGAGGGGGGCCTGCCTCTGCCCGAAAGGAAAGGAACTCTTTCTCAAAAAAAAAAAAGGAAAGGAACTGGTCCAGTCCAGCTAACGCCTGTGTTGCAAACTCGTGTTTGACGTCTGAACGAGCTGGGTGACCGTTGAAACCTGATCTCAGGTGTGTTGGGATGACCCAGCTCGAATCATTTGAGTTGATCATGCATTCTATTTTTATATCGACAAAAACAAATCATATATAGCGCTCAATTACCAGCGACCGGGTACTTCCACCTACTATACCACGGAGATGGTGTCGGTGCCCGTTCCTCCCACCACTCTATAAATTCTCCACTACGTAGTACTCCGAAGCCCGGGAAACATAGCAAACGATCGGCCGCGTGTCTCAGACCAGCGCGCGTGCCCTTGCCCATTCGAACGCATAGCAACGGACAGCCCAAGTCTTGAGCGCGCCCGGCATTTACCTACCCAAAACCCACACCATCCCCGCCGGGCGACGACTCAGCTAGCTAGCCGTAGGCCATGAGAGGTGGCGCAGCAATGGAGTCGTTGCTCCTCTGCTGCCTCTTCCTCTTTGCCGCAGCGCTTGCCGCCGTCGCCGAGGCCAAGACGGTGCACGAGCAATGGGACATCAGCTACCAGTTCACGCACTCGGACTGCGTGCGCAAGCTGGCCGTGACCATCAACGGCGGCACCCCGGGCCCCACCATCCGCGCCGTGCAGGGCGACACCGTGGTGGTCACCGTCAAGAACCTGCTGATGACGGAGAACGTGGCGATTCACTGGCACGGCATCCGGCAGCTGGGCACCCCCTGGGCGGACGGCACGGAGGGCGTCACGCAGTGCCCCATCCTCCCGGGCGACACCTTCGAGTACAGGTTCGTGGTGGACCGGCCGGGCACCTACATGTACCACGCCCACTACGGCATGCAGCGCTCCGCCGGGCTCAACGGCATGATCGTCGTCGCGGCCGCGCCGGGCGGCGCCGACGCCGAGCCGTTCGCGTACGACGGCGGCGAGCACGACGTGTTGCTGAACGACTGGTGGCACAAGAGCACCTACGAGCAGGCCGCGGGGCTCGCCGCCGTCCCCATCGTGTGGGTCGGCGAGCCCCAGTCGCTGCTCATCAACGGCCGCGGCAGGTACAACTGCTCGGCCATGGCGCCGGACGCCGCCGCCGCCTGCAACGCGACGCACCCGGAGTGCGCCCCGCAGGTGTTCGCCGTGGTGCCCGGCAGGACGTACCGCTTCCGGATCGCCAGCGTCACCTCCCTCTCCGCCCTCAACTTCGAAATCGAGGTAATTATTCAACGGTGTTCAAAGTTTCTTCAGCACGTACTGTACGTACGTAATTTTCTTTTTTTGAAATGTACGTACGTAAGTTGGTGTTGGTTCTGACTGCTTCGTTTGGGAATGGGAGGTGCACATGGAGACGTAGTACGTGCGAGTGAAAATAACAATGCGAACATACTAGCCGGCAAAAGCGACTATGGACATGTGGGTGCATGTGCAGGCGGCCGGCATCGATCTGGACAAGAGAGATCGCGCCAGACCACGGTCAGATATTCACATTGCACCGAGGAGGATCTGATTTTGATGCCCTCCGCCACGTTCTTGTCGCTGCCAGCTTACAACTGCTACCATTAGTAGTAATAGTATACTCCGGGTAGTATCTTGCTTGGCCGGCAATCAAGGCCGGCCGGCTGCAACATGATGCCGTGTTTGGGGCGAGCCTCCATGCAAGCTATCGCCGGCCGGCCGTTGCTCACGATTGTACTAGCAACAATACAAAATCTGCCTCTCCATGGATGGATTAGTTTAGTAATTAGTACTAATTCCAAAATGCAAGTGGAAAGCTGAAGATCCGGAAACTAGCTAGCTAGCATATGCTTCAGATGATAGACCTTTCTCTGTTTGGCTCTGCTGCCAGAGCCAAATGGGCAGGTAGAGGCTGAGTTATTTCGCAGAAACCACCTGGCTAGCCAGCCAGTAGCATTTGTAAGCATCCATCCCAAGTGTGCAACGACGACGTAGATAGGTAGGACTTGAGACACGTACGTCGTTGCTCAAAACAAAACAACAACTAAGACATTGCACCTAATAGTCCAAGGATCCTTATCAGATATTGACTTGTATCCGCTTCGAGCCTAGACGTTTCAGACGTTCTCATCTACTCCCTCTTATTTTGAGACAGAGAGAGTACGGGTATAGAGCGGGCCAACGCAAACACTGTATATATGCAGTACCCAATACCCATCAACATGCAACATACTCCATATATATAACTAGTGCATGTCTGGATATGTATGAACTTGGACTAGATGCAGTACGTACTGTGCTGTCTTGCTAACCTCCAATAAGATAAATTGGATCCACTGATCACGTCCGGGCATGCATGCATCCAACAGCGACTCTATTTAAGCAGTTGGCGAGTATAAATCTCTATTTAAGCAGTGCACGTATTAGCATGTACAACTTGTATCCGTGAGATATCCTTGCGTAGAGGTTAAGGCCAGAGGGATTACTAAAATGTAGATGCGCCACGTCCTGTGTTGCACGTTATGTAACGGCGACAAGCAACACATGCATGCAGACTCTTAATCTGCAAGCTAGTCAGTGCCCTATCTACTTACGCATATCACGCATGCATGATCAGTTTAACAACGTAATCCATTAGTTAGCGTTAGGAAGATGCATGCACACGATTAGGATAATATCCCTGTAACACATACATGCCTACATAGCCATGTGATGTTTTATTTACATATGACATTTCCTCCATCTCATAATGTAAGACACAGTGAAAGGGAGTACAATACATGCACACGCAGTTGGTTGGAGTGCCCTCCGTCCGTATCGTATCCATTTTAATGACAAGTATTTCCAGACGGAAGGGGTACATATCATTCAAGTATTTATACACGTTAGGTTCCACAGATAAACATATACGCAGTAGCTGGTTGATTTGGATCGACCTAGCAGGTAGCGGCCACGTCTGTATCGCACAGCATAATGTTTCAATCTAGCTAGCGTTGGAACAGTTTTCAACACCCCCGCATGTCCCCGCCATATATTTGCATGCCGCTTTCCAGCATTTGAAGTGGAAATGACAAGTTGACGACGACTTGCGAAAGCGGAATGAGGAAGGCAACATGTACTTAACCTAAATATAATAGGGTTATCGTTTTCGAGGAACAAGGTGGCAGGAAATCACCAACAGACACGCTAGCAACCGTAGGAAACAACAAGGAGATTGCCGCCCTGCCGTCGAGGTCCAAAATTGGCCTCGGAAGATACGAATGACTCAAAAATTATCGGAACTACACTGGCAAATAATGGATACTACTATTGGTTAATCACCATGTAAATTAAGGCTGCCAAATAATGGATACTACTATTGGTTAATCACCATGTAAATATCGGGGTATTGGCTAACGTAACGTAACCGCGTGCATGCAGGGGCACGAGATGACGGTGGTGGAGACGGACGGGCACTACGTGAAGCCGTTCGTGGTGAAGAACCTCAACATCTACTCGGGCGAGACCTACTCCGTGCTCATCAAGGCCGACCAGGACCCCAACCGCAACTACTGGCTCGCCTCCAACGTGGTCAGCCGCAAGCCCGGCACGCCCACCGGCACCGCCGTGCTCAGCTACTACGGCGGCCGCAGCAGCCCACGCGCGCCGCCGCCCACGGCGCCCCCCGCCGGCCCTGCCTGGAACGACAGCGCGTACCGCATCGGCCAGAGCCTGGCCACGGTGGCGCACCCGAACCACGCGCACCCACCGCCGCCGCGCGCCGACCGGACCATCCTCCTCCTCAACTCGCAGAACAAGATCGACGGCCGGATCAAGTGGGCCATCAACAACGTCTCCTTCACGCTGCCGCACACGCCCTACCTGGTGGCCCTGAAGCACGGCCTGCTGGGCGCCTTCGACCAGCGCCCGCCGCCGGAGACGTACAACCACACCGGGTACGACGTGTACGGCGTGCAGGCCAACCCCAACGCCACCACCAGCGACGGGCTGTACCGGCTGGCGTTCGGCTCCGTGGTGGACGTGGTGCTGCAGAACGCCAACATGCTGGCGCCCAACAACAGCGAGACCCACCCGTGGCACCTCCACGGCCACGACTTCTGGACGCTCGGGTACGGCGTGGGGCGGTTCGACCCGGCGGTGCACCCGGCCACCTACAACCTGAGGGACCCCGTGATGAAGAACACGGTGGCGGTGCACCCCTTCGGCTGGACGGCGCTGCGGTTCCGGGCCGACAACCCCGGCGTGTGGGCCTTCCACTGCCACATCGAGGCGCACTTCTTCATGGGCATGGGCGTCGCCTTCGAGGAGGGCATCGAGCGCGTCGGCGACCTCCCGGAGGAGATCAGGCGCTGCGTCAGCACCAAGGGCGGCGGCCACTAACAGATCGCGATCAAACGTGTGTGATAATAATCGTGTGCAAGTTCAGTAACATTACTTCCCTGCATTCATTCATTTGTTCCATCATATTAGTACCACTAAATTCCTATTTGCAATGCATTCTTTTCTTCTTCTTCTTCTTCTTCTTCTTCTTCTTCTTCTTCTTCTTTTGTGTGTGGGTGTGATGCATTCACTACTATTGAAACGCCCATGCTGCACCAAAGCAGCACTCATGTATAGATTTTACGGTGAGCAAAATGCTAAGAGTTGGTCTCTCCCGTCGGATTCCTCGAAACGTTGACATTTTAGTGCGTTGCATATTTTGAGACGAGCAGGTTGATTAGATTGCTGGAAGAAATGGCAGCAACATTACTCTGTTTTTGGAACAGATTCATGTCCTGCGTTATTGTTGCTCGACAGGCTTAGCATCGAGCGAGCAGCTTTGAAGCTGGGTGCACAGCAGTTTCGATCTCGATCTAATTACTACTCAGCTGTTTTTAGTTGTAAAAACCGCGTCAGTCAGCCGGCCTTCTAAAATCATGCTCGCTGTCAGACAGCGTACTACAGTTTGGAATCACAATGGCATGTGAGCAACACGGCATCAGGCTCTGACAGATTGAGATCATCTATGGATCGGGGCGCAGACCAAGGAAAATATAAGTGAAATGTGAGGTGCTTGATCGTACTACGACAGAGATTAGCTGTCAGATACACGTAACCCAAGATGGAGTTATTTCCAGTTAAAACCATGAGCGTCCTTTTGCTCGACCGACAAGGTTGATCATCAGAAAGATCTGAAGCTGGAAGCAGATGTGGGTTTGGACCCCTTTCGTTTTACAGCTAACCATCCTGTCAGACTGACTACGTGCTTGGAATTATTTGCATGTGAGCAACACGAGTTGATTGGGGCGACAGATTGTCATCGCGAGATCGGGTTGCAGATCAAGGGAAACACGAGGTGATTGTGTGCTGCCACAAAGTCAGAGAGGTGATTGTGTGCTGCCACAAAGTCAGAGTGAGGTGGTGCAAGTAGAACTCAGTTTTCAGTTGTTTGAAACCATGAGCATCGTCGCGCTTGCAGATGCTGCTTGGGCACGGATGCAGTATTCCTTGAAGAACGTTGTTTGAATGTGCACCAACACACAATCGCTATTTGTTCTTGCTAAAAATCCGTTGATGCAAGTTGTGTGATCAGTCTTTGATTCGCGCAAAAAATAAAGTGTGGCTGCTGGGATTCGAGCCCAGGTCTCCACGGCCACAACGTGGAATTCTCACCACTAAACTACAGCCACTTTGATGCTGGATGTTCTTTCTCAAATTTGATCACTAGGTCTTCCTCACATCACATCTTAATCTATTCCTATTTCCCGGTCAATACTCGGTGTCCGATGTGTTCGCCGAGGTGATTGTGGCGTGGAATTATACAAAGTCGGACGTGGAAGAACGTATGGTGTTTGAAACTTGAAAGCATCAAATTCACCGAAGATGTTAAAAAAAAATGTTGTTTATGTTTTGTACAAGAGCAAAATAATTTTGGGAAGCCCTTGACATGGAAAATTTGATCCAAAAAGCCTTTAGTGTGGACAGATCTGGCTCTTTGGTTCTCGAGCATCTCATGTGCTTGACAATGGCACGGTGGTGACCGGTTTCTTCATCAGTTGGGGCTGCAAGAACATCTTACCGTGGCATGTTGGTATATTTGGTGGGGATGTCGGCAAATGGCACATGGTGAGCAGATCATTCAAACGTCTAAGGGTATTACCATGTCCATAAATCATGTTGTCCTGAATTTGGCTAAGGCTCATGCCAAAGGAGGAAATGATCTTCAAGGGCGGAAAGCTCCAGCAATGTCTTAATCACGCTCTATCCGTGCGTTGCAATAGTCTGGTCGACGGCTCAGATTGCTTAGAAGTGATCCAAATGATGACATGAAGATTGCTACTATCAATTAGCCACGGAGTTTGGCGATGTCTACTTTGAACACAATTCGAGAGAAGCTGACGGGCAGCACATTTTTTGCTGTCAGTTTGATGATCCTCTTGATTTTTTCTTGTGAAAATTTGGGTGGACGATGCAACAAGTATTACTAGTAGCTCGTAAAGCCCATGTTCGAGCGTAAAAACAAAGTGAACGTCTCGGTCTTTTCGGTGACACTACTGTTAACTTAGCAGCTACTACCTCTGTTTTATGTGGGGAGCAGCAGATGCAGATCCTCTTCTCTTTTTTTTTTCATCTTAACTCTTAAGGCAATGCTACTCTGTAGAACATTCCCACTGGTAAATGTTCTTCAGAGGAGGCAACATCCCCCTGATCTGTTCTAATCCTGTCTACGGGGCGCAAGTAGGCTGGTCGACGGCTCAGATTGCTTAGCTGAATCCGAATGATGAGACGGGGACATTCTTGGTGTCCAATGGCAGCAGTCGAAGATTGCTATCAATTGGCCAAGGAGTCTGCCAATGTCTCTTTTGATCACAACCTGAGAGGGACTGACGGCCGCCTAATTCTTTTTTTGCGGGAAGAGACGACATAATTCTGATCCTATGTTGATTCACAACAGATTTTTAGGCAGCAGCATATCGGTTCTGATGCATGGCGTGAGTTTCTCTACACAAAAAACGAGTATACGAGGAGTAGTAAATTTCATGCTGCCACACCACATAATTTGCTGCAACCTGAGTATGTATTCGGACTTAACACATTGTTTCTCTGACAGGATTTGCATTCGGCAGTGTGTGTAACACAATGTGAGGATATTATTGTATTCGAACTTCATCTCTCTCTTCATCTAAACTCTCTCGTAACACAAGGGGGGAAAAAAGCCATGTTCCACGTGACGGCGATCCGGCGGCTGCAACTCATCAGCTCACCCTCACCTTGCTGCCGCAGCAGCCGCCGCCGCCGGCCGGCTTGCCCTGCTTCTCGGCGTCGGTGCGGTCGAGGAACTCGCGGTTCTCCTTCCACACCTCGCCGTCGTCGTACACCTCCTTCTTCCAGATGGGCACGGAGGCCTTGATCTCGTCGATCACGTAGCGGCACGCCTCCATGGCGTCCGCGCGGTGCACCGCCGAGGCCGCCACGAACACGCTGGCCTCGCCGGCGGGGACCGTCCCGAGGCGGTGCGCCACGGCCAGCCGGCACAGCGCGTGCGCGGCGCGGGCCTCGCGCAGGATGGCCTCGAGCCGGCGCCGCGCCATGGCCCCGTACGCCTCATACCGGAGCTCCACCACGCGCCTCCCGTCGAAGTGGTCCCGCGTGGTGCCCTCGAAGGTGGCGATGGCGCCCGCCGACAGGTCGCGGACGTGGTCCACGTACCGGCCCATGTCCAGGCGGCCCGATCCCTCGTCCAGGATCTCGACCAGGTCCTGGCACGCCGCCTCCGTGGTTGGGCCCTCGTCGGCGGCCATCGAGGGGACCTGCGCCGGCGCTTCGGGGTGCTTGGATCACGGAGCGCGGCCGCTCCAAGTCGTCGGTGCAGGCAGCGAGATAAGGTTTGGTGGAGGAGAGGAGATGAACCACGGAAGTGCCCTTCCTTCTTATTTTATCTTCCTGCACCCGCACCGGAAATTTCTTAATTTCAGTCTCAAGCGGCAGAAACTTAGAAATGTTTTTTTTTTCAGAAGACAGCGGAAGAATAAGAAAGTACAGTACTACTACAGTAGTACACAAGCGAGCCTGTCAGATAGCAAAGTTCGCCTTGATTACTTGCGATCATTTGTACTCCTGTCTGATTGAGATCGAGTGGCGCTTTCTTCGGAGAAAATTACATCTGCAGTAATTGAACTTGTCTGTAGGGTTCAGTTTGGTCAATGTATTCCCGAAACATAAAGTTATGGTCACTGGGCTTGCTGAACTGGGTCAGCGTACGGTAATTCATACAGTTTGGGCTCGTATTTTGCACACGTGGACGTATTTGACCCAAAAACCGGTTTGACCGGCCACTTGGACAGGACACCTCGTCCATCTCATAAAGAAGCGAGTGGCCACGGCGCAGTTTTTGTGGTGAGAGGAAATGTTTATGAGATCATTGGATATTTGCAGTCTGCAATTTTCAAGATTACAGGTCTATTACAGTATATATTTGTGGACATCAACACTTTAAAATATAGAGCTGCAAAATTGAACTTAAATAGCACCATTTGCACCACGTAATTCACATCATTTACAGTATGGATTTGATAGTTCAACGCTGACAAAAACTAAACTTAATAGCAGCATTCACACATTTTCAGTACATCAATGAACAATCAACACCATTTCTTCAGTTGGACAGTGAATTAAACAAGAAAGTTTAGAGCTTCCTAACATTTAGAAAATTCAGAGCTTCCTGTAACATTTGAACACTAACAAAAACTGAACATGAAAATGAACAGAGCTTCATAACACACAAATGAACCGAGTTGACAAAAACTGAACATGAACAGAGCTTCATAACACACAAATGGTTCAAAAGAGTACTGAACTGAAAGTTGAAAGTAAGGTTCACAGTTTAACATCCAGAAACAAGTTCCTAAGTGAACAAATTGCAAAATACTTAATCCATTACATGAAATGGTCATTCAAGACCTGAATTCATCAAACATGTTAACTTTCACAGGCTTCTTTGCTGCAGGTGATGCTTTCTTCTCTTCTAAAGCCCTCTTATTTGCTTCAGCTGCTGCTTTCTTCTCTTCTAAAGCCCTCTTCTTTGCTTCATTGCTGCTTTCTTCTCTTCTAAAGCCCTCTTCTTTGCTTCCTGTAGTGCCTCTTTCTTTGCTACAGCTGCAACCTTCTTTGCTTCACTTCGCCTCTCTCTTTTCTTTGCCTCTTCCTTGAGTGATTCTTTTTCAAGTGCTTTTTAGCCCTTTGTGCTTCTTTCTTGGCAAGGGCTTCACCTGCTTTTACCAAAGCAGTGCTTCTCTTTGTTCGAGGATTTCAGCACACCTCTGTTCATGCAAAATTTCATTGGCATGCTGCTTGGCCTCCTCATCACTTCAACTCTAGTTGTAAGACTACCTAGTCTTGTTGCAGTCTTTGGTTCCTGCAGATGGCATTGCTGCTCTAGCTTCTTTGAGGAAAGAACTTTCGGGCAATGTTCTGGCATCTTCCTTTTATTTTGTTTAGGAGCCTGCAGTAATTTTCTTACAAGTTAGGTACACCAACTGGTTATAACCTGCACATAAAGATGTAAATTCATTGAACATACCTCATTTCTCATGATTTCCATCATTGAATGTGGATGAAGAACTCCAATAAGAGGCATGTCATGTTCCTGTGTGACAACAGGCTCCTCACTTCCCACTTCTTGACCTCTTGTTGTTTGCTATAATGCCTACTTGATAGTTGTGACTTGATTTTGTCAATCATGCTAATAGTTGGCAAGTCCCTAGCCTCTAAGATATACCTGCAAGTACATCACAATAACAAACATGTTCCTCAATTGCATGTATTACACAAACACAAGTTTATGAATATACCACATATAACAAACATGTTAATGAATTATATGTACAAGAGGTAGTACTAACACTTACTTATTGAAAACCTGACAGTTGTTGTTTAACAAAATGAAATGTCACATTTGGGCAAATCGGTTTGGAAAGCTCTAACCCAAGTGTTAGGTCTCTTCTCTGCCAACCAAGCATGAGCATCACTGTCAAGTAGCCTCATTTCTTCCATGTATTGTTCATATTGATCAGTTGTGGTGCTCCTAGCTATCTTCCATAACTGATTTTTTAGGACATCTCCTCTGAATTGTTCTCTGAAATTCTGCCAAAGGTGCCTAACAAAGAATCTATGCTCTGAGTCATGGAAATGCTCTTCCACGACATTTATTAGGCCCTGCAAGTTAAGTAAGTAAGTAAGCAAGTAAGCAAGTAAGCAAGTTAAAAAACAAGTAAGCTAGTTATTAGGCCCTGCCTTTTGTTTATCTAACATGACAGTCCATGGTGCAGTGTTCTGAATTCCAAGATCTTGCTTCAATGTTCTCAGGAACCAGCTCCAGGTGTTAGTGTCTTCAACATCTACAATGCTAAATGCCACAGGATAAATACAATCATTAGGGTCCATGCCCACTGCAGACAGAAGCACACCTCCATATTTAGTTTTCAAATGGCATCCATCAAGACAAATAATGGGCCTACACCCTGCAAGGAATCCTCTTTTGCAAGCATCAAAACTAAAGTAGCATCTGCTAAACCTAGAATCACCGTCTAACTGAATAAAAAATGTGCTGCCAGGATTGGATCTTCTAACTTCATTTGCATAATCCCAGAGCATGTTGTAATGTGCCTCCTCATCTCCATGGATAATTTTCATTGCAATTCTCCTAGCCCTGCTTAGTTTACTGCAAGAAGCTGCCATGTTCCAGTCCTTTTGAACTAACCTGCCAAAATTTCTCAAATTCATGCCCTGATCTGCCCTGAAGTACTCCAAATATTAAATCGCAAGAAATCTGGAAGTAAATGCTTTAACCTTACATTTCTTGGAACATTTGTGCTCACTGTTATACCTCTTGATGACCATGCAATTAGTTCTGCTATCGTAGCTACACCAGATGTTCCATGGGCGATGAGCTTGACACTTTGCGAAATTCTTTTCCGTCATTGGTGGCATTTTAATGTCAAATCTGTTTTGCAACTGTAAGCTCTTCTGCTTCCCTAAACAACTCAGAGATGGAAGACTTGCCCAATCTGAAATTCGGATCATGCAAATCTACTTTTCTAAATCCTTTGAATTTATATTTTGCACCTGCTTCATCATCAGAATCTGGTAGCTGCAGTTCCTCTTCATCTGAATCTTATATAGGATCAGCCTTTGCTCTAATGTTTACATCAGCAGGCTCTTCAACTGTGTCCTCTTTGAGATCATCATCTAAATCACTCACATCATAGTAACTATCTGCAATATCATCAACAAACTCAGACCCCTCTTCACTGCCATTACCTTCAACATCAGAAAGTTCTCCATCATTTTCCTCTTCAAACTCATCTGCAAAATCGAGACCTCTGAGGAACATCCTCTTGGCTTGCTCCTCCTCTGCAAACTCCTCTTCTTGTACTCTGGTTCTTGCTCCTCCATTGCAAAATCCTTGGCTTTATGCTCATCTGCATTTGTTTGTTCTACTAGTTGTTGTGCAAGTGTTTCTTCCATTGCTTGCTCGCACCATGTCCAAAGGTGTCATGACTTACAAACCGACATTGGCTTTTTCAAATGCTTCCTCCTTAATCTGCTTCTCCAATGCTTCCTTATTCATCTGCTATTTTTGCTTGTCCGAGCTTCCTCCTTGATGGTCTGAATTGGTTTCATAGGACTAACAATAGTGGGCGGATCTGCTCAGAAACTAGACAACATCATCCAGTCAAATTATGCAAACTGTCATCATGATCAAGATACATCTGCAGATACTTGTGTCCAAATGTCACATGTGCCCTCATGTTCAAACAATTGTCATTGCAAGTTATCTTCACAAGGCCTCCTTCGTTCATTGGTTTCCCAGGCATACAGTAATACATATGCAGTCTTCCCTGAACTTCATATCCCAATTGTTCTACTAAATCTTCCAACTTATCCACAGTCAGTGCATCCCCGTCA
The DNA here is from genome assembly GCA_021605205.1 of Aegilops longissima. NCBI lineage: Eukaryota > Viridiplantae > Streptophyta > Magnoliopsida > Poales > Poaceae > Aegilops > Aegilops longissima. The sequence continues at coordinate 379,515,424 of CM038680.1, read as the reverse complement.
ACATAATCATACCATATGCTTTTTCCGTTCACATATGCACGATTTTTACCAACTCCAAGGAAATAACCATCGAAATTGATGCAAAGACTGAAATTTGATGCATAGTCGATTGTTTCTGCACATGAACAGAACAGTATTAATGCCCAGGTAAACAACAAAAATCACTGGCAGAAGAAAAAGCTGTAATATCAACAATCTAAAAGGAAATACGAGTGCGCACCATCTAAATCGTGAGATTAACGACTTTCAAAGAGAAGGGTGGTGGTGGTGGGTGCAGATGGTTTCGTGTTTGAGATGCTTACCGTAGGCGGGCGGGTCTCCTTCGCTCGGCGACGAGGCGCCATGGTTCAGCTTCGCCGTCGGCGAACCAGCGGGCGCCGTCGCTCGTCGGCGTATGGCTCCGTCGGTGGTGGCGAAACCCTAGCCGATCACCTCCCACGATTGCCTCACCTTCCTTTCCTTAGCCTTGGAGACAGCGATGTGAATTCTGGGGAGAAGCCGAGCCGTCCCGAACGGGCAGGGGGGAATATGCAAAACTGCTTCATGGTCGCTCGCTCCAGGTGGCCGGTCAAACCGTTTTTTGGGTCAAATCGTCCACGTGTGCAAAATCGAGCCCATCTTGTCGAGTTACCATCGCTGACCGGTTCAGCAAGCCCAGTGACCGTAACTTTATGTTTCGTGAATACAGTGACCAAACTGAACCCTACAGACAAGTTCAGTTACTGTAGATGTAATTTTCTCCTTCCTTCGCCGAGCAATCAAAGGACCGAGTCGAAACCTGCTCCATATGTCTGCCTTGAAGGCTTGAACCTTGAACATACTGTATTTCATTTCTCTACTACTAGTACTCTCTTCGCTTGGAATTACTTGTCATTTATCCAGAACTAAAATACATCTAGATACATCCAGTTCAGTGACAAGTATTTCCGAACGAAGGGAGTACCATAAAAGTTGTTGCACAGACAATAAATGTCATACGAAACATACCACATCCGCATAGGTCTTAACATTCAAGAAAAATAAATATCAGAAACACATGTTTTTCAAGAACATATAGCACTTTCTCTCGTTCTTTGTTTTGAAGGGCTCCAAACACCTTCTCATTTATCCAATCTGGACTTCAAATCCCGGCCCGCTACGGGGAATACCGGAGCGAGTTCACTCACTTCTGGCGAGCCGTACCGAGGTGACCCGGAGAAGCGAGACGTGCCCAGGTCATGTTGAGGAAGGAAACGGGAGCTCCTATTTGCCGCATTTAGTCGGCGAGACGCACACATGTGCCTCCACTGGGCCGGCCCATCAATATGTCTGCCTTGAAGGCTTGAACCTTGAACATACTGTATTTCATTTCTCTACTACTAGTACTCTCTTCGCTTGGAATTACTTGTCATTTATCCAGAACTAAAATACATCTAGATACATCCAGTTCAGTGACAAGTATTTCCGAACGAAGGGAGTACCATAAAAGTTGTTGCACAGACAATAAATGTCATACGAAACATACCACATCCGCATAGGTCTTAACATTCAAGAAAAATAAATATCAGAAACACATGTTTTTCAAGAACATATAGCACTTTCTCTCGTTTTTTGTTTTGAAGGGCTCCAAACACCTTCTCATTTATCCAATCTGGACTTCAAATCCCGGCCCGCTACGGGGAATACCGGAGCGAGTTCACTCACTTCTGGCGAGCCGTGCAGGTGACCGGAGAAGCGAGGCGTGCCGGTCATGTTGAGGAAGGAAACGGGAGCTCCTATTTGCCGCATTTAGTCGGCGAGACGCACACATGTGCCTCCACTGGGCCGGCCCATCAGTAGACCACGTGCGCATCACTTCAAAAAGATATTAAAATATGAGAGGGCGCGAGGATTCGAGCTCACGACCTCGGATTCATAGTGGCTGCGGCACACCACCATGCCATACGGGTATAGCTGATTGTACGTAGCGCGAAATCTTATAAGAACTCAAAAGCATCGTTCACATATGAAAACATTTTCAGGAAAATCAAAACATTTCCTGAAAAAAATGCGATTTCTTTCTAAAATGATAATTTTTAAAACAGGACCACTTTTGAAAATGATGGACATTTTTTTTGAAATAGAACATTTTTCGAAAATGATGACATTTTTTTAAAATGGGAACATTTTTTGAAATTCGAAAATAAAACTTAGAAATGCGAATATGAAACTCCCGGACAAAATTCGAAAACATGAATATTTATTAAAATTTGTGAAATAATTTCGAAACTGGAAATTGTTTTTGGAAACTACTTAAAAAAATGAAAACATGAACATTTTTTTAAAATTTTGAACAATTTTTCTGAATGAGAACATTTTGAAAACGTGAACATATTTTAAATTGTGAGCAAAATTTTGAGAATGCGATCATTTTCTAAAATTGTGAACGTGCAAACATTTTTTTGAAAAATCTGAACAAATTTTGAAAAAGAGAACACTTTTTGAAACTCCAAACAATATTTGAAATTTTTGAACAAAATAAAGAGGAGAACGAAAAAAGAATAAAAAGAAACAGGAAAAATGAAAAACGCGAACAATGTTTTAAAATGGGAACAAATGTGAAATTCCAAAACTTTTTTTGAAAATTTGAACAAATTTGGAAAGTCGGACATTTTTTGAAAATCATGTACAAAATTTGAAAAAAGGGGAAAAAATGAAATTCCAAAACTTTTGTGAAAATTTGAAAACACAAACATTTTTTGAAAATCATGAACAAATTTTGAAACAACGAACAAATTTTCAAAATACAAACAAATTTTGTAGAACAACATGTCTTTTGAAAACCTGAACAAATAAATTTGAACATTTTTTAAAGCCGAATAAAAGTATTGAATATGTTGAACTTTTTCTGAAATTGCGATTTTTCTAAAGCAAAAATAAAAGAAAGAAAGAAAAAGAATAACGAAATGAAAAACGCGAAAAAAAGAAACAAATAATAGAAAATCTCTAGCATGTATAGGACACTAGCGTTGTGAAGCTCCGGTGGCTAGCAACGCGGCTCGAGGAGAGGGAGGTTTGAGGTACGATTCCTCGCTCTATCATTTTTTGGGGGGATTTTCTCTGTATGAAGCACCCGTCATGGGCCGGCCCGTGAACGATTGATGGGTGTGCGATCTGCCGACAGTTTGCCGCAGAATGCGGCGAATAGCGTTTTCCAAAGGAAACCGTGGTCATGTGGCGGGTGGGCAGCCGACGAGTTCGTGCTCGGCCGCTGTGGCGGCGGCTAGAGCGGCCAGCTCGCCGCGAATCCCTTGCACGAGGAGGCCCACATCCGCAGCGGCAAGCTTGCACCGCGCAATTTTATATTTTTTGTCCGCCGCGACCTTCCTCCGTCCAGCCCTCTTCGTCATTTCCTTGGCCCTCTCTTCCCGTGTGCGCACCTTCTTCGGCTTCTTCGGGCGCACAGTGTTGGCAGCCACGCCATTGACCGTGGGTCAGGGATGGACGCGACCGTGAGGTTGGGCGCATCGGCCATGGCACAAGGGCGGGAGGTTTTTTTGGAAAGAGAGGGGGGAAATGAGGTGATATGCCATCGACAGGCGGACTAGGGGAACAAGGAAGGGTGTTCGCGCCGACGAAAACCCGGTTCAAATTTGGGCCGGAAATGGGCCACGATGGACAAAAAAAAGGATGCACGTCCATTTACGTCGCCGTGTTGGGCCGCATTTTTTGTCCGCATGGACCCAAACGTATGTGGACGGATAAAATGGGTCGCCGCATTAGATCGTACTTTTTGTCCACATGGACCTAAACGTATATACACAAACAAAATGAGTGGCCGCGTTGGAGTTGGCCTTACTGCAGCACATATTCTGGGCTACCGGGTCGTGGTACACGTATCAACGGCATAAGTACTTCCTCAGCATCAAAGGTTGAGGTACACATCAGTACTCCCTCCATCTGAAAATATTTGTCATCAAAATGGATAAAAGGGGATGTATCAGAAGTACTTCCTAATTCTGAAGGAAGACATCTCAAAAACAAATTCTAAAGAAACAACATCCATCGATGAAGAATAGAACATGGTGATCCACGCGTGCCAAACACGGCTGTAGCGGGGGCAGGGGAGCGCGCCCTACGATCTACAGTAGTACAAATATAAGAGGCTGAAGGGTCCCCCTTGATACACAAAATGAGAGTCTAAAAATTTAAAAAGAAAAGAGTCTAGACACATAACATCAACCGAGCAACTGCCATGGGAGAGGTCGAGAGGAGCCAGCAGAATCCATTACCATCGTTGGCTAGCACTAGCAGTAGCAGCCTCTACGAAACGGCTGCACTAGCTCTTTCAGCTTGGGGCAGTGCCTGATATCCACGTCTTTTATACGTGCAATCGACCCTGGTCCTCCAATCGAATTCAGTCCCTGGCAGCATACGATCTTCAGGTTCTGCAGTGACACTAGGTCGCTCCAGGTTTCGGTGCAAATGGACTCGATGCTCGGGCAGAACTGCAGGTCCAAGCTGGTAAGAGCGACGAGGCCGCGGAGGCAGCTGAGCGTCGAATCAGAGAACTCCCCGCATGCCTCAAGCTTGAGTGCTTTCAGCGACGCGGGCAAGGCCAAGCTTTGCTCCCAGTCGAGGCTCCAGCAGTGAGACACCTCCAGATCCTCCAGATGAACAAAGCCCCCAAGGCTCTTGGTTGGCAGTGACACTAGGTCCTCACAGTTTGAGATCCTTACCACCTTGATCGCCGGCAGGCTATCTGGATGCAGGAAATTGTCAAGGCCTCTTAGCCTTCTGCACCAGGTGATGCACAGCTTGGTGAGTGACCGGAACCCGGTAGAGCTGCTTGTGCTACCGCCTGTTCCGGAGGGTTTGCTGAAAAGAGTTGCGATGTTAGGACATGAGCTGATCGAGAGCGAGGCCAAGCTGCTTAGCACGTCTTCATGGAGCCAACTTGGATGGAGTCCATCGCCCATATAAAACTTGACTTTCAGATGTTCGATATTGGAGCAAGGGCGCAGGCCTTCAAGCACTTCCATCTCCTGGCCACTGTTGTGCTTTTCAGGCCTGATTGACTCGTGCCACGACAGAATCAATGTATTAAGGTAAATCTTCTTATCTAATTCAGCCTCAGCAGATTGCACCGTACCCATGACCCTGCAGAGGCCACCAATCTCCAATATTCCTCGAAGATGGTTCATGTTCTTTAACTCTTGAATTCTTCTCCCAGGCTCATCACTGACATCAAAGCAAGGCATCTCCTGAAGAAAGACAAGATTACCTACTCTCGGGACACACCCCAGTTCTCTGATAAGATCATCCTTCAGTCTAACTCTCTGCAAGTTTACTAACTTGATGATATCCTTGGGAACATCTCGGATTTTGCAGTTTCGAGCATCTAAAATTTCCAGCTTATAGAGACGCCAAAAAGAATCCGGAAACTTGTCAAAATCGCAGGCAGAGATGTCAAGATAGCGAAGATGTATTAGGCTGCCCACATTTTCGGGTAGCTCCTTCAGCTGACAGGATATAAATCTGAGCACTCGTATGTTAACGAGATCACTGAACCATGTTTCAGCAACAGAAGTAGTGACAATATCAGAGTCCATACTGATGCATGTAACTGAGCGCAACGTCTTATACATGTACAAGCTTTCTAGATCACTACTTTTCAGTCCACTGTCACCGAGAATCGACAAATGACGAACATTGGTAGGAATTCTGGATAAGTCTTCTCTATTGTTTATCACAAAGCATTCATGCCTGGAAATTTGCTGTGCCATAGCGTACACCAAATCATGCATGATATATCCGGAAGATGTTGGAGCTTTCTGAAAGAAGGATCGATTCACAAGCTGCTGGAAATACCCATGGCCCACATCCAGTGCAAGCATTCCTCCATAAGGCAACACTAAGCCCACTGCTACCCAGCAATCCACTAGTGTCTCCGCGTCAAACTCATAGTCCCTTGGGTACACAGAAGAGAAGGACAAGCAACTCTTCAAATGGAATGGCAGATATTGGTAGCTCAACTTAAGGGCTGGGCCGATGCTCTTCTTCTCCTCCCCTTCATGTGTGAACATCATTTCCTTCTCCTCGTGATGTAGCTTCCACAACTCACTTTCCAAGATGTTTCTCCAGTATATTGGATCAAGTTTCAGGCTTAATAGTCGTCCAAGCATTTTGGCACCCAGAGGACAACCGTTTAACCTTGACACCATACTTCTGCCAATGCTCGCTAATACTGTATAGCGGTCAGAATTATCAGAACCGAACGCATGCATCCTAAAGAACTCCCAAAGAACTCCTTCAGGTAAGCCCTCCAACACGAAAGGCTTCACTGTACCAACATGCTCAGCAACCTTCAGAGACCTTGTGGTCACCAGAACCATACTACCTGATTTGGCACATTTCAGTGGGGCGAGGAAACTCTTCCATTCATGGCAATCTTCTCGGCATATATCCTCCTGCACGTCATCGATTACGAGAAAGAACCTCCTCGAGTGATGAATGATGCCATTGGTTAGGATTCTCTGGAGATAGCTTAAATCATCAGATTTCATTTCGCTTTCAGCAACAGATTGTATCAACTTCTTAATCAACTTCTTCTCATCAAAGCCATCCGAGACACGTATCCAAATTAGCAGGTCAAAATGATCCCCAACTCTCTTCTCTCTGAAAATGTTATGGACCAGAGTAGTCTTCCCGACACCACTTCTTCCTACTATCGGTAAAACAGACACATTTTCTGGCATTGTAATTGCAGCAGTGGCTAGCTCACAGGTTGGGCCGTTCTCTTGAAAATCAAGCAAGTTAATCAACTTCATCAACTCTTTCTGACGCCCAAAGATTGCTTGTTCCTCTTTAAAAAGATTGGCTTCCTGACAACTAGATTCATCGATAAACGGCTGCCGCACATCAGGCATGCCCGTGACATCCATTAGGACCATTAGTCGATCGAGCTTTCCCTTGACTTCCTTCATTTTGATGTCACAAGACTCTAAGCATCTAGGTCGGAATGTACTTCCTTCGATTCTGTCTTGGAGCTCATAGTAATCGACTTCGTCCAAGAGATCTTCAGCACAATACACTGTCTCATTGGTAGCCTGATGAACAAACTCATCCTTCTGAACCCACCAGTCAGCACGCTTGATAATGTCCTGTATAGCAGAGAGGGTTCTCTGAAGCACCAGCCATTCGTCCTGCATCCACTGATCGTCAATGTGCAAGTATTTTCATTGAGAAAAAAGGGGAAAAACTAATTCTCTCTCAGAAATATTGCTTTTGCCCATCGTCTCCTAAATTATATTAGGACTGACTTGACCCCATACTAAAACATTTGACGCACTTTACCCCCTACCGGTTTTAGAATGTGGTTTTGATGGTGTAAATGGTGCTTTTGCACATACCTCTCTATATTGTCCACATGGGAGGCATCGATCGGTTTTTTCAAGGAATTGTAGGAACTCCATTTGTGTTAGGTAGAAGGCAAAAAAAGCATCAAAGCATGGTAGATTATGCGCCAAGCGGGATGTGGAAGAGTTTCTGGCCAAACTTATGTGGGAGGAAGAGTTAAAATGGTCTGAACGGGCCAAAGTAATTTTTTGGGGGGAAGGGGGCAATAATACTAAGTTTTTCAATTTGATTGCAAATGAAAAGCATAGGAAAAAGGAATTTATCAACTTGAACAAGATGAAGATAACATCGTTGGTCAACACTTGCTTAATGCTTACATTACCAATTATTATAAGCGTCTGTTTGGGCACCCAGCTTCAACTTCATCACTATGGATGGGGGTGTAACACCCCGATCTGCTCGAGGGAATCGGATCCGGAGAGGGGAGGAGGGAAGCAGAGGAGGAGGAGATGAGCTTGGAGAAGGGGGCTGGATTTCAGAGGAAAGTTTGGGATACAGAGTTCAGTTTACACACGCATACCCACAGCAGCCACAGGCGGCCACCCTTTAACGCTACCCACGCCTCCACTTGGCCGGCCAGCTGGCTGGGCCCACCAGCCAGCTCCTTCGTCACGCTAGCAGCTGCTTAGGCGTGACAGGGGGCTGATAATATACCACAACTTTCTCCTCAGGAAAATGTTCTTTTGACAGCATCTCTCTCAGAGAAGGACATTTTTGACGCCATCCTTCGAATGGAAAGGAATAAGGCTCTGGGACTGGATGGGTTCCCTGCTGAATTCTAAATGGTGGGGAATAATCAAAGATGACATGGTAATGATGTTTGAGGATCTTTTTAATGATAATTTATCATTGTTTTGCCTCAATTCCAGGATAACCCCGTTGCTTCCTAAAAAGGAGAATGCTTTTGGTATTGAGCAATTCATACATATTTGTTTGCTATCAGCTTCAAAATTTCATAAAAGTGGGTACTAATAGGCTTTTCACTATTGCTCATTCCGTGGTTCAACCTACACAAATTGTTTTCATGCCTGGACAAAACATCCCGGAGAGGGTGATCATTCTCCATGAGCTTCACAGAAAGAAACTTGATGAAGCTATCTTTAAGGTGGATTTTGAAAAGGTGTATGATAAAATCAAATGGATTTTTTTTCAACAAGCTCTGCGAGTGAAGGGTTTTGCCACGGATTGGCGCCAATAGATCGAATCTTTCATCCAGGAGCATTGGGGTCAAGGTTAATGATGATATTTGTTATTACTTCCAAACCATGAAGGGCTTATGACAGTGTGGTCCTATGTATCCAATCCTTTTTAATATTGTGGGCGATATATTGGCCGTCCTTATAGCACGACTAAGGAGGATGGCCAGATCAGTGGACTCATCCCACACGTAGTGCAGGGGTTTTCCTGCATATTTACGACTTGTATATGTATGTATATACCGGCCCTTGGCCCCTAGTAAATACAAGCTGCATATTTCCTAACACCTTAAATAAATAAAAACATGTGGTTTGTTCAAAGGGAGGTGATTCTCACAAAAGATAATTTGGATAACAGAAACATGAATGTATGCAAACAATATATTGTTTTTGTGATCAAGAGGAAACAATTCAACATCTTTGTATTTCCTGCCCTTTCGCTGATTTGGTCCAGCGCACTGCTTGTGTTACATATAATTTGTCACCTCCAACAAGTGTAACAAATTTGTTTGAAAATTGATTGGTTGGTATTACCCCTAAAATTAAGGGTCATATCTGTGCTTTACTTTGTGCAATTTGGAATTGTCGGAATGACTGTGTTTTTAATAGATCACTCTCTTCTAACTTTTTGCAGGTTATCTTTCGGGCCACATCATCAATTCGTATGTGGTCATTAATTCAGCCTGGGGATGCTCATGAGCACATGACCATTGGGAGATGGTTGCACATGCATTAATTAACCGGTTTGGCTGGCATGTCACTAATATATTGTGGTTGAGCATGTAATATCTTGCCACCGACTAGTTGTGGTATTTCTTTGTTTCTGTTTAGTTGGCACTATGATATACTCGAACTACTTTTATTTCATTTAATTTAATAAAAATGGCTGCGTGCTTTAATTGATGCAGGGGCGTGGGTCTACGCCCTTTTGAGAAAAAATAGTCCTTGTACTCGACACCTCTCCCCGTGTTGTATACTCAACATATACCCCGTGAGGATCGTTGCAATAAAAACAGGAAAATATTTTGCCTTCTCTATAATTTCCATAGACAGGAGGAGTAGGAGGTGGATTAAGAAGGTGAGTGGGCACAAAAACATAGATTGGAAGAGAATGTGAGCGAAGCCAAATAGTTTGAGAGGCAAAAGTGGACTTTTGTCCCAATTTTTTTCAAATATTGGCATGTGCCTGTAAAACGAACGCACCTGCTCCAAGGTACTCTTCTGTGATGGCTCTGGACTAGGATCAGTTTCCATCTTCTGTGGTGTGCTCTTGAAGCTGACGGTACGAAGAACCTGCTCCAACGTACTACCCTGTGATGGCTCTGGACTAGGATCAGTTTCTATCTTCTGTGGTGTGTGCTTGAAGCTGAAGTTACGACGAACCTGCTCCCACGTACTACCCTCTGATGGCTCTGGACTAGGATCAGTTTCCATCTTATGTGATGTGTGCTTACCACTGACGTTATGACGAAGAACATGCTCCAACGTACTATCCTGTGATGGCTCTGGAGTACGATCGATTTCCATCTTCTGTGATTTGCGCTTACCGCTGAGGTTACCACGAACCTGCTCCAGTGTACTATCTTGTAATGGCTCTGGAGTACCATCGTTTTCCATCTTCTCTGTTGCGTACTTCAGTGCCTGCTTGTCTTCGAGATTATCTGCAGCGAAATGGGAGAGCTTATTCCTTGGAAAGTGATATAAAAATGTACTACCTGTGTTTCTGAATATAAGATGTTTTGGCAGTTTAAATTGAACCACCAAAACATCTTATATTTAGGAACAGAGGGTGTACTAAACAATCAATACAATATCTATAATAAGTTGAATTAGTTTTTAACAATGCACAATTTGACTAGCAGATGCTGCAACATGTATATAGCTATGGTAGAAATTGAGTTCCTTCTTTCTTTCGTATTCCAAAGGTCCAGCAGTTGTTGGTTTGCCAAAATCATGTAGTAAGTACATTCCTACTAAATGGAAGGAGAAAAATGGAAGAAACGGAAAACAACAGTGGTAAAAACTCTCAAGGCGACTACTAGAACACGATCACTAGGCCTTTAGGGGAAATACCCCTTGGTTCCTGGGTGTATATACACCCAGGAATTGGAAAAAGAATTAATAATTGCAAAAAAAGTCAAAAAGTTTAGAAGTTTTTTTGAATAAACTTGACTTTCTTTTGCACTGGTATGTAATTTTCCGCCAATAAAAACCCAGCGTTGACTTCAGGGCAATAAAAAACCCTGTGATTAGTCTGCTGCTCATGTGCTGAATGCAAGTGTTGATTTGGCAAGCGTTACAAATGAAATACGACTAAAACTGAAATACAAGTACTGATTAGCTTGCTGCTCATGTTTTTGGCTGATTAGTTTGCTGCTCATGTGTATAGCACCAGATCTATTCCATTCTATCTTCTCAACCAAACATCAAGATGAAATCATTCCATTACATTCGTGCCTCTACCAAACATGAAAATGGAACCGTTCCATTCTGAGTGGAATGGAATAATGGCATTCTATTCCACTTGGTTCCTGAACCAAACAAGCCCTAAAAGGAACCTAGCTTGTACCCATAAAAATCCTGGGAGCAGGTCTGCACGTTGTCGTCTGCTTTTGGAGTACATATTTCGGTTTTGGGGCTACAGATATGAACGAGACGCTACAAGTACCTATGGCCCGGTTTCAGGAAAAAACCTACAAAGTCCCACCCATGAATATGGTAATGACTCTGCTAACCTGCATTGGGCGATGCATATCTCGAGTACTCAGCTGCAAACTACTATCTTTGTCTGGGTTTATTAGCCTCACTCATATTTTGGTTTTGTTCATCTATATGACTAACAAAATATAAAGTATATGCTATGAAAATGTATTGTTCAATTTATATTTGAAAGAGGTTTCCCACAGTATAATTGTTGTGACATAAAATTTATGTTTTATTTGTCAAACCTACAGTCAAATTTTCATCCAAAATAAGGTGGGAAATCCGTGTTCGTTCAGTGTGAGTGGTGTTTTGGCTCTTGATGCCTGCTCCCTTCTTGGGTTTCTATCTTTCTATTTGGTGTTTGAACCTATGTACTCCTGAGCAGAGTGTCACCCTGTTGGCTAGGATAGCACGGAGCTATCTAGCCCACCCTGGTTCGAGTCATGAAGTGACCCGTGGTGCTTATAGTTTCTTTTATAAAAATATGCCTCCAAGGGCTAGTCCTGAATAGTCTCGTTTTTTTAACCTATGTACTCCTACTCGAGGGCTTCAGTTATCTAAAGTCAGGCACATGCCTCTTATCTAAAACAAATCCAGATATTTGTATGAAAGATGTTTGCGTGTTGGAAGTTTGGGAAGGATCCTGTGTTACGTTTTACTTGGTGGTGATGACTGATGAGTGACCTCTTGGCCAGAGAACAATCAATGGATGGGAGATGATGGGTTGGTTTGGATCCCAACTGGCAGTGGTAGTTCAAGGAGTTTCTTATTGTTTTCATAAACTAATTTTTTGACAATGTTTTTACATTCTACTCCCTCCGTGTCATAATATAAGAGTGTTTTTGACAAAAACACTCTTATATTATGGAACGGAGTGAGTAATTTTTATTCGTATTGCTGCACAATTTTAGGTGCCTATGTGGATTGCGGAACATCAAGACTAAGATGATTTTTGAACACAAGCTGGTGCTTCATCCCAGTGATTGCATCACTAGTTTACAAAGGAATTTGCTATAGTTCATTGGTGTCAATTTGTCACCGTTGAACCAACCTAGCTCCGCCCCTGATTCATATGAACAGAAAACAAAGCAAATGAACAATAAATCGACAGGGCGCACGGATTTAATCTGACCTTCCTCGGGCACCCAGTCCGTTGACGTGTCGTGGACCAGCAATCCGTGCAAATCAGCCATTCCCTCCGGCGATTCATCAGGATCTGTTCCCTCCGGCGATTCATCGGGATCTGTTCCCTCCGGCGATTCATCGGGATCTGCTGCTGCCGTGGCGGGCTCGTCATCAACGAGTTCGAGGTGCTCGTAGCTTATGCTGGAGCAGGTGGTCACAGCGACCATGACAGTGCCGGAAGCTACGAGGTCGTCGGCCACTCTGCCTCCGACGACCTGACCCTTGCTTCCGGGGAGGTAGATTGTGAGGCCGTTGACACCGGGAGGACACGGCGACGGCATGTAGGCGCCTGAGAGCGAAAGGATTTCGAATCTGCCGTGAAGTGTGACGGTGGAGCCCTCCGGCGACAGGGGCTGGCGAAGCGTGACATCACCGACCATGCCACTGCCCGAGAGCACGCACACCCCGTACTTCCGGCGGCGCGCAAATCTGGCTATTCCTTCCACGATGTCTGCTCCATCGGCGATCTCTAGCAAGTGCGTCTTCAGCATGTTGGGGGGTTGCCTCGACTTTTTCATGGACCCCACCGGCTTCTCCCACCGCCCTGTCGACGACAACCCGCTGCCGCTGGTGCTTCCGCCAGCGCCGGCGGCAAGGACGCCAGACGAGCCGTCGTGATCAACTCTCCGATTGATACTAGTCATACTCGAGGCCGGCCCGCCGGTGCTCATCGAGCCGGCGGGGCCGAATTTATCAGCCAGAAGATCTCCGTTTCTCGGGCCACCACGCCGTCTCCTCCTCTCAAGAGACGAGAAGTAACTATGGTTTTAGGGAAAAATTGATGGAGATGCCATGCTGAACGAGGTTTGCTACTATAGTAAGTACTACCGCTATGTAGTTCCGGCGGCTAAGCAATACTCCCTGCTAGTACTAGTCCACCAAACCTAAACAAACAAGCCATATGACATGCATCTTAATTTTTATTGAGTCTTAGCTAATGCTTTCTTTTCTTCAAACGAAAAATGTATTTGGCAATCGTGTGGCAGATTGCGAAACTGCCACACGCATTCAGCGCCGTCAGTTTCCTCCCGATCTCCTTCCTTCCCCGCACGTCCTCTTAATTTCTTTCCTTTCCCGCACGCCTCCCGAATCAACAAAGGGAGCTAACCACCTCACCTATGACACTCATTGTTGTGCAAGTTAAGGGAAATACTGTTTTTGACATGTTCGTGGTAACTTTGATCATTGGGAATAAATTTGTTGAACCCCGGTAATTTCTGTAAATAGCACGATAACATTCACGCCATAGACCTGATAATTTAGATACAAACATCGTGGTAACTTTAACCATTGGGGAAGACAAATGTGAAAAGATACCCGATAATTTATGTGTAAATAGATGGTAATAGCGCACATCGGATAACTGAGGTAGAAACACTATGGTAACTTTGACCGCAGGGATTTTTTTTTTTAAAGATACTCCGGCATCTTTTGTGTAAATAGCACAGTAGCATTTTTATGTGTAAATAGCATGAAAACATATGCACTGCGATAACTAAACACCATGATAAGTTTTTGACCCGTGGGGGAGGGGGATTTGCTAAAACATACCCCTGATAAATTTTGTGTAAATAGCATGATATTTTAAGCACTACGGGCTTGATAGGTTACCTAGAGTCACCATGATAACTTTTTGTCCCGGGAAAAAGTTGTTCAAAACATCCTCAACATTTTTTGTGTAAATAACATGATAATATAAGCACCGCATAACCGATAACTTGCAATATAAACATGATGGTAACTTTTTTATCAAAGGAAACTAAGCCTCGCGCGTGGGCCTCTTGGATGAACAGAACGCATGGCATGCCACGAGAAAGTCACATAATGTTTAGTGTCATGAGGGGCACACGTGCTATAGGCGTGAAAAGTTGCGCAAAAACTTCGTGGTAATTTTTGACCTATGGAAAAAGCTACTGAAACACACCCAGGTTTTTAGGTGCAAGTACCATGATAATATACGAACTGTAGACCCGGTAACTCATGTACAATCCCTCATGATAACTTTGATCGGGGGGAGGTTGATGTATATATACCCTGATAACTTATGTATAAGTACCACGGTATTTTACACATTGAAGACCTTATAACTTGTGTACAAAACACAGTGGTAACTTTGAAGGGACGTAGTTGTTGAAGCATAGATACCTGGTACATTCTATGTAAATAGCACGGTAAGTTATGCAACACAGGCCTGATAACTTGCATACAAATACCATGGTAACTTTGTCCTGAGGAAAAATCATGTGGTAGACGTGAAGAAGTGACAGTTTTATCAGGGGTGGGCGCCCGAGATGTGCGGGAGAAGCAGGTTTCTCGGGCGAGCCTATAGAGTCGTTTGGGAGGAGGCGAGGTCAAAGAACGAGGAATCGTGTGGTACTTTAAAAAAAAAATAGAGGTGTGGCAATTTTGCTTATATGACACACGTGTGCCATTCTTTAAAATGTAAAGGATTGATTTCTATCCTACATAGAAATAGGAATCCATTCCTATGAACCAAAGTGCTTCAAAGGAAATTTCCCTATGCTAATGCAAATCCTCTTATCCTGTAAAAAGTCTATGAAATTCCTAAAAGCCAAAGGAGGCCCAAATCGAAATGACAGGTGAGAAAAAGAAAAGAAAAAGAATTATGCCCGACACACGTCCCAATTCCATTCGATAGAATATGATAAACACAGCTCCCAATTCCATTTAATCCACATCTGTACTGATGTGTGTCAGTAGTTTATATATTCACTTCATTTCTTTATTCACCCCACTTGGTTTTGCTCAATTAACTATGTATACCAAACGTAACGTAAACTGCTGTGTCATAAGATGCCTGAACAACATCAAATATTCAAATCAATGTTTTCAACCTTTTTCCTCTTGTACACTTTGCTTTCTCACCGTCCTGTTTGTTCTCCTCGCTTTGCTTAAACAGTTCAACAACCATGACCCCATAGCCCCAAACAAAGTACAGTCTAATTCTTTACTATCTCGTACAAATAACGCTGATCGATCAAATGCTATCGACTGGAGGAGATGAATAAAAAACCGAATCTTAAGGCTACTATACTATCACAACCTCTAAAATTTGGACGCTGATAACTCCCACATGTGTGGTGTCCGCCCACACGCCCTACAACACACATATTGCGCCATGTCATCGCATGCATGTTTTTAAATTGTTTTATCTCTTAAATGAAAAATTTTGATTGAAGATCCGTTTTCACCATTAAATCCATCGCGACGAGATATTCAAAACTAGATCTCATATCAATAATGTTTCGACGACATTTTTTGGGGGTTAAAAGTTGTCATGTCTATTGCACATAAATTGCCATGCTATTTACACTGAAGTTGCCATGATATATTTCAACTATTTTTTCTTCTACCTTTAAAAGTAAATTTTGACATATTATAAAACGGGAATTAAGAAACTAGACTTGACATGAACCATAAACTAAAATTGCCATGGTACATCCACTTAAAATTGCCATGGTTCATACAAAAAATTATGTCCATGATCAAAATACTGGAATTGCCATGGTCAAAATACTAAAATTTTCATGATCTATAAACTAAAATTGCCACATGACAACTTTAGTGTAAACACTATGGCAACTATAGTGTGAACATCATGACAATTTTTGGCCAAAAAATTTTCGTCGAAACATATCAACATGGGATCTAATTTTGAAGATCTCGTTGAGACGGATTTAATGATGAAAACGGATTTTAATTGGATTTTTAGTTAGGAGATAAAATATTTTTAAGCTGAAAACCAAAAAGATTCCCGTTGATGTCATCTGTTTTGACATGGTAAAATGAATAGTAATGAAGGTGTTTAGGCCACGTTGCTTCGTGCCACACGTATGGGCGTTATCATTTGGGTAAAATTTTAACCTATAAGGAGGCTGGATGACCCACCCTCCCGAGCGCTCCCTTGATAGTACCAATTAACAAATTGAATAACTTCCCTGATGCTTCACGTGGAGTAGATTCTCTTTCTACGGGAACAATACTAGCAGCAGGAAATCGGCCAGGGGACTTCAGCCGGTGGACGAAAATGAAGTGGCGGCCGATCATCTCTGATTTGACCACTAGTTGTACTAATATTTGGCTGGTGCTCTTGTACGCTTCGCGGCCAGTAGGCCACAACACGTTCATGACCAGACCATCAGGGAACGGTGGCGCCTGTCGCTCATGGACACGACCGCCTAAACTTTTGATCTACGAAGAATTAGTGCAGACCAGCAACAAGGCTCGAAATAAATTATTCATTGCAGACCGATCTAATCAGAAGAATATCACCTGGTTCATGCTACCACCGAAATTTCTTTCGATCTCGATCAGAGGTTAGAACTGATGTAGATGAGAAACCCATCGAACCGCGGCCAACACCTAGCAGTCTCTCAATGAAAGCACCAATGTCGGTGTGAAATCCGACATATCTCGTAGTAGGGGTCCTAAGCTAGGTGTCCTGAAGCGATGGTAGCATGGACACATGTTTTACCCAGGTTCGGGCCCTCTTGATGGAGGTAAAACCCTATGTCCTGCTTTTGATTGTATTCATATGGGGGGAAGGGGGCAGTACATAGTACATGTGTCTACCACGAGATTGTTCTAATGAGTATGAGCTTGTCCATTGACTAGCCTGGCCTCGGTTTATATATGCACCGTAGGCCTAGGGTTTAGAGGAGTCCTTGTCTTGTGCGCCAAGTCTTGTGGAATCCTCCTTGTATTCGGCATGGGCTGCCCGAAGTGACCATTAGTGAATCATCATGGGGGTCCTCGGCCCGACCAATTGGTCGGGAGACGACATGGTGAGTACCCGCTAGTCCAAGACACCGTCAACCAACCCACGGCCGCCTCGGCGGGAGATCTCATGAATAGAAGCCTCGCGAGGCACACCCTGCAAGCAGCGGGCCACCAGGTGTTGTACCACGTAAAAGCTAAGTCAAATTGCTCTGTGAGACATCTGCGTCATTCCCTGAGCCTTCTTCTCTAGTGGCGTCTCGGGTCCATGCGCTTCCCTGCGCGAGCTGCTTGCGCGTTAGAGGGCGGCTTCCTGAGCATCACACCTCAGGAGCTCTTACTAGCCCCCGAGGCCCCTTACCTCTTGGCCTTCCCAGGCATCGCAACCTGGCATACAAGGAACTGGTAAGTCCCACACGGGGGTTGTGCCCTATCGATGTAGAGCATAAAAGCGAGCGCGAGAGGGAAAACCAGCTTCGGGAGGAAGGCCCATGAGAGCACGAACGTTTATTACAGCATAAAGGGATTAAGAACAAGTCGTTGTCTTCACGCCCCCACGGGGCCACAATGGACTATCTACAGGTGAATGAAGAAGCGACCTAAGGAGACGCGTCGCCATCGCCGTCATCTCCCGCAGCTCCACCCTGGCCCTCGCTGCCGTCCGGGGCAAACTGCGCATTCAGCGTGTCCACATGGTCCTCCATTGCCTTCCCGAGGCACCGCGGAGTTCCTCCGGGATGGGAGCTATCACGGCCTCGAAGTCGAAATGGGGGTTGGCGCAAAGGATATGGATGAAGATGCGTGTCGATGCCTGGGTAAGGAGGTCGCGGGATTCCTCCTCAAGGATTTTGCCCACCTTCTTGGCGCCCTCCTCCAACCGCTCCATGACCTTGGTAAAAGAGTCGAGGTAGCCGACGTCATTGGTCGCGATGGGATTCGAGACATCCTCCTTGCGGATAGAGCACAGAGCACGGCGAGCCCATGACTTAAGGGCTTGGAACATCTTGAAGCACTCGTGCAGCCGCCCCCGAGCCTGGTTCGCATCGTCCTTCGCCCGTTCTATGAGGGACACAACGCATCCCACTTGCTCCTGGAGCGAGGCCAGCTCGGCCTCGGCGATGGCTTTGGATTCCAGTGCGGTCCTTCGCCGTTCTTCCGCTTCGGTCAGCACTTCCTTGAGGCCATCTATCTCGCTCTTTAATTCCTCGCACCGAGCACTGAAGCGGGTCTCTTGTACCTTCAGCTTATTTCCATGCTCCTTGGCGAGTTCTTGGCGGGCCCTCGTGATCTTCTCGACGGCGTTCATCTTGATCTTTGTTTTCCTAGCCGCCAGAGAGGCGTTGGCCTTCTCCACACGATGAGCAAGAGAAGCTTGAGGTGCAGCCACCATGTGGTCCAGTGCCTCCAGCCGCTCGCGCTCCAGACTCTGCTCGGACGCTGTTAGCGTGAGTTCCCGCTCAAGAGACCCAAGGTCTGCCTCGCGTGTCTCCAGTTCCTCCATGCGGGTGTGGAGATGGCGTCCCTTCATGTTTGGATTTGCCGCTCCAAGGCAGCGTTCGAGGCCAGAAGATCTCGCTCGCGGTCCTCCTCTGCTTCGCGCCGCCGGTCTGCTACTTCTTCCTCCTGGAAAGCGCGCTCGTGGGCCTCCTTCACCTCAGCGGCGGATTTCTCGTCCTTTGAGTGGGTGGCCTCATTCTGGAAGCAGACTAGCTTGACGACAACTTCAAGTTGGTGTCACTTGTGCGCCAGGTGGAGCCGCTCCTCGGCAAGGCATGCTTCAACGTCTTGGAGCTCCGCCCCAAGCTAGTTCAGCGTGCCCACCGCATTCTGCAAAAGGCCGCACCAAATCGTGGTCCGGTAGTTCACAAGTGACAGGGCCCAGTCCGGACTGGGTCCCTCAACCCCCGTCCGTCATCATAGCCTGTGAAGCCCCAGCCTCGCCCGCCGGGGGCGGGGAGCTTGTTAGCACCCCCTCTGCCCCTCCTGGGTGAGACTACGTCCCTCGTGAGCTCAGTGTCCTCTAAGAGGCAGCCAGGCTTCCAGGGCCACCCCCGGCTCCGGCATGGACCAGTGTGGTGGCCGACAGCTCCGCCTTCACCGGCGCGGCGTCCGCCGCAGTGGTGGGCACCCCAGAGGCCGTAGAGTGGTCTCCCGAGGGTGCCCCGGGAGGAGTCGCCTGCATTCTCCCTTGTGTGGACCCATCTTGGGTAGCCAGGGGTTGAACGATCGCTTCGTGCCTCGCGCCCCCGGCGAGCGGCGGAGGAGCCCTGGCTAGGCCATGAAGCTCTTTTTGTTTTTTGCTTGAGGATGACCTGCACGAAGGGAAGGTTCATACTGGGGCATGTGGGCTGCAAGAAAAGCGAAGGTAGAGCGCTTACTCATCCGTGGTGACCCACTTCCTCTTTGTCAGTGCCCTCAGCAGGGCGCCATCGTTACCACCGGTGCGGGGCTTCCTCCCGCGGCTGGCTATGGGGAAGGGGCCTGGGAGACTCGCGGTCTTTTCTTCAGCGCCAGGTCCCCTCGCGGAGGAGCCCGAGAAGTCACCCTCGGTGCCACCATCAGGCGTCTGCGGCCGTTGCCTGGCAACTATTCATGTCCGGCGGCGCCTCGAGAGAGGTCACTACAAAAAAATACACTTCCGTGATGATACGTGTTTGTCACAGTAGGTCACGTTTTCTGTCATGCATGTACATCCATGACGATTTTATGATAGAATCAAGATAGTCATACCTGTGGTGTAGTAGAAGTGTTCCATGACATTACCAAAATTATCATCATGGAAGTGTCCACTTCCATGACGATAAATCGTGCGTCGTAGAAGTGCTTTCGTCAAGGGTGACCGACACGTGGCATCCACCGTAACGGCTCGCCGTTAAGCTATCGGGTCCGGTTTTGGATCCGATAACCCGTTAACAGCCCGAACCAATGGTGATTTTCCACGTGTAAACTTCTCATTGGCTAGAGGAAACACATGTCTGCTCCTCGATGGGCCAGATGTCGCCCGTCCATTGGAGGAGACATGCCTATGATACGTCGGCACGTGGCAGGGCCCAACAGAGGCCCATATAGGTTAAAAAGGCCGGTCCAGTCAAAGGCCCGTAGTACTTACTTAGGTACTAGTGGGCCGGCCCAATAACGGCCTATTTAATAAAGGTCCATTTACGGCCCGAAGCCAAATCTGGCCAGTTAATTGTTAGCCAAATATTTGGGCCCAATTACAGCCCAGTGACTTTCGACCTGTTAGAGGCCCGATGTAGACATGGGCCCATTTCAGCTCGGTGTGTTTTTCGGCCTGGGAATGGCCAGTGCTGCCCATGGGCCATATATGGTCCGAGCGACATCCGGCCCACTAACGGCCCGTGATAAAGGTGGCAACAGTTCAGCCCAACGTGACTTTGGGCCTGTTAAAGGCATGTCGTATAATTCGGCCCGTTGATGCCTGTACTAAGCTTTTGGCCTCTTAAAGGCCCATGATATCAGTGCACCAACTAAGGCCCGAGATATGTTTCGGCCTGGTAATGGCCCATCATATAACTGGGCCAAAAAAGGTCCGGTCTACATTTCAGCCTGCTGAAGGCCCGTCGACGACTAGTGAAAATTGAGGCCCAACATGCATTTTGGCCTGCTAAAGGCCCATGGTTTCTTCTGGGCCGTAACAGGCCAGTAGAATATTCAGCCTGTTAGTGGCCCAACGCTACCTGGGCCAAACTAAGCGTTGGGTCCACAAAAGGCCCAACTAAAATTTGGGCCAAATATAGGCCGGAGTAAGTTGTGGGCCTGGCGCAAAGTATGAAGGCCCCAATCGTTCAGGCCCAAGAAAGATGCAGGCCGACCCAATTGTGGCCCGCTAAAAACCAGGCCCGTTAGAGGCGAATGTTTCGGCCTGGTCGACTACATCAGTTTTTTTTCAGATAGCGAATGATGGCAGTAACTAGTAGGAATTAAGAACAAATCTACTCTATACAATAAACAAATCACGACATAGTAACTTAGAATAAACCTACACTATACAATAAAGGATTTATGGTATATTACATCCACTGGGCATCGAAGTTCGCCACCAAAGGATCATAAAGCATAACGAAGAAGCAGATTACAAAAAGCGGGCATCATTGCGGTGTAACAAAATAATCTTGAACCGAGACCACTTCAAGATAGTTCAAGAAAGGTTAGCCTTGCGCGGAACTGCTGCATAAGCTCTGAGAAAGGCTGTGAGACCGTCCTAGCATGTCGGTCATAGCTCCAGGTGTAGCTGTTGAGCAATGAGGTTCTCATTGGTGTTCTCTGCAATCTTTCTTAGAGATAAGACTTCAAGTCGAAGTTGAGTTGCAAAATGCCTTTCTGCTAGAACTTGGGGCTGAAGAAGTCGAACCGATTCGCATAACGAATTACGTGAGCTTGTCTTGACTAGTCTCAAGTAACTTGAACATCGCATCAAGACAAGACTTTGGGGTTGTCTCGCTATCCTCATGATGTTTTGCCTTCTTTGCTGCAATATATGTTGGGTTTGTCTCACAACATTCAGCAGACTTGTGCATGCCATCAGGCATATCACCCTGAAACAAGCAGAGAGATGACAGGTTTTGCACGTGTATAAACAAAGATGATAATTGTGCTGTCAATTCCATCCAATTTCAAATTAGAAAATAAAGAGTAAGTTCAAAATATCAATAGCATAATTTGGCATTGTTCATAATGCGGGGAGCTTCACCACACTACTGGATTACCATGTCAACATAACAAGCATAGATGAAGGGCCAAGACAATCACTGTATCTATTTTGGTTAATGTGCATGGCATGTTGTTCATATCATCAGCCACACCAGTAAGATAAAACAGGAGATGATAAGGTGCAAACGTGGGCTGCTTCACCACACACTGGATTATAGATCCACAAAAACAAGCATACATATAGGGAGTATTGAGTATTATGCATGCTATGAATAAGGAATTTAGTTTTACAAGTAAAACTTGAACTTACTAGTTCTTAAGAACATGCATTTTGATAGAAACAACAAACTAAACAGCAGTAAACGATAGGGAGTATGAGAAAATTAAACAACAGTTGAGGATAAAGGCTTTAGAAGTACTGACTTACATTAACAGTTAACACTGGCTTTAAAATGCCCTTCTCCATGTCAAGGGAAGGATAACTCAAGAACTTCAGCACAGAATCTTCTTCATAAGCATTGCCTGTACTCTACATTTTGTAGAGAGTAATAATAGATATGATAATACTGGAAGGGATAGAGGATAATGAAGATAAGATGCAGATTGATGCTACATAATCAACTACCAATCCACGAAGTACAAGCGTTCAGACAAAATGTCTTGACAAGAGCAATGGGCTACACTTCAGACCGGCATTGTTTGTGTATTCAACTTTTTGGTAAGATTAAATATAGATCTGATCTTTTTTAGTAAATGGTGGGCGAGGGAGATAAGATGCAGAATGATACACAATTAACCAATCCCTCTTCCCATAATACAAGAGTGTTTTGAACACTAGTGTACTGTGCAAAACGTTCTTATATTATGGGACGGAGGGAGTAGCTGTTAATGTAAGTACAGTGATAGACGATGTTCAATCCTTACAAGAGGACTGCAGAGCTAAACCTCTTCAAAAGCATTGGGTTGATTCTAAATTTATGTAAGAGTCCATACAGATCTTATAATGTCCAGCAAATGGACGATAATGAGGCTAACATGTGCATTGATTCTACATAATCAAACAGCTATGAAAGTAAGTTTGGTCATACAGGGCAAGAGGTACTCACAAGAGCAATGCAGTGTGCAGTATAGTTGCGAGATTCTGTGGTCCCTTGAGAATGAATGCTCTTACGCTAATGTTTTCAGACAAGTGAGACATTAAGGCAAATGCAGAAATATAGTTCAAATTGTGATGTGATATCATAGACAGTACCTTAGCTGTAGACGAGACCAATGTGTAACAAGATTATTCCAGTCACTGTCGGATAAATGTAGCACTGGAGACTTTACAGAAATTTTGTTTAGAGGCTTGCCATCGAAGTGTGCTTGCCTCGGGTAGGAATGATACTTCATCAATGAGTGCTTGAAAAGCGCAACCAACCCTTGCTCGTCTTGAGAATCCAGTTTGGTCCTCGCCTATTTAAAAGAATGAAATCTTGTGTCTTCTGTCAACAGAAACATATGCAGTAATTACCATGAATAACATTAGTACATTACTTACGTGTAAGTTGCGGAGGAAGACTGGAAATTGTTCTGTGTCTGTGGTATAATCTTTTCATGAAGGAAAGATGCGCACAAAGTTCCTGACAACAATATAAGCTTCGTCTTCTAAACTGGGAAGAAATGGAACAGGGGTCCTATTTGCT
Source organism: Aegilops longissima (assembly GCA_021605205.1). Taxonomy (NCBI): domain Eukaryota; kingdom Viridiplantae; phylum Streptophyta; class Magnoliopsida; order Poales; family Poaceae; genus Aegilops; species Aegilops longissima. Next base: position 379,491,870 of record CM038680.1, on the reverse strand, counting down.
GCAATTGGGGCTCTCTTTGGTTCGAAAAGGGATTTGGCAACTGGATTTGGTGTACTCTTTGCTGGAATGGGGGGTTTTGCGTCGTAGAGCTGGTGCTATATCAACTGGCATCATCATACTGTTTGCTGCAGTTGGGGTCTGCTGAGTTGGGGCATCATAAATGACCAGTGTAGTAGGGCTAGAGTCTGCTAGAGTTGGGGTGTTTTGTGGGTCAGGTGATATTGCAACTACACGTAATGGGCTATTTGATTTATCAGGTGTCACTACCTGTTCCGAATACTTTGCTTGTGCTCCTCCGCGATAAGCAATCGCCCTCTTCCTTTTGAACGTCTGATACACAAGAACAACATTTGAATGGATAAATATGGTATGATGACAGATGGAATATGTACTGAAAATGGATAGGCAGGGCGTATTCACATACACAATGTGTAAACTAAGCTAATGACAGTGCAAAAAAGTAGACAATGCAAAGCATCAGTTGTAAGATATGTGCGACCAATATAACCTTGGAAAGTTAGAGCAAGCACCTTGATGGGTGAATAAGATAGGGCATCTGCCTCTGACTCCTCCACTAGGGAGCTACATTGACTTAGGTCTCCCTCTAGCTTAGAATCACTGTTAGGATCATATTCTGAGCATGAATCTGTAGGTGAAGAGCGTTTGCATTGCATTGCATTAGACTTGATTTCAGTCCCTTAATGCCAAGTTTGACAGCCATGGCATTGTTCTTCTTTATTCTTTTCATGCGCGCAAGCTCATAATCATTATGATGCTGTTCAGAATATGAGATTCATGAAAACATAAAAAGTAGTCAGATTATCTATGGAATGCATTGCGGATTCAAATCGAAGATTGTCTCCCTATAAACCCCTGCATATGCAAAATTCACCCCCAACCATGCTGACCAGACCGCACACAGAAATACAAACCCCTTATGTCTCTATAACAGGCAGACACACATTTCAAAACTGAAGTAGGAACATTAGAATCATATCAAATTCATATTTGAACAAATAAACTAAGGAATTATGAGTGGCATAATGTTTAGCTTCAAGGGTGGAGTGTTGGTAGTGCGACACAAAGCAAGTAGGCAGATTATATTCCATGTAAAAGATCGTAGCCTATGTAAAAGCTGGAAATGACACTTTCTTTATATACAATGCAGTGTTCGTTGCCCACACATGATGGAAGAGATCACATAGAGAAATACTATTCACTCATGTCTATGATTCCAGTATTTTGAAACAGGGTGGTCCACCCTAAAAGAATATTGACAACAAATATGACAAGGCAAGCATAGATGTAGTGAATCAATCATTTACTTGTGAGCTTACTAGGACAAGTATGCAGAATTGTAACTGCAGTAAGAGACCGTCCAAAATCTGAATCAAGAAGTTTGTCTAGCACTTATTGTTTGCAACTAATCGACGTGAATAATTGGATATCATATCGAATGAGTAAGAAAGACAAGTAAAATTGTCAACAAACCTGGCCTGCGGTAGTAATCTGGGTCAATGTCACTACGACCAACAATCCAAAATGACTAGTGTCTATTCCTAGGGCCGGAATTTTGAAACCCTGTGAACTTTACAGGTACTAAAGATTACTGAAATACATCTGAACCATTAAGTGTAGGTAGCACTCAGCACACAACAAACCCTAATGACAGTCCTGCCTAATGAGTAATGAATCAATTAGAAAATGGGTGATGAGGAGTGGCTGCTGAGTGGTGAGGACGTATCTCAGGATAAATCGGGTTGGCTTAGTGGGTGTTGCACGCTTGAGCCCTGAACGAAATGGGAAGGTAGGCACGGCGGCGAGCCCGGGCAGCGGTGACGTTGTTGGGCGAGCGGCTCCTGACCTCCTGTTAGTCCGGCATCTCCTCCTAGAATCATGCTGTCCGGGGACGGCAAGTCGTCAGCGAGGCAGGCGGCTGGGGGCGAGTAGAGATCGGAAGCGCGCAGCAGAACAAAGGGGAATCGGGGCCTGGGACGACCGAAAATCCCAGGGTGGGCCACGGCCCACCATGGGCACCTTGTTGAGATACACACCCGAGCAGCGAACATGCATTTTCGAAACTAAATTAGGAACATTTAGCCGACCAATTAAACGACTCTGTTTTAATAATATCATATTCGTATTTGAACAACTAAGCTTGTTTAGCTTGATGGGTGGAGTAGTGCTATTATGACATGAAGCACGTATTCTGATCGTATAGTGATCATAAAAGGGGGAAACCCTAAGCATTTTTCTAGCAAAAGAGGGTTTCCCCTATAATTTCTATTAAATAAACCACCACAGAACCAACATGATCAATTAAACCCTAAGCATGATCAATTAAACCGTATTATGACCGTGTCATGGCAGATTTAAAGCTGCAAACCGGAGAAATGATATTTAGCATCCATCGTTTGCTTCGAACTAAGAACTAAATTCTAAGAGCTGAAAAGAAAGTAGAGTAACCAAGTTACGATCTATTTTCTGGTTGAGATCAACAAGTTGAGGAGATATGAAGTACCACCTCTCTTGCGGCGCCGTGTAGGCATCGGGGGTGCGATGGCTGTCGGTGGCGTTGAAGCAGATCTGCGACGGTAGAAGGGTGCATCGGGGGATAAGTCCCGTTGCGGTGGAAGAGAAGGTCATGTGAGCAGCCCCGGCAAAGAGGACGATGGCGCCGATGCAGCGAGAGGACGCGATGCAAGGCTCTTGGTCCATCACCGTGGATGAGAAACGTCCATCTCTAGCAGTGAACGGCACGGTCTTGGTAGGCTCTCCGGCATGGTGGAGTACGGTGGCGATGGAAGGGGTGGAGGACGGTGGCGATGGATGGGGTGGCAGACGGAGGAGGCTGGTGTGGGGATGGTGCTCTAGCGCGGACGTTGTATGAATGGGAAAATGGAGGGAGAGGTACAGGGAACCATGTTTTTGGGACGCGCATGTCTGAAATATGGGGAAGTTACGAACTTAGCCCCCATTTAAAATTTGGACGTCTCGTCGGTTGGGGATAGGACGGTAATCTTGCATCTCGCCAATATTTACCCAGAGCGATTTCGGGCGAGGAGAGGGTGTTTTGGCACTCATGGTTGGCGCCCACGGTGTATGAACATGGCTGACAGGTAGAGTGGTTGTGTCACGTCTGAGTGAAGTTACAAACCTGCCCCTATTGAAAATATTTGCCTACATCGATTTCGGCCGAGTCGAGTTTGTTTTGCCGCCCACCGTGTATGAATGGGGAAATGGAGGGAGAAACAGAGGTCTTCCGGACGATCTTGAATCAAATGTGTTTTGCCGCCCATGTTTGGTGCCCACCGTGTCGGAATGGGCTCAGAGGCGGTCGTGTCACGTCTAATTGAAGTTACTAACCTACCCCTATTGAGAGCAGTGGAAATCGGGCCGATGGATTGTCCGTGTAATGGTTAGACAGTAATTTCCATCTTCAAAACACTTGACTTCGCGCAGACGACGTGGAAGTGGACATTTTGCCGCTTCTTTCGAATTTTGGGACAATAAGCATCCACATTTATCCTAGCAACTAAATTCGAATCCATTTTGTATTCCTATACGAATCTTTATAAATCACTCTATTTGTTTCTATATATCTTCAAAAGCATGACAAAGATGTATTCCACTGTCATATATGAATATGATCTACAAATGTCGATACTCTAGTTCAGAAACTAGAATCCAGTTTAAGGTGAATTCGAATATTTGGAACACTTTATGTCCAACTCAAATGTCACACGCAGCATAATGTGTACTCCCATTTAGATATGTACACAAGTGATGTATCAAGATTCAAATACCGAGTCAATCAACCAAGAATGTACATAACTAACAGACATATAAACACTTAGAGAGTATATGGATCAATAATATCAACTAACATACATAAGCCATGCCGTTGTACTTTTTTTGCTAGAACAACATCCTTTTTTTAGCGAAGCTACTACAACATCTTGGCCCTTTCCGATGTGTGCCACTTATGGTCCATCTATACTACTAGTATTGCTGAATGCACATTCAGCCCGATTGGCATATTTGTAGGTCTCGCACAGCAATCAAAATGAAATGTCTCTGAGTCTTATCAATTAATACAGACTTGTGCTCAAATAAAATTACAAACAAAAAACAAAAAACAATTATTACATGATCTCTAAAACAAATGGTTTGAGTGATTACATGAATAAACAACACAAAAGTTATTCAACGGCGGAAAGAACATTTCACCTATGATTTACCAAGTGGGAATTTAATTTATTTTTTCATTCAGGACCTTAACAATGCGGTCAGTCTCAGCTTGCTTCGTTTTGAAATCCACCAAATATTTAATGGTTGTCTTGAGTACTACTTGTGATTGTGCTTTCTGCTTCCTCAACATGTCAACTTCATCTCTAAGTGTAGAAGCAGAATATCTTTCTACCACTAGTTTAGCCTCTAGAGCATCAGCAGTTGGCAATGCATAATGCATGATTGGGCCGGTGCCACTGCTGTGGGATGATACAACGTCCGTGGGGACCTCGCTCTTTGATCTTGGGCTAACATGTTTTGCCATTAAAGTTCCGATTAGATTCCGAAAAGTTAAAGTTAGCAAAACATCTCAACTGGGAGTTATAACAGCAAACCAATTAAAAAACAAGGAATTAAAGAGTTTCAGTTGGATGCTGAAAAGTAGTTATTAACATCATTGTAATTGTTGTTGCAGCAGCAAAGCAATTAAACAAACAAGTTTTGCAAAAGGTACCTCTTGTGGCGTTGGAGTCTCTCTTGGATCCTGAAAAGTTGAGTAGCCAGTAATGTGATTAGAGCAACCGGTTACAGCAGCAAAGCAGTTAACAAACAAGTTTTGCAAAAGGAACCTGTTGTGGCATTGGAGTTTCTCTTGGATCCTGAAAAGTTGAGTAGTCAGTAACTTGATTAGAGCAACAAGTTACAGCAGCAAACCTGTTACATAAATATTTTTTTGAAAATGTACCTGCTGTGCAATTGGACTTCCAATTGGATCCTGAAAACTTGAAGTTGGTAAGATGATTATAGCAACAAGTTACAACAGCAAACCAGGTAAACAAGGAAGTTTCTGAAAACATACCTGTTGTGCCAACGGAGTTTCAGTTGGATCCTGCAAACTTGAATGTTAGCAATCAATAAATAAAGTTTGCAAGAGCCATAAGAAACTAACATCAAACTAGTAAAACTAACCAGTTTTGGCAACGTATTTAATTACACATGAACTAGTAAAACTAACAAGTTCTTGGCAACGTATTAAAGTAACAAGTCGGTACCGTTTACCAGCAACACAGACATCTGTAAATTTCTTTGATGTAAGCAAAATGATTCCAACACATACATACATACATACATACATATATATATATATATATATATATATATATATATATATATATATATATATATATATATATATATATATATATATATATATATATATATATATATATATATATATATATATATATATATATATATATATATATATATATATATATATATATATATATATATATAGGAAAATCCATCCTACCACCCGTGGTAGTTACCCCACATGTCTCATATACTACCATGTGGTACTATATATACTATTTTATTATTTTAAATATGTTCATATAATATATCTAAGATATTTCAAAGCAAGTTACATGAAAAATTGCATATGAGCCCATAGTTTTTTTATATTTATGAAATACGTACATATTTGTACATAAAAAGAGCATACTCAAAAAATGGTACATACTACCTAAAAATTAGTATATATACTACCTAATCATTATTATATACTACATACTACACGTACATACTCTCGGTTTCGACAGATACTACATACAACATACAAAACGCAAGTGGTGGTAACTACCACTGCTTGTAGGAAACATTTGTCCTATATATATATATATAAAAGTTAAAAAGACGGTGTCCCTCATATAAACCTGATAGTTTTCTATCTGTGAACATGCAAACATTACTAGTGCTACAAGTGATAACAGCAAACCAATTAAACAAACAGGGTATCAGAACATAAATTACACGTGAATTCTGCTGCACCCTAGAAGTACATATGACCAGCTATCTACGTGCTTAAGTAGCTATTTAAGTTCAAGCAAACAGGTATCTTAACAGTAAGTATCAAACACACAGATAGGTGCAGTCTATAATAGGATTAACAGGCTATGGCATTATATAATCAGTAGCAAACTAAATTAAGCCAAGCAACATAATTGAACAATTTTTCAATAAGTGGCTAACTAAAATTCCGAGAAGCAGGTAACTGAACTTAAGCTAGCTCTTTGTACAGGCACACTGCAACTTCTTTTTCGCTTACAAGGTTGTACGAAGGAGTCCATGGCATCAATTTCTTGGATACGCAGTCCCAATACTTCTTTCTTCCCACACTCCATTGGTAAGTTGAATAGTTAATATGGTAAGATGGTGTGTCCTTGATATGTTATATGAGGACGTGTAGTCAGACTAGTTGTAGCCACACACATCACACTGGTTTTTACTGTATATTTCATGTGATTACATTTGGCATATCAAGATCTAAGCAATCTACAATAGGATGAAAAGACCGGCATCCTTCACATTATTGGCGAACTCAGTTCATAGAAACAAGCAATTCAACCATTCTGTGGGTAAATCAAAAGCGCCATTGGAATATTTTTCACTACCCCAATCATACACGCAAAAAGGGGCGACACCACCATAGGGGCTGGTATGGGCGGCCGCCTCGGGTGGCTGGAAAGTGTGCACCTAGTTTGAGTCGTCCAGGTTGCCCAGGCTAGTTTTGTTCGTCCCACCGCACGAGTAGGCAATGTAAGAAATGAAGAAAAATGTTTCAATTTGGATGGGCCAATAACGTAAGTGCAAGAAGGGCCCTATAGCAGGCTCGCGTCCCAAACGAGCGCCTCCCATATCGATCGACATCAGGAAAAATCCCAATTCGTTCGCTCCAGCCTCCAGTCTGGTTTTCTCCTAACCTAGCCACCGCTGGACAGACCGACACAACACTTCCTCGCGCCCTCGTTGGAGGGCGGTCGCCGGGCTTCAAGCGAACGGAAGGACAAGAAGATGAAGATCCAACCCTGGGTGTAGCATGCGTGGGAGGCAGCGGCGGCAGCACGGGCATGGCATCGAGCTTGCGCAAACGGACAGTCACAACTTGCAAGAATAGCATGCGTAACGAGTAGGTACATCACATCCCTGATTATATCTAATTCAACTATTCAATTTCTGGCCAATAGTTAAACCTGATGGTGTTGTAAAACTGCTTGTATGTAAGGAATTTATGAACCGATTTCTGCTTATTTTATAACTTCCCCAATCAATACTGAACTGACTGAATCTGATATATCTAATCAAGTTTCCGGTGCAAACATACAAGCTCATGTTGTTCTTGAGCCTAAAGTGTCTAATGAACAGACTGCTAATGAAGGATTTGATGCAAACATTTTACATGCTCCTGGTGATGAACATATACTGTCTAATGAGGGATCTACTGCAAGCATTTTGCAAGCTCCCATTGAAGGATCTAGTGTCTAATGATGATCTGCTATGTTGAGAGAGACATAGAGATTTGCAGGCATTGATGACAAGCAAATTATAGTACATTTTCATGGCTTGAAACGTCGAGGCCATCTACTTGAAAGTCCCTGTATCATGACAACGTAGCATAAATACTTTTATAATCTGTTGTTTGAAACTATTGGCATACTTGTGCAGGATAGATATATTGATATGCAGTTTGTGCACTGGTTATAGGTGCAATTACACTTCAATATTTTCAGCCAGAGAACAAATAATTCAAGCTGGTACAGACCATGTTAGTAGTCCTTGTACACCATATTGCATTTTGTGTTTTTTGGTGCTTGCATCATTTAGTGTTTTATAATCTGAACTACTTTCGATCATTAGCTGGTTTTCAAAGTGCATGTAGCTTCACATTTCTCAAGTTATGTTGATTTCCGGAGTGCAAGTGCCTTCGTATTTCTTAAGTTAAATGTTTGCACCTGGTAACTTGAATTCCTGGATCCGTCATTGCACACAAATCATGCACGCATGCCAGTACGAATTAAATGAAACACAGGGACTTACGCTAGCTTGTTGTACAGGCTCACTTCAGCTCTGCTTGCTCTTGGGATGTTCCATGTACAAGTCCATGTTACCACTTGCTTGGATGTGCAGGCCTTGTGCTCCTTGCATCCCCCTCTGCATTTTTGACATGGTGAATGGTTGATCAAATAAGAGGAATCGACCTTGCTGTTGTACCAGAGGACAGATACTTACAAGGTTATACAGGTGTGCAGGATGTGTACCAGATCCCGTAGCACCGTCATGCTTCGCTAAAAAATGGTTTTGCTTGTTTCATATGATATCTCCAGAAGAAATAAGAGTTAATGTCAGAGTTGCATAGGCATCTAAGCTAAGAGTGCAGTGAAAGGATATCCAAACATCGTTGGAACAGTGCACAAGGGAGTGATGTGTGGATACCTAGTTCGGGCCGGCGTTTGGGCATGCTCGCCTAGCTAGAGTGCTGGTCACTTCAGAGCCATTGAGGGTGATGCGCTGGCGTTGGCTGGCCGTGCACGAATGCAGATCTTGAGTGGCAGCGGAGTGCTACGATGCGGTGGACGAGACCGTTGGTGAAGCCCCAACGGCCTCGGGGGGCGGAGGTGCGACGATGTGCTCGGTGAAGTAGCCCCGGTGAGATGGGAGACAGCGTTGGTGAAGTGCACCTGATGCGGTGGAAGTTGGTGTCTGTGAGGCACGTCGGTTGCAGTGGCCGACATTGTCGGTGGACCACCCGGTGCGGTGGACGAGGGCGTAGATGAGGTAGCTCCGGTGCGGTGGTGAAGTGCGACCGTCGTCTTCGCCATTGTCGTCCGGCACAGAGGTGGGGAAAGAGACGAGACGAGGGGTGATTCGAACTTTGCTTGGGTTGGCGGAGAATTAGGGATTTGAGCAATTCGGGCGCAGAAGGGGACGGTGGAGAAGGGAGATTTTGCATGGCTGGAATTGGGGCCGCCAGATATTTCAATCCGAAACGTGGAAGCGCGAACTTATTTTGTCATCGTCCTTTGGGGGGGGGGGGAGGGTGGGTGGCTGGGTGCTAAGCGTCCGTCCGACACACGCGACCACCGCGACACGACCCTGGCTTGCCTGGTGCGCCTACATTTGAGAATGCAAAAGAATCTTCTTTCATTTGCAAACGAATCTGTATGTATTACCATGCCCGTGTTTTCATTGCAAATAATTAGTCATTCGAAACGAGATACTATAAATTAATTAATGAGGAGTTATTTGAAAAAAATAAATTGAAACGGTATCCATGCTAACATGGATTAGAGTGTGTGTCACATAATTAGTTATTTGAATTAGAGTGTGTGTCACATAGCGATCTCCAATTCTAACGTGGATTTCGCATTTCACTGTATCCACGCTACTTTTTTAATAAAAATTCATATGTATATGATGAACACCATGGTAGTGAGAAAACTTTTGGATGGATTCAAACATATGACCTACAAAATAGCACAACAATCGAGTTAATGTCAACTTTTCCAAATCTAGTATGACACGAATTCGAAATAATTACCCATATGCATGGTCCTCAGTTCAAATCTTACAATGTACACCGAATTGAAACATCGATATTAAGTCTCGTACTATCTACATTCAAATGTTGTTTATAGCCCCCCCCTCGGCACACACGCTACATACTTTCTGTATCGGTCAATCTTCCTCTCCTAACCACCTTAGGAAGCTATCGGTTTCCGACACACGTTCATTCTTGCTCTCCATGTTTCGATCTCTAACTCTCTCAACTACACAACCCCCTTTTTCCGCTCTGTTACCAAATGTATTTACCTCACACACCCTCCATTGCACCCCATGTCGAGCTCTCTCTCTCTCCCTCCCACCCTCTCTCGCTAGATACATGCATTGCCTATCTAGCCCCCCAACCTCTCGTGCGCACGCACGCACGTTGTCTATCTAGGTCACTCCCTCAAGACTGGCTCACTCTTTCTTCCGCACGGCGGGCCACACTCGCTCAATCTCGCTCTCTTTATCTGAGTCTCGATTAACCTCGTTTTCTTTCACACACAAATGATATATCTCCCTGTTCGGGCCTCAATCAACACACTCTATACTCTCTCACGCAGACTGTCTATCTAGGTCAGTCCATCCAAGCCTCCCCCACTCTGTCGACCTCATGGCGGGCCACACTCACCCAATCTCTCTCTCTCTCTCTCTCTCTCTCTCTCTCTCCCTCTTTGTATGTCTCGATTGACCTCGCTCTTTCTCGGACACAAACGATATATCTCCATGTTTGAGCCCAATTCGAAATTTCATATTGTATACTCTCTCACGCACATTGTCTATCTAGGTCACTCTCTCCAACCCGTCTCACTCTTTCGATCGCACAACAACCCACACTCGCTCAATCTCTCTCCCTTTATATATGTAATCGATTGACCTTGCTTCCTCCCACGCACAAAATATATCTACATGTTTGTGACTGGATCATCTCTCAAGCTCTATCTTACAGCCCTCACCCTTCCCAAAAGGTCAATCGGATAATATCTCTCCAGAGCATATATATCTTTTCAATGAATGTCGGACCACACACCAATAGTCCACTTGGAATGGAACAAATTTCGACCCAATTAAAGTGCTACAAACCACACCGAGGGGCCCACATGTCATGAAACAAATTTGGACCCATACGTAGGCAACATACGTAGAACAACAATGTTTGTTGTACCCCCCTTTGTTCATATAATGTTTTTATATTACCACAGCCTATTTAACGGATAACATGTAATATTATTTTTAGTACATTAGTGGGACCGGCTCGTTAGCACGTAATATTCGCCTTCACTTACTGATGGGTTCCATGTGTGCTCTCTCTCTCTCCTCCCCTTCCGCGTTTAGACGCACGGGCAAACATGAAGAACTCGTGGGCGATGTTGCCATTGACCATATCTAGATGTGTTCACAAGTTACGACACCAGTTTCACGTACTAGTAGCACTAGTAAATGTGTACGTGCAATGCACGTTAATTTGGAAGTATATTAAGTGCATGCGGATATTAAGTAGGATATTGTTTGCGTGTTATTATGTGATTAGCACCATTTTTGGCATTAAATTAACTGCACGCTAAACATGTTGAGCACTCGACATTGAAGCAGTCTAGGTCGTTGGATGAGAATGAATACATGTGGCTTGATGACGTTTTATATTTAATTTGATACGACTCTAGCAGAACATTCAATCGATCAAACCATAGATTTCATTCAGTCTGACTTCGACTTTACATTCATACGACGATCGATCTAAAATAAATGGAAATGATAAACGTTCAGATTTTAAGCATGGCAATCCGAACATTTTTCATGGAAAATTTAGATTACCCGGGGGCGGGCGGGGCGTCTTGCGGTGGGAAGCGGCTCCTCTGTCGTGCTCTGTGTGTCGTTGGGCCACTGACCGACGGCGACGGCAGTGTCTTGCGCCATTGTTGGCGTACTCCTGGACGTTGGCCCTAGCTTCAAGGAAGGCCACAATGTTCTTGACTTCGGTCTCCAGGAGCAAGTCAACTTGCGGGAGGAGGCGACTAGCATTGGTGCAAGGAAGCGGTCGACGGCGGCCATCCATGTCACTGAGGGGGGCACTAGCACCCGTGCGGGGACAGGTGCTGGCAACGACACGTCGGAGACATTCGTGTGCACGGACACCGGCACGGGCGCGCACGTCAGTGCACGCGCAGGCGCATGCGCTGGTGATACGTCTCCAATGTATCTATAATTTTTGATTGTTCCATGCTATTATATTACCCCTTTTGGATGTTTATGGGCTTTATTTTACACATTTATATCATTTTTGGGACTAACCTACTAACCGGAGGCCCAGCCCGTATTGCTGTTATTTTTGCCTATTTCAGTATTTCGAAGAAAAGGAATATCAAGTGGAGTCCAAACGGAATGAAACCTTCGGGAGCGTGATTTTTGGAACGAACGTGATCCGGAGAACTTGGAGTGCAAGTCAAGAAGCTTGCGAGGCGGCCAGGAGACAGGAGGGCGCGCCCACCCCCTCTGGGCACGCCCCTATCTCCTGGGCCCCACAGGCGGCCACTAACGTACTTCTTCCTCCTATATATACCTACGTACCCCGAAAACATCCAGGGACCCAACGAAACATAATTTCCACCACCGTAACCTTTTGTATCCGCGAGATCCCATCTTGGAGCCTTCGCCGGCACTCCGCCGGAGGGGGAATCGACCATGCAGGGCTTCCACATCAACATTATAGCCCCTCCGATGAGTTGTGAGTAGTTTACCACAGACCATCGGGTCCATAGTTATTAGCTAGATGGCTTCTTCTCTCTTTTTAGATCTCAATACAATGTTCTCCCCCTCTCTTGTGGAGATCTATTCGATGTAAACTCTTTTTGTGGTGTGTTTGTCGAGATCCGATGAATTGTGGGTTTATGATCAAGTTTATCTATGAGAAATATTTGAATCTCCTCTGAATTCTTTTATGTATGATTGAGTTATCTTTGCAAATCTCTTCGAATTATCAGTTTGGTTTGGCCTACTAGATTGATCTTTCTTGCCTTGGGAGAAGTGCTTAGCTTTGGGTTTAATCTTGCGGTGTCCTTTCCCAGTGACAGCAGGGGCAGCAAGGCACGTATTGTATTCTTGCCATCGAGGATAAAAAGATGGGGTTTATATCATATTGCTTGAGTTTATCCCTCTGCATCATGTCATCTTTCTTATTGCGTTACTCTGTTCTTTATGAACTTAATACTCTAGATGCAGGCAGGAGTCGGTCGATGTGTGGAGTAATAGTAGTAGATGTCGGCAGGAGTCGGTCTACTTGTTGCGGACGTGATGCCTATATACATGATCATGCCTAGATAATCTCATAATTATTCGCTTTTCTATCAATTGCTCGACAGTAATTTGTTCACCCGCCGTAATACTTATGCTATCTTGAGAGAAGCCACTAGTGAAACCTATGGCCCCCGGGTTTATCTTTTATCATATAAGCTTTCAATCTACTTTTATTTGCATCTTTACTTTTTGCATATATATTATAAAATACGAAAAATATATTTATCTTATCATATTATCTCTATCAGATCTCACTTTTGCAAGTGGCCGTGAAGGGATTGACAACCCCTTTATTGCGTTGGTTGCGAGTTCTTTGTTTGTTTGTGTAGGTGCGTGGGACTTTTCAGGAGCCTCCTACTGGATTGATACCTTGGTTCTCAAAAACTAAGGGAAATAGTACCACTACTATTGCTGCATCACCCTTTCCTCTTCAAGGAAAACCAACGCAAGCTCAAGACATAGCAGCTGGCAGGTGCACGTGCACCAACATGGGCGTGCGCGTTAGTGCACACGCAGGCGCATGTGCTGGGAGGTGTACGGGCGCGTGAAAGTCGGCGGGGACCTTCTGGAACCCCGTGGCATCAAGCTCGGCGACAATGTGCGACTCCCAGCCCATCAATGCCACGGGGATGGGCGTTGGCGCAGTCGGGGCGACGGGAGCCGGAACGGGAGCGGGGACAGGCGTGGCATCTTCCCGCAAGGCCGGTTCAAGCTCGTCCCAAAGCGCCTTATGTTCTTGAGACTCTGACTGGGTGCCTTCCTCAGGAAACTGGAAGACTAAGGGCAGACTATCATGATGCAGCATGGCATACGTTTAGGTCAGGTTGGTTGGAGGTAGACGAAAGGAGAATCAGAGAGGAAGAGAGAAGATTGTAGTGATACCGGGTAGTGCGGGGTTGATTTTAAACTGCGGCGCCGATGACATTAAAAGTGGGAGCAGTTGGGACGAAGGTGGGTGGCGGAGCCTGGTTAAAGGGCTCGCATCCCGATGAGCCTGCACAGCGGTTTGCTCGCACGCCTCCCTATCAGCCGGCGCAGTGTTCTGCTCACACGCCTCCCATTGACTCACACGCTTGCTCGGACGACACCTGCCGATGAGAAGAGGGACTCGTGGTGGCACGTAAACGCCCACGGTTTCAATAGTGAAAGCGTTTGCCTTAACGTGACAGGTCTTTGTTCCAAAATACCTTGGCTCTTCATTTGTGCAACTTGTCATAAGTAGCTTGTCTCAAATTGAAGAAAAAAATCACGAAGGAATATTTGTGCCATATCACGCGACCATGCTCAGTTTCATGAATTTCTGGTCACTTTTGGATTTTCTGAAATTTAAAATCCAGGATTCAAAACAATATCATAATCTGCATCATGCAATAAATTTTCAAGCGATACATCTCTCCTGTTGTATTTCTTAAGAAAGGATTTGGTCAAACATTTTGCTTAGTTAGACTTCAGACAAATTATATATGCAGAGGCAAAGGATAATCCTTCATACCAGTGCATTGCCTGATATATTAACTCAAGTACTAGGCACGAACAAACGGGCTCAATTATGTGCTCATCCTGGTGTAGTAGTAGTAGTACTAGGAAATGCAGTTGACGGGTGACCTTGGGGAGCGGCGACCGAGGGAATTGAACCGTGCTCGACACGGTAGGTAACGTTGTCTAGTTACTAAAGCATCCCTCCGTTGTTCATTGGTAGTCATTATGGACCGGGGACATGAGGGGAATTTCCTAGGGCTGGAATTCTGGCCACCAGATATTTCGACTCGAAACGCGGAGGCTCGACTGGTTGGGGTTGCCTAATGTGTGTACCACGCACGCCACCAGAAGAACACAAGCCTGGTTTTTTTAGGATCAACACAAGCCAAGGTCTGGCTTGTACGCCGTTGGGTCCTACAATTCGAGAATACGAAAGGAATCTTTGAAATTGCCGAACGATTCTATGTGTATTACAATGCCCTTATTTTCCTTGCAAATAGTAATCTCAACGTGGTAATTGATTTATGACGAGTTCTTGAATTAGAGTGAGTTTGTGATATAGTGATCTCAACGTGGATTTCACATTTCATGGTATCCCTAGTAAGTTTTTCATTGCAAATTCAAATTTAAAAGCTGAACAATATGGTGGTGAGAAAACTTTGTATGTATCAAGCATATGACCACACACACACACACACACACACACACACACACACACACACGAACAGAACAACAATCCAATAAGTATAATGCATCTATTTTTCCAAACCATGCATGTATGACACGAATTCAAAAATACTCCTTCTATTCCTAAATATTAGTCTTTTAGAGATTTCAACAAGTGACTACATAAGGAGCAAAATGAGTGAATCTACACTCTAAAATATGTCTATATACATCCGTATGTGCCAGTCGATTTGAAATCTCTAAAAAGATTAATATTTAGGAATGAAGGGAGTAAAATGTAAGACATGCATGGTCCTCAATTCAATATTTAAAATGAACAGAAAACTGAAACATGAATATTAAGTCTAGTACTATAGTACATGCAAATGTTGTGTTTAGGCGGAGCTATGTAGATTGTCGGGGGTTAACCCCTCGGCCTTAGATAAAATTGTGAAGCTCTGTTTAGGATTGTTTAGATTATATTTGTCCCCACCCTCCCAAACACCGGTTGGTTGTGCACCCCCTCCTCCCTGGGAGAATATCATGTGCCCCCACACCGTAGATGCTATATGCTGATACGAGTTGCTTGGAGCTTGTAGATCTGAGATATAGCAGCTCACAGGATGTCGTAATATTTTTACAGGAAACCTTAATGAGTTTGAGAATTGCACACAATTTGTACAAAAACTACTCAGATGCCCTTGGATCCCATATCCAACGACCTCGAAGCTCGTATCACCGTAGCATCTAAGATGAAGGAGGACATCATATTCTCCTGTATGTAAGAATATCATGTGCTACCACACCTTAGATGCTTTGGTGATGCAAGCTCTTCGGAGCCGTTGGATTTGTGACCCAACAACTCCTCGGTGGTTCGAATGGTTTTTTGCAGAAAAGGCCCCAAAGAGTCCGGCCACTCCTTACAAGCACAAAGACTGCTCAGATGCCATTGGATCTCAGATCAAACGACCTTGAAGCTCGTATCACCACAGCATCCAAGCTGCGAGAGCACCTGATGTTTTCTCGCACGAGAGAATATGAGGTGCTCCCGCATTGTAGATTCTATGGTGATACAAGTTCACGGAGATCTAATGGCCCATAATAGGAGGTTTCAATGTTTTTGCAATATATGGTTGAGAGAGTTTCGGAATTGCGCAGAAAGTACAAGTACTGTGCATGTGCCATCAGATCATAGATCATACGACCTAGATGCTCGTATCACCGTAGTGGCTAATTAAGCTACGGGGAGCATCTAATATGAGCAACAGGGAGCCGTTTGATCCAAGATGCAGCGGCACACACGAGGCCTGAATATTTTATTTGCAAAAAAAACCTTTGGAGAGTTTGGAAATTGCGCATAATTACAAAGACTACTCCCAAGCCATTGGATCTCACTTCCAACGATGTAAAAACTCGTATCACCATAGCATCTAAGTTGCGGGGTGGATGTGATATTCTATGCCACTGTCATTTTTGTTCGTAAACTTGCAAAATACGTGTAACTCGTGTCACTACTTGTCTAACTGCACAAAGTGTTTGTTCAAAAAAAACCATCCTACACTAAAATATCAGAACAACATACGGGGGTCCCACTTGTCATTAATCAAATTTGGACCTAAAACTAACAAATCTGAAAGACGAGATTCGAACTGGCAACTTGGACTACAAAGTGTAAGTCGATAGCCTGAAATAACAACGGTTGTTGGCTTTGTCCCATATACAGTATTACGTTGAGTAGAGTAGAGGGAGTGCCTCGTCAACATGTGCATGACCGTTGACTCACTTACTGGTGGGTCCCAGGTGTGCGATCTCTCTCTCCTCTCCATCATCTAACCTTTAGATGCACGGCACACACGAAGAGTGGCGCTAGCTTGCCGTGGTGTTACTATAACTAAAAAAAGCTTGGAAAATAGAAGAATTGCGTAGAACAAGAGACGTTGTGGCTGGTCGAGACGGGGCTAACCACACCTATCCTCCGTGCCATGTTAGCATGATGAAGCTGTGTGGCTAGTGGGGTGTTTTTGACCGACTGGCTGGGTCCCGATGTCGAACCATAGGTACTACGTCTGATACAGTATATTTTTACACGCACATTTTTCCTCCGTGTCGAGACGTGGCACACTCTACCGTGCGGTTTTGGGGTCCTCCCGGGTGGTGCACGCATATATTCTTCCTTGCCGAGATGTGGGACGCCCTACCGCGCGTTTTCTGGGTCCTCCTCGGTCATAGCGCCAAAGCAAGTAAATGAGTCGTCAAATCACAAAAGACCACCTTTCCCGCCGAGTACATCAGTGAAGCACGGTGGCTAGCTAGTTGGGCTAGTGCCACAGATTAGCTAGGCCGCTGCCACATTTGTTTTTTCACCCCTTTTTTTATCTCCTTGCCATCAGGTAAATTTAAATATCCACCGCGGTGTTGCTCTGGTGTTTGGGTGCGGCAGGATTTTTAATTTTTTGATTGACGGGAGCAGGCGGGCAGGATTTTTATTTTTTGATTGACGGGAGCAAGTGCCGCAGCAATTAGTCACGATGACTCCGCTTGTAAAACCCACTGCTCCCTGATGTGAGAAGTCGTCGACTGGTGTTTTCCCATGGTGAAAACCAAAAGATTATCTGCTCCTCGGCTGGCTCCCTCCGCCTTCCCGTAGATTGCATTGCCTTTCAGCTGTTTAGCCCCTTTGCTTCCTCTCCCCATTGCTTCTACCTGGTGCCATGGCGGCGTAGCAGATCACGGAGTCTGAGGTGAGGTGCCTGACACAGGAGCTCCAGGCCAAGGATGTGGAGCTCAGGGCCAAGGACGTGGAGCTCCATGAGCTCAAGGAGGAGAGGAATGCCATGCTCCCCCGTTATGTGCGGGAGTTCACGGAGCTTCAAAAGCGGCAGCCGTCCACCACAAAGATGCTTGAGGCGTCGGCGGCATTGCTGCAGAAAGCGGGAAGTACGATAGGCCGTCAGGGGAGCCAGTTGGAGCGCGAGCGGGCCGATCGTGACGAGGTCCAGGATCGCCTCAACCACTTGGTGGACCAAGTTGCCACACACGTGTTGTGACTGCGTGATGCCTACCGTCGTGCCAGCTAATACGTCTCCAACGTATCTATAATTTTTGATTGTTCCATGCTATTATATTACCCTTTTTAGATGTTTATGGGATTTATTTTACACATTTATATCATTTTTGGGACTAACCTACTAACCGGAGGCCCAGCCCATATTGCTGTTTTTTTTGCCTATTTCAGTATTTCGAAGAAAAGGAATATCAAACGGAGTCCAAACGGAATGAAACCTTCGGGAGCGTGATTTTTGGAACAAACGTGATCCAGAGAGCTTGGAGTGCAAGTCAAGAAGCCTCCGAGGGCCCCACGAGATAGGGGGACACGCCCCCCAGGGGGCGCCCCCGCCTCTCGTGGGCCCCTCGGCCGGCCACCGACGTACTTCTTCCTCCTATATATACCTAGGTACCCCGAAAACATCCAGGAGCACCACGAAACACAATTTCCACCGCCGTAACCTTCTGTATCCGCGAGATCCCATCTTGGAGCCTTCACCGACACTCTGCCGGAGGGGGAATCAACCACGGAGGGCCTCTACATCAACATCCTTGCCCCTCCGATGAGTTATGAGTAGTTTACCACAGACCTACGGGTCCATAGTTATTAGCTAGATGGATTCTTCTCTCTTTTTGGATCTCAATACAATGTTCTCCCCCTCTCTTGTGGAGATCTATTCGATGTAATCTCTTTTTTGCGGTGTGTTTGTCGAGATCCGATGAATTGTGGGTTTATGATCAAGTTTATCTATGAATAATAATTGAATCTTCTCTGAATTCTTTTATGTATGATTGAGTTATCTTTGCAATTCTCTTCGAATTATCAGTTTGGTTTGGCCTACTAGATTGGTCTTTCTTGCCATGGGAGAAGTGCTTAGCTTTGGGTTCAATCTTGCGGTGTTCTTACTCAGTGACAGAAAGGGTTGCAAGACACGTATTGTATTGTTGCCATCGAGGATAACAAGATGGGGTTTATATCATATTGCATGTGTTTATCCCTCTACATCATGTCATCTTGCTTAATGCGTTACTCTGTTCTTATGAACTTAATACTCTAGATGCAGGCAGGAGTCGGTCGATGTGTGGAGTAATAGTAGTAGATGCAGGCAGGAGTCGGTCTACTTGTTATGGACGTGATGCCTATATACATGATCATGCGTAGATAATCTCATAACTATGCGCTTTTCTATCAATTGCTCGACGGTAATTTGTTCACCCACCGTAATACTTATGCTATCTTGGGAGAAGCCTCTAGTGAAACCTATGGCCCTCGGGTCTATCTCTTATCATATTTGCTTCAATCTACTTTTATTTGCATCTTTACTTTTTGCATCTATCTTATAAAATACCAAAAATATATTTATCTTATCATACTATCTTTATTAGATCTCACCTTCAAGAAGTGGCCGTGAAGGGATTGACAACCCTTTATTGCGTTGGTTGCGAGTTCTCGTTTATTTGTGTAGGTGCGTGGGACTTTTGAGGAGCCTCCTACTGGATTGATACCTTGGTTCTCAAAACTGAGGGAAATACTTACGCTACACTTTGCTGCATCACCCTCTCCTCTTCGAGGAAAACCAAAGCAAGCTACAGGCGTAGCAAGAAGGATTTCCGGCGCCGTTGCCGGCGAGGTCTTCACTCAAGTCAAGACATACCAAGTACCCATCACAAACTCATCTCCCTCGCATTTACATTATTTGCCATTTGCCTCTCGTTTTCCTCTCCCCCACTTCACCCTTGCCGTTTTATTCGCCCTCTCTCTCCCAATCTCCTCCTCTCTTTTCACTTGCCCTTTTTCTGTTTGCTTGTGTGTTGGATTACTTGTTGCCATGGCACAAGATAATACCAAGTTGTGTGACTTCTCGAATACCAATAATAATGATTTCCTTAGTACTCCAATTGCTCCTCTTAATGATGTTGAGTCTTGTGAAATCAATACCGCTTTGCTGAATCTTGTTATGAAAGATCAATTTGCCGGCCTTCCTAGTGAAGATGCCGCTACTCATCTTTTTTTGATTTGTGTGATATGCAAAAGAAGAAAGATATTGATAACAATATTGTGAAATTGAAGTTATTTCCGTTTTCACTTAGAGATCGTGCTAAAGTTTGGTTTTCGTCTTTGCCTAAAAATAGTATTGATTCTTGGAACAAGTGCAAAGATGCTTTTATCTCTAAGTATTTTCCTCCCGCTAAGATCATCACTCTTAGGAACGATATTATGAATTTTAAACAACTTGATTATGAGCATGTTTCCCAATCTTGGGAAAGAATGAAATTGATGCTTCACAATTGCCCTACTCATGGTTTGAATTTATGGATGATCATACAAAAAATTTATGCCGGTTTGAACTTTGCTTCTAGAAATCACTTAGATTCTGCCGCGGGAGGCACCTTTATGGAAATCACGTTAGGAGCTGCTACAAAATTGCTTAATAATATTATGGCTAATTATTCTCAATGGCACACCGAAAGATCTTCTAGTAAAAAAGTGCATGCTATAGAAGAAATCAATGTTTTGAGTGGAAAGATGGATGAACTTATGAAGATGTTTGCTACTAAAAATACTCCTCTTGATCCCAATGATATGCCTTTGTCTTCCTTGATTGAGAATAATAATGAATCTATGGATGTGAATTTTGTTGGTAGGAATAGTTTTGGAAACAACGCGTATAGAGGAAATTTTAATGCTAGACCGTTCCCTAGTAATCCCTCTAATAATTATGGAAATTCTTACAATAATTCTTATGGTAATTTTAATAATATGCCCTCTGATTTTGAGAATAATGTGAAAAAATTTATGATTTCTCAAAAGAATTTTAATGCTTTGCTTGAAGAAAAATTGCTCAAAGTTGATGATTTGGCTAGGAACGTTGATAGACTTTCGCTTGATGTTAATTCTCTTAAACTTGGATCTTCTTCTCCTAAGCATGATATCTATGAGTCTCTCAAAGTAATGAGAATTTCCATTGACGAGTGCAAGGAAACAACCGCTAGATTGCGTGCTAAAAAAGAAAGCTTTATAAAAGCGTGTTCTTCTAGTCTTCATGAAAATAATGATGAGGATCTTAAAGTTATTGATACGTCTCCGATTAGATCTATGTTTTGCAATATGAATTTTGATGATTATGGGAGTGATGATGAATCAACTTTACCTAGAAGGCGTCCCAAAAATTCGGAGTCTTTAGATCTTGATGCTAAATTTGGTAAAAGTGAGATTGGAGAATCCTCAACTTCTAATAATATTGAACCTACTATCTCGAATTTCAAGGAATTTGATTATGATAATTGCTCTTTAAAATTTTGTATTTCCTTGTTGCAATCCGTTGTTAATTCTCCTCATGCTTATAGTCAAAACAAAGCTTTTACCAAACATATTATTGATGCCTTGATGCAATCTTATGATGAAAAACTTAATTTGGAAGTTTCTATACCTAAAACTTAATGATGAGTGGGAACCTACTATAAAGATTAGAATTAAAGATTATGAGTGTTTTGCTTTGTGTGATTTGGGTGATAGTGTTTCCACGATTCCGAAAACTTTATGTGATATTCTAGGTTTCCATGATCTTGATGATTGCTCTTTAAATTTGCACCTTGCGGATTCCACCATTAAAAAGCCTATGAGAAGGATCAATTATGTTCTTATTGTTGCAAATAGAAATTTTGTGCCCGTAGATTTTATCGTTCTTGATATAGATTGCAATCTTTCTTGCCCTATTATTCTTGGTAGACCTTTCCTTAGAACGATTGGTGCGATTATTGATATGAAGGAAGAGAATATTAGATTCCAATTTCCATTAAAGAAAGGCATGGAGCACTTTCCAAGAAAGAAAGTCAAATTACCTTATGAATCTATCATGCATGCTACTTATGAATTGAATGCCAAAGATGGCACTCGTTAGATCTATCTTTGTTTTTATGCCTAGCTAGGGACGTTAAACAATAGCGCTAGTTGGGAGGCAACCCAATTTTTCTTTATGTTTTTTGTTTTTGCTCATGTTTAGTAATAAATCTTGCATCTACCTTCTGGTTAGATGTGTTTTTATCTTTTAATTAGTGTTTGTGCCAAGTAGAACCTATAGGATAACCTACGATGATAGTTGATTTGATTCTGCTGAAATACAGAAACTTTACGCGCATGAATATAATTTTGTTAAATCACACGAACGTGATTTTGCGTTGAGTATTTTTGCTTCTGTTCAATAAACAAATTTTCCAGTACTTCCTATTTTGGTAGGATTTTTAGAGTTCCAGAAGTTTGCGTTAGTTACAGATTGCTACAGACTGTTCTGTTTTTGACAGATTCTGTTTTTCGTGTGTTGTTTGCTTATTTCAATGCATCTATGGCTAGTAATTCAGTCTATGAACCATAAAGAAGTTGGAATACAGTAGGTTTAACACCAAAATAAATAAATAATGAGTTCATTGCAGTACCTTATGTGGTGGTTTTGTTTTCTTTCACTAACGGAGCTTATAAGATTTCCTGTTGAGTTTTGTGTTGTGAAGTTTTCAAGTTTTGGGTAAAGCTTTTATGGACTATGGAATAAGGAGTGGAAAGAGCCTAAGCTTGGGGATGCTTATTGCACCCCAAGATATTCAAGAATAGCCAAAAGCCTAATCTTGGGGATGCCCCGGGAAGGCATCCCCTCTTTTTTCTTCGTTCATTGGTAACTTTACTTGGAGCTATATTTTTATTCGCCACATGATATGTGTTTTGCTTGGAGCGTCGTGTATTATATTAGTCTTTGCTTTTCAGTTTACCACAATCATCCTTGCTGTACACACCTTTTGGAAGAAGCCTATTTGATTAGAATTTGCTAGAATACTCTATGTGCTTCAATTATATCTTTTGAGCTTGATAGGTTTTGCTCTAGTGCTTCACTTATATCTTTTAGAGCACGGTGGTGTCTTAATTTTGAAGAAATTGCTAGTCTCTCATGCTTCACTTATATTATTCTGAGAGTCTTTTAGAACAGCATGGTATTTTCTATGATCATAAAGTTGGTCCTAGAATGATGAGCATCCAAGTTGGGTATAATAAAAACTATCATAGAAAGTGAATTACTATGATAAATTTGATGCTTGATAATTGTTTTGAGATATGGAGGTAGTGATATTAAAGTCATGCTAGTTGGGTGATTATGAATGTAAAGAATGCTTGAGTTGAAGCTTGTGATTCCCGTAGCAAGCACGTATGGTGAACCGCTTTGTGATGAAGTTGGAGCACAATTTTATTTATTGATTGTCTTCCTTATGAGTGGCGGTCGGGGACGAGCGATGGTATTTTCCTACCAATCTATCCCCCTAGGAGCATGTGCGTAGAACTTTGGTTTTCGATGACTTCTAAATTTTTGCAACAAGTATATGAGTTATTTTGATTAATGTTGAGTCCATGGATTATACGCACTCTTTCACCCTTCCACCATTGCTAGCCTCTCTTGTATCGTGCAATTTTCGCTGGTACCATATACCCACCATTTACCTTCCTCAAAACAGCCACCATACCTACCTATTATGGCATTTCCATAGTCATTCCGAGATATATTGCCGTGCAACTTTCCACCGTTCCGTTCATATGACATGCATTACTTTTGTCATATTGCTTCTTGCATGATCATGTAGTTGACATTGTATTTGTGGCAAGGCCGCCTTCATAATTTTCATACATGTCGCTCTTGATTCATTGCATATCCCGGTACACCGCCGGAGGCATTCATATAGAGTCATATCTTGTTCTAGCTTTGAGTTGTAAATCCATTAAAGTGTGATGATCTTCATTATTAGAGCATTGTCCTAGTGAGGAAAGGATGATGAAGACTATGATTCCCCCACAAGTCGGGATGAGACTTCAGACTTTACAAAAAGAAAAAAAAGGAAAAAAAAGAGAAAGGCCAAAAATAAAGAAAAAAAGAAAGGCCAAAGAAAAAAAAGAGAAAAAAAAGAAAAGAAAAAAAAGGAAAATAAAAAAATAAAATGAGAGAAAAAGAGAGAAGGGACAATGCTACTATCTCTTTTTCCACGCTTGTGCTTCAAAATAGCACCATGATCTTCATGTTAGAGAGTCTCATATGTTGTCACTTTCATATACTAGTGGGAATTTTTTATTATAGAACTTGGCTTGTATATTCCAATGATGGGCTTCCTCAAAAGTGCCCTAGGTCTTCGTGAGCAAGCAAGTTGGATGCACCCCACTTAGTTTCTTTTGTTGAGCTTTCATATATCTATAGCTTTAGTGCGTCCGTTGCATGGCAATCCCTACTCACTCACATAGATATCTATTAATGGGCATCTCCATAGCCCGTTGATACACCTAGTTGATGTGAGACTATCTTCTCCTTTTTTGTCTTCCCCACAACCACCATTCTATTCCACATATAGTGCTATGTCCATGGCTCACGCTCATGTATTGCGTGAAAGTTGAAAAAGTTTGAGATTATTAAAGTATGAAACAATTGCTTGGCTTGTAATCGGGGTTGTGCACGATTAAATACTTTGTGTGATGAATATAGAGCATAGCCAGACTATATGATTTTGTAGGGATAACTTTCTTTAGCCATGTTATTTTGAGAAGACATGATTACTTTGATTAGTATGCTTGAAGTATTACTATTTTTTTATGTCAATATGAACTTTTATCTTGTATTCATTTGGATCTAAATATTCATGCCAAAATAAAGAAAATTACATTATGAATTATGCTAGGTAGCATTCCACATCAAAAATTCCCTTTTTATCATTTACCTACTCAAGGACGAGCAGGAATTAAGCTTGGGGATGCTTGATACGTCTCCAACGTATCTATAATTTTTGATTGTTCCATGCTATTATATTACACTTTTTGGATGTTTATGGGCTTTATTTTACACATTTATATCATTTTTGGGACTAACCTACTAACCGGAGGCCCGACCCATATTGCTGTTTTTTTTGCCTATTTCAGTATTTCGAAGAAAAGAAATATCAAACGGAGTCCAAACGGAATGAAACCTTTAGGAGCGTGATTTTTGGAACAAAAGTGATCCGGAGAGCTTGGAGTGCAAGTCAAGAAGCCTCCAAGGGCCCCACGAGATAGGGGGCCGCGCCCCCCCTGTAGGGCGCGCCCCCTATCTCGTGGGCCCCTTGGGCGGCCACCGACGTACTTCTTCCTCCTATATATACCTACGTACCCCGAAAACATCCAGGAGCACCACGAAACACAATTTCCACCGCCGTAACCTTCTGTATCCGCGAGATCCCATGTTGGAGCCTTCGCCGGCACTCTGCCAGAGGGGGAATCAACCATGGAGGGCCTCTACATCAACATCCTTGCCCCTCCGATGAGTTGTGAGTAGTTTACCACAGACCTACAGGTCCATAGTTATTAGCTAGATGGATTCGTCTCTCTTTTTGGATCTCAATACAATGTTCTCCCCCTCTCTTGTGGAGATCTATTCGATGTAATCTCTTTTTGCGGTGTGATTGTTGAGATCCGATGAATTGTGGGTTTATGATCAAGTTTATCTATGAATAATATTTGAATCTTCTCTGAATTCTTTTATGTATGATTGAGTTATCTTTGCAAGTCTCTTCGAATTATCAATTTGGTTTGGCCTACTAGATTGGTCTTTCTTGCCATGGGAGAAGTGCTTAGCTTTGGGTTTAATCATGCGGTGTTCTTACCCAGTGACAGAAAGGGTTGCAAGACACGTATTGTATTGTTTCCATCGAGGATGACAAGATGGGGTTTATATCATATTGCATGTGTTTATCCCGCTACATCATGTCATCTTGCTTAATGCGTTACTCTGTTCTTATGAACTTAATACTCTAGATGCAGGCAGGAGTCGGTCGATGTGTGGAGTAATAGTAGTAATGCAGGCAGGAGTCGGTCTACTTGTTATGGACGTGATGCCTATATACATGATCATGCCTAGATATTCTCATAACTATGCGCTTTTCTATCAATTGCTCGACAGTAATTTGTTCACCCACCGTAATACTTGTGCTATCTTGAGAGAAGCCTCTAGTGAAACCTATGGCCCCCGGGTCTATCTCTTATCATATTTGCTTTCAATTTACTTTTATTTGCATCTTTACTTTTTGCATCTATCTTATAAAATACCAAAAATATATTTATCTTATCATACTTTATTAGATCTCACTTTCGCAAGTGGCCGTGAAGGGATTGACAACCCCTTTATTGCGTTGGTTGCGAGTTCTCAGTTTGTTTGTGTAGGTGCGTGGGACTTTTGAGGAGCCTCCTACTGGATTGATACCTTGGTTCTCAAAACTGAGCGAAATACTTACGCTACACTTTGCTGCATCACCCTCTCCTCTTCAAGGAAAACCAACGCAAGCTCAAGACGTAGCACCAGCGCGACCATGCCGGCCGTCGGGCTAAACCCGTTCGACTATCCCGTCGACTTCAACGAGTTGCGGCTTCCTGACCTGGTCTCCTTCTTCACCTATATCTCTGAGGAGCTGAGCCGTCTCTGTGCGACGGTGGGGCCGGAGCTGGACAAGGAGGGGTTGCGAGCTGCTGTCGTCGTTGCGGGGCGAATCCTCGCAGGGCCCTTTCACCAGAATCCATTCATGCCATTGGACTCCGTCTTTGACGAGCTAGCTCCCCTTGACCGGGAGTGGGCTCTGCGGGCGATTGCACCCTGCATCACCAACGTCGTGCACCTCGAGAAGTAGAGGGACTTCGGTGGTGTTTAGGCGCCCTCTGCATGGGCATGTCCATGTCTCGGTGCAACATGACCGTTGGATCAAACTCAGACGATGCAGATCAGTCACTGTAGCACAAAGCGTGTGGGTGTGTTTGGTTGCATTCTCATCTCAATATAGTTGTTCCCTCTTCGTGTATTTGTGTTAACCTACTAGTGTGGACTCATGCACCCTCCATGCACTCTGCCAAACACCCAAAAGTGGGTCGAGAAGGGAACTTTTTCTCCCATCCCGTGCACCCTTCATACACCCTGCCTAACACTGGTTCGTGCTTCATATGGTTCATGTTTCATGGAGTACTGTAGCACCATACTCTGCGTGTGCTGTAGACCTAGTTCTGTTAACATTGATCTCACCGTTCATTCTCGACCGGACAGTCGAAAAAGTGGTACTATGTTACTACATTACTATTCATATAGTTGACATGCGCACAACATCATTTGTTATCGTCATATCTTACTACACTAGCAACAAGATTATGTAGTACTGATGTATGAACCACTGCACATGCCTAGTAGTAGGAGCATTGTGTATGTTCAAGTGGCTGTCGTGTTTCGCCTCCTCCGTTGTAAGAGTGGAAATGCTTGCTGTAATCATTTTTTCTTCAAAAAAACAGTGGACATGGTCTACCATGCGGATCCTCCTCCACGGTCGTCGGGAACCTTGCTACTCACTGTCGCCGACGTGTGGGACAGCCAGCATCGGGGTCCACCAGTCATGCACTAAATTACTCCGTAGTAGAGTGCCCAACTGCACGGTAGACTACTCCGATAGAAGCGCCGCAGTAATGCCCAATGAGCCGTCAAATCACAAAACCCCCTCCTTCCAGCAGTAAGTTGGACGGACGAAGCAACCATCATTTCACTCTTCTCTCTCAGCTTCCTCTCTTGAAGAAAACCCCCACTTGCTTCTCCCTCATTGGTTTCTCATTTCTTCAAGAAAACCCTGGCCTGCTTCTGCCATTGTTCTTCTCTCCCAAAGAAGGAAAGGTGAGCGCATCAATGGTGTTGATTCTGGCCAAGGTCCGGTCTTGCAACCCCGAGACTGATCCTATAACTCCCTCTCTGTTCTTCTTTTGGGTTTGTGATTATGGTTTATTTTCTTTTATTTCTATTTGACAGTTTCTTGATGGACACTGGAGCACCGGCCGAATTGATGTCTATGGCTCTGGCCAAAACCGTCGAGGCTCATGGTACGAAGAAGCGCAAGCATCCCACCCAGACTACCGCAGACAAGCTCAAAGCAATCGCCCTGTCCAAGCCCCCCTCTCCGGGATCCCTCATTAAGCAAGTCCAGGTAATATCTCTTCTTGACGATCTTTTTCTCGATCTTGATCGTGTTTTTTCATCTAACCCACAGTACTAGTACTAGTAGTACAAATTTCTCGGTGATCTTGCATGTGATTTTTGTGTGCCAAATGACGGTTCTAAATTCCTCTTTTGACCAAAATATGCGAGAGGTTGACACTGATTTCTTATAGATTACTTTCAACTACTTTATGAACATTAATGCTACCTTTGAAGAGGGTATATTTGCCTTAGTAACTTGTGTTATGGATATTGCAACTAATCCCTCTGCTCTCGTGCCTTTGAAGACATGTTCTAGTGTCTTTGTTTACTCATTTCTGTGTGTATATGTAGTCATATATGGAGTATAATATCGAAAATCATCTTATATTTCTGAACGGGGGTAGTAATAAAATATTTGGTTTCTGTTTGAATTAGAACCAGTTCCGCGGTGGAGATGAAGTTCTCAAAGTCATGCCGTGTGAACTGGAAGACGTGAGGATGAGTTCTACTGCTAAACTATCGAGCTGCTGTGTCTTTATCGCCACATGTCCTGAACTAGTGTTTTCCTGTAGCATTGTTGTCAGGCGTGTTCTTGAGGCTATACTTGACCACAACAATTT
The DNA here is from genome assembly GCA_021605205.1 of Aegilops longissima. NCBI lineage: Eukaryota > Viridiplantae > Streptophyta > Magnoliopsida > Poales > Poaceae > Aegilops > Aegilops longissima. The sequence continues at coordinate 379,463,159 of CM038680.1, read as the reverse complement.
CCTGGTTGTGCCTTCGATTACGAAGGGTGTGGTTCTTGTAAAGCTTCCTGACAAATCTGATGCGGCTTGTCTTCATCGTCATGTTTATGAGTGGAAAGACCACTCTGTTAGGTTCTGTAACATCCCAAAATTCTAAATTTTGGAATGTTATAAACAAATAGATAGATTTGATTGATTGCTTGATTGATTGACTGAAAGTGAGTGAATTCGAAACTTTTGAAAGTTAAATGAGAGGAATAAAGGACTTTCCCAAACTTTCAATTTTGCTTTTATGATCTTCGGAATTCAAATTCTTTTCATCACAAAACCCGGAGAGAAGATGACATGACTTCTTCCATTTATTTAAATGACAAGGGTGTTGAAAATATTTGAATTTCATTTGGAAAATATTTTCCAATTCTGAAACTTTTGCAACTCAATGATTTTCACGGCGAAGATAAAATGACTTCTTCAAAACATATGAAATATGAGTTGAGGAGTTTCAAAGAAATAAATTCAAAGTCCTTTGATTTATTTTCAATTGGAGTTATTTGAGTTTTATTCAAATTATTTTTCTCTAAAAATAAAATATATGGAAAATAGGGTAACATGATTCCCTACATCAGAAAATTGAGAGAAATTAATTTGAAATCATTTTGGTATTTTTAAAATGATTTTCAGTGGATTTTATTAGGGCAGTAGCACTGTTTGTTTTATTTGAATTTTTGTGTATTTTATTTGAAGCTAGAATAAAGTTCATCATGTAGGAAATCTTTTTCTGAAAATTTTGATATATTATATGCCTATATAATATATTTATTTATTTGGATTTATTATTTTTATTTGTCTCTGTTAAATTTTTTTTTTTAAAACAAAAAAGCTACAGCGCCATGGGCCAAAGGCCCAAGCCGCCTAGGAGCCACCGGCCGGCCACGAGGCCACAACGCCCACGCACGCACCAAGTCAGGGAGCCGCCTCCTTTTCCCAAGTCCTAGTAGGACTCTTTTCCTACTTCGTTTATTCCGTATCTATTCCTAGATCTATTTCCTAGGATTCCTAATCCTAATCTATTTCTTGTCCCCTACCCCAAGCAAAACCCTCCCTCCCCAATATAAATACCCAAGCACCCCCCCAACACATCAAATCAACTCTCCTCTCCTCTCCTCTCCTCCACAGCAGAAGCAGCAGCAGCAGCCACCGCCACCGCCGCCGCCGCATTATAGCCGCCGCCCCGCCATAGGCGCGCCCGCCGCCCTCACCCGCCGCCATAGCCGCCGCCCCTCACCAGCCGCCGCCGCCACTTGCCGCCGTCGCCGCCCTCGCGCCGCCACCGCCGAGCCCCTCGCCTCTTGAGGTACTAGCCTCAGCCAGCCACGCTTTTCTAGATCGGTTTTCTAGATCGGTTTCGTTCCGTTTTCTAGATCGGTTTTTCGTTTGGTTTCCTTTCCAAACCCTAGATCGGTTTTCTCGCGGTTTTTCTTTCCGGTTTTGTTTAGCGGCGTTAGCGCTCGATTGATTTTTCTTTTTATTTTTAATTTCCGTCATGGACCTATCCGTAGTGTCCCTAATCTTCAAACGGCTATAACTTTTTACTCGTAAGTCGGAATCCAACGAAACCAACGCCCACTTCTTCGTTATGATCTCCTCTATCCAGTAATACAGCTCAAACATGTTTTTGAAAGTTTTAAAATTTGAATTCAAACAGATTTGTATTTGAACTTCGTTTGATCATAACTTGAGTTTCGTAACTCCGATTTAGTTGATTCTTTTGCTAATCAAGCTCTTGACCTAAACTTTCTGATAAGGCCAAATTCACATAATTTTGGTACTGTTAGAAATTGTTTTATGCTGCAAGAGTTATTTGATTTGGTTTTGACGTTTTCCGAATTGTTTTCTTCGCTCTTTCCGATCTTTTGAGTGATTGCTTATGTGTGGTTACTATTGCTTGATTACGATAGATTGACCGGAGTGTGACGAGTAGATCTATCAAGAGTTTTGAGTGCGAATCATCTTCATCAACTTTGCAGGCAAGTAACACTTGATCATACCTTTTCTACTACCCAGTTTTTATGCATTAGATCAATCCTCAAACACTTGCATGGTTAGGATCTAATTAAATTGTGGGATGGGAAGTAGATTGAGGTAGTACCTATTACCTGTTTTACTTATGAACCTTTGGGAGTTACTTCTCGTTTGCTTATTACGCCATGCTATGCTCGTAGACGTGGATTGGGTTTAAGTGAATATCCATGACAGATGTGAGATTGATAATTAATGGTTTATCTAAGGTGGCAACTTAAACACACATCTGGGTGGATTTGAGGCACTGGCTATTCCAGGACTTGCTGTCAAGGCACACAGGTAGACAGGATTTGCTGTATTTCTTGGACCGCCACCCAGGCTCAAAGGGATCATGAGATTATTCAAACTAGAAACTTCCGTGTGCAGCCACAAGCCATTATGGGCTCTGGCGTAGTTGACTAAGTTGTGCGAACTCTTACGGGTAGGCTAGCTGATGTAGGGGATGTAGGTTGGTACGGTCTACCCACATGTAAGGTGCTAGCGCTTCTGAAAGGCTATGTCTCGGTCATCCGTTTCTCAAACACCATGTAGTGCGAGAAACCAAACGGAGGCGATCGAGTCTTGTGGGGAAAAGTCATAAACCTCTGCAGAGTGTACAAACTAATCATGGTTAGCCGTGTCCCGGTTATGGACAATTTTGAGTATCTAGTACTTGGATTTTCCTGTTGATCTCATCATGTTACTTCTAGTTAATATTGTTGGGTTTTAATGAGTACTTTTAATTGGGATTGAGGATGCTGTCAACCATTCTCAATGTTCAACAACCACCATGATAGTTAAATAAATTTATTCCTTTGAAGTAGGGAAAATTGGCTTTTCATAAAAAACTGTAACCATAGAGCTTTCCACCAGCCATATATGCATGTAGTATAGCCTATTCTTTCATTACTCTCTATGTGTTACATTGCCAGCATATTCCATGTGCTGACCCGTTTTCGGGCTGCAACTTTTCATGTTGCAGAATTTTCGATTTACAGTAAGTGATACGTTAGGGTTACGATTTCCTATACTCAACTTTGCCGTTGGTGTTGATGGGAATCCACAACCTTGTTGCTTCCGCTATATTTTGGATTGAGGTAATAGTATTTACGTTACTTTATACATGTGATTTACCTCTGTTATAAATCCTTCGAGTACTGTGTGTGTCAGCATACCGATCCAGGGATGACACGAAAGCACAGAGACTTGATCCATTCGGGTCGGGTCGCTACAGGTTCTCCAAGGTTGACGAGATGGTGATGGTGCAAGTAGACATCTCTCATGAAGTCCATGGCCTAGTCAATTATGCGGGGTTCATCCCGTAGGTCGGTGGCAAGAAATAGTCTGCAGAGTTTATTTAGTGCAACTTTGCTTGTCTATAGGAAGTACTATTGTTCAGTACTTGATTTGTGTTTGTGAACCCTGTATTGTTTAGTACTGTCGCTTTTGGTGTGTGGTGAGTCCTGAGAACAGTCTATGTTAATGTCTGTCCACTCAATTCAGTCTGTATATTTTGAAGTATCCAGATCATATTTTTTGTGAGGACGGTTTATCAATTATGGTTACACTCCAATATCTGTATGCATTGCAGGGTTTATTGCACCCACCAGGATTTATGATCCATGGATGTTCGGTCCATACGATTTGTCCCGACCTTTGGACTGTCCCCTTGTGGGAGTAGGCGGGGCCCTGCATGCCACGCGTGGTTGGACGATCAATCTTCTGTTTAGTACTTCAACATAGTGATTTCCTGGTAAGGATTCACTCGTGTCACATCAAGTAAATCATATTGATTTACTGTCTAAATCTTATTGATTTAATGTCATGTTTTCTTTCTTTTCCTGCAATTTTACGATGCAGGTTTTGCCATGTGACATTCGTCACTGAATAAACCGTTTGGTTTGCTCTATGATGGCTATTTTTGCAGGTTTCACTTCTTATGTCGTGTCAGTAACGAAGGCATTGTCCATCACTCATATTACTGGAAAAAAATTGGATCAGTCTGTTGTCTGAGTACAAGCCGAATCCCTATGATGAACTGCAGTTTGGTTTAACAAACACCCCACATTTAGTCCTTCTCGCGTTTAAAAGAAATGAAGAAAAAAACTGGATCACGGTCACGGAGCCTAGTCAAGTTAGAAAGGTGATCATAGCAGACCAGACACGATCGCCGCTGTCTCGTACATCGGTACCACCTTGAGCAATGGATCGAGCACCGGCAGTTGCTCTAGCACTGATAGCTGCAGCAGCTCAGTCTGATCCAGCTGAGGATTGGGCACCGACCGCGTCAGCGGATCAAGCTGATCTACTGGAGGATCGGGCATCAACACCCGCACCTGCTCCGACACCGGCACCAGCTCTACAAGGAGCACCATCTCCGGCAGCAGCAATGGCACTACCAGTCACACCGGCACGGGCACCAGCAACGGCTTCGGCACCTGCACGAACACTTGCACTCGCATTTGCTCCGGCCCGTGCAGCGGCAACCGAATGAGCAGTTGCACCGGCAATAGACTAGGCTGCAGTTCGCACTTCATATACCAAAGTCCTTACAAAAACCGACATGTCCACCTTCTTGGTAAGCATTGGCCACCCAAGTGCTTTGTTCTTTTTTCTTTCCATGTTGTTTCACATGATTCACTGTGTTGATCTAACTATTTGTGTATGTCTTCTTGTTTGCAAACAGAGAATTCCTAGAGCAACAAGGAGTCGTTCAACAATCTGGGCGATCGTGGCCAAGTTTCTCTTACCATGCGCAGCCTTGGTGTGAATGAACCTGCTCAATATACCGTAAGTACAAAGGATGGTCGCATGATGATTGATGCTAAAGGATGGTCAAGCTTCAAATCTAAATCATATCTTGCGGTAGGGGATGATGTCAAAATCGAACTTTCTCGGCAAGGAGAGCTGGTCCAAATCAACTTTGGAATCCTTCAGTAGCAGCACGCAACTGCCGAACTGATCTATCCTCCGAGGGATTTTGATGTAATAATCTGGCATGGTGAAACAAGTGTCATGTGTGTATAAGTAGTACGCCAGTATTATATATCACATGGTATATCGTTGATGGAATTGTAACTCTGATTGCTGGTTAGGAACTGTCGTTCGATTTCATTCCAAAAGCTGCCGTGCTTTATTCAATTTCGTGTATTCGCCTTGCGACAACATCTAAAACCAACGCTATACCGATCGCTTGCAATATGAAAAGCACTAAGGTAGAACACATGGGCCCCCAAACATGCAGGCCCACCAGACTGTGGACCAAAGTCCAGAACCGTGAGCCTGTCTGAGTATTATATTCTCAGCTGAACCCCCATAATGCCCGTGCGTTGCACGTAACATCAAGATGCATTTGTATGAGTATTTTATCTTGTGAGAGAAAAGGATGAACGAGGGAAGGCCTTATTTGTAATTGTGGAGAGGTGTGTGGGTACCTTTTTGCAAAATTGCCATAGTTTCCTTTCTATCCGTCAGATATAAATCGGACGGCATATATTGCAGGTTGGCAGGCACACCATCATCACCAACTCATCTATACTGTGTTAAAAAAACACTGTTTTTTATAATTATATATGTTATATATATTCCCCTTTATTTTTCTTATGTATAAAGTTGTGATATAAAATATTTTTATATTTCTTTACAGATGGAGTATCTCTCTGTCAAAAATATATTTATGTGTAACTAGTTACTCCTGTCTTTCTACTTCCTTTTGCTGATATGTGGGGCATCCGGTGATAACCCACAAGTATAGGGGATCACAACAGTTTTCGAGGGCAGAGTATCCAACCCAAATTTATTTATTCGACACAAGGGGAGCCAAAGAATATTCTCAAGTATTAGCAGTTGAGTTGTCAATTCAACCACACCTGGATAACTTAGTATCTGCAGCAAAGTGTTTAGTAGCAAAGTAGTATGGAAGTAACGGTAACAGTGGCAAAAGTAACAATAGCAATTTTGTAGTAATTGTAACAGCAGCAGCGGTAAGGTAAATAAGCAAAGAGCAATATGTGAAAAGGTCGTAGGCATTGGATCAGTGATGGATAATTATGCCGGATGCGATTCCTCATGTAATAGTTATAACATAGGGTGACACAGAACTATCTCCAGTTCATCAATGTAATGTAGGCATGTATTCCGAATATAGTCATACGTGCTTATGGAAAAGAACTTGCATGACATCTTTTGTCCTACCCTCCCGTGGCAGCAGGGTCCTAATGGAAACTAAGGGATATTAAGGCCTCCTTTTAGTAGAGTACCGGACCAAAGCATTAACACTTAGTGAATACATGAACTGCTCAAACTACGGTCATCACCGAGAAGTATCCCGATTATTGTCTCTTCGGGGTTCTCGGATCATAACACATAATAGGTGACTATAGACTTGCAAGATATGATCAAGAACTCACATATATTCTTGAAAACATAATAGGTTCAGATCTGAAATCATGGCACTCGGGCCCTAGTGACAAGCATTAAGCATAGCAAAGTCATAGCAACATCAATGTCAGAACATAGTGGATACTAGGGATCAAAGTCATCAAACCCTAACAAAACTAACTTGATTACATGGTAAATCTCATCCAACCCATCACCGTCCAGCAAGCCTACGATGGAATTACTCACGCACGGCGGTGAGCATCATGAAATTCGTGATGGAGGATGGTTGATGATGACGACGGCGTCGGATCCCCCTCTCCGGAGCCTCGAACAGACTCCAGATCAGCCCTCCCGAGAGAGTTTAGGGCTTGGCGGTGGCTCCGTATCGTAAAACGCGATGAATCTTTCTCTCTGATTTTTTCTCCGCGAACGTGAATATATAGAGTTGGATTTGACGCCGGTGGAGGTCCAGGGGGCCCACGAGGCAGGGGGCGCGCCCTAGGGGGGCGCCCCCACCCTCGTGGACAGGGTGTGGGCCCCCTAACGTTGATTCTTTCTCCAGTATTTTTTATTAATTCCAAAAAGTTGCTCCGTGGATTTTCAGGTCATTCCGAGAACTTTTATTTCTGCACAAAAATAACACCACGGTAGTTCTGCTGAAAACAGCGTCAGTCCGGGTTAGTTCCATTCAAATCATGCAAGTTAGAGTCCAAAGCAAGGGCAAAAGTGTTTGGAAAAGTAGATACGACGGAGACGTATCAACTCCCTCAAGCTTAGACCTTTGCTTGTCCTCAAGCAATTCAGTTGACAAACTGAAAGTGATAAAGAAAAACTTTTACAAACTCTGTTTGCTCTTTTTGTTGCAAATATGTAAAGGCAGCATTCAAGTTTTCAGCAAAGATTATGAACTAACCATATTTACAATAACACTTAGGTCTCATGTTTACTCATATCAATGGCATAATCAGCTAGCGAGCAATAGTAATAAATCTCGGATGAAAACACTTTCTCAAAACAATCATAATATGATATAACAAGATTGTATCTCGCTAGCCCTTTCTGAGACCGCAAAACATAAATGCAGAGCACCTCTGAAGATCAAGGACTGACTAAACATTGTAATTCATGGTAAAAGAGATCCAGTCATAGTCATACCCAATATAAATTAATAGTAATGCATGCAAATGACAGCGGTGCTCTCCAACGGGTGCTTTTTAATAAGAGGGTGATGACTCAACATAAAAGTAAATAGATAGGCCCTTTGCAAAGGGAAGCAGGGATTTGTAGAGGTGCGAGAGCTCGATTTTGAAATAGAGATAAATAACATTTTGAGCGGTATACTTTCACTGTCAACATAACAACTGAGAGATCACGGTATCTCCCATGCTACACACATTATAGGCGGTTCCCAAACAGAATGGTAAAGTTTATACTCCCCCTCCACCAACAAGCATCAATCCATGTCTTGCCCAAAACAAGGGTGCCTCCAACTAATAACAATCCTGGGGGAGTTTTGTTTAATTATTTTGATTTGATTTAAGCATGGGTCTGGGCATCCCGGTGACCACCCATTTTCTCGTGAGTGAGGAGCGGAGTCCACTCCTCTTGAGAATAACCCGCCTAACATGGAAGACACAGACAACCCTAGTTGATACATGAGCTGCTCGAGCATACAAAACAGAATTTCATTTGAAGGTTTAGAGTTTGGCACATACAAATTTACTTGGAACAACAAGTAGATACCTCATATAGGAAGGTATGGTGGAGTCATATGGAATAACTTTGGGGTTATGGAGTTTGGATGCACAAGCAGTATTTCTGCTTAGTACAAGTGAAGGCTAGAAAGAGACTGGGAAGCGACCAACTAGAGAGCGTCAACAGTCATGAACATGCATTAAAACTAATCAACACTGAGTGCAAGCATGAGTAGGATATAATCCACCATGAACATAAATATCGTGAAGGCTATGTTGATTTTGTTTCAACTACATGCGTGAACATGTGCCAAGTCAAGTCACTCGAATCATTCAAATGAGGATACCACCCTATCATACCACATCACAACCATTATAATAGCATGTTGGCACGCAAGGTAAACCATTATAAGCTCCTAGCTAATTAAGCATGGCATAAGCAACTATAATCTCTAATTGTCATTGCAAACATGTTTATTCATAATAGGCTGAATCAGGAACGATGAACTAATCATATTTACAAAAACAAGAAAGGTCGAGTTCATACCAGCTTCTCTCATCTCAATCAGTCCATCATATATCGTCATTATTGCCTTTCACTTACACGACCGAACGATGTGAATAATAATAATAGTGCACGTGCATTGAACTAAGCTGGAATCTGCCATCATTCAATTCAAGGGAGAAGACAAGGTAATATAGACTCTTGGTTAAATCAACAATTATGCATATAAGAGCCACTCAACATTTTCATTATGGTCTTCTCTTCTCGACCCCCAAAGAAAATAAATAAAACTATTTACGTGGGAAAGCTCCCAACAAGCAAAAGAAGAACGAGAAATCTTTTTGGGTTTTCTTTTAATTACTACTACAAGCATGGAAAGTAAACTAGCTAAATGCTACAACTAATTTTTTTTGTTAGTTTTTCTTAAGGTTATTCAAACACACAAGAAGAAAGCTAGAAAAAGGAATTAAACTAGCATGGATAGTACAATGAAAGAGTATGAGCACCGACGACTAGAATGAGTGTGTGAACATGAATGTAATGTCGGTGAGAAATACATACTCCCCCAAGCTTAGGCTTTTGGCCTAAGTTGGTCTATGCCCATGGATGGCCTGGCGGATATCCGAAGATGTAACTGGGGTCGTACTGAGATGCAGCAGCCACTGCCTCACGAGCTGCAGCCTGGCGGCGAGCTGCCTCCGTCCTCCTCTCATACTCGTTCGCCTCCTCCCTGGTGATAACATATCTTCCTTTTGCCTAATAATCAAAGAAGGCAGGAGCAGGGAGAGTAATATGGACAGCTCGACGTCTGTCAAAGATTAGTCGGTACTGGAGGATTTGTTCATTCCTCTCAAGAAAATGACGATTAACCATGGCATTATAATCTAAATAAGCGGGAGGCAACTTCATATCATTTTCATGTACGGGTATACCAAGATAATTAGCCACACGGGTCGCATAAATCCCTCCAAACAAGTCTCCATCTAAACCATTATTATGCAACCTACGTGCCACAATTGCCCCCAAGTTGTATTGTTTATCACCTAATACAGCACTCTTGAGAACACAAAGATCTGGAACACACATGTGACAAGCTTCATGTTTACCGTTAATGCGTCTACCTATGAAGAGAGCAAAGTAATGTATAGCAGGAAAATGAATGCTCCCTATGGTAGCTTGTGCTATTTCTCTAGATTCCCCCACATTGATACTAGCAAGAAATTCTTTATATTCAGATTTACAAGGTTCATTAACACTGCCCACTACGGGAGTTTACAAGCAGTAGTAAAATCTTCTAGGTCCATGGTATAAGATTTATCATAAAGATCAAACAGGACATTGCGAGAATTGCGCGAAGATGTAAATTTAAACCTCCTCACAAAGGAATCAGTCAAATGGTAGTATTGAGGGCACTTATCTTGCATGAAGTCCTCAAGATCGGCATTACGCACATATGCATCAAATTCATCCTTGATGCCTGCTTTGACCTTAAACTCCTCTGACGGCCATTCACAAGGCCGCACGTAAGCTACCCTCGGTGGTTCATCGTCCTACTCACATATTGCGAGCCTAGGTCCTTGCTTTCTTGAAGAACCACCTTGGTACATTTTTCTAGACATATTTCTTCCTCTAAAAAAATTCTGAAATTTTTTAGTAACTCAAAATAAAAGTGAACCAAACTCAATAAAATTGATAGCAACTACTCTCACAAGTGCCTAGAGGCTATATCATGCATTAGAATTACTTGGGACCATATAAATTTGGCATGCAAGCTCAGGAACAGGGTCACCTATGCAGCAAAAATTTGCAATAAATAAAGCACTAGAACAAAAACTAATTGGACCATTGGAGGAGTCACATACCAAGGAACAATCCCCCAAAGCAGTTTTGTGAATGGAGCTTTGAGCAAGGAGATCGAAAATGGCAGCAAAATGAGCTAGAATCGTGCTTGAGCTGGATAGTGATTTTTTTGGGAGGAAGAAGAAGTGCATGGGTGTAGGAATAAGTGGAGGGGGGCCACTGTGGGCCCACGAGGCAGGGGGCGTGCCCAGGGGTGTAGGGCGCGCCCCTGACCCTCGTGGCCAGGTGCAAGCTCCCCCTGCTCTGTTCTTAGTGCCAGATATTCTCAAATATTCCAGAAAAAATCATATTAAATTGGCAGGGCATTTGGAGAACTTTTATTTTCGGGGTATTTATTTTATTGCATGGATAGTTCAGAAAACAGACATAAAAAATAATATTTTTGCTTTATTTATTCTAAATAAGAGAAAGTAAAAAGTGGGTACAGAAGGTTGTGCCTTCTAACTTCATCCATCTCATGCTCATCAAAGGAATCCACTAACAAGGTTGATCAAGTCTTGTTAACAAACTCATTCCGAATAACATGGAACCGGAGAAATTTCGAATAACACTAGGTTACCTCAACGGGGTATGCACATCCCCAATAATAAGAATATCATATTTCTTCTTGACAGTAGGAAGAGGAAATTCAAAACCTCCAATAATGATTGATGGAATTTTTCCAATAGTATTGATACTATGAACTTGAGGTTGTTTCCTCGGAAAGTGTACCGTATGCTCATTACCATTAACATGAAAAGTAACATTGCCTTTGTTGCAATCAATAATAGCCCCTGCAGTATTCAAAAAGGGTCTACCAAGGATAATCGACATACTATCATCCTCGGGAATATCAAGAATAACAAAGTCCGTTAAGAAAGTAACGTTTGCAACCACAACAGGCACATCCTCACAAATACCGATAGGTATAGCAGTTGATTTATCGGCCATTGATACGTCTCCAACGTATCTATAATTTTTGATTGTTCCATGCTATTATATTACCTCTTTTGGATGTTTATGGGCTTTATTTTACACATTTATATCATTTCTGGGACTAACCTACTAACCGGAGGCCCAACCCATATTGCTATTTTTTTTGCCTATTTCAGTATTTCGAAGAAAAGGAATATCAAACGGAGTCCAAATGGAAAGAAACCTTCGGGAGTGTTATTTTGGAACAAATCTGATCCTGAGAGCTTGGAGTGCAAGTCAAGAAGCCTCCGAGGGCCCCACGAGATAGGAGGGCGCCCCCCTGTAGGGCGCGCCCCCTGTCTCGTGGGCCCCTTGGGCGGCCACCGACCTACTTCTTCCTCCTATATATACCTACGTACCCCGAAAACATTTAGGGGCACCACGAAACACAATTTCCACCGCCGTAACCTTCTGTATCCGTGAGATACCATCTTGGAGCCCTTGCCGGCACTCTGCCGGAAGGGCAAACAACCACAGAGGGCCTCTACATCAACATCCTTGCCCCTCCGATGAGTTGTGAGTAGTTTACCACAGACCTACGGGTCCATAGTTATTAGCTAGATGGCTTCTTCTCTCTTTTTGGATCTCAATACAATGTTCTCCCCCTCTCTTGTCGAGATCTATTCGATGTAATCTCTTTTTGCGGTGTGTTTGTTGAGATCCGATGAATTGTGGGTTTATGATCAAGTTTGTCTATGAATAATATTTGAATCTTCTTTGAATTCTTTTATGTATGATTGATTTATCTTTGCAAGTCTCTTCGAATTATCAGTTTGGTTTGGCCTACTAGATTGATCTTTCTTGCCATGGGAGAAGTGCTTAGCTTTGGGTTCAATCTTGTGGTGTTCTTACCCGTGGATGTAAAGGGTTGCAAGACACGTATTGTATTGTTGCCATCGAGGATAACAAGATGGGGTTTATATCATATTGCATGTGATTATCCCTCTACATCATGTCATCTTGCTTAATGCGTTACTCCGTTCTTATGAACTTAATACTCTAGATGCAGGCAGGAGTTGGTCGATGTGTGGAGTAATAGTAGTAGATGCAGGCAGGAGTCGGTCTACTTGTTATGGACGTGATGCCTATATACATGATCATGCCTAGATAATCTCATAACTATGCGCTTTTCTCTCAATTGCTCGACAGTAATTTGTTCACCCACCGTAATACTTATGCTATCTTGAGAGAAGCCTCTAGTGAAACCTATGGCCCCCGGGTCTATCTCTTATCATATTTGCTTTCAATCTACTTTTATTTGCATCTTTACTTTTTGCATCTATCTTATAAAATACCAAAAATATATTTATCTTATCATACTTTATTAGATCTCACTTTCATGAAGTGGCCGTGAAGGGATTGACAACCCTTTATTGCATTGGTTGCGAGTTCTCGCTTATTTTGTGTAGGTGCGTGGGACTTTTGAGGAGCCCCCTACTGGATTGATACCTTGGTTCTCAAAACCGAGGGAAATACTTACGCTACACTTTGCTGCATCACCCTCTCCTCTTCGAGGAAAACCAACGCAAGCTCAAGACGTAGCAAGAAGGATTTCTGGCGCCGCTGTCGGGAGGTCTTCGCTCAAGTCAAGACATACCAAGTACCCATCACAAACCCATCTCCCTCGCATTTACATTATTTGCCATTTGCCTCTCGTTTTCCTCTCCCCCACTTCACCCTTGCCGTTTTATTCGCCCTCTCTTTCCCAATCTTCTCTTCTATCTTTTGCTTGCCCTTTGGTTTGCTCGTTTGGTTGGATTAGATGCTTATTTATTACTAAACAGAGAACCTAAGATCTATGGATCCTCATCTGCTTGCTAATCTTTTTAAGAGATCCAATTATGATGAACCAATTGCTAGTGAGTTTTTTGCACTAGATTATCTTTATGAAGCTTTGCTCAAAATTTGTGAATCTGAAAATTATGATGAAGAAATTTATGAAGAGATTCACGATAACCCCTTGAATAAAAAGCATGATTGCAATGATTTTCCTATAGATTATCTTGATGTCAGTTGTGCTAATAATATGCAAAACCCTAAGCTTGGGGATGCTAGTTTTGCTATGTCTACTACTTGTTTCAATGATCATGATTGGGGTGATTCTTCTTATAACCTTGAAAATTTATTTAAGCCCCATGATGAACATGAGATTGATAATAATGTTTGCAATAATATTGAAAGTGGGTTTGGAAGAGTGTCAACTTTAGATCCCACATATTTGGAGTATGTTCAATCTTATGATATTTTTGATAAAAGTGGGTTCGGAAAGGTCATGACTTTAGCTAATGTTAATCTCACTATCTTGGAAGAGTGTCAACTTTGCATGCATGTGGATCATGTTGAGAATATGTTTTGTGATAGCTATTTTGTTGAATTTGCCTATGATCCTACATGTAATTTTTATGAGAGAGGAAAATATGCTTGTAGAAATTTTTATCTTATTAAATTACCTCTCGTCATGTTGAGATTGCTATCGTCTCTTTCTTCTTCCTTGCATATGCTAGTTTTTGCTTGCCTTGCAAATTTGTTTGCTTATAATATGCCTATGCATAGGAAGTATGTTAGACTTAGATGTGTTTGTCACGTGTTTCATGATGCTCTCTTTGTGCTTCAATTCTTGTCTTTCATGTGAGCATCCTTAAAATTATCAATGCCTAGCTAGGGGCGTTAAACGATAGCGCTTGTTGGGACGCAACCCAATATTTTTCCTTGCTGTTATTTAATAAATCTTGCATCTACCTTCTGGTTAGATGTGTTTTTATCTTTTAATTAGTGTTTGTGCCAAGTAGAACCTATAGGATAACCTACGATGATAGTTGATTTGATTCTGCTGAAAAACAGAAACTTTGCGCGCACGAATATAATTTTGTTAAATCACAAAAACGTTCTTTTGCGTTTATTCTTTTTACTTCTGTTCAATAGACAAATTGTCCAGGACTTCCTATTTTGGTAGGATTTTTAGAGTTCCAGAAGTTTGCGTTAGTTACAGATTGCTACAGACTGTTCTGTTTTTGACAGATTCTGTTTTTCGTGTGTTGTTTGCTTATTTCAATGCATCTATGGCTAGTAAATCAGTCTATGAACCATAAAGAAGTTGGAATACAGTAGGTTTAACACCAAATTAAATAAAGAATGAGTTCATGGCAGTATCTTATGTGGTGGTTTTGTTTTCTTTCACTAACGGAGCTTATAAGATTTCCTGTTGAGTTTTGTGTTGTGAAGTTTTCAAGTTTTGGGTAAAGCTTTTATGGACTATGGAATAAAGAGTGGCAAGAACCTAAGCTTGGGGATGCCCATGGCACCCCAAGATATTCAATAATAGCCAAAAGCCTAAGCTTGGGGATGCCCCGGGAAGGCATCTCCACTTTCGTCTTCGTTCATTGGTAACTTTACTTGGAGCTATGTTTTTGTTCGCCACATGATATGCGTTTTGCTTGGAGTGTCGTGTATTATATTAGTCTTTGCTTTTTAGTTTACCACAATCATCCTTTCTGTACACATCTTTTGGGAGAAACCTATTTGATTAGAATTTGCTAGAATACTCTATGTGCTTGACTTATATCTTTTGAGCTTGATAGTTTTTTGCTCTAGTGCTTCACTTATATCTTTTAGAGCATGGTGGTGTCTTAATTTTGAAGAAATTGATAGTTTCTCATGCTTCACTTATATTATTTTGATAGTCTTTTAGAACAGCATGGTATTTGCTATGATCATAAAGTTTGTCCTAGAATGATGAGCATCCAAGTTGGGTATAATAAAAACTATCATAGAAAAGTGAATTGGATGCTATGATCAATTTGATGCTTTATAATTGTTTTGAGATATGGAGGTAGTGATATTAAAGTCATGCTAGTTGGGTGATTATGAATTTAAAGAATGCTTGTGTTGAAGCTTGTGATTCCCGTAGCATGCACGTATGGTGAACCGCTTTGTGATGAAGTTGGAGCACAATTTTATTTATTGATTGTCTTCCTTATGAGTGGCGGTCGGGGACGAGGGATGGTCTTTTCCTACCAATTTATCCCCCTAGGAGCATGTGCGTAGTACTTTGGTTTTTGATGACTTCTAAATTTTTGCAACAAGTATATGAGTTCTTTTGATTAATGTTGAGTCCATGGATTATACGCACTCTTTCACCCTTCCACCATTGCTAGCCTCTCTTGTACCGTGCAATTTTGGCCGGTACCATACACCCACCATACTCCTTCCTCAAAACAGCCACCATACCTACCTATTATGGCATTTCCATAGCCATTCCGAGATATATTGCCATGCAACTTTCCACCGTTCCGTTCATATGGCAGACATTACTTTTGTCATATTGCTTGTTTGCATGATCATGTAGTTGACATTGTATTTGTGGGAAGGCCACTTTCATAATTTTCATACATGTCGCTCTTGATTCATTGCATATCCCGGTACACCGCCGGAGGCATTCATATAGAGTCATATCTTGTTCTAGCTTTGAGTTGTAAATCCATAAAAGTGTGATGATCTTCATTATTAGAGCATTGTCCTAGTGAGGAAAGGATGATGAAGACTATGATTCCCCCACAAGTCGGGATGAGACTTCGGACTTTACAAAAAAAAGAGAAAGGCCAAAAGAAAAAAAAGAAAGGCCAAAGAAAAAAAAGAAAAGAAAAAATAAGAAAAAATAAGAAAAAAAAATAAAAATGAGAGAAAAAGAGAGAAGGGACAATGCTACTATCTCTTTTTCCACAATTGTGCTTCAAAGTAGCAGCATGATCTTCATGATAGAGAGTCTCATATGTTGTCACTTTCATATACTAGTGGGAATTTTTCATTATAGAACTTGGCTTGTATGTTCCAATGATGGGCCTCCTCAAAAGTGCCCTAGGTCTTCGTGAGCAAGCAAGTTGGATGCACCCCACTTAGTCTCTTTTGTTGAGCTTTCATATATTTATAGCTCTAGTGCATCCGTTGCATGACAATCCCTACTCACTCACATTGATATCTATTAATGGGCATCTCCATAGCCCGTTGATACGCCTAGTTGATGTGACACTATCTTCTCCTTTTTTGTCTTCTCCACAACCACCCTTCTATTCCACATATAGTGCTATGTCCATGGCTCACACTCATGTATTGCGTGAAAGTTGAAAAAGTTTGAGATTATTAAAGTATGAAAAAATTGCTTGGCTTGTCATCAGGGTTGTGCATGATTAAATACTTTGTGTGATGAACATAGAGCAAGCCAGACTATATGATTTTGTAGGGATAACTTTCTTTAGCCATGCTATTTTGAGAAGACATGATTACTTTGATTAGTATGCTTGAAGTATTACTATTTCTTATGTCAATATGAACTTTTATTTTGTATTCATTTGGATCTGAACATTCATGCCACAATAAATAAAATCACATTATGAATTATGCGAGGTAGCATTCCACATCAAAAATTCTCTTTTTATCATTTACCTACTCGAGGACGAGCAGGAATTAAGCTTGGGGATGCTTGATACGTCTCCAACGTATCTATAATTTTTGATTGTTCCATGCTATTATATTACCTCTTTTGGATGTTTATGGGCTTTATTTTACACATTTATATCATTTCTGGGACTAACCTACTAACCGGAGGCCCATCCCATATTGCTTTTTTTTTGCCTATTTCAGTATTTCGAAGAAAAGGAATATCAAATGGAGTCCAAACGGAATGAAACCTTCTGGAGCGTTATTTTTGGAACAAATCTGATCCGGAGAGCTTGGACTGCAAGTCAAGAAGCCTCCGAGGGCCCCACGAGATAGGAGGGCGCCCCCCCTGTAGGGCGCGCCCCTGTCTCGTGGGCCCTCAGCGCCACCGACGTACTTCTTCCTCCTATATATACCTCACGCACTCCACGAAACATCCAGGGCACCACGAAACACAATTTCTACCGCCAGTAACCTTCAGATCCGCGAGATCCCATCTTGAGCCCTTGCAAGCACTCACTGAGGGGGAAGCAACCATGGAGGGCCTCTACATCAACATCCTTGCCCCTCCGATGAGTTGTGAGTAGTTTACCATAGACCTACGGGTCCATAGTTATTAGCTAGATGGCTTCTTCTCTCTTTTTGGATCTCAATACAATGTTCTCCCCCTCTCTTGTGGAGATCTATTCGATGTAATCTCTTTTTGCGGTGTGTTTGTCGAGATCCGATGAATTGTGGGTTTATGATCAAGTTTATCTATGAATAATATTTGAATCTTCTCTGAATTCTTTTATGTATGACTGATTTATCTTTGCAAGTCTCTTCGAGTTATCAGTTTGGTTGGGCCTACTAGATTGATCTTTCTTGCCATGGGAGAAGTGCTTAGCTTTGGGTTCAATCTTGCGGTGTTCTTACCCAGTGACAGAAAGGGTTGCAAGACACTTATTGTATTGTTGCCATCGAGGATAACAAGATGGGGTTTATATCATATTGCATGTGTTTATCCGTCTACATCATGTCATCTTGCTTAATGCGTTACTCTGTTCTTATGAACTTAATACTCTAGATGCAGGCAGGAGTCGGTCGATGTGTGGAGTAATAGTAGTAGATGCAGGCAGGAGTCGGTCTACTTGTTATGGACGTGATGCCTATATACATGATCATGCCTAGATAATCTCATAACTATGCGCTTTTCTATCAATTGCTCGACAGTAATTTGTTCATCCACCGTAATACTTATGCTATCTTGAGAGAAGCCTCTAGTGAAACCTATGGCCCCCGGGTCTATCTCTTATCATATTTGCTTTCAATCTACTTTATTTGCATCTTTAATTTTTGCATCTATATCAAAAATACCAAAAATATATTTTATCTTATCATACTATCTTTATTATATCTCACTTCTGCAAGTGGCCGTGAAGGGATTGACAACCCCTTTATTGCGTTGGTTGCGAGTTCTCAGTTTGTTTGTGTAGGTGCGTGGGACTTTTGAGGAGCCTCCTACTAGATTGATACCTTGGTTCTCAAAACTGAGGGAAATACTTACGCTACACTTTGCTGCATCACCCTCTCCTCTTAGAGGAAAACCAACGCAAGCTCAAGACGTAGCAGCCATTTGCAAAGATATTTCAGTAGGTGTCAACTTATTCAATTCAAGTCTACGATATAAAGAGAGAGGCATGACACTAACACCGGCTCCAAGATCACATAAAGCAGTTTTAACATAGTTTCTTTTAATGGAGCATGGTATAGTTGGTACTCCTGGATCTCCTAGTTTCTTAGGTATTCCACCTTTAAAAGTATAGTTAGCAAGCATGGTGGAAATTTCAGCTTTCGGTATCTTTCTTTTATTTGTAATAATATCCTTCATGTACTTAGCATAAGGATTAACTTTAAGCATATCAGTTAAGCGCACAGATAGGTCTGATCATTTCAGCAAAGCGCTCAAAATCCTCATCATCCTTTTTCTTGGATGGTTTAGGAGGAAAAGGCATGGGTTTCTGAACCCATGGTTCTCTTTCTTTACCGTGCTTCCTAGCAATGAAGTCTCTCTTATCATAACATTGATTCTTTGATTGTGGGTTATCAAGATCAACAGCAGGTTCAATCTCTACATCATTATTATTGCTAGGTTGAGCATCAACATGAACATTATCATTAACATTATCACTAGGTTCATGTTCATCACCAGATTGTGTCTCAGCATCAGAAATAGAAATATCATTGGGATTCTCAGGTGTGTCTACAACAGGTTCACTAGAAGCATGCAAAGTCCTATCATTTTTCTTTTTCTTCTTTTTAGAGGGACTAGGTGCATCTACATTATTTCTCTAAGAATCTTGCTCAATTCTCTTAGGGTGGCCTTCAGCATACAAAGGTTCCTGAGTCATTTTACCCGTTCTAGTAGCCACTCTAACAACAAAATCATGTTTATTATTTAATTCATCAAGCAAATCACCTTGAGCTTTAAGTACTTGTTCTACTTGAGTGGTGACCATAGAAGCATGTTTACTAGTGAGTTTAAGTTCACCCTTAACTTTAGACATATAATCAGTCAAGTGTCCAATCATAGAAGCATTACTTTTTAATCGTGTACCAACATAAGCATTGAAGTTTTCTTGTTTAGCCATAAAGTCATCAAATTCATCCAAGCATTGGCTAGCAAACTTAGTAGACGGGATTTCAACTTTATCATATCTATAGAGAGAATTTACCTTTACTACCTGTGTCGGGTTATCAAGACCATGTGTTTCTTCAATAGGTGGTATATTAAGGTCATGTATTTCTTCAACAGGAGGTAAATTCTTAACATCTTCAGCTTTAATACCTTTATCTTTCATAGATTTCTTTGCCTCTTGCATATCTTCAGGACTGAGAAATAAAACACCCCTTTTCTTCGGAGTTGGTTTAGGAGTTGGCTCAGGAATTGGCTCAGGAGTTGGCTCAGGAAGTGTCCAATTGTTTTCATTAGTCAACATATTATTTAATAGTAATTCAGCTTGATCGACTGTTCTTTACCTGAAAACACAACCAGCACAACTATCCAGGTGGTCCTTGGAAGCATCAGTTAGTCCATTATAAAAGATATCAAGTATTTCATTTTTCTTAAGAGGATGATCAGGCAAAGCATTAGGTAACCGAAGAAGCCTCCCCCAAACTTGTGGGAGACTCTCTTCTTCATTTGCACAAAATTATATATTTCCCTTAAAGCAGTTTGTTTCTTATGAGCAGGGAAATATTTAGCACGGAAGTAATAAATCATATCCTAGGGACTACGTACACAACCAGGATCAAGAGAATTAAACCAAGTTTTAGCATCATCCTTTAATGAGAATGGAAATATCTTAAGTATATAATAGTAGCGAGATTTCTCATCATTAGTGCACAGGGTGGCTATATCATTCAATTTAGTAAGGTGTGCCACAAGAGTTTCAGATTCATAGCCATAAAAAGGATCAGATTCAACCAAAGTAATTATCTCAGGGTCGACAGAGAAATCATAATCCTTATCGGTAACAAAGATAGGTGAAGTAGCAAAAGCAGGGTCATATTTCACTCTAGCATTTAGAGATTTCGGTTTTAGTTTAGCTAATAACTTCTTAAGATCAGATCTATCATTGAAAGCAAGAAAATCTCTAGCAGTTTCTTCATCCATAACATAACCCTTAGGAACAACAGGCAATTCATATTTAGGGGGAGAACCTTCATCATCACTATCGTCAATAATATCAGTTTCAATAATTTCTTTTTCTCTAACCCTAGCAAGTTGTTCATCAAGATATTCACCTAATGGCACCGTAGTATCAAGCATAGAAGTAGTTTCATCATAAGTATCATGCATAGTAGAAGTGGCATCATCAATAACATGCGACATATCAGAATTAATAGCAGAAGCAAGTTTAGGCGTCGCAAGCTTACTCATAACAGAAGGAGAATCTAGAGCAGAGCTAGATGACAGTTCCTTACCTCCCCTTGTAGTTGAGGGATAAATCTTAGTTCTTTCATCTTTCAAGCTCCTCATAGTGACCAGCAGATATAAATCCCAAGTGACTCAAAGAATAGAGCTATGCTCCCCGGCAACGGCGCCAGAAAATAGTCTTGATAACCCGCAAATATAGGGGATCGCAACAGTTTCCGAGGGTAGAGTATTCAACCCAAATTTATTGATTCGACACAAGGGGAGCCAAAGAATATTCTCAAGTATTAGCAGTTGAGTTGTCACACCTGGATAACTTAGTATCTGCAGCAAAGTGTTTAGTAGCAAAGTAGTATGGAAGTAACGTGATAAGATGGCAAAAAGTAACAATGAGCAGTTTTGTAGTAATTGTAACAAAGAACAATGAAAAGTAAATAAGCAGAGAGCAATATGTGAAAAGCTCGTAGGCGTTGGATCAGTGATGGATAATTATGCCAGATGCGATTCCTCATGTAATAGTTATAACATAGGGTGACACAGAACTAGCTCCAGTTCATCAATGTAATGTAGGCATGTATTCCGAATATAGTCATACGTGCTTATGGAAAAGAACTTGCATGACATCTTTTGTCCTACCCTCCCGTGGCAGGTGTGTCCTAATGGAAACTAAGGGATATTAAGGCCTCCTTTTAATAGAGTACCGGACCAAAGCATTAACACTTAGTGAATACATGAACTCCTCAAACTATGGTCATCACCGAGAAGTATCCCAATTATTGTCACTTCGGGGTTGTCGGATCATAACACATAATAGGTGACTATAGACTTGCAAGATAGGATCAAGAACTCACATATATTCATGAAAACATAATAGGTTCAGATCTGAAATCATGGTACTCGGGCCCTAGTGACAAGCATTAAGCATAGCAAAGTCATATCGACATCAGTCTCAGAACATAGTGGATACTAGGGATCAAACCCTAACAAAACTAACTTGATTACATGGTAAATCTCATCCAACCCATCACCGTCTAGCAAGCATACGATGGAATTACTCACGCACGGCGGTGAGCATCATGAAATTGGTGATGGAGGATGGTTGGTGATGACGACGGTGTTGGATCCCCCTCTCCGGAGGCCCGAACGGACTCCAGATCAGCCCTCCCGAGAGAGTTTAGGGCTTGGCAGCGGCTCCGTATCGTAAAACACAATGGATCCTTCTCTCTGATTTTTTTCTCCACGAACGTGAATATATAGAGTTGGAGTTGATGTCGGTGGAGGTCCAGGGGGCCCGCGAGGCAGGGGGACGCGCCCTGGGGGGGCGCCCCCCACCCTCATGGATATGGTGTGGGCCCCCTGACCTTGATTCTTTCGCCAGTATTTTTTATTAATTCCAAAAAGTTGCTCCGTGGATCTTCAGGTCATTACGAGAACTTTTATTTCTCCACAAAAATAACACCATGGCAGTTCTGCTGAAAATAGCGCCAGTCCGGGTTAGCTCCATTCAAACCATGCAAGTTAGAGTCCAAAACAAGGGCAAAAGTGTTTGGAAAAGTAGATACGACGGAGAAGTATCATTCGACAACGGGGTCCACGTGCCATATGCACCAAATTAGAGTGCACAACTGCACGGTAGACATATCCCGGTCGTAGCACCGCTGTAATGCCCAATGAGACATCAAATCACAACCCCCCCACCTTTCCAGCTTTAGCAGTAAGCTGGACGGACAAAGCGGCAATATTTCATTGGGCCTGAACACCCTTCTCCCTCGTCTGCTTGTTCAGAGAAAACCCCCTCTCGGCGAATGCATAGGGTTTTCTCATGGAGAACCCGGTACGAATTCTTCATCCATCCCCGATAAATCCAAGTCCCTTGGTTGCGGGTAATCCTAGGATGGCAGCCGCCGCTGTTGATGCATTTTTCTTCCTACTGAATCTAGTGTGTTTCTGTGCCCTCGACGAGACGCCACACTTGTTCTCCTAACACAGGATTTTAAAACGTGCACATTATGTTCCTAGAATCCTCTTTTCTATCCAGGAGGGTGGGTTTTTTGAACATGCTGTCGACTAATTTGGAAATTTGGATTGCTATATTTGGATAAAAGGTACTAGTATGATGGTCAACACTGACATGAAGGAGGAAATTATTTCTATATTTGGATAGGGAACTCATTGTGTTCTCATATTATTTTTCCTGCAGTGCATTATTTGCTCTGCAAGAACACATGTACTCAAGATGCTCGGACTTGCCATAACTGAATGCACCAGTTTAATGGTCACAGTGATGACAAGCCATGGATATAAGTTCTGAGTTGGGTTCATGAACCAAGAAGATCACTGCTTTTTTTATGGCCGAACTTGGATAAATTTTCTCAAGTGTTACACACTGAAAGTTGACGCACGAATGTTGATGGAAATAGCAGAACCTGGTCTCATCTTCACTGCAATCTTCCACCCCGACGTCGTTCCAATTGTTCATCCATGTTAGTTTTGTATCTGGTTCTTGCTTGTTGCCTCGATTACTTCTTAATCCACCTATTCTGTCTAACTAATCACAATTTAACTTTAGAAATAGCAACAAATCTCTCACGAAGATGCTACTTCTAACTAATATTTTCTTATAATTGGTGGCACGTGTAGGTTTTTCAGAGTTAAGGAGGCTACTCGTTTGTTATTCTATAAGAACTCGGTTGTTACTGATGGCACTGAAGTTGACTGGGACGACTCCACAAGTTCCTACACTTTATTGATCGTCTTGAAGTTCTTGTGGGCGTTTCAATGGCGGAAGGCCACGTGGGATATGTGTGCCACTGCTGCACTCGTTGAACAGGTCCAACTGTGTCGAGAAACTTATGGTACGAGCTGTTTTCTGTTATATATGTTGTTCATAAACTATTGCTTATACACAGTTTTACAGCTGTGATCTTCTTGAAACAGAAACTGCCCAGTTCTATTGTTCCTATACAGATGCCTGACCATGGTTGGGTCAGACTTGCGCTTGGTCAACACATGATGTTTATGTCAACCTACTCCATTCCCCTTAGAAGTGAAAAGATACTTATTCATGGGTGGTCTCAAATAATGAAGGCACGTCCATCTTGGAGAATAGGACAGAAGATTATGTTCCTGCTTTTCCATGGCTCTAAAATGCATATCCTGTTTATTGACCACAGTGCGAGATGAAGCCGTGATAACCCACAAGTGTAGGGGATAGTTGTAGCCTCTTTCGATAAGTAAGAGTGTCGAACCCAACGAGGAGCTAAAGTTAGAACAAATACTCTCTCAAGTCCTATCGGCCACTGATACGACTCTACGCACGCTTGACGTTCGCTTTACCTAGAACAAGTATGAAACTAGAAGTACTTTGTAGGTGTGATAGGATAGGTTTGCAAGATAATAAAGAACACGTAAATATAAACTAGGGGCTGTTTAGATAAAGATGCAATAAAGTAAATATAGCGAGTGTGGAAAAGTGGTGGTAGGAGTTGTGAAATTGTCCCTAAGCAATTGACTACGTTACTAGACCGATAATCACTATTGCAATTCTATTTGAGGGAGAGGCATAAGCTAACATACCTTCTCTACTTGGATCATATGCACTTATGATTGGAACTCTAGCAAGCATCCGCAACTACTAAAGATTCATTAAGGTAAAACCCAACCATAGCATTAAAGTATCAATTCCCCTTTATCCCATACGCAAACAACCTACTTACTCGGTCTCGTGCTTCACACCACGCCACCCACCATAAGCAAATCATAAACATATTGCAAACCCTACAGCGGGAATACCTCACGCTTGCACGACACGGAGGGCACAATAGGACAACACCAATAATAAAACATGCAACTCAAACCAATCATAGAAATTCATCAATCACCGATAGGGCAACGAAAATCTACTCAGACATCATAGGATGGCAACACATCATTGGAAAATAATATGAAGCATAAAGCACCATGTTCAAGTAGAGGGTACAGTGGGTTGCGGGAGAGTGGACCGCTGTAGATAGAGGGGGAAGGTGATGGAGATGTTGGTGAAGATGATGGAGGTGTTGGTGAAGATCGCGGTGATGATGATGGCCCCCGGCGGCGTTCTGGCGCCACCGGAAGCAAGTGGGAGAGAGCCCCCTTCTTCTTCTTTTTCATTGACCTTCTCCCTAGATGGGAGAAGGGTTTCCACTCTGGTCCTTGGCTCCCATGGCTTGGGAGGGGCGAGAGCCCCTCCGATATTGGATCTATCTCTCTATTTCTGCGTTCTTAGATTCTACCCCTTCACCGTTTATTTTATATCCGGAGATCCATAACTCCGATTGGGGTGAACCTTTCGCCCAGATCTTTCTCATAAAATTAGCTTTCTTGCGGCAAAAGAAGAGCGTCAACCGCCTTACGGGGGCCCCAGGAGAGTCCAGGGTGCGCCCCCTATCTCCTGCCCCCCTCGGGCACCGTCTCACGTTGATTTTACTTCCCAAAAATCATAAATATTCCAAAATAATTCTCTGTCCATTTTTATCCCGTTTGGACTCCGTTTGATATGGGTTTTCTGCGAAACATAAAACATGCAACAAACAGAACTGCACTGGCATTTGGATCAATATGTTAGTCCCAAAAATAGTATAAAAAGTTGCCAAAAGTATATGAAAGTTGAAGAATATTGGCATGGAACAATCAAAAATTATAGATACGACGGAGGCGTATCAGCATCCCCAAGCTTAATTCCTGCTCGTCCTCGAGTAGGTAAATGGTAAAAAAAGATAATTTTTGATGTGGAATGCTACCTAGCATAATCTTGATCATATGTCTAATCATGGCATGAATATTAAGACATGAGTGATTCAAAGCAATAGTCTATCATTTGACATAAAAACAATAATACTTCGAGCGTACCAATAAAGCAATCATGTCTTTTCAAAACAACAAGGCCAAAGCAAGCTTATCCCTACAAAATCATATAGTTTGGCCATGCTTCATTTTCGTCACACAAAATGCCCCCATCATGCACAACTCTGATGACAAGCCGAGCAATTGGTTCATACCTTTTAACGCGCTTCAGCTTTTTCAACCCTCACGCAATACATGAGCGCAAGCCATGGATATAGCACTATAGGTGGAATAGAATATGATGGTGGGGATTATGTGGAGAAGACAAAAAGGGAGGAAGTCTCACATCGACGCGGCTAATCAACGGGCTATGGAGATGCCCATCAATTGATGTCAATGCGAGGAGTAGGGAATGCCATGCAACGGATGCACTAAGAGCTATAAGTATATGAAAGCTCAACAAAAGAAACTAAGTGGGTGTGCATCCAACTTGCTTGCTCATGAAGACCTAGGGCATTTGAGGAAGCCCATCGTTGGAATATACAAGCCAAGTTCTATAATGAAAATTCCCACTAGTATACGAAAGTGATAACATAGGAGACTCTCTATATGAAGAATATGGTGCTACTCTGAAGCACAAGTGTGGAAAAAGGATAGTAACATTGCCCCTTTTTTTCTTTTTTTTCTTTTTTTTCTTTTTTTTGGGTGGGCTTCTTTGGCCCCCTTTTTTATTTAGGCTTCTTTGGCCTTTCCTTTTTTTTCTTTTTTTCTTTTTTTTATGGGGCAATGTTCTATAATGATGATCATCACACTTTTATTTACTTACAACTCAATATTACAACTCGATACTAGAACAAAGATATGACTCTATATGAATGCTTTCGGCGGTGTACCGGGATGTGCAATGATCTAGCGTAGCAATGACATCAAAACACGGACAAGCCATGAAAACATCATGCTATCTATCTTACGATCATGCAAAGCAATATGACAATGAATGCTCAAGTCATGTATGTGATGATGATGGAAGTTGCATGGCAATATATCTCGGAATGGCTATGGAAATGCCATGATAGGTAGGTATGGTGGTTGTTTTGAGGAAGATATAAGGAGCCTTATGTGTGATAGAGCGTATCATATCATGGGGTTTGGATGCACCGGCAAAGTTTGTACCGACTCTCGAGGTGAGAAAGGGCAATGCACGGTACCAAAGAGGCTAGCAATGATGGAAAGGTAAAAGTGCGTATAATCCATGGACTCACATTAGTCATAAGAACTCATATACTTATTGTAAAAGTTTATTAGCCCTCGAAGCAAAGTACTACTACGCATGCCCCTAGGGGGATAGATTGGTAGGAAAAGACCATCGCTCGTCCCCGACCGCCACTCATAAGGAAGACAATCAAAGAAACACCCCATGCTTCAAATTTGTCACACAACGGTTACCATACGTGCATGCTACGGGACTTGCAAACCTCAACACAAGTGTCTCTACAATCCACAACCACCCACTAGCATGACTCTAATATCACCATCTTTATATCGCAAAACTATTGCAAGGAATCAAACATATCATATTCAGCGATCTACAAGTTTATGTAGGATTTTATGACTAACCATGTGAATGACCAATTCCTGTCATCTCTCTAAAAAGATATAAGTGAAGCAAGAGAGTTTAATTCTTTCTACAAAAGATATTCCCAGGCTCTAACAAATATAAGTGAAGCAAAAGAGCATTCTACAAATGGCGGTTTTCTATCTGAAGAGAAACAGGCAATCCAAACTTCAAATGATATAAGTGAAGCACATGAAGCATTCTAAAAACCCATACTCAAAAGATTTAAGTGAGGTGCAATGAGCATTCTATAAATCAACCAAGGACTCTCTCATACCAGCATGGTACGTAAAAGAAAAAATGAAAACTAAATGCAAAAGACGCTCCAAGACTTGCACATAATGCATGAACTAAACGAATTCGAAAACATACCGATACATGTTGAACAAAGAGGGGATGCCTTCCGGGGCATCCCCAAGGTTAGACGCTTGAGTCTCTTTGAATATTTACTTGGGGTGCCTCGGGCATCCCCAAGCTTGAGCTCTTGCCTCTCTTCCTTTTTCTCATAACGAGACCTCCTCGTTTAGACACCTCATCCACACAAAACTTCAACAGAAAACTTGGTAAGATCCGTTAGTATAATAAAGCAAATCACCACTCTAAGTACTGTTTCAAACCAATTAATATTTTGTTTTTGCATTGTGTCTACTGTAATATAACTTTTCTATGGCTTAATCGACTAATATAAATTGATAGATTCATCAAAACAAGCAAACTATGCATCAAAAATAGAAACTGTCAAAAACAGAACAGTCTGTAGCAATCTGAACATCCACCATACTTCTGGTACCCCAAAAATTCTACCACAATTAGGAAAAATAAACAAGTTGTATAGCAAGACAGTGCAAAAGGAATCATAACCAATTGACGTTCTAGTTAAAAACGTAAAATCGCGCACTACAGCCAAAGTTTCTGTCCTGCACCGTACAAACCAGCAAGCATTGTAAACATCCTAAAGGCAAACCTTAGCACATTATTTTTATAATACAATGGAAAAATACAAGGGGATAATTATTTTTGATGAAAAGTTTCTTTAACCAAGATTCACAAAGTTTCCGTGAGCATGAACAAAGTTCAAGGAGCTCTCCCACTTCAACAATGCTGTTCTTTCTCACTTGCACTTTCCTTTTTTGAAAAGTTTTAGGTTCCCCTCTTTATTTTTTTTGTTTTTAAACTATATGAAAGCACTCAACAAAAATAGATGACTCTCTAAAACTTCCGGGTTGTCTCCCTGGCAGCGCTTTCTTTAAAGCCATTAAGCTAGGCATTTAGTGCTCAAGTAATGAATCCACCTGGATCCCAAGGTATATCAAAGCCAATTTTAATTAACAATGATTTGTAATTTATTAGTGAGCACAAAGTAACATATATCATGCAACAACAAAGTCTAACTCTCTTCCTATGCATCGGCATGTCATAGAAGAACAATTCATGCACACCAAGTAAAGGCCAATGCATAGTATAAGCAGTTTCTTGCAATTCTATCGTTTTGGAAACATAGAGAGGTGAGGACATAGTTCCTCTATCATAATAATTGCAAGTAGGAGAAGCAAGCACATGCATATTACATTCATCAAAATCGTAATGTGCAATGGTAAAAGGCAACCCATCAATATAATCCTTACTAAGCGCAAACTTCTCCGATATAGTGTAGTTGGGAGAATTCAAAAAGATAATAGGACTATCATGCGTGGGTGCAATAGCAACAATTTCATGTTTAACATAAGGAACTATAGCAAGTTCATCTCCATAAGCATAATTCATATTGGCATCTTGGCCACAAGCATAGCAAGCATCATCAAAAAGGGATATTTCAAGAGAATCAACGGGATCATAGCAATCATCATAGCAATCATCCTTGGGTAGGCACGAAGGGGAATTAAACAATGTATGAGTTGAAGAGTTACTCTCATTAGAAGGTGGGCATGGGTGATCAATCCGCTCTTCCTCCTTTTGTTCTTCGCTCTCCTCATCATCTTTTTCATCCAATGAGCTCACAGTTTCATCAATTTCTTCTTCCATAGCTTCCTGCAAAATATTAGTCTCTTCTTGGACACCAGAGACTTCCTCAATAAATGAATTAATATAGTAATTGTATTCATAATTTTCATAGAAATATCTAAGTATAGCAAGATTTTCAGGCCTATAAACATCATCATCTAAAGCTTCATACTTTTCAAACAAAGATTCAATTTCATAAGCAGCCTTAAAAGCAACAAATTCTTCTATTTGTTCCTCATCATAGTAATCATATATACCATTAGCATAAGAAGCTAAGGTTTCATTATCATTAAACTTGCATGAAAAGGGAAGGTGTGGATCCTTCATCCTAGAGCAACAAGTAATATCTTATCTCAAGCATAGATCCCGGGCATACCAATGCAACATAATAAATTGGTCCCATAATAGTTTCCCTTTTTGTGTTGAGCGATAATCCCTAAAGTATTCACTTTGATCCAACGTGTCTCCCATTATAAAGTTGAATGGGGTTTTCTCAGGATTATCAAAGTAGTACATAATATCTTTCACTTAATGAGAATCGAGGGTTTTAGGAGTTACCCCATCTCCATGAGTTGCAAGTACACCTTTTTTTTTGGTATTTTGCGTTTCCTACCCATAACTAAAGATAGAGAACAACTTAGAACAACAAATAAAAAAAATACTTAGTGATAAAGCAAACAAGCACACGCGAGAATGTTCACCCCACGCTATGACTCCCCGGCAACGGCGCCAGAAAAAGGACTTGATAACCCACAAGTGTAGGGGATAGTTGTAGCCTCTTTCGATAAGTAAGAGTGTCGAACCCAACGAGGAGCTAAAGGTAGAACAAATACTCTCTCAAGTCTTATCGGCCACTGATACGACTCTACGCACGCTTGACATTCGCTTTACCTAGAACAAGTATGAAACTAGAAGTACTTTGTAGGTGTGATAGGATAGGTTTGCAAGATAATAAAGAACACGTAAATATAAACTAGGGGCTGTTTAGATAAAGATGCAATAAAGTAAATATAGCGAGTGTGGAAAAGTGGTGGTAGGAGTTGTGAAATTGTCCCTAAGCAATTGACTACGTTACTAGACCGATAATCACTATTGCAATTCTATTTGAGGGAGAGGCATAAGCTAACATACTTTCTGTACTTGGATCATATGCACTTATGATTGGAACTCTAGCAAGCATCCACAACTACTAAAGATTCATTAAGGTAAAACCCAACCATAGCATTAAAGTATCAAGTCCCCTTTATTCCATATGCAAACAACCTACTTGCTTGGGTCTGTGCTTCTGTCACTCACGCCACCCACCATAAGCAAATCATAAACATATTGCAAACCCTACAGTGGGAATCCCTCACGCTTGCGCGACACAGAGGGCACAATAGGACAGCACCAATAATAAAACATGCAACTCAAATCAATCATAGCAATTCATCAATCACCGATAGGGTAACAAAAATCTACTCAGACATCATAGGATGGCAACACATCATTGGAAAATAATATGAAGCATAAAGCACCATGTTCAAGTAGAGGGTACAACGGGTTGCGGGAGAGTGGACCGCTGTCGATAGAGGGGGGAAGGTGATGGAGATGTTGGTGAAGATGATGGAGGTGTTGGTGAAGATCGCGGTGATGATGATGGCCCCCGGCGGCGTTCCGGCGCCACCGGAAGCAAGGGGGAGAGAGCCCCCCTTCTTCTTCTACTTCTTCTTCCTTGACCTTCTCCCTAGATGGGAGAAGGGTTTCCCCTCTGTTCCTTGGCTCCCATGGCTTGGGAGGGGCGAGAGCCCGTCCGAGATTGGATCTATCTCTATGTTTCTGCGTTCTCATATTCTGCCCCTTCACCGTTTCTTTTATATCCGGAGATCCGTAACTCCGATTGGGGTGAATCTTTCGCCCAGATCTTTCTCAAAAAATTAGCTTTCTTGCGGCAAAATAAGAGCGTCAACCGCCTTACGGGGGGACCAGGAGAGTCCAGGGCGCGCCCCCCTATATCCTGCCCCCCTTGGGCACCTTCTCGCGTTGATTTTACTTCCCAAAAATCATAAATATTCCAAAATAATTCTCCGTCCGTTTTTATCCCGTTTGGACTCCGTTTGATATGGGTTTTCTGCGAAACATAAAACATGCAACAAACAGGAACTGGCACTGGGCACTGGATCAATATGTTAGTCCCAAAAATAGTATAAAAAGTTGCCAAAAGTATATGAAAGTTGAAGAATATTGACATGGAACAATCAAAAATTATAGATACGACGGAGACATATCAAGCCGCTTTCAGAAGGTTGTGGATGAGCGGGGCGGCGCCTGGGCATTGTCCTGGGGCTTGGCGGCCTCACCCTTGGTTAACTGTAGGCAAAGTAGCACTGTTCGAGGCATGCTTTGTACGGTTGAACCTTTATAAGTACTCATACTGCTTTTAGCTATGGTTGTTAAGTGCCCCTGCTGGTTTCAGTGAAGGTTGTTAAGTACTCCTGCTGCTTTTACAGTCTGTCGTGTTTCTTCAGTCATGTCTTCCTCCAGCCGCCAAAACCAAACCAGCGCCAGCGGGGCCGCCTGCTCCCACCTCCCATGGCTGGCTGCGCCTCAGCACACGCATCACCGCCCCACCGTCTCCTAAATCGTTATCGCCGACGTTCGAGGCCTCGCCGCCGTCCTCGGCACGCTTTGGTGCGCTCGCCTTGGCACCGCCCTCTCATGTTGTCAACATGGTCAACAAACAACAGGAATCGGCAGAAGTACGTGGAGAGGATTATAGTAGGGGCCCACCATGTCAGCGTATGAAAAAAGAAAATGCTTCCTCCTAGTGGTTTCGTGACATCTGGGACCCACGACATTGTGAGCGTATATAGTCAATAGACAAGAGAACAACACAATATCGGCTGACACTTGGGACGTAGCTGCTCGAGCAGTATTTTTTTTGTTATTGTTGAGACGGAGTAATGTTTCAACTAGGCTGTGGCCCGTCTAGCCCAGGCTTATATTTTAAGTTCACCATATGACCAGCCCAACTATTTTTTCTTTGTGAAAATGAGCCTAGTTTATTTTTTCTGAAGAATACCCAATCCAGGCCTACTTATTTTTCTATGCTCTGATGGGCTGCAACTCTTTCAAGACGCCTGCAAATCTTGAAAGTAATATGAAATGGGTTGTAAATATAAAAACAGATGACAAATTGGCAATTACTTTATAATTTCTGAATTTTTTCACGTTTTTAGATTCCTATTTCACTAGGCTTTAACCTAATTTAAATATACTTAAAAGTACTTTAAATCCGGCTCGACATTTTGGTATTAAAAATAGTTTGGAATCCACAGAAATATGCGAAATTTCGTTTTAGTTTTTAACCCTGGCCTTGGCCAACAAAAAAACGGACTGCAATAAATTGCATAAGAAGTTGCAATGAGTTGTATATAAATTATTAAAAAAAATAGGGAATGGTCTGACTTGTGGGCCTGTTAAGTTGACGCGTATGCAAGATTTTTTTATTTATTATATACGTCAACAAACGATTCTAGCAAGCGTAACTGTTGGATGTCAATCTAACGGCTGTCGTGTTTCTTCAATCTCTGATCTTCTTGCTCCAGCCGCCAAATCCAGCGCCGGCGGGACCGCCTACTCCCGCCTCCCGTGGCCGGCTATGCTGCCGCGCAGGCCTCACTGCCCCTACTACTCCCACCGCCGGCCAGGGCATCCCTCTACTCACCCACACCCCCTGTTATTCTGCGGCGATGGCAGCCTCACACCATAGCTGAACCAGTGAACCCTCGTACTCCTCTCCGCATGGGCTTCCACTGCCGCGTCTTCCCCGGCTCCCCGTCGTCCCCTTCCTAGGCCTCGCCATCGTCCACCGCACTGGTGCTCTCGGTGCGGCATGGTCAACGTGGTCAAGGAACGACTTCCATCGGAAGAGTACTGTACGTGGAGATGCTGACAGCTGAATCCACGGTCGCAGCAAGGAAGTGTCTCCTTATTACGCGCAAAATAATGATTCCTCCACCTGATAGCAGGGACCAACCGGACGGGCCACCGTATTTCGCAAGAAAAAACGTTTCCCCCTGACTACTGGAACCCAACAGCTACATCTTCGCACACAAGGAAGAGCGTCCATATTACAGGAAAAAAATGATTCGCCCCGTGACTGCTGGGACCCACCAGCTACATCTTCGCACGCAAGGAAGTGCCTGACAGTCGGGACCCACCTGGTCGAAGCGTATGTAGCGTTGTCATTCTGGTCGCGGACGTGTACGTACATATTGGTCGATCGGTCGCTTTGCAACGATGAACCATGGCCGAGTAAGTAGCAGCACATGTCATAGTAGAGCCCCCCACGTAGCAGTTCAGGCTGTCCTGTCTAAAATGTGTACATGTACATACAACCACACGCCAAAAAATATGGCCACGTATGTACATACTGGCGGGGTCTCGAACGCCTACTCGCGCATACGTACGGCCAGGGCTCGTGTACATTCCTGGGTCAGAACGGAGAAATTGCGTCATCGTCATGTTCATGGGGAGCCAACCGGCTAGGTCGGAATGGAATGCGTCGTCGTGTTCATCGGGAGCCAACCAGCTTGGACGGAACAACCGATGGAAACGAGGCCTGGCGTACCGCAGAACGGAGAAAACGGCCTTGTGTTCGACCAGCCACGGTCGAAACGGGATCCTGTTCATCGGGAGGGGTCTAGCATACCGCAAAACAAAGGAAACAGACTTCTCTTGGACCTCCTACGGTCGAAACAGGGTCCTGTTGATCGGGAGGGGTATGGCGTACCGCAAAACGGAGGAAACAGACTTGTGTTGGAGCACTACAGTCAAAATGGGGGTCCTGTTCATCGGGAGGGGTGTGGCATACCGCAAAACGGAACTCCACGGGATACTGTTCATCTCCACCGTCGACCTCCTCCAGCCTCCACGGGCTACTCTTCATCCACCGTCGACCTCCTCCAGCCCCCACCTGTGATTGATCATCCACGGGCTCCTATTCATCCAGCCCCCACCGGGAACTGTTCATCCAAACCCCCCCACGGGGTCCAGTTCATCCAACCCCCCACCGGGAACTGTTCATCCAAACCCCCCCAACAACGCTCACTGTTCATCCAGAGGCAGCATCGACCGGCTTCAGTTAGCAGCAGTATCGAAGGAATCACTCGATCGAGTTCAGTTAACAGCCATCGATTGATCGCCGGGTTCGATAACGCGTAGCTGCAAAGTCAATCGCTTCGGGTTCGATTAAGCGAACCTCGCTCGGGTTCGAGATAGAGCCCAACGCCGCACCTACGCGTATGTGTACAAGAGAAACACGCATCGCTCAGCCCCCGACCACCCACCGTAACTGGGAACTCCCCGAAATTTTCCTCGCCCTCGCTTCTACCACGGTTTTTTCCGTCATGGATGGCCCAAAGAATGTCATGCAGCTGCTTCTCCGGTCCACCCAGGACGAAAAGCCCATTTTTGCATGATTTTTTGTCATAGAAGTAGGAGCCCACCACATCTATGATGATACCGGGTTTTGTCACAATTATCGTCATAGAAGTGTCATAAGCATGATAGAATTTTTTTCGTTCGGCCCAAAATGTCACGGAAGTGTCTTTTTTTAGTGGGTGGGCACAGCCTCGCGCAGAGCGGAGCTACTGGCGCTTTCGAGTGCAGGGGTGTATTGATAAGTGAACCATCGGGGAGGGCCTTCGCTGCCCCCCGTGGCGTCCATCGGTGCTCCACTGTTGCTTTGATCCCCCGGACCAGGTGTCACTAGGAAAGGGTTGTCATGGGGCCCCACATGGCCTTCTGGAAGCAGCCCCTACTGGTCGAAGCGCGGTATTGCACCGACGAACGTCTCCTTATTCTTATAGCGGTACAGGAGGAGCCCCGCCTCGGGAGGTTCGCCCACGTCCTCGTCGGTCAGGATACGAAGCACCACGTGTAGCACTTCCCGTGGCAGGGCGCCCCTGTTGAGCCGCATTGGGTCCTCGGGGCCAGTGAACGCCCACATCGAGCGGGAGTGGCACTAGAGAGGGGCAATGCACCGGCGGAGGAACTCTCTCATGATAATAGCCGCCGTGACCCATTGCCCTCGGGACGGCCAACCTCTTCCACACCCTCGTCAACCCTGGGGCGACAAACCTTTCATTCTCCTATCCAGAGCTCCACAGTCCACACTATCAGGCGCGTTGGACTTTGCAGCATGAGCTGAATTGGGTTGCGTCCACGTACACCCATTGCCGCATAAAGCCCTCTATTTCATGGGCAAGCTTCATGTCGATGCCCTCATGTGCATTGCAACCACAACGCAAAGCGAGACAAACCCGGAGTATTGGTTTGCCGTGGTCAGCCACAAACAGAAGAAGTGCTGGAGAAGTGCCACCGAGGGGGGCACGCCCATGAAGGCCTCGCACATAAAGTCGAAAGCCGAAAGGAGAACGACGGATTTCGGGTCAAGGTGCAACACATGGACCTGGAAGTGAGAGAGCATGCCGTAGAAGAAATCAAAAAAGGATGGTAGCAGGCCGGCAAAGAGCGCGAGAAGGTGGATGGCGATGACAGTGGCGTCGAGCTCGAAGGCTGGTCGTAAAGCCGGCCAGATCGGGGTGCCCCCCCACTCGTTGGAGGCAGCCACGGTCATCGGAATGACCTTGGTGAGCCCCTCGGTGTTGACGATTGTGGACCGGCCCAGAGCGGGCTCCGGTTTTGTGTCCGAAGACACTGTCGTTGTCGCTCT
Source organism: Aegilops longissima (assembly GCA_021605205.1). Taxonomy (NCBI): domain Eukaryota; kingdom Viridiplantae; phylum Streptophyta; class Magnoliopsida; order Poales; family Poaceae; genus Aegilops; species Aegilops longissima. The sequence continues at coordinate 379,427,222 of CM038680.1, read as the reverse complement.
CTTCTTCCTGTTAGGAGGCACCATGGTGGCACGACTGAGACCGGGAGCGGCGGAGATCGCGTTGGAAGGGTGAAGTCGTATGCAAGAAGGAAGGTGTTAGGGGACGGCGGCGCATGGGAAGGCGGTGGTGGCCCGGCGCCTTGCACAGGCAGGCTTTATGTCAGCCCATGTAGTTATCAAGGCGGCGAGGAGGAAGCAGAGGCACCCCATGTACCGTCGTGCACGTCTGGCCTAGCGCGCAGGCGGTTGGAGCCCACCACGTTTCGCCCCCTCCCCATCTGGTGGGGTCATGCGCATCGTGGGCCTTAGGGCTACTGTAGGGCCCGTGGGATTGGGGTACCCAGGCTCCTCTGCCTGCGACCTAGTGCGCAACGCATATCTTGGGCCTGGCGGATGGCCCACCACTGAACCTCATGAGCAAGACCCTCGCAAGGCCCCCTCCTCGTGAGGCGCACGTCAGCAGGCGCCCCAGGAGGGTCGGAGGCGCCACTGATACGTCCATTTTGCACCATGGTTTTATATCAATATTTATTGCATTATGGGCTGTTATTACACATTATATTTCAATACTTATGGCTATTCTCTCTTATTTTACAAGGTTTACCATGAAGAGGGGGAATGCCGACAGCTGGAATTCTGGCTGGAAAAGGAGCAAACGTTGGAAACCTATTCTGCACAGCTCCAAAAGTCCTGAAACTCCATGAAACAACTTTTTGGAATTAATAAGAATTTCTGAGCGAAATAAATATGCCAAGGGCCCACACCCAGTCCAGGAGACAGGGGGGCGCCTCCCCCCCCTATAGGGCGCGCCCCTATCTCCTGGGCCCCCTGGTGGGCCTCCGGCGTCCATCTTCTGCTATATCATCACTTTTACCCTGGAAAAAATCATGGGCAAGCTTACGGGACGAAACTCCGCCGCCACAAGGCAGAACCTTGGCGGAATCAATCTAGGGCTCTGGCGGAGCTGTTCTGCCGGGGACACTTCCCCCCGGGAGGGGGAAATCATCACCAACGTCATCACCAACGATCCTCTCATCGGGAGGGGGTCAATCTCCATCAACATCTTCACCAGCACCATCTCCTCTCAAAACCCTAGTTCATCTCTTGTATCCAATCTTGTATCAAAACCACAAATTGGTACCTGTGGATTGCTAGTAGTGGTTATTACTCCTTGTAGTTGATGCTAATTGGTTTACTTGGTGGAAGATCATATGTTCAGATCCTTTATGCATATTATTACTCCTCTGATTATTAACATGAATATGCTTTGTGAGTAGTTACGTTTGTTCCTGAGGACATGGTGAAGTCTTGCTATTAGTAGTCATGTGAATTTGGTATTCGTTCGATATTTTGATGAGATGTATGTTGTCTTTTCCTCTAGAGGTGTTATGTGAACGTCGACTACATGACACTTCACCATTATTTGGGCCTAGATGAAGGCATGGGGAAGTAACAAGTAGATGATGGGTTGCTAGAGTGACAGAAACTTAAACCCTAGTTTATGCGTTGCTTCGTTAGGAACTTATATGGATCCATATGTTTAATGATGTGGTTAGGTTTACCTTAATACTTCTTTTGTAGTTGCGGATGCTTGCAATAGGGGTTAATCATAAGTGGGATGCTTGTCCAAGTTAGGGCAGTACCCAAGTACCGGTCCACCCACATATCAAATTATCAAAGTACCGAACGCGAATCATATGAACGTGATGAAAATTAGCTTGACGATAATTCCCAATGTGTCCTCGGGAGCTCCTTTCTCATTATTAGAAATTGTCCAGTCTTATCCTTTGCTACATAAAGGATTGGGCCACCTTGCTGCACTTTATTTACTTTATTTACTTTTTTACTCGTTACCATTTATCTTATCACAAATCTATCTATCACCTACAATTTCAGTGCTTGCAGAGAAAACCTTACTGAAAACCGCTTACCATTTCCTTCTGCTCCTCGTTGGGTTCGACACTTTTACTTATCGAAAGGACTATGATAGATACCCTACACTTGTGGGTCATCAAGACTCTTTTCTAGCGCCGTTGCCGGGGAGTGTAGCACTTTTGGTGAGTGGAACTTGGTAAGGAAACATGAAATTTTCTGTTACTTGTCACTATGGAAACTAATCCTTTGAGGGGCTTGTTTGGGGGTATCTTCACCCCAACCAGAAGAGCAAAGAGTTGCTCCTCAACCTGCTGAACTTTATGAAAATATTTACTTTGAGATTCCTTCGGGTATGATAGAAAAACTGCTAGCTAATCCATTTGCAGGAGATGGAACATTGCATCCCGATTTACACCTTATCTTTGTGGATGAAGTTTGTGGATTATTTAAGCTTGCGTATTCCCGATGATGTTGTCAAAAGGAAGGTCTTCCTTTATCTTTGAAGGAGATGCATTGACATGGTATAGGTTATGTGATGATACGGGATCTTGGAATTATAAGTGATTGAAGTTGGAATTTCACGGAAGTTCTATCCTATGCATCTTGTTCATCGTGATCGTAATTACATATATAATTTCTGCCCTCATGAAGGAGAAAGCATCGCTCAAGCTTGGGGAGGCTTAAGTCAATGTTATATTCATGCCCCAATCATGAGCTCTCTCGAAATGATCATTCGAACTTTTATGCTCGGCTTTCTCTTGATAATCGCAAGCGTGCTCGATGCTTCTGTCTTTGGTTCTTATATGTCAAGACTATTGATTTCAAATGGGACTTATTGGAAAGAATTAAACACAACTCTGAAGATTGGGGTTCCGACGATGGTAAGGATTCAGGTATGACACCTAAGTTTGATTGTGTTTTATCTTTTATGGATACCGATGCTTTCCATGGATTTAGCTCTAAGTATGGACTTGACTCTGAGATAATAGCTACTTTCTGTGAATATTTCGCTACTCACGTTGATCTCCCTAAAGAGAAATGGTTTAAATATAATCCTCCTATTGAAGTGAAAGTAGTTGCACCTATTACAGTCGAAGAAAAGACTATTACCTATAGTGATCCTATTGTTCCTACTGCTTATGTTGAAAAACCTCCTTTTCCTGTTAGGATAAAAGATCATGCTAAAGCTTCGACTGTTCTTCGTAAGAGTAATACTAGGACTTATACACCTCCTGAGAAAATTAATGTTGAACCTAGTATTGCTATGGTTGAAGATCTCTTGGATGAGGATTTAGATGGGCCTATTATTTCTTTCTTGGGTGAGACTGCTAATATTGCTAGACCTGATACTAAGACACGTAGACCTGTCGTAGGCATGCTTGTTATTTCAGTTAAAATAGGAGATCATTGTTATCATGGCTTATGTGATATGGGTGCTAGTGCTAGTGCAATACCTTATGATCTATATAAAGAAATTATGCATGACATCGCACCCGTTGAATTAGAAGACATTGATGTTACTATTAAACTTGCTACTAGGGATACCATTAAACCTATTGGGATTGTTAGAGATGTTGAGGTTTTGTGTGGGAAGGTTAAATACCCTGCTGATTTTCTTGTTCTTGGTTCCCCGCAAGATGATTTTTGTCCCATTATTTTTGGTAGACCCTTCTTGAATACTGTTAGTGCTAGGATTAATTGTGAAAAGAATATTGTCACTGTTGGCATAGATGGTATGTCTCATGAGTTTAATTTTGCTAAGTTTAGTAGACAACCTCGTGAAAGGGAACCACCTAGTAAGGATGAGATTATTGGTCTTGCTTCCATTGTTGTTCCTCCAACTAATCCGTTAGAACAATATTTGCTAGACCATGAAAACGATATGTTTATGAAGGAAAGGCAGGAAATAGATGAAGTGTTCCTTAAACAGGAACCTATGCTGAAACATAACCTTGCCGTTGAAATTCTTGGGGATCCCCCTCCACCCAAGGGTGATCCCGTGTTCGAACCCAAACCATTACCTGATAATCTTAAGTATGCTTATCTTGATGAAAAAGAAATATATCCTGTTATTATTAGTGCTAACCTTTCAGAGAAAGAAGAAGAAAGATTATTGAAAACTCTGAAGAAGCACCGAGCAGCTATTGGATATACTCTTGATGATCTTAAGGGCATTAGTCCCATGTTATGCCAACACAAAATTACATTGGAGGACGATGCCAAACCAATTAGAGATCCTCAAAGACGATTAAATCCCAAGATGAAGGAAGTGGTAAGAAAGGAGATACTAAAGCTCCTTGAGGCAGGTATTATTTATCCCGATGCTGATAGTGAATGGGTAAGCCCTGTTCATTGTGTTCCTAAAAAGGGAGGTATTACCGTTGTTCCTAATGATAAAGATGAATTGATCCTGCAAAGAATTATTACAGGTTATAGGATGGTAATTTATTTCCGTAAGTTAAATAAAGCTACTAAGAAAGATCATTACCCTTTACCTTTTATTGATCAAATGCTAGAAAGACTATCCAAACACACACATTTCTGCTTTCTAGATAGTTATTCTGGTTTCTCTCGATATACTGTGTCGTGAAGGATCAATCTAAAACTACTTTTACTTGCCCTTTTGGTACTTTTGCTTATAGACGTATGCCTTTTGGTTTATGTAATGCACCTGCTACCTTTCAAAGATGATGGCTATATTCTCTGATTTTTGTGAAAAGATTTGTGAGGTATTCATGGATGACTTCTCAGTCTATGGATCCTCTTTTGATGACTGTTTGAGCAACCTTGATCAAGTTTTGCAGAGATGCGAAGACACTAGTCTCGTCCTGAATTGGGGAAAGTGTCACTTTATGGTTAATGAAGGCATTGTCTTGGGGCACAAGATCTCCGAGAGAGGTATTGAAGTTGATAAAGCCAAAGTTGATGCTATTGAAAGATGCCATGTCCCAAGGACATAAAAGGTATAAGAAGTTTCCTTGGTCACACGGTTTTATAGGAGGTTCATTAAGGACTTTTCTAAAATCTCTAGGCCTCTGACTAATTTATTGCAAAAGATATTCCTTTTGTCTTTGATGATGATTGTGTAGAAGCATTTGAAACACTTAAGAAAGCTTTGATCATCGCACCCATTGTTCAAATTACCGATTGGAATTTACCTTTTGAAATTATGTGTGATGCTAGTGATTATGCGGTAGGTGCTGTTTTAGGGCAAAGAGTCGATAAGAAATTGAATGTTATCTAGTATGCTAGTAAGACTCTTGATACTGCCCAGAGAAATTATGCTACTACTGAAAAAGAGTTCTTAGCAGTTGTGTTTGCATGTGATAAGTTTAGACCTTATATTGTTGATTCCAAAGTCACTATTCACACTGATCATGCTGCTATTAAATATCTTATGGAAAAGAAAGATGCTAAGCCTAGACTCATTAGATGTGTCGGGGAAGCTGATCGTGGCCCACGAACACCTATGGGACCGAGTCCCTTGTGGTTCGGAGGGGGGCGGAGAATGCACGAAGAGCAGATCGAAGCAATGCACACGAGCAGATTTACCCAGCTTCGAGCTCTCCGAGAGATAATACTCCTATCGCTGCTTTGTGGATTATACTGTGTTCTTGCTAGGGAGCAATGGGAGCTACAAAACCTAGCCCGAGTGTGGTCTCGTATGAGTCGAATGAACTAAGCCGAGCCGAATCAACCAACCCTTTCTACGTTGCACTTGGGCCTCCTTTTATAGGCACAAGGGGTCACCACAGTGGCAAGTAGATAAGGGTAAGATAGTAAAACAGAGGTTGGTACACCGCTTTATGCAAAGGTACGATGATCTATACCTAACTCGACGGCAAGGGACAAGAGTCATAAATGCCCGTCTCGGTCGCTTTGAACAAAGGTAACAGGACCGTCAAGTGCGTCTCCGCTTGCCATGATGGTAGCTTGTCGTGCCGCTTATCGCTGCTCCCGCTGGCTGCACAGCCCATCGACACGCGCTCTGGGAAAGCCCCGCGCGACACGCTGGCGGATGAGCTGGAGCGGAGATGAAGAGAGTTGCTCGCGGCAAGCGCCTTGCCGCGGCAGAACCCTTTGTCGCGCTTTGGGAGCTTGGCGCTCACCAAGCCTTCCGCAAGCTCCTCTTGCCGGGCCTTGTTTCGCCGTGCCTTGAGTGGTCTTCCGGCAAGCTCCTCTTGCCGGGCCTTGTTTCCTTCGTGCCTTGAGTGGTCTTCCGGCAAGCTCCTCTTGCCGGGCCTTGATTACTTTGTTCTTGAATGGCTCCAAAGGAGCCGCGAAGATCTTGATGGTCACCAGGCCAGCCTGCCGCGGGTGCTGCAAATGCCCGTGCACGAGTTCGGGTGCTAGGGTACCCTACTCTAGTACACCGGCAGAGCCCGGGCCTGGGCCACACACGCGCCAAGCTCTGTTGGGCCAGGCCCAAAAGCAGTCTGCACGACACGCGCGTCAGATTACGCCATTACTCGCCCTGGACCCACCACGCGTCCCACGAACATCACGCACCGGGCGTGGCGTCGCGGGGGAGATCGTGGGGCTTTCTTTAATGGAAAAATCGGAATGCCCGCCCCCTCTCCCTCTTTATAAGCAGGGGGTACAGGGGCAGAGCGCCCACTTGCCATTGCTGTCACATCAGAAACCCCCGCCGCTTCCCCCTTTCTTCTCGAGCCCAAAGAGAGCGACGCTCCGCCCCCTCCATTGCCACCGGTGCCACCAACACCGTCGACCTCCTCCACCACCTCTCCCCATGGCTCAAGGCCGACAAGGAAAAAGCGTGAAATCGGCCGGCGCAGCGGCTCATGGCGCTGCGGAAGGAGCGGCCCTCTTCGATCCCAGCTTGACAGAAGGAGCTGCGGAGCTGTACTATCTTTTACGGTCGACGGAGACGCGGCGCATCCGCGCACGAGGGTGATCTCCGCCGCCACTTCCGAGAAGGTTTCCATCGGGTACCCTTCTTCGCTTTTTCTTCCATCGCGGGCTCTGCCCGCCTTTTCTGAATTCTTCGTGATGTCATGAACACATATGGCCTCCGCCTCCTTGATTTCACCCCAACGCCGTCCTCACCTTGGCGTTTGCACACCTCTGCGAGAACTTTGTCGGGGTCCACCCAAATGTAGCACTCTTCCGCCATTACTTCATGCCCCGCGTAGAGAGAGGAGAGCCGCTTGCCCGAAGGATTGCATGGGTCTCCAGGATCGGCAAGAAGGAAGCATATCTTAACGGGGAGCTGCGTAGCAAGTGGGAGGAGTGGAGAGCTGACTGGTGTTGGATCTTAGAGGAGGATCCACAGCCTTTCACTGCCCTGCGCCAAACCCCCATAGTGCGCGGCAATGATTGGAGCAACTTGGCGCCGGAGGACGACAAGTTGAGGATTGCCGTGACTCGGATCTTGCGCCTCCGACAAGCAGGGCTTACCGTAGGAGCTGTTGGCGCGGACTTCCTTCGCCGCCGCATTGCGCCCTTGCAGGAGAGGAGGAGACCTGCTTGGGAATTCCAAAACGCGGCGGACATCATGAGGCTGCGCCCGGGTTTGAATTGGAATTTCACTGTCTTGGAGCTGAACGGCATTCTGCGGGAGCTGTTCAAGCATGATGCGGATCACCCCGAGTGGTTCATGTTGCCGGCGGGAGTCGTGCCCTTGTGCAAAACTTCGCCGCCGACAAAGATCCGCGATGATGATGTTGCCAGCGATTCCCATGGAATCATTCCAACCTGGCAGGAGCCCGCTGACGACGTCGTGCAGCAATTCTTCGACAACTTGGCGGAAGTGCCGATCCGTGCCGATGAGCAGAAGCGGCTCACTCGCGACACCACCGATCAGGAGATGGCGCGCATCGCCACAAGGTTGGAGGAGGCGGCAGAGGCTGCCGCCGCCGGCGTGTTTGGGTTCACCGTCGAGGAGGCGGAAACATCCGAGGCGGCAAGCCTTGCCGACCGAGAAGAGCTCGCCGAAGAGGAGGAGCAGGCTGAGCCCGACGCCGACCCGAATGAGCCTGCCGGGGGCGCCCCCCCTCCGCCGTCAAGTAGCTTGCCGCGGGAGGAGCCCGCGGCCCCGCCAAGAAGACGTCTCCGCAAGACTGGAGAAGCTGCGGGGCGGCAGACGGCCCAACAGCCGCCTCGCCGCCCGACGCGCTCTACCGCGGCAAACACATTGCAGCTGAGCGCCTCTGCCGCCACAAAGAACCGGAGCGGGATCTTCGGGATCACGGCCAGATCCGCCAAGCGCCCAAGGGAGCCCACTCTTCCAGCCCGTCGCACTGGTGGGCGGAATTGACTTCTCCGCTCTCAGCTCCGAGGAGGAAGAAGAGTAAGACCCTGTCGCTGTACTTGTAATTCTTCAATTTGTTGTTTTATTTTATATCTGACTGGCTTCACTCTGAACCTTCTCCTTCTTCGGGACGCTAGCTCAGAGGGCGTCGAAGAGGGCCAAGACCCCGGTGGTTGTCGTCTCAGATGATTCCCCTGTGGCGACAGGGGGCTCGTCTGGGACTACCTTGCCGGACCCGGCAACCCCTCAACAGAGCAGCCCCCAGCACAGCCCCCAGCGTAAGTGTTTGGTTTACTTCTCATGGTTAGGTGTGCTTGGGTGCTTCTCCATCACTGATATCTGGTTTGTTGAATTATGTAGGAGCAGAGCAGCCTCATCAGGAAGCACCGGAGGTCACTCCCAAAGTTCTGCTTGCTTCAACTACGTCGCCAAGGGAGAACTCTCCGCCAAGGGAGCGCTTCCCGGCAAGGGAGGCTTCTCCGACAAGGGGATCTTCTCCGGCAAGGGGCAGCGCCGACAACCCTCCGGTGGTGGAGACCGCGGCAACAGACCCTACTGCAGGTAATCTTCTTGTTTGAGAATTCCCCTTGGGTTCTTTTCTCTTCGAACATTTGCTTGACTTGTTCTTTCTTTTTCTGACCATCAGATCCATCTGCCGGAGATCCGATGGAGACTGAGGCTGCCGGCGAGGAGGACGCTCGCGGCGACAATGTCGACGCCGCCAACATGGAGGAGGAGGCCGGCGCCGATGGGTCCGCCCGGCGAGGAGGTTGCCAAGGCTGCTGGCGCAGAGGTTGGGAGGGATCCGTGATCGTGACCGACGGCCCCGAGGCCGCAGGAGCGCCAGCGCTGCACCGACCGCCGATCCTCCCGCCATCGATGTCGCACCAGACCAAGAGCCCCACTGGCGCCTATCTCAAGGCCGGCGAGGGTGTCTTTATCAAGCTCCCATGGGCATCAAGCTCCAGGGCACCGGCCGAAGGGGAGACCTTCGACGCGGAACTGCTTGCTTCCGCCGGGCTGTCGCTGGTCGACGCTCCGAGCAGCAGCAACAGTGAGCCTGAGGAGGAGCAGCTGCTAAAGAGGTTGTTGTCGCTCTACCGTGCCCGACAAGCTAAGCTGGAGTCCAGGGAGGCGCTTGTCGCGAGGGCGGGAGTTGACTTGGAGAAATGCGCGGAAGAGCTCCGGCGCGCCAACAAAGAAACTCTCCGGGATATAGCAGAGGCGCGGGAGCAGCTTGTCGAGCGCGCCACGGCCTTCATCTTGGAGAAGGCCGAGGTCGAGGAGCAGCAGAGGCTTGCGGCGAGAAGCTCTCCGCAAGAAGGTGAGCTGGCGTGGCGGAAGATCAACCTCGACAGCTATGAGGAAGATCTCGCCGTGCGTGAGCAATCGATTAGCGGGCCACTTCAGAGGCAAAGGATGCTTTCTGCGGCTGCGAGGCCGCCAAGAAGGAATTGGAGACGAGGGTGGCTCAGCTGGAGTCCACCCTCCGGAAGAGCGCCGAGGAGGTCGCCGTTTGAAGCGCGAAGCGAGAAGGACGCCTACACCTCGGCGACTGCAAGGTCGCTTCGCTGAAAAGATCAAAGAGCTCGATGCCGCCAAGGACTCTAAGGCGGATCTCGAGTTGAAACCAGCCACCTTGACGGAGACGTTGGACGGCGCCAAGGAGCGGAAGCGGGCCTGTTGGAGAAGATCAAGGCCAATGAGGAGCTGCTGTCAAATGCTGTGACGCCGTAATAATCTCGAGAGACAAGATAATGCATCGGATGTAAGGTCTTGTGGACACCGCCGCCGCATCCATAATGAGCTGATGGAGCTGGGATGGTGGATCTTGGGTACTCCACCGACGAGAACCTCCAACCCAGCGCCAAGCTCAGCCTATTCTTCAAGGGCGTCTTGACGGGTCTCCAGCTGCTCGGGAGGAGATCCCAAAGCAATCAAGGCGGAGGAGTCGCGCCAAGTTTGCGCCGGGCTCTCGAAGGTGCTTGATGAAAGTGGCCTTCCGCAACCCAAAGGCCGATTTCACCAAAGTCCTCAAGTCCCTGCCTCCAACTGCTGACGTTGAAGCGCTCAAAGCCCTTGTCGCACCCATCGTGGACAGGGTGAGCGGAGTCAAGAGGCTCGATTTCGACCGCGTGGACTAGGCCGCCAAGTTTATCTTTACCTTGTCGCTGTAGATCATGTTTAAAAACAATTCATTAGATCTGCGACAAGTCATTTTTGTAATATACTCTATCTTAGGCAATCGAATGCAGTGTTATTTCCTTTACTCGATTTCTCCCTTTGTATGTTTGTGCCCTACGCTTTTAGGGAACTTGTCGGCGCGGGCATCCTTGCCGCGAGCGCTGAGTGCGGAACTTCAGCAGCCTGCTGGCGATGCCGCCTCCGACAAGCAACCTTGTCGTAGCTAGTTGCAGCTCACTTAAGTTGTTGAGCGGACTCGAAACAAAGTAAGGGCGCAAACTAGCTACGAGTTGGTTCCTCCGCGCACAGGTTTTCCATACAAAGCACTATCGTTCGAGGAAGATAACTTAAAAATTTAAAAACTGATTGCTCAAACTCTGGCAACTTAGCTTTATCTGTCGTTTGCTTCCCGGCAAGGCATCATTTCCTCGAGCGACGCTTGGCGGTCCACGTCATTATCTTCTCCTCCCCCCCCCCGGTTAACTTGTGGGTGGATGAACCTTCCTTTCTTTTGAGAAGAAAGAAGAGAAAATAAAGTTATGGAGCCTAGTGGCTCGTTATTGCTTACCGGGTGTTGATGCTGCACAAAAATGTCAGATAATACATGCAAATAGGTTATGAAAGCATGAATTTGACGATCTTTGCGCAACACATAGGCTTTACTGATGCACGGGGTCTGCGCCCGGCTTTGTACAAAGGATTACATGCAACAGCGGCAAGACTTGTACAAAAGGGTGGTTGCCGGAACGGGTTCCGACAACCGCGCCCTATGGGTAAAACTTATGAAGATGCTCTATATTCCAGGAGTTGCTCACCGGAACGCCATCTTCAGTCTCAAGGCGGATAGCGCCAGGCCTTGTGACTCGTTTCACCCGATAAGGGCCTTCCCACTTCGGCGTCAACTTGTTGGAATTCTTGGCGGATTGAACGCGCCGAAGAACAAGATCGCCTTCCTCGAAGCTTCTGGCATGAGCTTTGCGGCTATGGTAGCGGCGCAAAGCTTGCTGGTAACGAGCAGCTCGTACAGCAGCCTGAAGAAGATCTTCCTCAAGGAGCAGCGCGTCATCTTGTCGCAGCTGCTCTTGCTCAAGCTCATCATAAGCGAGCACTCGAGGCGATCCGTATACGAGTTCCGTGGGGAGAACTACCTCTGCTCCATAGACTAGAGCAAAAGGTGTCTGGCCAGTGGCTCGATTTGGCGTCGTCCTGATCGACCAAAGAACAACCGGCAGCTCCTCGATCCAGTTTCTTCCGCACTTGCGCAGCCTGCCGAAAGTTCTGGTCTTGAGTCCCGCAGCACTTCAGATTTGCTCTCTCTCGCTTGACCGCTGCTTCTCGGATGAGCAATGAAGCAAAGCAGATCTTGGCGCCAAGATCTTGGGCGTAGTGCATGAAGGTGCGGCTCGTGAATTGTGTGCCGTTGTCGGTGATGATCCTATTAGGAATCCCAAAGCGGCAAACAATTGACCAAGAACTTGACTGCTGATCGTGGCTGTAACCTTCCTCACTGCTTCCACTTCCGCCACTTTGTGAACTTGTCGATTGCGGCGCACAAGTACTCAAAGCCCCGACAGCTCGGGGAAGGGGCCGAGGATGTCGAGCCCCGGCACGAAAAAGGGCCGGGATAAAGGGATCGTCTGGAGAGCTTGAGCTAGCTGGTGTATCTGCTTGGAATGGAACCGCACGCTTCACACTTGGTTACTTGTGCGGTTGCATCCTGGAGGGCTTCGCCGGAAGAAACCTTGCCGGAAAGCTTTGCGGCAAGTGCTCTTCGCCAATGTGGTGACCACATAAACCTCCGTGTATCTCTCGCCAACAGCTTTCATCCATCTTCCCGCAAATACACTTCAATTTCACACCGTTGAGTCTTCTTCGCATGCGGGATGTTGTCAACAAACTGGTACATACTTGACTGCCGGGCTACTCTTTCCGCTTCTTCTTGCTCTTCGGGAAGTTCTCCTGTCTGAAGGAAATGAACTATCTGCAGCGCCCATGCTGGAGCCTGCGACTCGACAACAAGGACTAAAGGCACATCTATCGCTGCGGGAACATCAGCTTCTACGGCATGAATCTGCGGCTCAGCCGGAGCTTGATGATCCCCGGCAAGCTTGCCGGAGCAGAGCTTGTCGGGAGCGTCTGCTTCAACGAAGCAAACCCTAGGGCTTGTCGGAGCAGACTGCTCCTCAGCGATATTTGCGTTGATTTTGGGGACCTTATTGGCGGCGGCTTCAGGGAGCTCTGCCGGAAAGTAGTCGCCAGAAACCAACTTCCTCTTCTTATTCTGCCCAGTTGATGGTGTTACGGTTGGTTGAGTCAGCTTGAGCACAAAGATCCCTGGTTCCACAGGTAGCTTGAGTGCGGCGCACTTTGACAGGCCATCAGCAATATCATTCTGAGCTCTTGGAACATGTTCCATTTGCAGGACTTCAAAGTGCTCTTCTAGCTTCCTTACTTCATCGACGTAGGCTTCCATCAACGGACTCTGATAATCTTTATTTACTTGGCGGACGACAAGTTGCGAGTCACCCCTGACAATGAGCTTCTTGATCCCAAGGTCCACCGCGATCCTGAGACCGGCAAGCAAGCCTTCATACTCTGCAGTATTGTTTGTTGCTTGTTCCTTGGGAAAGTGCATCTGGACTATGTACTTGAGGTGCTCTCCGGTGGGTGCGATAAGCAGCACGCCGGCACCGGCGCCTTGCAGCGAGAAGGCACCATCAAAGTACATCAGCCACTCTTTATTTGCCTCCTTGACGGGGATGCTCGTTTCTGGAATTTCTTCATCTTGTGTTGGCGTCCACTCTGCTATGAATTCTGCCAATGCTCTGCTTTGGATAGTTGAAGTGCTTTCAAACTTGAGGCCAAAGCTTGACAGTTCCAGTGCCCACTCGACAATCCTGCCTGTCGCTTCTGGATTTTGCAATATCCTCTTCAGCGGAAAGCGAGTGACAACTGTTATCTCATGTGCTTGGAAGTAATGGCGCAGCTTTCTCGAGGCCATGAGGAGGCCGAAAAGCAGCTTCTGCACACCAGAGTACCTTGATCTAGCCCCCTGCAAAAGGGAGCTGACAAAGTAGACTGGGTGCTGCACCATCCTTTTCTGAATCTTGTCGCAATCCTGCGCAGATCTGTCCTTGTCGGGACCAGAGCTTGACGGCGAAGTTCCTTGCTTGTCGCTGGATGCGCTTGTCTCGGTTGCCGGCTCATCATCCGCCTCCCTCTCCGCTACTAACGCAGCACTAACCACTTGATTGGTTGCCGCTATATATAGCAGCAACTTCTCTTGTGGCCTAGGTGCGACAAGTATTGGAGTGGAGGACAGGTATCTCTTCAAGTCCTGCAGCGCAGCCTCCGCCTCGGGAGTCCATTTCATTGGACCTGCCTTTTTCAAAATCTTGAAAAATGGCAGGGCGCGCTCAGCAGACTTAGAGATAAACCTACTGAGAGCAGCCACGCAACCGGCAAGTCTTCGTACATCCTTGACGCGCTTTGGTGCTTCGATCTGCTCAATGGCCTTAATCTTGTCGGGATTGGCTTCAATTCCCCGCTGAGATACAAAGAACCCGAGAAGCTTGCCGGAAGGGACTCCAAACACGCACTTCTCGGGGTTGAGCTTGAGGTTGATCTTGCGCAGATTTGCAAAAGTCTCATCCAAATCTTGAATTAGAGTTGCTTTGTCCTTGCTCTTGACCACTATGTCATCCATGTAAGCTTCTACATTTCTGTGTATCTGTGGCTCAAAAGCGTCGTGGACTACTCTTGCAAACGTTGAACCAGCATTCTTCAAACCGAAAGGCATCCGTATAAAACAGTATGTGCCACATGGTGTAATGAATGCGGTTTTCTCTTCATCTTCTTCTGCCATGAAGATCTGATGATATCCTGAATATGCATCAAGAAATGAAAGCAGATCACATCCAGCCGTGGAGTCAACAATCTGGTCAATACGCGGCAAGGGAAATGGGTCTTTGGGACAAGCTTTATTAACATCTGTGAAGTCAATACAAAGTCTCCATTTCCCATTCGCCTTTCGCATAACTACCGGATTGGCCAACCACGGGATGGAGGACTCCTCGACAAGGCCTGCTGCTTCCAACTTCTTGATTTCTTCCGCAATGAACTCTTGGCGCCCAACGCTGCTTCCTAACTTTTGCTTGACGAGCCGCACGTGAGGACAGACAACTAGGTGGTGCTCAATTACTTTCACAGGAACACCGGGATGTCGATGGTTGCCATGCAAACACATCGACATTCGCCCGCAGGAAAGCAACGAGCTCGCCTTCCTATTTAGGGTCTAGAGTGGCACTGATGGTGAAGGTACCACCAGTGCCGTCCTCCTTGGCGGGCACCTTCTTGGTCTTCGGCGGAGCTGCCATCATCTTCTTGCACTTGCCGGTGGAGCTCGATGGTGCGTCCTCGACGGTAGCGCAGCACTCCGAAGAGGTGCGCTTGCCGGAGTGGGCATCAGAGCTCTTGCCGGACTTGGTGGTCTTCTTCCCCCCGGGAGCTTCAGCGGCAAGTGATTTGCTATCTGTCGCAGCTGCTGCATCCCGATAAATCTTGTCAGCGCAGATAAGCGCATCCTTCTTGTCGCCATGGACAGAAATGACACTTATCGGGCCGGGCATCTTGAGTAAGTTGTAAGCATAATGAGAGGCTGCCATGAACTTGGCAAGTGCTGGACGGCCAAGTATGCCATTGTAGGGAAATGGGAAATCGGCAACGTCAAACGTGACCCTCTCAGTTCTGAAGTTGAGCTCGCTGCCAAATGTTACTGGCAACGTGATCTTCCCTTTGGGCTTGCTCCTTCCTGGGTTGATTCCTTGAAAGTACCGTCTCTTGAGCTCATTGTCGTGGATTTGAAGCTTCTGGAGCACTGCAGAGGAGATCAGGTTCAGGTCGGCCCTGCCGTCAACCAACATCTTTGTGACCTTGAGGTTGCGGATAGTTGGTGATACCA
Organism: Aegilops longissima; assembly: GCA_021605205.1. NCBI lineage: Eukaryota > Viridiplantae > Streptophyta > Magnoliopsida > Poales > Poaceae > Aegilops > Aegilops longissima. The sequence continues at coordinate 379,411,932 of CM038680.1, read as the reverse complement.
ACATCGGCAAGCACCCGACCGCAGTGATGCGATCGGGTGATCCTCAATGTCAAAGATGATGGGCGTCTTGGACCACTTCAGAGGTTTGCGCGACTCTATGGATGGTTCTGCTGCATTAACCTCACGCATCCATTGCTTGAGTTGGCGGTGCGAGGTATGCAGAGAAGCACCACCGTCAACGCAAAGGATCTCCCTTGCCTTCTGAAACTCTTGCTCATCAGCTTCATCGTCTTCCATGTCTTCGTCATCTTCATCTTCGTCTTCTTCCTTCTTCAGCGCGTGCACACTTGTTGGCCAGGGCGTAGAGCTTGCTGACGTCTTTCACTTTGCACATCGCCATCTCCTCCCTCATCCTGCGGTTTCGCACATTCTGATGAAATGCACTGATCACCGTGGCGGGGTGGACATCTGGGATGTTGTAATGCACACGGCTGAATCTCTGGATGAATTTGCGCAGGGACTCTCCTTCCTTCTAGGCGAGCAAGTGAAGGTCACTCTCTTGGCCATGAGGCTTGTGGCCACCTGTGAAGGCGCCGACAAATTGGTGGCACAAATCCGCCCAAGAAGAAATAGAGTTGTCCGGCAAGTGCATGAGCCAAGACCTGACGTTTGGCTTGAGCACCAGAGGGAAATAGTTGGTGAGGATCTTGTCGTCTCGTCCCCCCGCAGCCTGCCCCGCGATGGTGTAGATGTTGAGGAACTCCGATGGGTGTGTCCTGCCATCATACTTCTACGGCACATCTGGCTTGAAATTTTTCTTGTCGGGCCACTGGACTTGCCGCAGCTCACGAGTGAACGCAGGGCAACCTACACGACGGACAAGTCGCTGGTTCCTGGCGCATGCATATCGACAGGGGCCGCCGCTGGTCGGATTGACGCCGCGCTTCCCTTCGGCGCTCGATACGGGTTCGAGCGTCTTCTTCTTGTCGTTCTTTAAGAACTTGCCGCTAATCACGGCGGGCTCGTGGATCCGACGACGCGGTGGAGTCGCTGTCGATGTGGATCCGAGGAGCTGGTGATCTTGGCCTTCGGGAAGGGGAGTGCATGGTGGTGTCACCCCCGCAGGTTTCGTCGCCACCGGCTCGTGCCTTGTCGCCTCGCCGCGGCAAGGACGCAGTTGGTTGCCGCGGGACGTCGCCGTTGGCAAAGCCGATGAGACTCTGAATTGTGGCCCTCCATTCGTCGACCTTGTCGGCCGTTGGAGGGTAGTCTAGAAGTAGCTGAGCTCTCGCCAAGGCTTCTGCTGGAGTAGTGGGTGGCAATGGTGTACGTAGCGAGGAACGGGATGTGCTCGGACTCCTAACCAAGTTAGGAGGAGCAGCATCCCGCCCAAGCGACCGTACTCCGCTCGTACCGGTATGCTGGTGTGCATGCGGGTCTCGAGGGCCTCGGGATCCTCCAGCTTGGCCTTGATCCAACGAGCGTATGGTGTTGCGAGCATCATGACGCTGTCGGTCCCGCGCCTCCTGAGAAGGACGCGATGCGGATTCGGACGCCGACGCCTGCGCTGCCTTGTCCTTGGACCTGGCGGCGTTGTGGGCTCTCTCGACGACGCCCGTTCCTCCGCCAGCGTTTTCCCCACCACCTGTCAGCTCCGGTGGTGGTGGGTTCGACGCGGACGGCTCTGCTGCTCCCGAAGACTTCTTCTTCGGCGCCATGTTGATGAAGATGCTGATGAAGTTGCTCGTGTGACCACTGGATCAGGTTCACACAGCCTCGACGCCCCCTACCTGGCGCGCCAAAGATGTCGGGGAAGCTGATCGTGGCCCACGAACACCTATGGGACCGAGTCCCTTGTGGTTCGGAGGGGGGCGGAGAATGCACGAAGAGCAGATCGAAGCAATGCACACGAGCAGATTTACCCAGCCGAGCTCTCCGGAGAGATAATACTCCTACTTGCTGCTTTGTGGATTATATTGTGTTCTTGCTAGGGAGCAATGGGAGCTACAAAACCTAGCCTTGAGTGTGGTCTCGTATGAGTCGAATGAACTAAGCCGAGCCGAATCAACCGAACCCTTTCACGTTGCACTTGGGCCTCCTTTATAGGCACAAGGGGTCACCACAGTGGCAAGTAGACAAGGGTAAGATAGTAAAACAGAGGTTGGTACACCGCTTTATACAAAGTACGATGATCTATACCTAACTCGACGGCAAGGGACAAGAGTCATAAATGCCCGCCTCGATCGCTGAACAAGGTAACAGGGACCGTCAAGTGCGCCTCCGCTTGCCACGATGGTAGCTTGTCGGCGCCGCTTATCGCTGCTCCCCGCTGGCTGCACAGCCCATCGACACGCTTCTCGGAAAGCCCGTGGCGACACGCTGGCGGATGAGCTGGGCGGAGATGAAGAGAGGTTGCTGCCGCGGCAAGCGCCTTGCCGCTGCAGAACCCTTTTTCGCTTGGGAGCTTGGCGCCACTAAGCCTTCCCAAAGAAGCTCCTCTTGCCGGGCCTTGTTTCTTCGTGCCTTGAGTGGTCTTCCGGCAAGCTCCTCTTGCCGGGCCTTGATTACTTTGTTCTCGAATGGCTCCAAAGGAGCCGCGGAAGATCTTGATGGTCACCAGGCCAGCCCTGCCGCGGGGTGCTGCAACTGCCCGTGCACGAGTTCGGGGTGCTAGGGGTACCCCTACTCTAGTACACCGACAAGATGGGTTCTCTTGCTCCAAGAATTTGACTTGCATATTATTGATAGAAAGGGAGCTGAGAACCCCGTTGCAGACAACTTGTCTAGGTTAGAGAATGTTCTTGATGACCCACTGCCTATTAATGATAGCTTTCCTGATGAACAATTAGCGGTCGTAAATGCTTCTTGTACTGCTCCTTGGTATGCTGATTATGCTAATTACATTGTTGCTAAATATATACCGCCTAGTTTCACATACCAGCAAAAGAAAAAGTTCTTTTATGATTTAAGACATTACTTCTGGGATGATCCACACCTTTATAAAGAAGGAGTAGATGGTGTTATTAGATGTTGTGTGCCTGAGCATGAATAGGAACAGATTCTACGCAAGTGTCACTCCGAATCTTATGGAGGACACCACGCTGGAGATAGAACTGCACACAAGGTACTACAATCTGGTTTTTATTGGCCTACTCTCTTCAAAGATGCTCGTAAGTTTGTCTTATCTTGTGATGAATGCCAAAGAATAGGTAACATTAGTAGACGTCAAGAAACGCCTATGAATTATTCTCTTGTTATTGAACCGTTTGATGTTTGGGGCTTTGATTATATGGGACCTTTTCCTGCCTCTAATGGTTATACACATATTTTAGTTGATGTTGATTACGTTACTAAGTGGGTAGAAGCTATTCCAACTAGTAGTGTTGATCATAACACTTCTATTAAAATGCTTAAAGAAGTTATTTTTCCGAGGTTTGGAGTCCCTAGATATCTTATGACTGATGGTGGTTCACATTTTATTCATGGTGCTTTCCGTAAGATGCTTGCTAAGTATGATGTCAATCATAGAATCGGCATCTCCTTATCATCCGCAGTCCAGTGGTCAAGTAGAGTTGAGCAATAGAGAGCTCAAATTAATTTTGCAAAAGACTGTGAATAGATCTAGAAAGAATTGGTCCAAAAAACTTGATGATGCATTATGGGCCTATAGAACTGCATAAAAAATCCTATGGGTATGTCTCCATATAAGATGGTCTATGGAAAAGCATGTCATTTACCTCTTGAACTTGAACATAAGGCATATTGGGATATTAAAGAGCTCAACTATGACTTCAAACTTGCCGGTGAGAAGAGGTTATTTGATATTAGCTCACTTGATGAATGGAGAACCCAAGCGTATGAGAATGCCAAGCTTTTCAAAGAGAAGTCAAACGCTAGCATGATAAGAGGATACAAAAGCGTGAGTTTAACGTATGAGATTATGTGTTATTATTCAACTCTCGTTTAAGATTTTTTTGCAGGAAAACTTCTCTCAAAATGGGAAGGTCCCTACGTTATCGAGGAGGTCTATCGTTCTGGTGCTATAAAAATCAACAATTTCGAAGGCACAAATCCGAGGGTGGTAAACGGTCAAAGAATTAAACATTATATTTCGGGTAATCCTATCAATGTTGAAACTAATATTATTGAAACCGTGACTCCTGAGGAATACATAAGGGACACTTTCGAACGCCTCCACTCGAAAAGGTATAGGTATGTGGTACGGTAAGTAAACCGACTCCAAAACAACTCTAATGGCAATTTTTATCGGTTTTGGATTATTTAAGAATTTTAGGAAGAAAGAAGTAGTCCGAAAGGGACACGAGGCTCCCACGAGAGTGGAGGGTGCGCCCCCTGTCTCGTGGGCACCTCGTGTGCCTCCCGGACTCCATTTTCTTGCACATTACGTATTTTGGTCGGTAAAAATTCATTATATATACTCCTGAAAGTTTTGACCACCGTATCACGCAAATATCCTCTGTTTCCGTTTCGAGCTGTTTCTATTTCAGATCTAGAGCATCATGGCGTCTCTAAGCGCTCCCAATGACAAGTTTTTCGAGAGGGTTATCAACCCCTATCTCGCGGAGGTGCTGCAACACCCTCAAACCATTGAGATGCGTGAGGGGGTGCTGCACATCCGCGATGTGGAGGGACCAAGGCGTACCGGGAGCGTGGAGACAAAGCTCGAAACCGTTGAGCAGCAAGTTTTCAAGTGCCAAGGGATGGTGGAGCGTGGACTCAACGCTAACCAGATGATGATCACGGAGTTCACCAACAACCACAAGCTGGATGCCAAGGTCATTGGGGAGACCATATTCAAGCTTCAAGAGAAAATTGAGCACATCCAAGCCCAGATCTATGACCTGCAAAACCAGAACTGTGAGTATGAATATAGATTCAAGAGGATGAGTTTGGCTGCAGATTTAAGGATCCCGGAGACTCGATCATCCTTCTATGATGGAGAGCCTATGCCTTGGAAGATGGACGACAAGCCTACATCATCAACAACTCCTACTTCACCACCTCCGGAGAAATAATCACATGGGTATGGGCACTCCCCTTGGCAACTGCCAAGCTTGGGGGAGGTGCCCCGGTATCGTATCACCATCACACTCCTATCTTTACCGCTTTATTTACTTCGATCCTTCTAGTAGTATCTTGATCTAGTAATTTTGAAGTTTTAATATCAAGTAGTTTTGAGTTTTGCTTTGTGATCTCTTTATGTAATCGAGTCCGTGTGCTATCTATAATAAAGATTAGTGTTGAGTCAAGGGCTTTTCCATGTTGCTATGATCTTAAGAAAGTAGAAAGAATAAAAGAGTTCAGATTGATCTTATGGATAGTGATAACTTCACTCATAGAAAGTATGAGGCATAAAAACTGTTGATAGTTGATGAACGTAGCCTTGGTCATCGTTGCAATTAATAGGAAGTGATAAGGAAAGAGGAGTTCACATATAAATATATTATCTTGGACATCTTTTATGATTGTGAAGCACTCGTTAAGTATGACATGCTAAAAGAGTTGATGTTGGACAAGGAAGACAACGTAATGGTTTATGTTTTTCCGACATCTCAGTTAAAGTATATTGTCATTGACCTTCCAAACATGTTGAGCTTGCCTTTCCCCCCTCATGCTAGCCAAATTCCTTGCACCAAGTAGAGATACTACTTGTGCTTCCAAATATCCTTAAACCCAGTTTTGCCATGAGAGTCCACCATACCTACCTATGGATTGAGTAAGATCCTTCAAGTAAGTTGTCATCGGTGCAAGAAATAAAAATTGCTCTCTAAATATGCATGACTTATTAGTGCAGAGAAAATAAGCTTTGTACGAACTTGTTGTGGAAGTAATAAAAGCGACGGACTGCATAATAAAGGTCCACATAAAATGGGCAATACAAAGTGACGTTCTTTTGCATTAAGACTTTGTGCCTCAACCCTAAACGCGCATGACAACCTCTGCTTCCCTCTGCGAAGGGCCTATCTTTTACTTTATGTTTTTACTTTATGCTTGAGTCAAGGTGATCCTCACCTTTCCCTTTTTCATTTTATCCTTTGGCAAGCTCCTCGTGTTTGAAAGATCATGATGCATATATCCAATTGGATGTAAGTTAGCATGGGCCATTATTGTTGACATCACCTAAAGGTGAATACTTTGGGAGGCAACACAATAAGCCCCTATCTTTCTCAGTGTCCGGCTGAAACTCTATAACCACAAGTATTGCGTGAGTGTTAGCAATTATAGGAGACTAGAAGATAGTTGAGTATGTGAGCTTGCTGAAAAGCTCTATTATTGACTCTTTCTGATGTTACGATAAATTGGAATTGCTTCAATGACTGAGATTATAGTTTGTTAGTTCCCAATGAAGTTTTTGAACCATACTTGACATTGTGAATTGCTTATTACTTGAGCATAGGAAATCATATGACAAAATCTATATATGTTGCTGTTATAAGAATGATCATGATGCCCTCATGTCCGTATTTTATTTTTATCGACACCTCTATCTCTAAACATGTGGACATATTTTTCGATTTCGGCTTCCGCTTGAGGACAAGCGAGGTCTAAGCTTGGGGGAGTTGATACGTCCATTTTGCATCATGCTTTTATATCAATATTTATTGCATTATGGCTGTTATTACACATTATATCTCAATACTTATGGCTATTCTCTCTTATTTTACAAGGTTTACCATGAAGAGGGGGAATGCCGGCAGCTGGAATTCTGGCTGGAAAAGGAGCAAACGTTGGAAACCTATTCTGCACAGCTCCAAAAGTCCTGAAACTCCACGAAACAACTTTTTGGAATTAGTAAGAATTTTTGAGTGAAAGAAATATGCCAGGGGTCCCACACCATGTCCAGGAGACAGGGGGCGCCCCCCCTATAGGGCGCACCCCCTATCTCCTGGGCCCCTGGTGGGCCTCCGACGTCCATCTTCTGCTATATCATCACTTTTACCCTGGAAAAAATCATGGGCAAGCTTACGGGACGAAACTCGGCCGCCACGAGGCGGAACCTTGGCGGAATCAATCTAGGGCTCTGGCGGAGCTGTTCTGCCGGGGACACTTCCCTCCGAGAGGGGGAAATCATCACCAATGTCATCTCCAATGATCCTCTCATCGGGAGGGGGTTAATCTCCATCAACATCTTCACCAGCACCATCTCTTCTCCAAACCCTAGTTCATCTCTTGTATCCAATCTTGTATCAAAACCACAAATTGTTACCTGTGGGCTGCTAGTAGTGGTTATTACTCCTTGTAGTTGATGCTAATTGGTTTACTTGGTGGAAGATCATATGTTCAGATCCTTTATGCATATTATTACTCCTCTGATTATGAACATGAATATGCTTTGTGAGTAGCTACGTTTGTTCCTGAGGACATGGGTGAAGTCTTGCTATTAGTAGTCATCTGAATTTGGTATTCGTTCGATATTTTGATGAGATGTATGTTGTCTTTTCCTCTAGTGGTGTTATGTGAACGTTGACTACATGACACTTCACCATTATTTGGGCCTAGAGGAAGGCATGGGGAAGTAATAAGTAGATGATTGGTTGCTAGAGTGACAGAAGCTTAAACCCTAGTTTATGCGTTGCTTCGTTAGGGACTTATATGGATCCATATGTTTAATGCTGTGGTTAGGTTTACCTTAATAATTCTTTTGTAGTTGCGGATGCTTGCAATAGGGGTTAATCATAAGTGGGATGCTTGTCCAAGTTAGGGCAGTAGCCAAGTACCGGTCCACCCACATATCAAATTATCAAAGTATCGAACGCGAATCATATGAACGTGATGAAAACTAGCTTGACGATAATTCCCAATGTGTCCTCGGGAGCTCCTTTCTCATTATTAGAAATTGTCCAGGCTTATCCTTTGCTACATAAAGGATTGGGCCACCTTGCTACACTTTATTTACTTTATTTTCTTTTTTACTCGTTACCATTTATCTTATCACAAATCTATCTATCACCTACAAATTCAGTGCTTGCAGAGAAAACCTTACTGAGAACCGCTTATCATTTCCTTATGCTCCTCGTTGGATTCGACACTCTTACTTATTGAAAGGACTACGATAGATCCCCTACATTTGTGGGTCATTAGCCACCAGGAGCCCCGTGATGCCCTATTGCGAGGCGGCCTCCCGAGGCTGGCTCCCAAGGCCCCTCATGGAGGCGAACAAGCCAAGAGCCTCAAAGCCCAGTCGTGCGGTCCAGAGTCTTCACATGGGTGACGTGCCAGGCGATAGGCGATGCCAAAGGGCGTGCCAACATGCGCGGGTAAGGAGGCTTTCCTCTTTTGTGCTAAGGGAGCAAGGACAACCACCAGTTCCCAAAGCAGTCTCCAAAGGTTGCCTGATCGGTGCAAGAAGACCAAGATGATAGGCATGTCAGGGCTGCTGTCACTCCCGAGCCCACCAGCGCATCACGGCAGGAAGCTTTGGAGGCGAAGACCACCTTTCGTTAGGATAAGCTGCACTCATGTCCCCCTTCGAACTGTGTTGTGGAAACCCTTCCCGCCAAGTATTTAAGGGGAAGAGGACCAGAGGCATGATATAAAGGAGGGCAGGCTACCGCCGTAGAAGAGGTCGATCCCCCCGTGAACTTGAGCTACCCATTGTACTCTCTCCCTCAAGCAATCGAGACAAGCAGGAGTAGGGTTTTACACCGCAAGGTGGCCTGAACCTGGGTAATCGTCATGTTTTTAGTTCTTACTCCTTAGCTCATGCTCGCCGCAGCGTTGCCGTGAGATCGTGAGGACAGAGTAGGGCGGTAGGAACAAGCGCACTCCAGAGATCGAACCTTTTGGGTCCCCGGAGCCCCGATTCTGACAGGTGGAGCCTCCTCCTCTTCCCTTGGTGGTTGTCCCTTCCTTGTACGGTGGTAGAGCGGCGATTGAGATGAACTTGGATGTGTTGGTCATGAATGAGATGTTCTGCGAGCGACTGGGGTTGAGGATGACATATATAGGAGCCTCCCTAACCTCCTCTCTTGATGGGCTTCACCCAAGGGCTCCCAATGAGCCAAATCTTCTCACAATCTCTTCTTTATGATCCAAGGATCCCGTGGGATCGAACAGGGATGAAATCGGTGAAGAATAACAAGAAAGGAAACTTTTGGAGCTGTCTGCACATCATATGACCGCCGAAACAACCGCTTGCAGTCGCGTGGAACATCGTCTTTTGATATGACCTCCTCCAGTAAAGCCGTCACCATTTCTTCATACGAACTCGGAATTTAATGTTCTTGGGCTCGCTGGATTTGTATGAACGATGACGATCCATTTCTGGTCTTAGATCTTGATTTGTAGTACTTTGAAAAAATGACCTTTTCCGACTTTCGAAATGGCCAAGTCTGACCCCTAGCTGACTCCGCATCGAACCCATCCTTGGTCCTTTTAGCGTTTTTTGTCCTAGGTTGCTCCAAAACACCCGTAGACACAAGAAAACAAGGGAGACTAATAAAAACCAAATAAAATACTAAATGTGCAATGCTCACAATGATAAGTACAAAACCCGATAATCATACATAATAGCCAGCTATTTGGTTCAATCGGACATCATATATGAAGAGAACATGCAACAAATGAGCTCTAAAAATTCGTAAAATAAGAGCCGTCAGTAAACCCTAGAACCCCCGGTATCTATATAGGCCGACGGGTAGGGCTCATTGACGACAACACTCATCCACACTCGATCTCATGGTAGACCAACCTGTACTCTGTACTTCCTCAAAAATAATACGATCAAAGCATGATGTAGGGTATTAGGATACTATCTCTTCAACACAGCCCGAACATGGGAACAATCCCATGTCTCTGTTACCATTGCACCAAGCTACCTATTCAGGACCCGCCTACCCAAGATCTGCTGGATTTGACTCCATCACTTAAGCTTTCTCAGGGACAACCATCACCCCGTTCCAAGGGCCTCTTGAAGGCACATATCCCACTTAAGATCAAAATCTTCCTTTTGTAGACCATCACATGAAGGCCCCCAGCTAGTGATCAAATCCTTAAGAGACATGGCCAAGCTTCCGCTTCTTCCTCTCTTTATGCAGAGAATAAGATCACCGAGCACATCCTATTTAATTGTGTTTTAGCTAAACTTGGATGGAGCTACGTTCGATCATGGTTGCATATATGTTGCCTGGAACCTGATTAGCGTAGATGAACTTCTAAACATCTTAAGCAACTGCTCGGGCCACTTTGCTCATGTGCTTTGGATGGCATTTGCCGCTCTCGGCTGGTCCTTATGGACCACCCCAAACAAATTTATGATTCAACATTATTTGTTCCCTAACCGTCCTTCTAATTGTCTGTTCAAAATTGTTGATTTTGTACAACAGTGGAGTTCTCTCGCTAAAGCTATGGATGCTAATGTTGTCGCCTTGGTGCTCTCCAAGATCCGTGCCTCCACCATCGCACCAAGCTCTTCAAGGCCCCCTAACGAGAATTGTTGTTAAGATCTATCCTTTTTTTTGGCATGGTCTCTGCACGCCTTTGGCTTGACCCTAGTGATATGTAGTTGGTCCGTATGTCGCAACTATTGCTACTTCATGTGTTGTGACTTGTGTTGAACTCATCGTGATGGCTTTATTTGTAAAGTCAGACTCCTGTCTTTTCTCTAAAAAATGCGGCAGTAATCGAAGCCTACTGTTAATGAATAAATTAACGAATAAATACTTTTTCCGTTCCATATGTAGTGTGTATAGATTTTTTTTCAAAAGTTTAACATTACAAACTTTGATAATGTTTATAGACAAATACCAAATACATATTATTGGATACGTCATCAATTATTTTTTGATAAAGGGAATATATTAATGTCGAGGAGATACCAATTACACCCGGCCTCTGTACCAACAAGTTGTCCAAAAACATCAAGGATACACACAGCCAAAAAAGAAAATAAAGAGAACAGAAGAAAAAAGACCCTGCCATGGTGATCAATCACTAGCAACAACAACACTCTAACCATCATCGAAAACAAGACTCAAAATACAAAAGGGGTTCTCCAAAAGCCATGCCTTCAAGAAGGAAACAATGCACAAGCGTTGTCGTTACCCGATCAAAGATCTTGGGTTTTCACCCTGGAGAAGTCCGAATTCACCCAAAAACAATGCCTTCAACAAGGTCATTGCCAAGAACAACCAGTAAAGGTAAGACCTTGGATTTTCACCCTGGGAATCGAGACTCGGTACTTGAAGAGCACCACCAAATTTGCAATCCTCCAGTATTGCCGCCCCCGCTTGCCGAGGCCGCTGTTGCAAGTCACCAAACACCTAGCACACAGTCTTCAACGCATCCAATACACCATTGCGCCAACGCTTCGAGACCTCCAATCGCAGCCGCCATGACTTCCTCCGTCTCTATTAATGCCTTGGGAATTGTGACGCCCTCGATTCAATCGTACACTAATCATGCACGCAAATGTGTAAGATCAAGATCAAGGACTCACGGAAAGATATCACAACACAACTCTAGACACAAATTAAAATAATACAAGCTTTATATTACAAGCCAGGGGCCTCGAGGGCTTGAATACATCAGCTCGAATACAAACGAGTTAGCGGAAGCTACAATATCTGAGTACAGACATGATTTAAACAAGTCTGCCTTAAGAAGGCTAGAACAAAAGCAACATCGATCGAAAAGGCAAGGCCTCCTGCCTGGGAGCACCCTAACTACTCCTGGTCATCAGCGGTCTCCATGTAGTAGTAGGCACCGGCGGTGGCATCTAGCTCCTGGGCTCCGACATCTGGTTGCATCAACTGGAAAGAAAAAAAAGGGGGAAGGGGAGCAAAGCAACCGTGAGTACTCATCCAAAGTACTCGCAAGCAAGGATCTACACTACATATGCAACATTATCAAAGGAAGGTTGTATATGTGGACTGGGCTGCAGAAATGCCAGAATAGAGAGAAGGCCTAGTCCTATCGAAGACTATCATCTTCTGGAAACCACCATCTTGTAGCAAACAGGAGGGAGTAGAGTAGCATAAAGTAAAGTAGTAGTAGGGTTATCAACCTCAGCCAGAGATCCTTTCTCGACTCCCTGCGTGAAAGAAATCCCAGAGCCGTACTATCCAATTGTCATCACAATCCAATTCTCATCACAAGTATCCAGTTCTAGTTGTATCGATCGGGATACAACTCCAAGTGTCTGTTACCGTAGGACGGGCTATCGATAGATGTTTTCTTCCCTGCAGGGGTGAACCAACTTACACACCATGCTCGATTAACTCTGGCCGGCCTTTCCTGGGTCATGCCCGGCCTCGGCCAAACAATACGCCGCAACCCGACCTAGGCTTAATAGAGAGGCCAGCATGCCGGACTAAATCAATGCCCCCAGGGGTCATGGGCCATCGCCTGAACTCCTCAAGACGTTATAACGCGCCGGTGAGCAGACCTAGCTACCTCCTTAAAAAAGGCAGGTGCTTACCAGTCCAACCCGGCGCGCGCTGCTCAATCGCTGACGTCTATTAAGCTTCGGATGATGCATACAACGCAGAACGCCCATATTATGCCCACGTGATGGTTAGTGCTATCAGGCCAGAGGCCCCTCGGATCAAATATCCAAATCATAGTGGATTAGGAATGAGCGGTAACAAGCAGACACTCACGAAAGATGTGACCCGTTGCCCCATCTCGAGGACTTGCAGCAAGGGCTAGGAATGCCCGGCCACGCCTCGTAATTATCTCGCGGGCACCCTCCAGGTCAACCCCTCTCCACATCACTCGCGGGTACCCCTCAGGGTCGACTCGCCTTTCCAAGCAACAATTGTAAAGTCCCAGTATCCGTGTGTACAAACATCAAGGGGAAAACTCGAGGAATCACTCCCGGTGAATTCCACTCGATGTAATCATCAAGGTGAACGTAAGAGGAACCACCCCCGAGGTTCACACTTGAGGGGTTGCACGACAGAGTCGTATTGGAAGTGGTTAAGTCAGAATCACCCTCGATGACCACGACCGAATAACTACACTACCGGCTTAACATCAGAAGTGCTGATGAGGTCTCACCTCGGCACTCGATAGTAACCCGGTAGCAAACAATAACAGTAGCAAAATCTAATGCAAGCATGAGAGAATGGAATAGGCGATATCGGGATGATCAAAGGGGGGGCTTGCCTGGTTGCTCTGGCAAGGAGGGGTCGTCGTCGATGTAGTCGATCACAGGGGTAACATCGGTCTCGGGGTCTACCGGAGAGAAGAGGGGGAAGAAACAGTAAATATAAAGCAAACATAGCATCACAAAGCATAACGTGGAAATATGTTGTGCAGGGTGTGACCTAACGTATGGCCACACGATAAAGGTGAAGGGGAATTCAACCAGGAATGTTTTCCCAGTTCTGGACCTATGTCAGACAGATGACCGGAGGGGGAATGTTCCATGTTCAGATAGTTAGAGGTATCTGACAGGTAAACGCACCGCGTATCCGGATTCCTTGGATTTTTCTGAGCAACTTTCATGTAGAAAACATTTTCATCCGAGTTATGATTTATTTTCTATGAATTTCTAAAGATTTAAACATTTTCTAGAATTAAATAAATTATCAGAAAAGAATTACTACGTCAGCATGACATCACTGTGACGTCAGTAGTCAACAGGACGGCTGACGAGGGCAAACTGACCAGTGGGTCCCACTTGTCATAGACAGAGGGGCAGACAGAGGTTTATTTTAATTAAACAGAGTTAATTAACAATTGGGCCCCACATGTCAGTGACCCATTAAACTAACTAATTAAGTTCATTTATAAGATCATTTTAATTAGTTTAATTACGCGGTGGGGCCCGCATGTCAGTGCCGATGGGCTGCCCAGTCAGCAGTTGACTGAGTCAACCCAGTCAACTAAGGCCCATGGGGCCCGTTGGCAGTGACCCTTGGGGTGGCCCCAGGTCGGCCACGTCGGATGCCGGCGCCGGAGTTGGCTCCAGCGAGCCAAAACGTGGCGGAGGGCGCCGGCGAGCCTCGGGATTTTGCCACGGTGGTCCAAAACGGGTGTGGCTACTCCCGTTCGAAAGCTAGCGACATCGCGCGTCGCATGGACCTACGGGTTGGGCTCGGGGATGACCGGAACGACGCAGGCGAGCGGTGGAGGCGGCGACGCGTACGGGTGGAAGATGGAGACGGCAGAGCAGCGTGCTATGGAGCAAAAGAAGAGGCTGGGCAGGTTCTATGCGGTGCGGTGAAACTGTTGGGCGCACACCTGTGACCATTTGGTCATCGGAGGCACGCCGGCGACGAGCATGGGCGGCCGCGCGTTCGGGCGCTCAACGAGCGAGGGGCTAGGGGCCACGGAGGCGTGGAGAAGAGAGCGGGGAGGAAGGAGAGCTCACCGCGGAGCACAAGGAGGCTCGCTTGCTGTTTAGGAGCTGCAGGGGCGGCGCCGGAGATGAATAAGATCGACGGCAACTGGAGATGGGGACGAAGGGTATCCGATGTTGCAGCGCCTTCGAGCTCCAGCTGAGGCCATTAGTCGATGGAGTCGACCCCGGCGGAGCTCACCGACAGGGTCAGCGGGCGCGGGGCCGCCGGTGGCCGCGACAACGACGGAGGGCGGCGGCGCACTCAGAGGTGGACGGGGAACGAGGGGGGAGGCGAGGAGGAATCTGGTGGGGAAAGGGAGAGGCGAAGCGGGGCAAGTTGTGAGGTGAGTGGGAGAGGCGCCCGAGGCGTCGCCCTTATCCTCTCCCGGCGAGGCCGGCGAGGTGGTCCGGCAGAACTCGCCCCTGTTGCGACCCCAGTCGGGGGAACAGGGGGAGAAGGCGACCCAGGGAGGGGCTGGGCCGGACCAGCTGGAATGGGCCGAGGCTCGGGCCAGGCACTGTGCACTTGGCCCAGTGCACAGTGGCGTGTTCTCTTTCTCTTTTCTTTTCTTTTTTTAACTTTTCTTTTTTTATTTTAACAACTTTATGTTATAGCTATTTTAGGCCATTTAGGCACTTTGCAAAAATGTTGGTTCACCACCAATATTGTTAAAAGAATATTTGCCACATGATGAACATTTTAGTTTTCATGTTTGAGCAATTTTGAATTTCACTTAGAATTTGAATTTGAATTGAAATGGAATAATGAAAGAGATAGAAGACAATGATGACCAAACACTTGTTTAGCAAAATGATTAGCTTAACCCCAAGGGTTACTGTAGCATCATTACACCGGGGGTGTTACAACTCTTCTCCTCTAAAAGAAATTCTCGTCCCGAGAATTAAGAGGTAGAAGGGAAAAGATCGGGGTATTCAGCCCGGAGGTTATCTTCGCGTTCCCAAGTGGCTTCATCGTTAGTATGATTCGACCATTGCACCTTGAGGATCTTGGTAACCTTGTGGCGGGTTCGACGTTCAACTTCTTCGATAATGCGGATCGGATGCTCTTTGTATTGAGATCATCTTGAACTTCAATCAATTCCGGATCCACTTCACGTTCCGGATCCTTGAAACATCGACGAAGTTGCGACACGTGGAAGACGTCATGGACTTGAGAGAACTGAGGTGGCAATTTCAATTGATAAGCCACCAGTCCACGACGGGAGAGAATGCGGAAAGGACCAATGTAGCGCGGAGCTAGCTTGCCCTTGACTCCGAACCGATGAGTGTCTCTCAAAGGAGTGACACGCAAATAAGCTTGTTCACCAGGTTGATAAGTTGAACCCCAGTGTTTTCGGTCATAGTTGCTCTTCTGGCGGGACTGGGCCGCCTTGAGATTATCCCGGACAATGCGAACCTGCTCTTCAGCTTGTTGAATAATGTCTGGACCAATGAGTGTCCGCTCCCCCAGTTTCTGACCAATTCAGAGGGGTTCGACACTTACGTCCATATAGCACTTCAAAGGGTGCCATCTTCAAGCTGGCTTGATAGCTATTGTTATAAGAGAACTCCACACAAGGGAGAAATTCTTCCCACTTCTTGCCGAAAGAAATAACACAAGCTCGAAGCATGTCTTCAAGAATTTGATTGACTCGCTCAACTTGGCCTTGGGATTGGGGATGATAAGGAGTGCTCCAGGTAATATGAGTTCCCATTGCCTCTTGGAAACTATCCCGGAACTTCGAAGTGAAAATACTTCCGCGGTCTGAACTGATCTCCTTCAGAATGTCGTGGAGTGACACAATTCTGGAGATATACAAGTTTGCTAATTGACTAGCAGTGATAGTCTCCTTGACTGGCAGAAAGTGAGCAACCTTCGAGAATTGGTCGATGACGACAAAGATAGCATCGTTACCTTTCTGAGACTCGGGAAGGCCAGTGACAAAGTCCATATGAATCTTATCTCACTTCCATTCAAGAATTGGAAGCAGTTGTAGAAGTCCAGCTGGTTTCCGATGTTCTTCTTTGATGCGACGACAAACGTCACATTCTTAAATATATTGAGCAATGTCTTGCTTCATCTTAGACCACCAGTACTTTTGACGGATGTCTAAATACATCTTGGTACTTCCCGGATGAATAGAGAGAGGGGTGTCATGCGCTTCTTTCATCACCTTCTCTGTCATAAGCTCGAACTGGGGTACTACAATGCGATCTCTGAAGTATAATGTTCCATCTTCACCAAGTGAGAAATCTCCGGATTTCTCTAAGGCAAGATCCTTTTTCATCAGATCAACATGAGCATCTTTGGCTGGAGCAGACTTAATTGCTTTCAGAAGAGTTGGTTCCAAGACAAGGTTATTCATAGAACCCTATGGAACTAGTTGAAGGTTCAGCTTGCATAGCTCTTCATAAAGGCGGGTTTGAGCTTTGAAAACCATGTGATTGTTGCAATAAGACTTACGGCTTAGGGCATCGGCCATTACATTAGCCTTACCAGAGGTATAGGATATACCGCAGTTGTAGTCAGCAATAGCTTCCATCCATCACTGCTGACGGAGGTTCAGATCTGGCTGAGTAAACATGTACTTCAGACTCTGATGATCGGTGAAGATCTCGCAACGAGTACCGAGAAGGTATTGTCGCCATAGCTTCAGTGCAAAGATAACTGCAGCAAGCTCAAGGTCATGAACTGTCGTGAGGACGCACTTGACGAGAGGCATAAGAAATCACTCTGCGCTCTTGCATTAGGACGTAGCCTAATCCTTGACGTGAAGCGCCGCAATAGATGATGAAGTCCTTGCGAGAATCAGGGAGAGCAAGCACTGAGGGAGAAGTTAGCTTGTCCTTGAGTGCCTGGAAACTTTCCTCACATTTGTCTGTCCAATCGAACTTAACGCCCTTGTGAAGCAGATTAGTCAGGGGCTTGACGATCTTGGAGAAGTTCTCGACAAAGCAACGACAATAGCTGGCTAGTCCGAGAAAGCTTCTGACTTGCTGGATAGTCTTCAGAGGGGTCCAGTCAAGAATAGCCTGAACGCGCTCTGGGTTGACGGCAATACCATCCTTGGAGATGACATGACCAAGGTAGGTGACTTTGGGTAACCAGAATTCGCACTTGGAATACTTGGCATAAAGTTGATGTTGTCGAAGCTTTTCTAGAACAAGACGAAGATGTTCAGCATGTTCTTCTTTATTCTTCGAATATACCAGGATATCATCCAAATAGACTACGACAAACTTGTCGAGGTAATCCATGAATATGTAGTTCATCAGACGAGAAAATGTGGCTGGAGCATTGGTCAGGCCGAAAGACATGACGGTGTACTTGTAAGAACCATAACGAGTGACAAAGGCGGTCTTTGGAATATCCTCTTCACGAACACGTATCTGGTGGTAACCCAACCTCAAGTCGAGTTTAGGGAATATCGATGAACCAGCCAGTTGATCATACAGATCATTGATCCGAGGAAGGGGATATTTGTTCTGAATTGTAGCTTGGTTGATAGGACGGTAGTCTTGGACCAAACGGTTTGTTCTGTCCTTCTTGACGAAGAGAGAAGGTGCTCCCCAAGCAGAGGAACTTGTACGAATGAAACCCTTGCGAAGAGATTTGTCGATTTCCTCCTTAAGTTCACGGAGCTCATGAGGCGGCATCTTGTAGGGTCGTTTGGCAATAGGAACGGTGCATGGTTTCAAGTCGATGACGAACTCGACAGCCCGGGCAGGGGGCTATTCCTGGAAGTTCTTCTGGAAAGACATCTAGGAAGTCGCGAACAACTGGAATCTTTTCAATTCCCTCAAGAGGTGCTACGTTCAATGCATTCAGGAGATAGAGTCGGGCTTCGGCATTTTGAACCACACGAGCATTGTAGCTTACTATCTCATATGAAGGGTGCAGAAGGTGGACGGTTTTAGTGGCGCAAACGATATAAGCCGTATGTGCTTTCAACCAATCCATTCCCAGAATGAGGTCAGTATTGGAAGACTTCAGAATAATGGGGGAGGCAAAAAATTCCAACCCTTCGATTTCAACGGAAACGTTGTGGCTAACCATGGAGGTTTGGCATTGGCCCGCAGGGGTTTTTACCACTAGTGGAGTGTGCATCTCTTCGTATTTAATGCCATGCATGAATGCAAAATCTTCTGATATGAAAGAATGAGATGCTCCTGAATCAAACAAAACAGATACTGGTACTGAATTAACTAGAAGAGTACCCATCACAGTAGCAGGCTGGTCTAGAGCTTCATTCAGATCAATGTTGTTAGCTTGCCCACGACCATAAGGTCGGGCATTGTTGTTGCGGGGTTGATTGTTACCACGAGCACTAGAAGGCAGAGTCAGTTGACTCTTTTTCTAATTGCCCTCTTTGGCAAGGTGACCTAGACGGCCACATCTGAAGCACCGACCATCATTGGGATTGGGAGCAGGAGCTTGGGGTGGTATAGCTCGAAGAGGCTGCCTCTGCGGTGGAGGAGGCAGACGAGGTGCAACATAGGACTGTCTTGGTGCAGGTGCGGTTGGACGATACATGCTGTGGGGAATCCATATCCGACGCTTTTGCACTGACGGGCCTGAAGATGGGCCAGCGTCACGGCTACGCCTGAGGGATCCCTGGTGTTCCTGAAGACCAGTCTCAACCTGAATAGCCTTGTTCACCAAGGTGGCAAAGTCGGCAAGGTCATGAATGAGCAGTGCTAGCTTGATATCAGTGTGAAGTCCATCACAAAACTTTTCTTGCCTACGAGCATCCGTTGCAATGTCTTCTTCAGCATAACGTGACAAGTCCAGAAATTCCTGCTGATAAGCATCTACAGTCTTGTTGCCTTGGGTGAGGTTGCGGAACTCTTGCTTCTTCCTACCCATGATTCCCTGAGGAATGAAGCGGGCACGAAAGGCAGCTTGGAAATCTGGCCAAGTGATGACCATTCCAGTAGGTAGGGTACGCCTGTGGCTGTCCCACCATTGAGCAGCGGGACCCTTCAGAAAGAATGATGCAAAGGTGACATAGCTAGCAGGGGCCACACTAGCAGACTCTATTTCAGACGTGATGTCGCGGAGCCAGTCATCAGCATCAAGGGGCTGAGTTGAGCTGCGGTAAATAGCTGGGTTGAGGCGCATGAAGTCCTGCAGAGTTACTGGGGTTGGCTGTTGATTCATGTTGGGGCGAGGAAACTGAGCCATCATTCCTTCCATGAATTGACGATTCAGCTCAAATTGTTGCATCATTCCGGCAAAGAATTCGGGCGGTGGTGGATCGTTGGCACCACGGCCACGACCAGCGGGTCTAACCATCCTGCTAACATGTAACAGGGGGTAGTTCAGCATTGAGCATTTGCAAAGACAAGGATCATTCATGATGAAGCATGCATAAAGAAAGAGGTATGATGGACACCACGTCGTAGTCAACACGACAATGTGTGTACTATTTAGAATACTATTCTAAGGAATAACTATGGCTTATCCAACTTTGGGGTGAATGTGGTCACGGGATCCTAATGTTAGAGTTAGTAAATTCGTTTAACCCGAATGGAAGAGAGATCAGAGTCCCAGAGTATAGACGAGGAGTAAAAGATCCTAATACCACCCAATGGCGACGTGGGCCCGTAAGACACACAACCATGTTAGTAAAAGTTTTTTTAGTGACTAGACTCAACTTCGGCCAAGGAGTTGGAAAGAGGGCTACCTATAGGAAGTCGACTCTGATACCAACTTGTGACGCCCTCGATTCAATCATACACTAATCATGCACGCAAATGTGTACGATCAAGATCAAGGACTCACGGGAAGATATCACAACACAACTCTAGACACAAATTAAAATAATACAAGCTTTATATTACAAGCCAGGGGCCTCGAGGGCTCGAATACATCAGCCCTAATATAAACGAGTCAGCGGAAGCAACAATATCTGAGTACAGACATGATTTAAACAAGTCTGCCTTAAGAAGGCTAGCACAAAAGCAACATCGATCGAAAAGGCAAGGCCTCCTGGCTGGGAGCCTCCTAACTACTCCTGGTCGTCAGCGGTCTCCACGTAGTAGTAGGCACCGGCGGTGGCATCTAGCTCCTGGGCTCCGACAAAAAACAGGGGGGGAGGGGGAGCAAAGAAACCGTGAGTACTCATCCAAAGTACTCGCAAGCAAGGATCTACACTACATATGCAACATTATATAAGGAAGGCTGTATATGTGGACTGGGCTGCAGAAATGCCAGAATATAGAGAAGGCCTAGTTCTATCAAAGACTAGCATCTTCTGGAAACCACCATCTTGCAGCAAACAGGAGGGAGTAGAGTAGCATAAAGTAAAGTAGTAGTAGGGTTATCAACCTCGGCCAGAGATCGTTTCTCGACTCCCTGCGAGAAAGAAATCCCAGAGCCGTACTATCCAATTGTCATCACAATCCAATTCTCATCACAATTATCCAGTTCTAGTTGTATCGATCGGGATACAACTCCAAGTGTCCGTTGCCGTAGGACAGGCTATCGATAGATGTTTTCTCCCGCGAGGTGCACCAACTTACCCACCACGCCGATTAACTCCGCGGACACACTTTCCTGGGTCAGGCCCGGCCTCGGCCAAACAATACGCCGCAACCCAACCTAGGCTTAACAGAGAGGCCAGCACGCTGGACTAAACCTATGCCCCTAGGGGTCATGGGCCATCGCCCCGAGAACTCCTGCACGTTGTGAACGCGGCCGGTGAGCAGACCTAGCTACCTCCTTAAAAAAAGGCAGGTGCTTACCAGTCCAACCCGGTGCGCGCCGCTCAGCCGCTGACGTCTATTAAGCTTCGGCTGATGCATACGACGCAGAACGCCCATACTATGCCCACATGATGGTTAGTGCTATCAGGCCAGAGGCCCCTCGGATCAAATATCCAAATCGTAGTGGTTTAGGAACGCGCGGTAACAAATAGAGACTCACGAAAGATGTGACCCCGTTGCCCCATCTCGAGGACTTGCGGCAAGGGCTAGGAATGCCCGGCCATGCCTCGTAATTATCTCGCGGGCACCCTCCAGGTCAACCCGTCTCCACATCACTCGCGGGTACCCCTCAGGGTCGACCCGCCTTTCCAAGTAACAATTGTAAAGTCCAAGTATCCGTGTGTCCAAACATCAAGGGGAAAACCCGAGGAATCACCCCCGGTGAATTCCACTCGATGTAATCATCAAGGTGAACGTAAGAGGAACCACCCCCGAGGTTCACACTTGAGGGGTTGCACGACAGAGTCATATCGAAGGTGGTTAAGGTTCGGCTGATGAGGTCGAATAACTACACTACCGGGTTAACATCAGAAGTGCAGTTATTCGGTCTCACCCTCAGCACTCGATAGTAACCTAGTAGTGTCGAGCAACTAAGGGGAAGTGATGTGCGGTGCCGGGGCCTGGTATTCGATGCTGCTGATCGGGTCTTCGATGATGAAGTAGGGGCAACAAGGACAAGGTGGGGGTCACTGATGGATCACTAACCAACCTATACTAAGTAGTTTAGGATAAGCAGGTAAGGTAACAATAAGCAGGTCACAAAAGCAGGCTATGCATCAGAATAGGAGCAAACAATAACAGTAGAAAAATCTAATGCAAGCATGAGAGAATGGAATGGGCGATATCGGGATGATCAAAGGGGGGCTTGCCTGGTTGCTCTGGCAAGGAGGGGTCGTTGTCGACGTAGTCGATCATAGGGGCAACATCGGTCTCGGGGTCTACCGGAGAGAAGAGGGGGAAGAAAAAGTAAATATAAAGCAAACATAGCATCACAAAGCATAACGTGGCAATATGCTGTGTCGGGTGTGACCTAACGTATGGCTAAACGATAAAGGTGAAGGGGGAATTCAACCGGGAATGTTTTCCCGGTTCCGGACCTGTGTCAGACAGATGACTGGAGGGGGAATGTTCCATGTTCAGATAGTTAGAGGTATCTGACAGGTAAACGGACCGCGTGTCCCGATTCGTTGGATTTTTCTGAGCAACTTTCATGTAGAAAACATTTTCATCCGAGTTACGGTTTATTTTCTATGAATTTCTAAAGATTTAAACATTTTTTGGAATTAAATAAATTTTCAGAAAAGAATTACTACGTCAGCATGACATCATTGTGACGTCAGCAGTCAATAGGACGGCTGACCAGGGCAAACTGACCAGTGGATCCCACTTGTCATAGACAGAGGGGCAGAATAAGTTTATTTTAATTAAACAGAGTTAATTAAAAGTTGGGCCCCACATGTTAGTGACCCATTAAACTAACTAATTAAGTTCATTTATAAAATCATTTTAATTAGTTCAATTATGCGGTGGGGCCCGCATGTCAGTGCCACTGGGCTGCCCAGTCAGCAGTAGACTGAGTCAACCCAGTCAGCTAGGGCCCGTGGGGCCCGTTGGCAGTGACCCTGGGGGTGGCCCTAAGTCGGCCACGTCGGATGCCGGTGCCGGAGTTGGCTCTAGCGAGCCAAAACGTGGCGGAGGGCGCCGGCGAGCCTCGGGATTTCGCCACGGTGGCCCAAAACGGGTATGGCTACTCCCGTTCGAAAGCTAGCGACGTCGCGCGTCGCATGGAGCTACGGGTTGGGCTCGGGGATGACCGGAATGGCGTCGGCGAGCGGCGGAGGCGGCGACGCATACGGGTGGAAGACGGAGACGGCGGAGCAGCATGCTACGGAGCAAAAGAAGAGGTTGGGCAGGTTCTACGTGGTGCGATGAAACTGTTGGGCGCACACTCGTGACCATTTGGTCACCGGAGGCACGCCGGCGACGAACACGGGTGGTGGCGCGTTCGGGCGCTCAACAAGCGAGGGGCTAGGGGCCACAGGGGCGAGGAGAAGAGAGCGGGTAGGAAGGAGAGCTCACAGCGGAGCACAAGGAGGCTCAGTGGTGGTTTAGGAGCTGCAGGGGCCGCGCCGGAGACGAAGAAAATCGACGGCAGCCGGAGATGGGGACGAAGGGGATCCGATGCTGCAGCGCCTCCGAGCTCCAGCTGAGGCCACCAGTCGAAGGAGTCGACCACGACGGAGCTCATCGACAGGGTCAGCGGGCGCGGAGCTGCCATTGGCCGTGACAACGACGGAGGGCGGCGGCGACTGCGCTCGGAGGTGAACGGGGAACGAGGGGGGAGGCGAGGAGGAATCTGGTGGGGAGAGGGAGAGGCGGAGCGGGGCAAGTGGTGAGGTGAGTGGGAGAGGCGCCCGAGGCGTCGCCCTTATCCTCTCCCAGCTATGCCGGCGAGGTGGTCCGGCGGGGCTTGCCCCTATTGCGACCCCGGTCGGGGGAACAGGGGGAGAAGGCGACCCGGGGAGGGGCTGGGCCGGACCAGCTGGAGTGGGCCGAGGCTCGGGCCAGGCACTGTGCACTTGGCCCAGTGCACAGTGGCCTGTGCTCTTTCTCTTTTATTTTCTTTTTTTAACTTTTGTTTTTTTATTTTAACAACTTTCTGTTATAGCTATTTTAGGCCATTTAGGCACTTTGCAAAAATGTTGGTTCAACACCAATATTGTCAAAAGAGTATTTGCCACATGATGAACATTTTAGTTTTCGTGTTTGAGCAATTTTGAATTTCACTTAGAATTTAATTTGAATTCAGCTGGAATAATGAAGGAGATAGAAGACAATGATGACCAAACACTTGTTTAGCAAAATGATTAGCTTAACCCTTGGGTTACTGTAGCATCATTACACTGGGGTGTTACAGGAATCTTGACTTAGACATGTCCCTTGACTCAGATAAGAAAGCAAAGTTTCATGGCGCACCCCTTGAAGCCGTGATGGCTGCTAATGTGAGCGTGCGTGACCGCAATCTTCCGATATAGATATCCGGGGACGTCAATCCGTATAGCTCTCCAAGGAGGAAGACCGAAGAAATCATGTCGCCTTGGCCTGTAGCCATCCCGTGGCGGCACCACACCCGAGACCAGTTTGTACGTCGATCGGGCGGCATCGAACCATGGAAGAGGGTCACCAACGGCTCACCCAGTGCCCAGTGTCAACAAAGGGGTGTCAACAAAGTACATCATCAATTATACTTCCTTCAATTCATAATAATTGTAGCAAAAACCACGACACTTTTTCTGGTCCGAGGGAGTACTATTTTTGTACTGTATATGCTTGGAATTGTATATATGAATAGTTTTCTATGTAAATTCAGTCAAGCTGGGCTTAGATTGACTTTCTGAAGAACAAATTTTGATGTAAAATCAATGACATAGAACTTAGATGTGCAATACTTAGGGCGCATCTAGATGAGCTTTAGCGAAACTGTTCTAAGAAAAATCTATATGCATTATATTATGGAACAGAGTGAGTATTAAATCTATATCTATACCTACTATTAAAGAGAATAGATATTCTTGGTTTGGTTCCACTTTGTTTCGTCCCGTTTTGAGTTTTATTAAAAGGTTACACACAACATTATTAGGTACACATGACACGTATAGCCATGATCACATACTAGAAAAAAAGTACTAGGCATGTCCCTACGTTTTTTTGAGCATCGGTACAGGCACAAGCGCTCATATACATGTACATACACTCATCCCTATGAACGCACACACGCACACCCTACCACTATGAGCACCTCCGAGAGACTGAGCCGGCATATCATCTTGAGATTTACGAAGCCACCGTAGGCGCCTCGTCGTCGATGGGAACGTCTCCTCCCACTGAAAGCACATTGCCGGAAATCCTAAAATAAATCCAGGAATAATGCGAGCACCAGGATTTGAACCCTGGTGGGTTGGGGATACCACTGTGCACCTAACCATCTCGACCACAGGTTGGTTCGCAGGCATGTCCCTACGTCCGGACTCTAAAACACCTATAGCCATGTGAGGGAGTCCTGGATTAGTGGGTATCCGGACAGCCGGACTATACACTTCGTCCGGACTATTGGAGCGTGAAGATACAAGACTCAAGACTTCATCCCGTGTTCGGATGGGACTCTCCTTTGCGTGGAAGACAAGCTTGGCGATCCGGATAATAGATTTCCTTCTTTGTAACCAACTCTGTGTAAACCCTAGCCTCCTCCGGTGTCTATATAAACCGGAGGGTTTAGTCCTTAGAGGCACAATCATGATCATCATAGGCTAGCTTCTAGGGTTTAGCATCTATGATCTCGTGGTATATCAACTCTTGTAAAACTCATATCATCAATATCAATCAAGCAGGAAGTAGGGTTTTACCTCCATCGAGAGGGCCCGAACCTGGGTAAAACATCGTGTCCCTTGCCTCCTGCTACCATTAGCCTTAGACGCACAGATCGGGACCCCCTACCCGAGATCCGCCGGTTTTGACACCGACATTGGTGCTTTCGTTGAGAGTTCCTCTTTGTCGTTGCTGCAAGGCTCGATGGCTCCTTCAATCATCAACAAAACGGTCCGGGGTGAGACTTTTCTCCCCGGACAGATCTTCGTGTTCGGCAGCTTCGCACTGCGGGCCAATGCGCTTGGCCATCTGGATTAGATTGACAGCTACGCCCCTGGCCATCAGGTCAGGTTCGGAAACTTGAACTACACGGCCAATATCCATGGAGATTTGATCTTCGATGGATTCGGGCCTACGCCAGGAGCGCCGAACAGTCACGACGAGCACGGCTTAGACCTTCTATCGGACAATATTTGGGATATCGCACCTGCAGGAGCTCCGGCCTAAATTCGGGGCAAATCGCGTCGTCCGAGGACGGGTGGATAGACCACGCCCCAGAGGCCGCACACTCATCGGCGGTAGAGCCGAACACAGACTTCACCCCCAAGGAAGCCTGTGGCGCTGGACCCCCAGGCTCAAGTCCGGTTGTAGGTTCCAGTCCGCGCACCCCCGAGCCCGCCGAATCTGGTTGGGCTCCGGTGATGGAGTTCACCGCAGCCGATATCTTCCAGCACTCGCCCTTCGGCGACATGCTGAACTCGTTAAAGTATCTTTCTTTGTCAGGAGACTCTTGGCCGAACTATGTCCGGCTCAAGTGGGAAGCAGGAGACGAGGGAATTCGTTACCCACCCACCACCCACTTCATTGCCATAGTCGATGATTTGACCGTGCTTGATTACGACTCCAAAGACATCGACGGTGTGGAGGACGATGTAGGAGAAAAACAGGAACCACCACCCATGGGGCAGTGGACAGCCACCTCCTCGTATGATATATATATGGTGGACACTCCAAAAGAAACCAATGGCGATGAGGCAATGGAGGATAACCCCTCAAGGAAGAAAGCAAAGCATGGGCGTCGTCGGCGCCGCTCCAAGCCCCGCCACAACAATACCGGCACAGGAGACGAAAACAGTCTGGATGGTGCCGAAGATGAATACAACCCCAATCAGCCTGCCTTCGCGCAGGTCGAACAGGAAGATGGGCAGGTCAGCCCAGACGAACAGGCGACGAACGGATACCCGGAGGAGGACAACTACATGCCCCCTCCAAATACGGGATTAGCCTCGGCGACGACGAGTTCGGCGTACCTGAGGACCCCGTAGAGCAGGAGCGCTTCAAGCGCCGTCTTATGGCCACTGCGAGGAGCCTGAAAAAGAAGCAGCAGCAGCTCCAAGCTGATCAAGACCTGCTCACAGACAGATGGACTGAAGTCCTGGCAGCCGAGGAATATGGACTCGAGCGCCACGCGGCTGACCGGCCACCTTGTGGCCGGGATAAAATGGCGTATCAGCCCGAATACCAGCCCGCACCCCTATGCCAATACACTACGGCCTGGGGCAATAGGCAGGACCTGCAAGATACACTAAAGGCAGGACAGCCAAGCGGATCACCGGGGTGCGCCCCAACATGTGAAGATGGCCTTCACGCCGGACACACTATTGACAAGTCCGGCCGGGCCGAACATAGCCAACCAGACTCATTCGAACTGCGTAGCCACATAGCCTGGCATAGAGGCGCCACACACCCCCTCTGCTTCACTGACGAAGTGATGGATCATGAATTCCCAGAAGGGTTCAAGCCCGTAAACATCGAATCATACGATGGCACAACGGACCCCGCAGTATGGATCGAAGATTTCCTTCTCCACATTCACATGGCCCGCGGGGACGATCTACACGCCATCAAGTATCTTCCCCTTAAGCTCAAAGGACCAGCCCGACACTGGCTAAATAGCCTACCGGCAAATTCAATCAGCAGTTGGGAAAACCTGGAGGACACATGCCTCGACAACTTCCAGGGCATGTACGTGCGACCACCGGATGCCGATGACTTGAGTCACATTACCCAACAGCCCGGAGAGTCGGCCAGGAAATTTTGGACTCGGTTCCTAACTAAAAAG
The DNA here is from genome assembly GCA_021605205.1 of Aegilops longissima. NCBI lineage: Eukaryota > Viridiplantae > Streptophyta > Magnoliopsida > Poales > Poaceae > Aegilops > Aegilops longissima. The sequence continues at coordinate 379,384,429 of CM038680.1, read as the reverse complement.
AACCAAATTGTCGACTGTCCGGACGCCGAAGCCCTGGCGGCCTTTAAGCATAATATCGCGATGAGTGGCTCGCTCGACACCTCGGCCAAGAAAAACCAAAGTCCATGGCGGCCCTCACGACACTCATGACCCGCTTTTGCGCAGGCGAGGACAGCTGGTTGGCTCGCAGTAGCACCACGCAATGAACTCCGGCACTTCAGACATCCGCGACAATAACGGCAAGACACGGCGCAACAGACATAAGCAACGGAACAATGGCGACAACACTGAAGACATGTCAGTCAACGCCGGATTCAGTGGCTCAAAATCCGGTCAGCGGAAAAAGCCGTTCAAAAGGAACAATCAAGGACCGTCTAGTCTGGATCGCATACTTGATCGCTCGTGCCAAATTCACGGCACCCCGGATAAGCCATCAAACCACACTAATAGAGATTGCTGGGTATTCAAACAAGCCGGTAAAATAAATGCCGAAAACAAGGACAAGAGGCTACACAGCGATGATGACGAGGAGCCCCGGCGTCCGAACATGGGGGGACAGAAGAAATTTCCTTCCCAGGTGAAAACAGTCAATATGATCTACGCCACCCACATTCCCAAACGGGAACGGAAGCGAGCACTACGGGAAGTCTATGCGATGGAGCCAGTCGCCCCAAAATTCAACCCATGGTCAGCCTGTCTGATCACCTTTGATCGTAGGGATCACCCTACCAGCATCCGTCACGGCGGTTCAGCCGCATTGGTCCTAGACCCAATCATCGACGGATTCCACCTCACGCGAGTCCTTATGGATGGCGGCAGCAGCTCGAACCTGCTCTATCGGACCACAGTGCAAAATGGGCATCGACCTTCGAGGATCAAGCCCACCAAAACCACCTTCAAAGGTGTAATTCCAGGAGTAGAGGCCCGTTGCATGGGCTCCATAACACTGGAAGTGGTCTTCGGATCTCCGGATAACTTCCGAAGCGAGGATTTAATCTTCGATATCGTCCCTTTCCGTAGTGGTTATCATGCACTACTCGGACGAACCACATTCGCTCGGTTCAATGCGGTACCACACTACGCATACCTCAAGCTCAAGATGCCAGGACCTCGTGGGGTCATAACAGTCAACGGAAACATGGACCGCTCTCTCCGTACAGAAGAGCATACTGCAGCCCTCGCAGCAGAAGTGCAAAGCAGCCTTGTCCGACAAACCACCAATCCGGCGACAACAACCCCGAACATTGTCAAGCGAGTCCGGACTACCCCGCAACAGGATCACCAGGCACGCCAAGAGCGTGACTAGCAGTCCGGCCTCCGCTCCAGCCCCATCAAGGCAGCATTCGTGTCGCGCGTACACAATTACGCACTCAAGATACCATGGGCATAGGCGGACGCGCAATAGTGACTCAGTCAACAATGCGGTACAGCCGCAATATACTTTAATAACCCCCTTTATCTTTCAGGACCCTGCTTTCGGGCAGCCTCTTCAGAAGAGCCGGATTGTCAGACTTTCACAGGAGATAAAACCAAGGAGGCGAAAGGCTCTGCGCATAAAGGGAATACCCAGGTCGAATCTATTCACGATCGTTATACCTGTTTCATATACCTACATGCGGCCCGCCCTTGGATAGGACATGTCAAATAGTCCTATTTGTTTCTGCTTAAACGCATTCATTGTAAACATACGCTTAGACGTATTATTTATCAATGGGAGATAATATATAGTGTCAGCTTATTATTCCTATCTGCACATTTTTCCTATAAATGTTTATTTAATATTGCATCCGTACACCTTGGTACGTTCAGTTTGCCAGGGGCTTCCTATGGTGCCCCATAAAATGGCAAGATAAGTCCCAACACTTTCAACAGTGCGGCACCCCAAACTTATAGCATTATATGCATCAGCTCTGAATCATGTCTTGGGTCAATAGTTGGTTTTGCCCGGCTCCCTTGTTTTGGTACCTTACGTTCCGTTATATCGGCTAAGGTAGCGCAGGGAGAACTACTGCGATTGTGTCCCGGTTCTTCCGGACGAGCACCTCAGTAGAGAAAGCCGAAAACTGACCGGCATGATGCGGTGAGAGCTGGTCGCTGTTCGAGAGGTCTTAAAATCCTTAAAGATTTTTTCCGCTTTAGGCGAGGAATCGGCCTCGTCCGATTTAGGCGTATATAGCGCCCCAATTCGGCTTTCCAAATTCTAGGGGCCTCACCGAAATTTAAAATTGTAGACTTCTATGGCTAAGTGAAAGTTATAAAGTCGCATAGTCCGATTGCCTTGTTCGCTGCGCCAAACACCTCCTTCAGGGACCAAATATTTGGATAAAGAGTGTCTGGGTTTTTTCCACGAACACCCCGGTGCTAGTTACGTGGGGGCGGAAGCCGACGACTGGCCTACTTTCAGAATTTTATAAACAGCCACACAGAAGGTAATATCTTAAATCAAAAAAGCGCTATATAGCGTAAATAACTTCATCTTTATATTACAAAAACGACAGAAGTACATTCACTCAAAGATCGTGTCCTTGGTACATTCATCGGCCACGAGACGAGCGCCTTTCATAACGACATCATAATATTTTTCGGGACAGCGATGCGCCTTGCCCTCCGGTGGTCCATCCTTCACCAGCCTCTCTGCATCCAGCTTGCCCCGATGCACCTTCGCACGGGAAAAAGCCCGGCGGGCACCCTCAATGCAAACGGATCGCTTGATCACTTCCAGCCACGGACATGCATTTACCATCCGCTTTATCAGGCCGAAGTAGCTGGCGGGCAGGGGCTCACCAGGCCACATCCGGACTATGAAATCATTCATAGCCACTTCGGCCGCCCTGTGGAGTTCAACCAATTGCTTCAATTGGTCACCCAGAGCATCGGGTGTTCGGCTAGCATACTGGGACCAGAACAGCTTCTCCATTGAGCTCCCCTCCTCGGCACGGTAGAACTCCGCGGCATCTGATATGCTGCGTGGCAGATCTGCGAATGCCCCTGGAGAGCTCCGAATTCGGGTAAGTAAAAGAAACGTCTCCTCCACATGCTTGCTTTGCATAAAGAATGTCTTACCCGCTGCTATCTTCTTGGCCGCCTGGATCTCCTGCTGGGCCTTTTCGGCTTCGGCCTTGGCGTCTTTCATGCTCAAAAGGGCCTTCGCAAGTTCAGACTCCTTCGCCTTGAAGTCACGCTCCAAGGACTCAAACTTCTTGCCGAGCTCCTGGAGCTCTTGCTGTACCTCGCCCACCCTAGCATTTTGCTTCTCACGCTCAATGCGCTCCATGGCTGCCTTGTTTTCGGCCTTGGATAACGCTTTCCTCAGGGACGCCACTTTGGTCGTGGCCCCTATTACAATATCATGACGCTTTGTCGTTAGCATCGCCAATTTTGCCTATTCTCTATGATATGTGAACGGGGTATCACTCACCTTTGTTCTCCTCGAGCTGCCTCTTCGTGAGGCTGAGCTCTCCTTGGGCTTGCTCCAGGTCTCGTTTGAGTCCGGTGACCTCTGCTGTGCGGGCAGCAGCGGCAAGCAGCACCGCCTGCTTATTCACATAGACACCTACTATTAGACTCTTGCGGTTTTTAATTGACCCTCCGTTTGGCTTTTCTTTCCGAACACCAAACAAAGTATCAGGGGCTACTATCTATCGGGTGATAATTTCCCAAACTTTTAATTACTTACCTCAAAGCCTGTTAGGAGGCTGGTATAGGCTTCGGTCAATCCGCTTTTGGCGGACCGAACCCTCTGAATCACCGCACTCATAAGAGTACGGTGCCCTTCATCCATGGAAGCGCCGCGGAGCGCTTCCAGCAGACTATCCGACGCCTCTGGCGTAACGGAAGTTATCGGCGCGGACGGCTCGCCCTACTTGGAGAGGGGCTGCCTGCCAGAATCCGGAACCTTTGGGGGTTCCGGTGTAGTGTCCGGCTGGGAGCCCGGCTTGCTGCAGCTCCCATCGGCACAATCCGCGGGGATCTTACGCCATGTGTGCCCGGCATATGGAAATCCGCCTTGGGGCGTCTCCAGAGTCGCCTCCCCCTGCTCTGGGAGCCTTTGGGACAACACCTCTGTGTCATCCGCGGGCCAATGGGAAGTGGTCGTTGGGAGCGAGTTCATCGCCGAATTGCTCAAGGACCCATCCGAAGAAGATACCTCGGGATGGACCCTGGCCGGACTGCATATACGTGTTCGGCGTTATAACAGACTATGAAGCGAAGTCGCACTAAAGTACAACAGGGTGCGGATACTTACGATCTTACTAGGGGCTTCTCCCTGGGCAGCCACTCCTCCTCGCTATAGGCGGCCGTGGTGGAGTAGTCTGGAAGGGACGCCTTTCCCTTCTTGGGCGTCCTAGCCTCCCCCTCTGGGGCGGCTTTCCTTTTCTTCTCCTCCCCAGTGCGGGGAGGTGGAGTTTCCTCGTGTTTCCCCCCGCCTCCGCGGGAGGAATCTGCCTCGTCGTCTTCGGACGACGAGCTTATGACGGCCTTGCGCCGGGGACCCTTCCTGGTCCCCTGGGTTGCCCTCTTGGGCCCTTCGGCCTCCTCAGGTGGGCGGCCCCTTCCTTTTCCTCCTCCCCTTTGGGGGAGGAGTGTGCTTCGTCGTCTTCGGACGAAGCGTCCGGTACGACTTTACGCCGGAGACCCTTCCTGGTCCCCGGGGCCTTCTTTTCGGCCTTCTTTTCCGGCGCATTGTAGGGCGCCGGGACTAGCATCTCCATCAGGAGAGCGTCTGCTGGACCTTCTGGCAGTGGAGCCGGACAGTCAATCCGCTCCGCCGTCACCACATACTCCTGATTAAATACACACGATGACTTAAGATCCTCCCATGAGTATGCTGGGAAAACTACATCTGGTGATGGCCAGAAGACTCACCGGACTGGGGAGCCGCGTGTCGTGAAGTCCGCGGTCCTTGGATGTGGGAGGAGGTATTTCGGAGGCCTTGAACAGCACCTTCCATGTGTCCTTGTGTGTCGTGCCGTAGAGCTCTTGAAGTGTCCGGTGTTCGACCGGAACGAACTCCCACAGAGTAAATGCCCGTCTTTGGCACGGAAGAATGCGGCAAACGAGCATGACCTGGACCATGTTGACAAGCTTGATTTTCTTGTCCTTCATACTCTTGATGCAGTTTTGAAGTCCTGTCAGCTCCTCCGGTCTGGCCCAGGCCAGGCCCTTCTTTTCCTGTGAGGTGAGCATGGGAATTCGGATCGAATCGGGGCGCCGCCCGATTAGCGTCAGCGCGCTTGGTGATATAGAACCACCCCGACTACCATCCCTTTATGGTCTCCGTGAAGGAGCCATCGAGCCAGGTAACGTTGGACATCCTGCCCACCATGGCGCCTCCGCACTCCGCTTGCTGGCCGCTCACGATCTTCGGCTTCACGCAAGATTCAGAGCCAAGTCAAGTGAGGCTTGATGCGGAGGAAGGCCTCGCACACGACGATAAACGCCGAGATGTTGAGGACGAAATTTGGGGCTAGATCATGGAAGTCTAGCCCGTAGTAAAACATGAGCCCACGGACGAAGGGATGAAGTGGAAATCCCAGTCCACGGACGAAGTGGGCGAGAAACACAACCCTCTCGTGGGGTCCCAGAGTTGGAATAATCTGCCCTGCGTCCGGTAGTCGGTGCACGATATCTGTGGCCAAGTATCCGGCCGCCCGGAGCTTCGTAACATGCTTCTCCTTCACGGTGGAGGCCACCCACTTGCCTCCTGCTTCGGACATGTTCGGCTGTGCGGAGAAGGCGTGAACTGGGGCTGGAGCTCGAGGGTGTGAGAATGGATAAGCAGAGGAGGAAGAAGGCGTGGGTAAAAAGGAGGAATCCTTATCCCTTTATAGAGGCGACGAAAACGGTGCGCCTCCCCACTTGCCCGTTGAAAATCGCTTATTTCCCAAGCGCCACGATTGATGGCATGGTTGGGCTACCCGTACCCGTATTGATGAGAATCCCGTAATAAGGGGACATGATCTCTGCTTCGACAAGACGTGCCAGGGAAACCGCCTCGATGTGTGCGGTAGCTGGCTGTGGGAAGACGATTCAATAATGACTCGACCATTTTGTCGTGTCACCTCAAAGTCGTCAGCAGGGTATATATGTAAAATATCATACTCTCTACGGTGGTATGTGAAGATCGTCTTACAGATTCGTACATGAATTGAAGTGTTCGATAATTAATTTGGAGTATTCGGAGATGGAACCCGCCTTGCAATGCCGAAGACAATCTACGCGCCGGACTCATCGTCATTGAAGCCTGGTTCAGGGGCTACTGAGGGAGTCCTGGATTAGGGGGTATCCGGACAGCCGGACTATACACTTCGTCCGGACTATTGGAGCGTGAAGATACAAGACTCAAGACTTCGTCCCGTGTCCGGATGGGACTCTCCTTTGCGTGGAAGACAAGCTTGGCGATCCGGATGATAGATTTCCTTCTTTGTAACCGACTCTGTGTAAACCCTAGCCTCCTCCGATGTCTATATAAACCGGAGGGTTTAATCCTTAGAGGCACAATGATAATCATCATAGGCTAGCTTCTAGGGTTTAGCCTCTACGATCTCGTGGTAGATCAACTCTTGTAACACTTATATCATCAATATCAATCAAGCAGGAAGTAGTGTTTTACCTCCATCGAGAGGGTCCGAACCTAGGTAAAACATCATGTCCCTTACCTCCTGTTACCATTATCCTTGGACGCACAGATCGGGACCCCCTACCCAAGATCCGCCGGTTTTGACACCGACACCATGGTCACGTATACATATACTAGGAAAAAAAGATGTACTAACCACATCCGGACTCTAAACGTAAAAGGAAAAGTACAAACGTATGTACATAAGGAATAGCAAACCGAAGACAATTCTTCACTCGGTCAAAAAAGGGTAAGGCACATGATAACATTATCTGTGCTATAATGGACGTCCTCTCTTGAATTGGCTGTTAACAAAGCCAACTATTTCACGATAGACTTCCACTTTTTTTTTCCCGGATAGACTCCCACTTATACACGGCTATGTTGATATTTAGACTCCCAATTATGCACGGTTGTGTTGATATTTTTTTGCATGGTCATGGCTGTGTTATAGCAAATTAGAGGTCATAGGTCACCATACATCTAAAAAATGAATATATTATTTTGATCTGTATACTTTCAACATAAAAAATATGGTATATTGATCTTAAATTTACGCCCTGCGGGAAAAAAGATCTTGATTTTTACGGTTGAGACTAAAAGATAGAAATAAAAAAATATTAAAATATTAAAAAAGTTACGCATAACTATTGTTATGTACACATGAATTTAAGTTAGCACGTACAATCTATACCTACTATTAAAGGGAAAGATATTTTTGGTTTGGTTCCGCTTTGTTTCGTCCCGTTTTGAATATTTTTTTAAACTACCAGCAACTGCTGGCTTTTTATATTATGAAGCAGGGGGGAAATATTTACAAGGCCGTACGCACCGTCTGAAGGAAGAAGTTCAGAGAAAAGAAAGAGGCCCTAGGGAACATTGTGGGTAGAGTGTTATCTCACGTCGGAACCTCAAAAGGGTGCTGCATGCATCTTGCTCCCGCCAGTCTCCGTGATTCCAAGGATCCCTGAACTGCCTGGAGGATGGCCGAGGGCGTGGCTATCTTCTTCTGGAACACTCTATGGTTGTGTTCGAGCCAAAGCTCCCATGAGATGAGTATGGCGAGAGACCGGACACCTTTCTGATGCTCAACAGATGTGGCATTGAGGAAATGAGACCAGAATGTCTCCGAGCGGTTGCTATCCGACCAAGTGTTCGGGTCGAGGGCGGCGCAGCTGTACTCGCCGGCCGCAGTGCTACAGATCCACCGCGTCTCCAGGCAGGGCCATAGTAGGCGAACTAAGGTTTCTGGGTTGCGAACACATAGCGATGATGAAAATTGAAAACGTAGAGATGTCACTTGGACATGATCCTCTCCTCCCTGTCCTCCTCCTCCTCTCCCTCTCTCTCTCTCTCTCTATGTGTGCATGATGCATAATGGCACATGCAGCAACAGTTCACACCAGTTTTGAGTATTTTTACGTGCATTATTTTTATTTTGTCCGTTTATGACAAACATATGTACAAATAAAGAAAACTGGGACAATATGAATGAAATCATGACGTAGCTTTAAAGGAAACTTAACTGAAACAAAAGCGAAGTGGCCGGCCACACGTCGTAACCTGACCCAAAAAATATGCATGGGAGTCTGAACTACTCCCTCCATCCCATAACGTAAGACATTTTTTTGACTCTAGTGTAGTGTCAAAAAACGTCTACATTATGGGACGGAGGGAGTAGCTAGGAGCTGCAGGGTGCCGGCTAGCTTGATTCTTTCCCAGCTAAACACATGAGTACATGTCAAGCAGGCTGGTGGATCGATCCGGCGGCAACTACATGGCTCGATTAATTGCTCCCTGAGAACTTGCACGTGATTCTACTAACAGGTGCACAACCCTAGCTTCAATGAGTCAAGTTAGTTTTTTATTAATAGTTGCTTGATTTTTTTCTTTTCCGCTCTTCCTATCCAAGCGTCCATGCATCAGGTTTTCATAGCTAAACTGATTACACAATAAGTAACTATTCTATAAGGAGGAGAAAATGAGGTATTTTCATATTCCTACAATTCCTTTTTTTTCACCGGCTCGTGTATTTCTATGTGACATGATATGGATTTTGCATAACTCGAAACGTGCTAGAGAAATATTTTGCAAGGATTGGGATACTCTCAGTGCAATGCAGATTAGCATGCATGTTACCTTTCTTTGTTCATCTTCAAGGAGAATTACTATTTTTTGTTCATCTTCAAGGCCAAAATTATATTATTATTTTCATCGTGCTTTCAGGAAAACTGATACTTACTTATGCTAATTTGCATATTTTGGTATATGCAAAGGAGTAACTGAACAACTACCCGTGCAAGCTCACATTGATCAATCAAGGTTAGCTTTTCTATAATATTGATTATTGAATAGTCATGCAAATTACCCTTTTGCAAAGATGGTGAAAGCACCCAATTTTTATTCATCGGGGAATAATTGATGTGTATCATAAATCAAATTACCGCTTATGTTTTAGGCCGTGTTTTGTTTAGGCTTAAATCATCACTTGCTTACTGGGATAGGAGAGTGAGGTGATTTTTTTTTCTCCCGTTGCAACGTACAAACATATTTAGGTGGCACTTTCGGATGTTATTGTGCCATGATGACGGTAGTTTTGATGGACAGTGGGCACAATAATTTCTTTCCCATTGCCACGTACGGGCATATGTGCTAGTTAACGAATAAATTAGTGAAGAACCGGAGATGCCCTTAATTTATCGCATTTGTGTGAACGGGGCCCTTCCATACAGTCTCAAGTCCCAACTCTCTCTGTGGATGAGGATATCGTCTCCCATGACGAACTAATCTACGGCAATCCCAGAGGTAATTTTCAAGAACCTACTGGCTGTTCATGGGTTCCCTTCTTCCTGTGCCCGTAAAGTTAGTTCCTGCTATATTTATCGACCTCGCTGCACAATGCGATGAATTGATTTTCTGGATATTTGCTGAGGTGAAATTAACAGGCTTTCAGTTGAGTAGATTTTTGTCTTACCATTCGTGCCATGCTGCTCAGGTGGATTGGAGGAATCCATGGATCTGTTCCTGACAGCGACGTCCCTCGTCTCCGACGCGAACACTTGGTTCGATTTCCTCGGCACGACCTTCTCCGGCGTCTCCGAGCTGCTATCCGGGTGGAGGCATAAGCAGGAGCGTCGGCATGGCGAGGCGGAGCGGAGGCAGCTGCAGTGGAAGGAGGAGGACATGAAGATGAAGCAGCTCCACTACTGCTTGCTCGATTTGCCAGATCTGATCAACCACGCCGAGTGGCTCAGCTACATAAAAGACGACAAAGAGGTGGCCAAGCTCCTCCCCGAGCTCAAGAGGCGAGTCAACGATGCATACGACCTGCTGGAAGAGTTCAGCTACCACCATCAGCTTGGGCCAAGCACGGCGGCGGTGGCGGAGCAGCCGGGGGACGACTTTTTGAAGACCATCACCGATGGTAACCATGTGAGGGAGATCCTGGACGATCTCAACTGCCTGCGGAACACATTGGGGGGCATCATCGACCGCCGCACTCGTGCCGAGCCGCAGCAGTTCGGCAAGCTGCTAAGGCCGGTCATGAGCTCCTTCTACGACAAGTCCAAGGTCCGCAGGCTTCAGAAAGAAGTCGACGAGGTGCTCGAGCTGCTGGAGGTGAACACCTGCTCCCTGTCCCTGTCCCGCGGGACTCGCAAACGGCGCATCAGCGAAAAATCCGCCACAATAAGCAAAAGGGCTCGTAGAACTGGCACTGTCCCTTCCACATCCGCCAGTGAAGAAGGCACAACCGTCAACGCAACTGTTCTAGCAATATCTGGCATCGGGGGTGTAGGAAAAACCACATTGGCACGGCAAGTTTTCAATGATGAGAGAACCAAGGGCCATTTTGATCTCAAAATTTGGATATCTGTCTCGGACGACTTCAACGTCAAGAGACTGACCAAGGAGTTCATACAGTCTGCTCTGGAAAATCTGATGCAATCCGATAACCTGTGTAGCCTTCAGCAGACTCTCACCGAAAGGATCATCAGTTTGAAGTTCTTGCTTGTTCTGGATGATGTCTGGGACGATGTTTACTCAAATCAAGACAACAGATGGCATAATTTTCTTGAACCGTTAAAGTCTGCCAAACAAGGAAGTGCGATTCTGTTGACAACAAGATCTCAGAGGGTTGCAGATCTGGTGAACGAGAACATGCACTTCCATCTAGAAGGGCTTCCATCCACAATTTTCGATGAGTTCTTTGAGGCATGTGCATTTGGCACAGACCGTTCGATAGTCAATCCAGAGCTGAACCCTATTGGCAAAAAGATAATCCCACAGCTCAAGAGATGCCCATTAGCTGCTGAAACTCTTGGGCGTATACTGAAGCCTATGCTGGATAGGGAGCACTGGGATTGGGTCGCAGGAAGAGAGCTGTGGGAGCTGAAACAAGAGAAGTACGACATTCTGCCGGTTCTTCGATTGAGCTATCTGTATCTGCCTCCCCATCTGAGAAGCTGCTTCTTGTTTTGCTCCATGTATCCAAAGGGTCACCGATTTGTCAAAGATGCTCTTGTGAACAGTTGGATAGCAGCTGGTTTAATCGAGTCCTGCAAGGGCGGCAAGCTGGAAAGCGATGGTCATCGATATTTCGCGGAATTGCTACATCGATCCCTATTGCATAGAGATGCAAGCAGCCCAGCATCCTCCGTGTATGTCATCCATGAGTTGATGCATGACATGGCGAAGCTAGTTTCTGAGAACGAGTGCTTCGTCGTGAAAAACGAAACAGATTTGCAAAAGATCCCTGAAGATGTTCGGCACCTGTCAATAATCGGCGGCGGTGGTCTCAATGAAACCAACATAAAAAAGCTGTGCGAATACAAGAAGCTGCGTTCCATTGTATGCCATGGTGTTGACTCTGAGATCATTACTCCTGCAGCTAAGCACTGGTTTGAGGTGCTCACCAAAATACGGATGTTGGGTTTTCTGTCTTGCAAGTTGGACTATCTGCCTGAGACCATTGGGAATCTAAAGCTTCTCCAGTACCTTAACATTGGTGAATGTGCTTTTGAAGAGTTTCCCCCCTGTTTTTGGCAGCTCCAGAATTTACGAATTATAGATGCTCAGAAATGTCGTATCCAACACATTCCCCAAGAATTCAATCAGCTACAAGGCAAATTGCAGAGGTTTAAGTTGAGGGGTACAAATATCACTGAACCTGGAAATTATGCGCTTTGATAGAACATGCAAACTAATCAAATGCAGAAGAGTAGTTTCAGTTTGAAGAAGTTTACTTTTGTCAACTTGTTAGTTTCATTTTTCTCAGCTACTATTGAGTTCAGTTTTGACATGTGTAACTTCAGAATTCTGGGAAACTTTCCATAAAGTTCGCATCAGTTTAGTGGGTTAACTTTTATTATATTGTTGGAAGCTAGTTCATGATGAACTGATTTAACTCTCTACTAGAATATTAGTGTATTAGATGCTGTAAATTTGTTTAGGTTCAGACCTATGCTTCCTCCTCTACTGTTTTGTAGAGTTGGCCAATTTTAGATGCTGCATAATAACCTTTAAGGCTGTTTTGAGTGGCATATCTAAAGATCCTTTTAATAATCAAGCCAAAGTTCCAGTTGGACCAAACCAAATGTCCTTTTTTCTGAAATATGTATTGAGCTAACTAGTTGCACGTGCGTTGCTATGGAAATCCTAGGCATAAAATATTTTCATGTTGTGTCCAATTATTACTTGCCATGTTAAGTTCAGGTATTTCCCTTTTTTTTAATTTAGCACAATTCCGTGTTCACAAAATAACAAGAGCTAATTCCATTCTTTTTACCCCCAAGAGATTTTACCAATTTTTGAGAAAATCCTCAATTTATACCCCCATTTTACACCTTTGTGCCACATTTTACCCCCTTGTGACACAATTGACCTCAAATTCAAAATTTTCCTCCAATTCGGTGCTGATTTGGCATGCCATGTAAGGTGCTTTTTTTATATCTTAAGTGTTGGTTTTCGTTCTGATTTTTTATACATCAATCGGTTAAAATATGCACCGCACCGCGCCCTGTCGCCGCGCCCACGGGCCGAGCCACACCAGGTCGCGCCGCACCTAGTGGACATGCTCACCTGGTCATGTGGCCGAGAGCCCGAGACCACGCCGCGCCACACATTTCCATCTTTAGGCCAACTCTACCGTGCGGCCCGATCCCGTCCGGCCTCGTCCGTTTGGGGTAAAATGGACAAACCGCTGCCCACAAGGCGACGGCCGGACCCATCTTGTTCTGCATTTTGTGTCCGGCCGACCCATTTCAAGCGCAAACATGCGCCGGTTTGGGTCATGACGACAACAACGGACGCTTCGCTCGTCGCGTCGGGGCAGCGTGGCGGCGGGTTACCTACCTCCCACCGCCCGACATAAATGCGCACGGGTGGTCGACCCCACCTGTCATCCGCCCAGCGAACGGTCGCTTTCCCTCTTAAATGGGAAAGCCGTGGACCGGCCGTCGTCCACACTCTCTAGTCGGGCCCTTCCTGCCTCCTCGAGACCAACGCCCCAAACCCTAGCCCTCTCCACGTCCCCGATCTCGCCGGCTAGCCACCTCGCAGCCGCCACATGGGCTTCTGGAACCACGGCCGCAAGGGGAAGCACGACCGCGAGGCGGCGGCGTCGTCGGGCCACCGCCGCGGCTCGGTGAAGGAGGAGCCCGCATCACCGCCGCCACGTCGGACCCCCGCGCCTGCCCCGTTCACCATCGGCCCTACTGATGGGGATCGTTGCAGAAAATAAATTTTTTTCTACGCATCACCAAGATCAATCTATGGAGTCATCTAGCAACGAGAAAGAGGAGTGCATCTACATACCCTTGTAGATCGCGAGCGGAAGCGTTCAAGAGAACGGGGCTGATGGAGTCGTACTCGTCGTGATCCAAATCACCGATGATCCTAGCGCCGAACGGACGGCACCTCTGCGTTCAACACACGTACGGAGCGGAGACGTCTCCCGCGCCTTGATCTAGCAAGGAGGAGGGAGAGGTTGAGGAAGAGGGCTCCAACAGCAGCACAATGGCGTGGTGGTGGTGGAGCGGCAGTACTCCGGCAGGGCTTCGCCAAGCTCTTAACGGAGGAGGAGAGGTGTTGAGGAGGGGAGGGGCTGCGCCTTGGATGTTGTATGCAGCCCTCCCCTCGCCCCTCTATTTATAGGGGAAGGGGGAAGGGGGCCGGCCCCCTCTAGATGAGAACTAGAGGGGGGGCAGCGGCCAAGGGGAGGGGGCTTGCCCCCCAAGCAAGTGGGGCACCCCCTCTAAGGGTTCCCCCCCCCCCAAACCCTAGGCGCATGGGCCCAAGGGGGGGTTGCGCCCAGCCCTCCAGGGGCTGGTTACCTGCCCACTACGGCCCATGAGGCCCTCCGAGAGAGGTGGCCCCTCCCGGTGGACCCCCGGAACCCATCCGCTGGCCCCGGTACAATACCGATATGCCCCCGAACTTTTTCGGTGACCGTATGACAACTTCCCACATATAAATCTTCACCTCCGGACCATTCCGGAACTCCTCGTGACGTCCGGGATCTCATCCGGGACCCCGAACAACATTCGGTAATCACTTACAAGCCTTCCTAATAACCCTAGCGTCACCGAACCTTAAGTTTGTAGACCCTACGGGTTCGAGAATCACGCAGACATGACCAAGACAGCTCTCAGGCCAATAACCAACAGCGGGATCTGGATACCCATGTTGGCTCCCACATGTTCCACGATGATCTCATCGAATGAACCACGATGTCGAGGATTGAAGTAATCCCGTATACAATTCCCTTTGTCAATCGGTACGTTACTTGCCCGAGATTCGATCGTCGGTATCCCAATACCTCGTTCAATCTCGTTACCTGCAAGTCACTTTACTCGTACCGTAATGCATGATCCTGTGACCAACCACTTGGTCACATTGAGCTCATTATGATGATGCATTACCGAGTGGGCCCAGAGATACCTCTCCGTCATACAGAGTGACAAATCCTAGTCTCGATCCGTGCCAACCCAACATACACTTTCAGAGATACCTGTAGTATACCTTTATAGCCACCTAGTTACGTTGTGACGTTTGGTACACCCAAAGCACTCCTACGGTATCCGGGAGTTACACGATCTCATGGTCTAAGGAAATGATACTTGACATTAGAAAAGCTCTAGCAAACAAACTACACGATCTTGTGCTATGCTTAGGATTGGGTCTTGTCCATCACATCATTCTCCCAATGATGTGATCCCGTTGTCAATGACATCCAATGTCCATGGTCAGGAAACCATAACCATCCATTGATCAATGAGCTAGTCAACTAGAGGCTCACTAGGGACATGTTGTGGTCTATGCATTCACACATGTATTACGATTTTCGCATAACACAATTATAGCATGAACGATAGACAATTATCATGAACAAGGAAATATAATAATAACCATTTTATTATTGCCTCTAGGGCATATTTCCAACAGTCTCCCACTTGCACTAGAGTCAATAATCTAGTTACATTGTGATGAATCGAACACCCATAGAGTTCTGGTGTTGATCATGTTTTGCTCGCGGAAGAGGTTTAGTCAACGGATCTGCGACATTCAGATCTGTATGTACTTTGCAAATATCTATGTCTCCATCTTGAACATTTTCACAAATGGAGTTGAAGCGACGCTTGATGTGCCTGGTCTTCTTGTGAAACCTGGGCTCCTTGGCAAGGGCAATGGCTCCACTATTGTCACAGAAGAGAGTCATCCGCCCCGACGCATTGGGAATAACTCCTAGGTCGGTAATGAACTCCTTCATCCAGATTGCTTCATGTGCTGCCTCTGAGGCTGCCATGTATTCCGCCTCACATGTAGATCCTGCCACGACGCTTTGCTTGCAACTGCACCAGCTTACTGCCCCACCATTCAAAATATACACGTATCCGGTTTGTTACTTAGAGTCATCCAGATTTGTGTCGAAGCTAGCGTCGACGTAACCCTTTACGACGAGCTCTTCGTCACCTCCATAAACGAGAAACATATCCTTAGTCCTTTTTAGGTACTTCAGGATATTCTTGACCGTTGTCCAGTGTTTCATGCCGGGATTACTTTGGTACCTCCCTACCAAACTTACGGTAAGGTTTACATCAAGTCTGGTACACAGCATGGCATACATAATAGACCCTATGGCCGAGGCATAGGGGATGACACTCATCTTTTCTCTATCTTCTGCCGTGGTCGGGCATTGAGCCGAGCTCAATTTCACACCTTGCAACACAGGCGAGAACCCCTTCTTGGACTGATCCATATTGAACTTCTTCAATATCTTATCAAGGTATGTGCTTTGTGAAAGACCTATGAGGCGTCTCGATCTATCTCTATAGATCTTGATGCCTAATATGTAAGCAGCTTCTCCAAGGTCCTTCATTGAAAAACACTTATTCAAGTAGGCCTTAATGTTGTCCAAAAGTTCTATATCATTTCCCATCAAAAGTATGTCATCTACATATAATATGAGAAATGCTACAGAGCTCCCACTCACTTTCTTGTAAACGCAGGCTTCTCCATAAGTCTGCATAAACCCAAACGCTTTGATCATTTCATCAAAGCGAATGTTCCAACTCCGAGATGCTTGCACCAGCCCATAGATGGAGCGCTGGAGCTTGCATACCTTTTTAGCATTCTTAGGATCGACAAACCTTCCGGCTGCATCATATACAATTCTTCCTTAAGGAAGCCGTTAAGGAATGCCGTTTTGATGTCCATTTGCCATATCTCATAATCGTAGAATGCGGCAATTGCTAACATGATTCGGACGGACTTCAGCTTCGCTACGGGTGAGAAGGTCTCATCATAGTCAACCCCTTGAACTTGTCGATAACCCTTAGCGACTAGTCGAGCTTTATAGATGGTAACATTACCATCCGTGTCCGTCTTCTTCTTAAAGATCCATTAAAAAAAATTCTATCGCTCGCCGATCATCGGGCAAGTCTGTCAAAGTCCATACTTTGTTTTCATACATGGATCCTATCTCGGATTGCATGGCTTCAAGCCATTTGTTGGAATCTGGGCCCGCCATCGCTTCTTCATAGTTCGAAGGTTCACTGTTGTCTAACAACATGATTTCCAGGATAGGGTTGCCATACCATTCTGGTGTGGAACATGTCCTTGTGGACCTCTGAGTTCAAGAGCAACTTGATCCAAGTACCTTGATCATCATCATTAACTTCCTCTCTAGTCGGTGCAGGCACCACAGAACATCTTCCTCACCACGCTACTTTCCGGTTCAAGAGGAAGTACTTCATCGAGTTCTACTTTCCTCCCACTTATTTCTTTCGAGAGAAACTCTTTCTCCGTAAAGGACCCGTTCTTAACAACAAAGATCTTGCCTTCGGATCTAAGGTAGAAGGTATACCCAATGGTTTCCTTTGGGTATCCTATGAAGACGATTTTTCCGACTTGGCTTGAGCTTTTCAGTTGAAGTTTCTTGACATAAGCATCGCATCCCCAAACTTTTAGAAACGACAGCTTAGGTTTCTTCCCAAACCATAATTCATACGGTGTCGTCTCAACGGATTTAGACGGTGCTCTATTTAAAGTGAATGTAACTATCTCTAGAGTGTATCCCCAAAATGATAGCGGTAAATCGGTGAGTGACATCATAGATCGCACCATATCCAACAGAGTGCGATTACGACGTTCAGACACACCGTTACGCTGAGGTGTTCCAGGCGGCGTGAGTTGTGAAATGATTCCACATTTCCTTAAGTGCATACCAAATTCGTGACTTAAATATTCTCCCCCACGATCTGATCGTAAGAACTTTATTTTTCGGTCACATTGATTCTCTACCTCATTCTGAAATTCCTTGAACTTTTCAATGGTCTCAGACTTGTGTTTCATCAAGTAGACATACCCATATCTACCTAAGTCATCAGTGAGAGTGAGAACATAACGATAGCCTCTGCGAGCCTCAACACTCATTGGACCGCACACATTAGTATGTATGATTTCCAATAAGTTGGTTGATCGCTCCATTGTTCCGGAGAACTGAGTCTTGGTCATTTTGCCCATGAGGCATGGTTCACATGTGTCAAATGATTCATAATCAAGAGACTCTAAAAGTCCATCAGCATGGAGCTTCTTCATGCGTTTGACACCAATGTGACCAAGGCGGCAGTGCCACAAGTATGTGGGACTATCGTTATCAACCTTACATCTTTTGATATTCACACTATGAATATGTGTAACATCACGTTCGAGATTCATTAAGAATAAACCATTGACCAGCGGGGCATGACCATAAAACATATCTCTCATATAAATGGAACAACCATTATTCTCGGATTTAAATGAGTAGCCATCTCGTATTAAACTAGATCCAGATACAATGTTCATGCTCAAAGCTGGCACTAAATAACAATTATTGAGGTTTAAAACTAATCCCGTAGGTAAATGTAGAGGTAGCGTGCCGACGGCGATCACATCGACCTTGGAACCATTCCCGACGCCAAGATCGTCACCTCGTCCTTCGCCAGCCTCCGCTTATTCCGCAGCTCTGTTTTGAGTTACAAATATGAGCAACCGCACCGGTATCAAATACCGGTGAGCTACTACGAGTAATCGGTAAGGTACACATCAATTACATGTATATCACATATACCTTTGGTGTTGCCGGCCTTCTTGTCCGCTAAGTACTTGGGGCAGTTCCGCTTCCAGTGCCCGCTTCCCTTGTAATAAAAGCACTCAGTCTCAGGTTTGGGTCCATGCTTCGGCTTCTTCCCGGCAACTGGCTTATCGGGCGCAGCAACTCCCTTGCCGTCCTTCTTGAAGTTCTTCTTACCCTTGCCTTTCTTGAAACTAGTGGTTTTATTGACCATCAACACTTGATGTTCCTTTTTGATCTCCACCTCCGCTGATTTCAGCATTGAAAATACCTCAGGAATGGTTTTCACCATCCCCTGCATGTTGTAGTTCATCACAAAGCTCTTGTAGCTAGGTGGGAGCGACTGGAGGATTCTATCAATGACCGCGTCATCCAGGAGATTAACTCCCAGCTGAGACAAGCGATTGTGCAACCCAGACATTTTGAGTATGTGCTCGCTGACAGAACCATTCTCCTCCATCTTACAACTGTAGAACTTGTCGGAGACTTCATATCTCTCGACCCGGGCATGAGCTTGGAAAACCATTTTCAGCTCTTGGAACATCACATATGCTCCGTGCTGTTCAAAACGCTTTTGGAGCCCCGGCTCTAAGCTGTAAAGCATGCCGCACTGAACCAGGGAGTAATCATCACTACGCGACTGCCAGGCGTTCATAACGTTTTGAGTTGCTGGGAAAAAAGGTGCTTCACCTAGCGGTGCATCTAGGACATATGCTTTCTTGGCAGCTATTAGGATGATCCTCAAGTTCCGGACCCAGTCCGTATAGTTGCTGCCATCGTCTTTCGGCTTGGTTTTCTCTAGGAACGCGTTGAAGTTGAGGGCAACATTAGCGTGGGCCATTTGATCTACAAGACATATTGCAAAAGTTTTAGACTAAGTTCATGATAATTAAGTTCATCCAATCAAATTATTTAATGAACTCCCACTCAGATAGACATCCCTCTAGTCATCTAAGTGATCCATGATTCGAGTAAACTAGGTCGTGTCTGATCATCACGTGAGACGGACTAGTCATCATCGGTGAACATCTTCATGTTGATTGTATCTTCTATACGACTCATGTTCGACCTTTCGGTCTCTTGTGTTCCGAGGCCATGTCTGTACATGCTAGGCACGTCAAGTCAACCTAAGTGTTTTTGCATGTGTAAATCTGTCTTACACCCGTTGTATGTGAACGTTAGAATCTATCACACCCGATCATCACGTGGTGCTTCGAGACAACGAACTTTCGCAACGGCGCACAGTTAGGGGGAACACTTTCTTGAAATTATTATGAGGGATCATCTTATTTATGCTACCGTCGTTCTAAGCAAATAAGATGTAAAACATGATAAACATCACATGCAATCAAATAGTGACATGATATGGCCAATATCATTTTGCTCCTTTGATCTCCATCTTTGGGGCGCCATGATCATCATCGTCACCAGCATGACACCATGATCTCCATCATCATGATATCCATCATTGTGTCTTCATGAAGTTGTCACGCCAATGAATTACTTCTACTACTATGGCTAATGGTTTAGCAATAAAGTAAAGTAATTACATGGTGTTATTCAATGACACGCAGGTCATAACAAAAATAAAGACAACTCCTATGGCTCCTGCCGGTTGTCATAGTCATCGACATGCAAGTCGTGATTCCTATTACAAGAACATGATCAATCTCATACATCACATATATTTCATTCATCACATCCTTTTGTCCATATCATATCACAAGGCATATGCTGCAAAAACAAGTTAGACGTCCTCTAACTGTTGTTGCATGTTTTTACGTGGCTGCAATAGGGTTCTAGCAAGAACGTTTCTTACCGACGCCAAAACCACAATGTGATATGCCAATTTCTATTTACCCTTCACAAGGACACTTTTCATCGAATTGAAGGAAATATGCCCAAGAGGCAATAATAAAGTTATTATCTATTTCCTCATATAATGATAAATGTTTATTATTCATGCTAGAATTGTATTAACCGGAAACATGATACATGTGTGAATATATAGACAAACATAACGTCACTAGTATGCCTCTACTTGACTAGCTCATTAATCAAAGATGGTTATGTTTCCTAACCATAGACATGTGTTGTCATTTGATTAACGGGATCACATCATTAGGAGAATGATGTGATTGACATGACCCATTCCGTTAGCCTAGCACTTGATCGTTTAGTATGTTGCTATTGCTTTCTTCATGACTTATACATGTTCCTATAACTATGAGATTATGCAACTCCGTTTACGGAAGAACACTTTGTGTGCTACCAAACGTCACAACGAATCGGGTGATTATAAAGGAGCTCTCAGTGTCTCTCAAGGTACATGTTGAGTTGGCGATTTCGAGATTAGGTTTTGTCACTCGATTGTCGGAGAGGTATCTCTGGGCCCTCTCGATAATGCACATCACTATAAGCCTTGCAAGCAATGTAGCTAATGAGTTAGTTACGGAATGATGCATTACGTAACGAGTAAAGAGACTTGCCGTAACGAGATTGAACTAGGTATTGGATACCGACGATCGAATCTCGGGCAAGTAACATACCGATGACAAAGGGAACAACGTATGTTGTTATGCGGTTTGACAGATAAAGATCTTCGTAGAATATGTAGGAGCCAATATGGGCTTCCAGGTTCTGCTATTGGTTATTGACCTAGAATAGTTCTAGGTCATGTCTACATAGTTCTCGAACCCGTAGGGTCCGCACGCTAAGGTTTCGATGACGATGTTATATTATGAGTTTATGAGTTTTGATGTACCGAAGGAGTTCGGAGTCCCGGATGAGATCGGGGACATGACGAGGAGTCTCGAAATGGTCGAGACATAAAGATTGATATATTGGAAGCCTATATTTGGATATCAGAATGGTTCCGGGTGAAATCGGGATTTTACCAAAGCACCGGGGGGTTACCGGAACCCTCCCGGGGGTTATTGGGCCTTCATGGGCCCTAAGGGAGAAGAGGAGAGGAGGCAAAAGGTGGGCTGCGCCCCCTCCCCTCCCTAGTCCGAATAGGACAAGGAGAGGGGGGCAGCGCCCCCCCTTTCCTTCCCCTCTTCCTCCTCCTTCCCCCTTCTCCTTCTCCAACTAGGAAAGAAAGGAGTCCTACTCCCGGAGTAGGACTCCCCCTTGGCGCGCCCTCCTTGGCCGGCCGCCCCCTCCCCCTTGGCTCCTTTATATACGGGGGCAGGGGGCACCTCTAGACACACAAGTTGATCTTCGTGATCGTTCCTTAGCCGTGTGCGGTGCCCCCCTCCACCATATTCCACGTCGGTCATATCGTTGCGGTACTTAGGCGAAGCCCTGTGTCGGTAGAACATCATCATCGTCACCACACCGTCGTGCTGACGAAACTCATCCCCGACACCTTGCTGGATCGGAGTCCGGGGATCGTCATCGAGCTGAACGTGTGCTGAACTCGGAGGTGCCGTACGTTCGGTACTTAGATCGGTCGGATCGTGAAGACGTACGACTACATCAACCGCGTTGTCATAACGCTTCCGCTTACGGTCTACGAGGTTAGGTGGACAACACTCTCCCCTCTCGTTGCTATGCATCACCATGATCTTGCGTGTGCGTAGGAATTTTTTTGAAATTACTATGTTCCCCAACAGTGGTATCAGAGCCAGGTTTTATGCGTTGATGTTATATGCACGAGTAGAACACAAGTAAGTTGTGGGCGATACAAGTCATACTGCTTACCAGCATGTCATACTTTGGTTCGGCGGTATTGTGAGATGAAGCGGCCCGGACCGACATTACGCCAGACGCTTACGCGAGACTGGTTTCACCGTAACGAGCACTCGTGCTTAAAGGTGATCGGCGGTGTCTGTCTCTCTCACTTTAGTTGAACTGAGTCTGCTACGCCCGGTCCTTGCGAAGGTTAAAACAGCACTAACTTGACGAACTATCGTTGTGGTTTTGATGCGTGGTAAGAACGATTCTTGCTCAGCCCGTAGCAGCCACGTAAAATTTGCAACAACAAAGTAGAGGACATCTAACTTGTTTTTGCAGGGCATGTTGTGATGTGATATGGTCAAGACGTGATGCTATATTTTATTGTATGAGATGATCATGTTTTGTAACCGGGTTATCGACAATCGGCAGAGCCATATGGTTGTCGCTTTATTGTATGAAATGCAAATGCCCTGTAATTGCTTTTACTTTATCACTAAGCGATAGCGATAGTCGTAGAAGCAATAGATGGCGTAACTGAAGGAAATATGCCCTAGAGGCAATAATAAAGTTATTATTTATTTCCTTATATCATGATAAATGTTTATTATTCATGCTAGAATTGTATTAACCGAAAACATAATACATGTGTGAATACATAGACAAACATAGTGTCACTAGTATGCCTCTACTTGACTAGCTCTTTTATCAAAGATGGTCATGTTTCCTAGCCATGGACAAAAGAGTTGTCATTTGATTAACGGGATCACATCATTAGGAGAATGATGTGATTGACATGACCCATTCCGTTAGCCTAGCACTTGATCATTTAGTATGTTGCTATTGCTTTCTTCATGACTTATACATGTTCCTACAACTATGAGATTATGCAACTCCCGTTTACCGGAGGAACACTTTGGGTGCTACCAAACGTCACAACATAACTGGGTGATTATAAAGGAGTACTACAGGTGTCTCCAAAGGTACATGTTGGGTTGGCGTATTTCAAGATTAGGTTTTGTCACTCCGATTGTCGGAGAGGTATCTCTGGGCCCTCTCGGTAATGCACATCACTATAAGACTTGCAAGCAATGTAGCTAATGAGTTAGTTACGGAATGATGCATTACGTAACGAGTAAAGAGACTTGCCGGTAACGAGATTGAACTAGGTATTGGATACCGACGATCGAATCTTGGGCAAGTAACATACCGATGACAAAGGGAACAACGTATGTTGTTATGCGGTTTGACTGATAAAGATCTTCGTAGAATATGTAGGAGCCAATATGGGCATCCAGGTTCCACTATTGGTTATTGACCGAGAATAGTTCTAGGTCATGTCTACATAGTTCTCGAACCCGTAGGGTCCGCACGCTTAAGGTTTCGATGACAGTTATATTATGAGTTTATGAGTTTTGATGTACTGAAGGAATTCGGAGTCCCGGATGAGATCGGGGACATGACGAGGAGTCTCGAAATGGTCTAGACGTAAAGATCGATATATTGGACGCCTATATTCGGAGTTCGGAAAGGTTCCGAGTGATTCGGGTATTTTTCGGAGTACCGGAGAGTTACGGGAATTCGCCGGGGAGTATATGGGCCTTATTGGGCCATACGGGAATAGAGGAGAGAGGCCAAAAGGAAGGAGGCATGCGCCCTCCCTCTGGTCCGAATTGGACAAGGGCGAGCCCCTTTCCTTCTTCCTCTCCCCTCTTTCCCTTCTCCTACTCCAACAAGGAGGTGGAATCCTACTAGGACTAGGGAATCCTAGTAGGACTCCACACTTGGCACGCCCTCCTAGGGCCGGCCTCCTCCCCTTGCTCCTTTATATACGAGGCGGGGGCACCCCATGAAACACAAGTTGATCTACGGATCGCTCCTTAGCCGTGTGCGGTGCCCCTCCACCATATTCCACCTCGGTCATATCGTCGCGGAGTTTAGGCGAAGCCTGTGCGATAGAGCATCATCATCGCCACCACGCCGTCGTCGATGTAACTCATCCCCAACACTTTGCTGGATCGGAGTCCGGGGATCGTCATCGAGCTGAACGTGTGCTGAACTCGGAGGTGCCGTACGTTTGGTACTTGGATCGGTCGGATCGTGAAGACGTACGACTACATCAACCGCGTTGTCATAACGCTTCCGCTTACGATCTACGAGGGTACGTGGACAACACTCTCCCCTCTCGTTGCTATGTCATCACCATGATCTTGCGTGTGCGTAGAATTTTTTGAAATTACTACGTTCCCCAACAAAGGGCATCCGAGCCTAGGTTTTATGCGTTGATGTTATATGCACGAGTAGAACACAAGTGAGTTGTGGGCGATACAAGTCATACTTGCTTACCAAAGATGTCATATTTTGGTTCGGCGGTATTGTTGGATGAAGCGGCCGGACCGACATTACGCGACGCTTACGCGAGACTGGTTTTACCGCCGTGCTTTGCACACAGGTGACTAGCGGGTGTCAGTTTCTCCAACTTTAGTTGAACCGAGTGTGGCTACGCCCGGTCCTTGCGAAGGTTAAAACAGCACTAACTTGACGAACTATCGTTGTGGTTTTGATGCGTAGGTAAGAAAGGTTCTTGCTCAGCCCGTAGCAGCCATGTAAAATATGCAACAACAAAGTAGAGGACGTCTAACTTGTTTTTGGAGGGCATGTTGTGATGTGATATGGTCAAGACGTGATAAGAAATAAGTTGTTGTATGAGATGATCATGTTTTGTTGAAGTTATCGGCAACTGGCAGAAGCCCTATGGATGTCTCTTTGTTGCATAAGATGCAAGTGCCAAATAATTGCTTTACTTTATCGCTATACGATAGCAATAGTTGCAAGAGCAATAGTTGGTGAGACAACCATGTGATGACACATTGATATAGATCAAGATGATGAAGATCATGGTGTCGTGCCGATGACGATAGAGATCATGACAGTACTTTGGAGATGGAGATCAAAGGCGCAAGATGATCATGGCCATATCATGTCACATATTTTGATTGCATATGATGTTTATCTATTATACATCTTATTCTTGCTTTGATTGACGGTAGCATTTTAAGATGATCTCTCACTAATTATCAAGAAGTGTTCTCCCTGAGTATGCACCGTTGCCAAAGTTCGTCATGCCCAGACACCACGTGATGATCGGGTGTGATAAGCTCTACGTCCATCTACAACGGGTGCAAGCCAGTTTTGCACACGCGGAATACTCAGGTTAAACTTGACGAGCCTAGCATATGCAGATATGGCCTCGGAACACGGAGACCGAAAGGTTGAGCGTGAATCATATAGTAGATATGATCAACATAGTGATGTTCACCATTGAAAACTACTCCATCTCACGTGATGATCGGTTATGGTTTAGTTGATTTGGATCACGTGATCACTTAGATAACTAGAGAGATGTCTGTCTAAGTGGGAGTTCTTAAGTAATATGATTAATTGAACTTTAATTTATCATGAACTTAGTCCTGGTAGTATTTTGCAAATTATGTTGTAGATCAATAGCTCGCGTTGTTGCTTTCATATGTTTGTTTTTGATATGTTCCTAGAGAAAATTGTGTTGAAAAATGTTAGTAGCAATGATGCGGATTGGATCCGTGATCAGAGGTTTATCCTCATTGCTGCACAGAAGAATTATGTCCTTAATGCACCGCTAGGTGACAGACCTATTGCAGGAGCAGATGCAGATGTTATGAACGTTTGGCTAGCTCAATATGATGACTACTTGATAGTTTAGTGCACCATGCTTAACGGCTTAGAATCGGGACTTCAAAGACGTTTTGAACGTCATGGACCATATGAGATGTTCCAGGAGTTGAAGTTAATATTTCAAGCAAATACCCGAGTTGAGAGATATGAAGTCTCCAACAAGTTCTATAGCTAAAAGATGGAGGAGAATCGCTCAACTAGTGAGCATGTGCTCAGATTGTCTGGGTACTTCAATCGCTTGAATCAAGTGGGAGTTAATCTTCCAGATAAGATAGTGATTGACAGAATTTTCTGGTCACCATCACTAAGTTACTAGAACTTCATGATGAACTATAGTATGCAAGGGATGATGAAAACGATTCCGGAGCTCTTCGTGATGTTGAAATCGACGAAGGTAGAAATCAAGAAAGAGCATCAAGTGTTGATGATTGACAAGACCACTAGTTACAAGAAAAGGGCAAAGGGAAAGAAAGGGAAACTTCAAGTAGAATGGCAAACAAGTTGTCACTCCCGTGAAGAAGACCAAAGCTGGACCATAGCCTGAAACTGGGTGCTTACACTGCAAAGGAAATGGTCATTGGAAGCGGAAATGCCCTGAATATTTGGTGGATAAGAAGGATGGCAAAGTGAACAAGGGTATATTTGATTTATAGGTTATTGATGTGTGCCTTACTAGTGTTTATAATAGCCCCTGAGTATTTGATACTTGTTCGGTTGCTAATATTAGTAACTCGAAACAGGAGTTACAGAATAAATAGAGACTAGTTGAGGGTGAGTGTTGGAAGTAGTTCCAAGATTGATATGATCATCATCGCACACTCCCTATACTTTCGGGATTAGTGTTAAACCTAAATAAATGTTACTTAGCGTTTGCGTTGAGCATGAATATGATTTGATCATGTTTATTGCGATACGGTTATTCATTTAAAGTTAGAGAATAAATTGTTATTCTGTTTACATGAATAAGACCTTCGATGGTTATACACCCAATGAAAATAGTTTGTTGGATCTCGATCGTAGTGATACACATATTCATAATATTGATGCCAAAAGATGCAAAGTTAATAATGATAGTGCAACTTATTTGTGGCACTGCCGTTTGGGTCATATCAGTGTAAAGCGCATGAAGAAACTCCATAAAGATGGATTTTCGGAATCACTTGGTTATGAATCATTTGATGCTTGCGAACCGTGCCTTTTTTGGGCAAGATGACTAAAACTCCGTTCTCCGGAACAATGGAACGAGCTACTGACTTATTGGAAATAATACATACTGATGTATATGATCCAATGAGTGTTGATGCTCGTGGCAAGTATCGTTATTTTCTGACCTTCACAAGATGATTTGAGCGGATATGGGTATATCTACTTGATGAAACATAAGTCTGAAATAATTGAAAGGTTCAAAGAATTTCAGAGTGAAGTGGAAAATTCATCGTAACAAGAAAATAAAGTTTCTATGATCTGATCGTAGAAATAAATATTTGAGTTACGAGTTTGGTCTTCAATTAAGACAATGTGGAATAATTTCACAAATTCGTGCCACCTGGAACACCACAGCATAATGGTGTGTCCAAACGTCATAACCGTACTTTATTGGATATTGTACAATCTATGATGTCTCTTACTGATTTACCACTATTGTTTTTGGGTAATGCATTAGAGACAGCTGCATTCACGTTAAAAGGGCACCATCTAAATCCGTTGAGACGACACCATATGAACTGTGGTTTAGCAAGAAACCCAAGTTGTCTTTCTTAAAGTTTGGGGCTGCGATGCTTATGTGAAAAAGTTTCATCCTGATAAGCTCGAACCCAAATCGTAGAAGTGCGTCTTCATAGAATACCCAAAGGAAATTGTTGGGTACACCTTCTATCACAGATCCGAAGTCAAGTTATTCGTCGCTAAGAATGGATCCTTTCTAGAGAAGGAGTTTCTCTCGAAAGAAGTGAGTGGGAGAAAAGTAGAACTTGATGAGGTAACTGTACCTTCTCCCGAATTGGAAAATTGTTCATCACTGAAATCAGTTCCAGTGATTTCTACACCAATTAGTGAGGAAGCTAATGATGATGATCATGAAACTTCAGATCAAGTTACTACAGAACCTCGTAGGTCTTCCAGAGTACGGTCGGCACCAGAGTGGTACGGTAATCCTGTTCTGGAAGTCATGTTACTAGACCATGATGAACCTACGAACTATGAGGAAGCGATGATGAGCCCAGATTCCGCGAAATGGCTTGAGGCCATGAAATCTGAGATGGGATCCATGTATGAGAACAAAGTATGGACTTTGGTGGAGTTGCCCGATGATCGGCAAGCCATATTGTATAAATGGATCTTCAAGAGGAAGACAGATGCTGATAGTAGTGTTACTATCTACAAAGCTCGACTTGTCGCAAAAGGGTTTTCGACAAGTTCAAGGTGTTGACTACAATGAGATTTTCTCAACTGTAGCGATGCTTAAGTCTGTCCGAATCATGTTAGCAATTGCCACATTTTATGAAATCTGGCAAATGGATGTCCAAACTGCATTCCTTAATGGTTTTCTTAACGAAGAGTTGTATATGATGCAACTAGAAGGTTTTGTCAATCCTAAAGGTACTAACAAAATGTGCAAGCATCTCAGAGTTGGAATATACGCTTTGATAAGTTGATCAAAGCATATAGTTTTATACAGACTTTTGGAGAAGCCTGTATTTACAAGAAAGTGAGTGGGAGCTTTGTAACATTTCTAAAACTATATGTAGATGACATATTGTTAATTGGAAATGATATAAAAATTCTGGATAGCATAAAAGGATACTTGAATAAGAGTTTTTAAAAGAAAGACCTCAGTAAAGCTACTTACATATTGAGCATCAAAATCTATTGAGATAGATCAAGATGCTTGATAAGTTTTGTTGGGGAACGTAGTAATTTCAAAAAATTTCCTACGATCACGCAAGACCATGGTGATGGCATAGCAACGAGAGGGGAGAGTATCCGTCCACGCACTCGTGAGACCGAAAGCGAAGCGTTATAACAACGCTGTTGATGTAGTCGTGCGTCTTCACGATCCGACCGATCCAAGCACCGAACGTCACGGCACCTCCGAGTTCTCGCACACGCTCAGCTCGATGACGATCCCGGACTCGATCCAGCAAAGTGTCGGGATGAGTTCCACAAGACGACGGCGTGGTGACGATGTTGATGCTCCACCGACGCAGGGCTTCGCCTAAGCTCCGCGACGATATGACTTCTCCGCGCAGGGCTTCGCTTAAGCTCCGCGACGATATGACCGGGTGGAATATGGTGGAAGGGGCACCGCACACGGCTAAGGAAAATCCGAGATCAACTTGTGTGTCATGGGTGCCCCTGCCCCAGATATAAAGGAGCCAAGGGGTGCGGCCAGCCTTGGGAGGCGCTGCCGAGGAGTCCTACTCCCACCGAGAGTAGGACTCCCCCCCCTTGTCCTAGTTGGAGTAGGATTGGGAGGGGGAAGAGGAAGGCGCCGCCCCTCTCCCTTGTCCTATTCGGACTAGAGGGGAGGGGAGCGCAGCCCACCTGGCCGGCCCTTCCTCTTCTCCCTTGTGGCCCATGAAGGCCCATATACCCCGGGGTTCCGTAACCCCGTGTTCCTAGAACTTCCTGCTTTCACTCGAACCCTTCCAAGTCCAAACATAGGCTTCCAATATATCAATCTTTATGTCTCGACCATTTCGAGACTCCTCGTCATGTCCGTGATCACATCCGGACTCAACAAACTTCGTGCATCAATACTTATAAACTCATAATGAACTCATCATCGAAGCGTTAAGCGTGCGGACCCTACGGGTTCGAGAACTATGTAGACATGACCTAGAACCATTCTCGGTCAATAACCAATAGCGGAACCTGGATGCCCATATTGGTTCCTACATATTCTACTGAAGATCTTTATCGGTCAAACCGCATAACGACATACGTTGTTCCTTTGTCATCGGTATGTTACTTACCCGAGATTCGATCGTCGGTATCCAATACCTAGTTCAATCTCGTTACCAGTAAGTCTCTTTACTCGTTCCGTAATACATCATCTCACAACTAACTCATTAGTTGTAATGCTTGCAAGGCTTAAGTGATGTGTATTACCGAGAAGGCCTAGAGATACCTCTCCGACAATCGGAGTGACAAAACCTAATCTCGAAATACGCCAACCCAACAAGTACCTTTGGAGACACCTGTAGTACTCCTTTATAATCACCCGATTCGTTGTGACCTTTGGTAGTACCCAAAGTGTTCCTCCGGTAAACGGGAGTTGCATAATCTCATAGTTACAGGAACATGTATGGGTCATGAAGAAAGCATTAACAACATACTAAACGATCAAGTGTTAAGCTAACGGAATGGGTCATGTCAATCACATCATTCTCCTAATGAGGTGATCCCATTAATCAAATGACAACACATGTCTATGGTTAGGAAACATAACCATCTTTGATTAATGAGCTAGTCCAAGAGAGGCATACTAGTGACTATCTGCTTGTCTATTTATTCACACATGTATTATGTTTCCGGTTAATACAATTCTAGCATGAATAATAAACATTTATCATGGTATAAGGAAATAAATAATAACTTTATTATTGCCTCTAGGGCATATTTCCTTCATCTCCCACTTGCACTAGAGTCAATAATCTAGATTACATAGTAATGATTCTAACACCCATGGAGTCTTGGTGCTGATCATGTTTTGCTCGTGGAAGAGGCTTAGTCAACGGGTCTGCAACATTCAGATCCGTATGTATTTTGCAAATCTCTATGTCTCCCACTTGGACTTGGTCCCGAATGGAATTGAAGCGTCTCTTGATATGCTTGGTCCTCTTGTGAAATCTGGATTCCTTTGCCAAGGCAATTGCACCAAGATTGTCACGAAGATCTTCATCGGTCCCGATGCACTAGGTATGACACCTAGATCGAAATGAACTCTTTCATCCAGACTCCTTCATTTGTTGCTTCGAAGCAGCTATGTACTCCGCTTCACATGTAGATCCCGCCACGACGCTTTGTTTAGAACTGCACCAACCGACAGCTCCACCGCTTAATAAAAACACGATCCGGTTTGCGATTTAGAATCGTCCGGATCGGTGTCAAAGCTTGCATCGACGTAACCATTTACGACTAGCTCTTTGTCACATCCATATATGAGAAACATATCCTTAGTCCTTTTCGTATTTCAGATGTGTTCTTGACCGCTGTCCGATGATCCATTCTGGATTACTTTGGTACCTTCCTGCCAAGCTTACAGCTAAGCATACGTCGTGTCTGGTACACAGCATTGCATACATGATAGAGCCTATGGCTGAAGCATAGGAACATCTTTCATTTTCTCTATCTTCTCCTGTGGTCGGGCATTGAGTCCGACTCAATCTTACACCTTGCAACACAGTAAAAACCTTTCTTTGCTCGATCCATTTTGAACTTTTTCAAAACTTTATCAAGGTATGTGCTTTGTGAAAGTCCTATTAAGCGCCTTGATCTATCTCTATAGATCTTGATGCCCAATATGTAAGCAGCTTCACCGAGGTCTTTCATTGAAAAACTTTTATTCAAGTATCCTTTTATGCTATCCAGAAATTCTATATCATTTCCAATCAATAATATGTCGTCCACATACAATATCGAAATGCTACTGAGCTCCCACTCACTTTCTTGTAAATACAAGCTTCTCCAAAAGTCCATATAAACCCATATGCTTTGATCACACTATCAAAGCGTTTATTCCAACTCCGAGAGGCTTGCACCGACCATAAATTGATCGTTGGAGCTTGCACACTTTGTTAGCACCCTTTGGATCGACAAAACCTTCTGGTTGCATCATTTACAACTCTTCTTCTAGAAATCCATTCAAGAATGCAGTTTTACATCCATTTGCCAAATTTCATAATCATAAAATGCGGCAATTGCTAACATGATTCGGACAGACTTAAGCATCGCTCGGGTGAGAAAGTCTCATCGTAGTCAACCCCTTGAACTTGTCGAAAACCTTTACGCAACAAGTCGAGCTTTGTAGATAGTTACATTACCATCAGCGTCGGTCTTCTTCTTAAAGATCCATTTATTTTCAATGGCTTGCCGATCATCGGGCAAGTCAACCAAAGTCCATACTTTGTTCTCATACATGGATCCCATCTCAGATTTCATGGCTTCCAGCCATTTTGCGAATCTGGGCTCACCATCGCTTCTTCATAGTTCGTAGGTTCGCCATGGTCAAGTAACATGACTTCCGAATAAGATTACCGTACCACTCAGTGCGTATTTTACTCTGGTTGACCTCGGTTCAAGAGTAACTTGATCTCAAGCTTCATGATCATCATCATTAGTTTCCTCACTAATTGGTGTAGTTGTCACAGAACCATTTCTTGTGATGAACTACTTTCCAATAAGGGAGTAGATACAGATTATCTCATCAAGTTCTACTTTCCTCCCACTCACTTCTTTCGAGAGAAACTCCTTCTCTAGAAAGGATCCGAATTTAGCAACGAAAATCTTGCCTTCAGATCTGTGATAGAAGGTGTACCCAACAGTCTCCTTTGGGTATCCTATGAAGACACATTTTTCCGATTTGGGTTCGAGCTTATCTGGTTGAAGTTTCTTTACATAAGCATCGCAGCCCCAAACTTTAAGAAACGATAACTTTGGTTTCTTGCCAAACCACAGTTCATAAGGCGTCGTCTCAACGGATTTTGACGGTGTCCTATTCAACGTGAATGCGGCCGTCTCTAAAGCATAACCCCAAAACGATAGCGGTAAATCGAAATAGACATCATAGATCGCACCATATCTAGTAAAGCACGATTCGACGCTCGGACACACCATTTCTCTGTGGTGTTCCGGGTGGCGTGAGTTGCGAAACTATTCCACATTGTTTCAAATGTAAACCAAACTCGTAACTCAAATATTCTCCTCCATGATCAGATGTAGAAACTTTATTTTCTTGTTACGATGATTTTCCACTTCACTCTGAAATTCTTTGAACTTTTCAAATGTTTCAGATTTGTGTTTCATTAAGTAGATATACCCATATCTGCTCAAATCATCTGTGAAGGTGAGAAAATAACGATACCCGCCGCGTGCCTCAACATTCATTGGACCACAAACATCGGTATGTATGATTTCCAACAAATCAGTTGCTCGCTCCATAGTTCCGAGAACGGCGTTTTGGTCATCTTGCCCATGAGGCACGGTTCGCAAGTACCAAGTGATTCATAATCAAGTGATTTCGAAGCCCATCAAGATGGAGTTTCTTCATGCGTTTTACACGATATGACCTAAACGGCAAGTGCCACAAATAAGTTGCACTATCATTATCAACTCTGCATCTTTTGGCTTCAATATTATGAATATGTGTATCACTCTGTCGAGATTCAACAAGAATAGACCATTCTTCAAGGGTGCATGACCATAAAAGATATTACTCATATAAATAGAACAACCATTATTCTCTGATTTAAATGAATAACCGTCTCGCATTAAACAAGATCCAGATATAATGTTCATGCTCAACGCGGCACCAAATAACAATTATTTAGGTCTAAAACTAATCCCGAAGGTAGATGTAGAGGTAGCGTGCCGACCGCGATCACATTGACTTTGGAACCATTTCCCACGCGCATCGTCACCTCGTCCTTTGCGGTGCTCGTCTATTCCGTAGTCCTGTTTGAGTTGCAAATATTAGCAATGAACCAAGATCAAATACCAGTGCTACTACGAGCTCTAGTAAGGTACACATCAATAACATGTATATCACATATACCTTTGTTCACCTTGCCATCCTTTTTATCCGCCAAATACTTGGGGCAGTTCCGCTTCGGTGTCGATCGCTTGCGGTAAAACACTCGATTCGTGCTTAGGTCCAGACTTGGGTTTCTTCTCTTGATCAGCAACTTTCTTGCTGTTCTTTTGAAGTTTCCTTCTTCTTCCCTTTGCCCTTTTCTTGAAACTAGTGGTCTTGTTGACCATCAACACTTGATGCTCTTTCTTGATTTCTACCTCCGCTGCTTTTAGCATCGCTAAGAGCTCGAGAATTGTCTTAGTCATC
This sequence comes from Aegilops longissima, assembly GCA_021605205.1. Taxonomy (NCBI): domain Eukaryota; kingdom Viridiplantae; phylum Streptophyta; class Magnoliopsida; order Poales; family Poaceae; genus Aegilops; species Aegilops longissima. The sequence continues at coordinate 379,350,769 of CM038680.1, read as the reverse complement.
CCTTGCATATTATAGTTCATCACGAAGCTCTTGTAGCTTGGTGGCGATGATTGGAGAATTACATCAATGACACTATCATCCGGAAGATTAACTCCCAGGCTGAATTAAGTGATTGTTATACCCGGACATTTTGAGTATGTGCTCACCGACGAACTATTCTCCTCCATCTTGCAGCTATAGAACTTATTGGAGACTTCATATCTCTCAATCCGGGCATTTGCTTGAAATATTAACTTCAACTCTGGAACATCTCATATGCTCCATGACGTTCAAAACGTCGTTGAAGACCCGTTCTAAGCCGTAAAGCATGGCACACTGAACTATTGAGTAGTCATCAGCTTTTCTTTGCGAGACGCTCACAACTTCGGCTCAAGATCTGCAGCAGGCTGTCACCCAGCGGTGCTTCGGGGCGTAATTTTTCGTGCAGCAATGAGGATAATCCTCAAATTACGGACCCAGTCCGTGTAATTGCTACCATCATCTTTCAACTTTGCTTTCTCAAGGAACGCATTAAAATTCAACGGAACAACAAAGACGAGCCATCTATCTACAATAAACATAGACAAGCAAAATACTATCAGTACTAAGTTCATGATAAATTTAAGTTCAATTAATCATATTAAAAACTCCCACTTAGACAGACATCTCTCTAGTCATCTAAGTGATCACGTGATCCATATCAACTAAACCATGTCCGATCATCACGTGAGATGGAGTAGTTTCAATGGTGAACATCACTATGTTGATCATATCTACTATATGATTCACGCTCGACCTTCGGTCTCCGTGTTCCGAGGCCATATCTGTTATATGCTAGGCTCGTCAAGTTTAACTTGAGTATTCTGCGCGTGCAACTGTTTTGCACCGTTGTAGATGGACGAGAACTTATCACACCCGATCATCACGTGGTGTCCGGGTACTACGAACTTTGGCAACGGTGCATACTCAGGGAGAACACTTCTTGATAATTTAAGTGAGAGATCATCTTATAATGCTACCGTCAATCAAAGCAAGATAAGATGCATAAAGGATAAACATCACATGCAATCAATATAAGTGATATGATATGGTCATCATCATCTTGTGCTTGTGATCTCCATCGCCGAAGCACCGTCATGATCACCATCGTCACCGCGCGACACCTTGATCTCCATCGTAGCATCGTTGTCGTCTCGCCAACTATTGCTTCTACGACTATCGCTACTCCTTAGTGATAAAGTAAAGCAATTACATGGCGTTTGCATTTCATACAATAAGCGACAACCATATGGCTCCTGCCATTGCCGATAACTTCGGTTACAAAACATGATCATCTCATACAATAAAATATAGCATCACGTCTTGACCACATCACATCACATCATGCCCTGCAAAACAAGTTAGACGTCCTCTACTTTGTTGTTGCAAGTTTTACGTGGCTGCTACGGGCTAAGCAAGAACCGTTCTTACCTATGCATCAAAACCACAACGATACTTCGTCAAATAAACTCCGTTTTAACCTTCTCAAGGACCGGGCGTAGCCACACTCGATTCAACTAAAGTGAGAGAGACAGACACCCGCCAGTCACCTTTAAGCAACGAGTGCTCGGAGCGGTGAAACCAGTCTCGCGTAAGCGTCTGGCGTAATGTCGGTCCGGCCGCTTCATCTCACAATACCGCTGAACCAAAGTATGACATGCTGGTAGGTAGTATGACTTGTATCGCCCACAAATCACTTGTGTTCTACTCGTGCATATGACATCAACGCATAAAACCAGGCTCGGATGCCACTGTTGGGGAACGTAGTAATTTCAAAATTTTCCTACGATCACGCAAGACCATGGTGATGGCATAGCAACGAGAGGGGAGAGTATCCGTCCACGTACCCTCGTAGACCGAAAGCGGAAGCGTTATAACAACGCGGTTGATGTAGTCGTATGTCTTCACGATCCGACCGATCCAAGCACCGAACGTACGGCACCTCCGAGTTCTGCACACGTTCAGCTCGATGACGATCCCGGACTCGATCCAGCAAAGTGTCGGGATGAGTTCCGTCAAGACGACGGCGTGGTGACGATGTTGATGCTCCACCGACGCAGGGCTTCGCCTAAGCTCATGACGATATGACTTCTCCGGCGCAGGCTTCGCCTAAGCTCCGCGACGATATGACCAAGTGGAATATGGTGGAAGGGGCACCGCTGCGGCTAAGGAAAATCCGTAGATCAACTTGTGTGTCATGGGGTGCCCCTGCCCCAGATATAAAGGAGCCAAGGGGGTGCGGCCAGCCTTGGGAGGCGCGCTGGAGGAGTCCTACTCCCACCGGAGTAGGACTCCCCCTGTCCTAGTTGGAGTAGGATTGGGGAGGGGAAGAGGAAGGGCGCCCCCTCTCCTTGTCCTATTCGGACTAGAGGGGAGGGGGCGCGCAGCCCACCTGGCCGGCCCTTCCTCTTCTCCTTGTGGCCCATGAAGGCCCATATACCCCGGGGTTCCGTAACCCCGGTGTTCCGATAACTTCTGCTTTCACTCGGAACCCTTCCAAGTCCAAACATAGGCTTCAATATATCAATCTTTATGTCTCGACCATTTGAGACTCCTCGTCATGTCCGTGATCACATCCGGGACTCGAACAAACTTCGTGCATCAATACTTATAAACTCATAATGAACTGTCATCGAAGCGTTAAGCGTGCGGACCCTACGGGTTCGAGAACTATGTAGACATGACCTAGAACCATTCTCGGTCAATAACCAATAGCGGAACCTGGATGCCCATATTGGTTCCTACATATTCTACGAAGATCTTTATCGGTCAAACCGCATAACGACATACGTTGTTCCTTTGTCATCGGTATGTTACTTACCCGAGATTCGATCGTCGGTATCCAATACCTAGTTCAATCTCGTTACGTAAGTCTCTTTACTCGTTCCGTAATACATCATCTCACAACTAACTCATTAGTTGTAATGCTTGCAAGGCTTAAGTGATGTGTATTACCGAGAAGGCCTAGAGATACCTCTCCGACAATCGGAGTGACAAAACCTAATCTCAAATACGCCAACCCAACAAGTACCTTTGGAGACACCTGTAGTACTCCTTTATAATCACCCGATTCGCCAGACGTTTGGTAGTACCAAAGTGTTCCTCCGTAAACGGAGTTGCATAATCTCATAGTTACAGGAACATGTATGGGTCATGAAGAAAGCATTAACAACATACTAAACGATCAGGTGTTAAGCTAACGGAATGGGTCATGTCAATCACATCATTCTCCTAATGAGGTGATCCCATTAATCAAATGACAACACATGTCTATGGTTAGGAAACATAACCATCTTTGATTAATGAGCTAGTCCAGTAGAGGCATACTAGTGACTATCTGTTTGTCTATTTATTCACACATGTATTATGTTTCCGGTTAATACAATTCTAGCATGAATAATAAACATTTATCATGGTATAAGGAAATAAATAATAACTTTATTATTGCCTCTAGGGCATATTTCCTTCAAGTTTTTCAATAAGTACATACCTTGTCAAGATTTTGAAGTAGTTCAAAATGGAGCAGTCAAAGAAGGAGTTCTTGCCTGTGTTGCAAGGTATGAAGTTGAGTAAGACTCAAAGCCCGACCATGGCAGAAAAATAGAAAGAGAATGAAAAGTCATTCCCTATGCCTCAGTCATAGGTTCTATAAAGTATGTTATGCTATGTACCAGACCTATTGTATACCTTGCTATGAATTTGGCAAGGGAGTACAATAGTGATCTAGGAGTAGATCACTGGACATTGGTCAAGAATATCCTTAGTGAGGACTAAGGAAATATTTCTCGATTATGGAGGTGATAAAAGAGCCTGTCGTAAAGAGTTACATCGGTGCAAGCTTTTACACCGATCCAGATGACTCTATGTCTCAATCTGGATACATATTGAAAGTGGGAGCAATTAGCTAGAGTAGCTCCGTGCAGAGCATTGTAGACATAGAATATTTGCAAAATACATACGGCTCTGAATATGACAGACCCGTTGACTAAACTTCTCTCACAAGCAAAACATGATCATACCTTAGTACTCTTTGGGTGTTAATCACATAGCGATGTGAACAAACCCTTTGGGTGTTGATCACATGATAATGTGAACTATGGGTATTAATCACATACAAATGTGAATATTAGTGTTAAATCACATGGCGATGTGAACTAGATTATTGACTCTAGTGCAAGTGGGAGACTGAAGGAAATATGCCCTAGAGGCAATAATAGAGTTATTATTTATTTCCTTATATCATGATAAATGTTTATTATTCATGCTAGAATTGTATTAACCGAAAACATAATACATGTGTGAATACATAGACAAACATAGTGTCACTAGTATGCCTCTACTTGACTAGCTCGTTTATCAAAGATGGTTATGTTTCCTAGCCATGGACAAAAGAGTTGTCATTTGATTAACGGGATCACATCATTAGGAGAATGATGTGATTGACATGACCCATTCCGTTAGCCTAGCACTTGATCGTTTAGTATGTTGCTATTGCTTTCTTCATGACTTATACATGTTCCTACAACTATGAGATTATGCAACTCCCGTTTACCGGAGGAACACTTTGGGTGCTACCAAACGTCACAACGTAACTGGGTGATTATAAAGGAGTACTACAGGTGTCTCCAAAGGTACATGCTGGGTTGGCGTATTTCAAGATTAGGTTTTGTCACTCCGATTGTCGGAGAGGTATCTTTGGGCCCTCTCAGTAATGCACATCACTATAAGCCTTGCAAGCAATGTAGCTAATGAGTTAGTTACGGAATGATGCATTACGTAACGAGTAAAGATACTTGCCGGTAACGAGATTGAACTAGGTATTGGATATCGACGATCGAATCTCGGGCAAGTAACATACCGATGACAAAGGGAACAACGTATGTTGTTATGCGGTTTGACCGATAAAGATCTTCGTAGAATATGTAGGAGCCAATATGGGCATCCAGGTTCCGCTATTGGTTATTGACCGAGAATAGTTCTAGGTCATGTCTACATAGTTCTCGAACCCGTAGGGTCCGCACGCTTAAGGTTTCGATGATGCTTATATTATGAGTTTATGAGTTTTGATGTACCGAAGGAGTTCAGAGTCCCGGATGAGATCGGGGACATGACGAGGAGTCTCGAAATGGTCGAGACGTAAAGATCGATATATCGGACGACTATATTCGGAGTTCGGAAAGGTTCCGAGTGATTCGGGTATTTTTCGGAGTACCGGAGAGTTACGGGAATTCGCCGGGGAGTATATGGGCCTTATTGGGCCATACGGGAATAGAGGAGAGAGGCCAAAAGGAAGGAGGCCTGCGCCCCCCCCTCTGGTCCGAATTGGACAAGGGGCGCAGCCCCCCTTTCCTTCTTCCTCTCCCCCTCTTTCCCCTTCTCCTACTCCAACAAGGGAGGTGGAATCCTACTAGGACTAGGGAGTCCTAGTAGGACTCCACACTTGGCGCGCCCCCTCCTAGGGCCGGCCTCCTCCCCCCTTGCTCCTTTATATACGGGGGCAGGGGGGCACCCCATGACACACAAGTTGATCTACGGATCGTTACTTAGCCATGTGCGGTGCCCCCCACCACCATATTCCACCTCGGTCATATCGTCGTGGAGTTTAGGCGAAGCCTCGCTACCGTAGAGCATCATCATCGTCACCACGCCGTCGTCTTGTGGAACTCATCCCGACACTTTGCTGGATCGGTCCGGGATCGTCATCGAGCTGAACGTGTGCTGAACTCGGAGGTGCCGTACGTTCGGTACTTGGATCGGTCGGATCGTGAAGACGTAGGACTACATCAACCGCGTTGTCATAACGCTTCCGCTTACGATTTACGAGGGTACGTGGACAACACTCTCCCCTCTCGTTGCTATGTCATCACCATGATCTTGCGTGTGCGTAGGAATTTTTTTGAAATTACTACGTTCCCCAACAGTAACGACAACGATGCTACGATGGAGATCAAGGTGCCGCGCCGGTGACGATGGTGATCACGACGGTGCTTTGGAGATGGAGATCACAAGCACAAGATGATGATGGCCATATCATATCACTTATATTGATTGCATGTGATGTTTATCCTTTATGCATCTTATCTTGCTTTGATTGATGTAGCATTTTAAGATGATCTCTCACTAAAATTATCAAGAAGTGTTCTCCACGAGTATGCACCGCTATGGAAGTTCTTCGTCTTTGAGACACCACGTGATGATCGGGTGTGATAGGCTCTACGTTCAAATACAACGGGTACAAAACAGTTGCACACGCGAATACTCAGGTTAAACTTGACGAGCCTAGCATATACAGATATGGCCTCGGAACACGGAGACCGAAGGTCGAACGTGAATCATATAGTAGATATGATCAACATAGTGATGTTCACCATTGAAACTACTCCATCTCACGTGATGATCGGACATGGTTTAGTTGATTTGGATCACGTGATCACTTAGATGACTAGAGAGATGTCTGTCTAAGTGGGAGTTCTTAAGTAATATGATTAATTGAACTTAAATTTATCATGAACTTAGTACCTGATAGTATTTTGCTTGTCTATGTTTGTTGTAGATAGATGGCTCGTGCTTTTGTTCCATTGAATTTTAATGCGTTCCTTGAGAAAGCAAATTTGAAAGATGATGGTAGCAATTACACGGACTGGGTCCGTAACCCGAGGATTACCCTCATTGCTGCATGTAAGAATTACGCCCCGAAGCACCGCTGGGTGCCGAACCTGCTGCTGATGCAACCGACGTTAAGGATGATGTCAGCGAGCAAAGCTGATGACTACTCAATAGTTCAGTGTGCCATGCTTTATGGCTTAGAACCGGGTCTTCAACGACGTTTTGAACGTCATGGAGCATATGAGATGTTCCAGGAGTTGAAGTTAATATTTCAAGCAAATGCCCGGATTGAGAGATATGAAGTCTCTAATAAGTTCTATAACTGCAAGATGGAGGAGAATAGTTCTATCAGTGAACACATACTCAAAATGTCTGGGTATAATAATCACTTGATTCAACTGGGAGTTAATCTTCCTGATGACAGTGTCATTGACAGAATTCTTCAATCACTGCCACCAAGCTACAAGAGCTTTGTGATGAACTATAATATGCAAGGGATGGACAAGACTATTCTCGAGCTCTTCGCAATGCTAAAAGTCGCGGAGGTAGAAATCAAAAAGGAGCATCAAGTGTTGATGGTCAACAAGACCACCAATTTCAAGAAAAAGGGCAAAGGGAAGAAGGGGAAGTTCAAGAAGAACAGCAAACAAGTTGCTTCTCAAGAGAAGAAACCCAAGTCTGGACCTAAGCACGAGATCTGTGCTTCTCCGCAAGCATACCGACACCGGAAGCGGAACTGCCCCAAGTATTTGGCGGATAAGAAGGATGGCAAAGTGAACAAAGGTATATGTGATATACATGTTATTGATGTGTACCTTACTAATGCTCGCAGTAGTACCTGGGTATTTGATACTGGTTCTGTTGCTAATATTTGCAACTTGAAACAGGGACTACGGATTAAGCGAAGATTGGCTAAGGATGAGGTGACGATGCGCGTGGGAAATGGTTCCAAAGTCGTTGTGATCGCGGTCGGCACGCTACCTCTACATCTACCATCGGGATTAGTTTTAGACCTAAATAATTGTTATTTGGTGCCAGCGTTGAGCATGAAAATTATATCTGGATCTTATTTGATGCGAGACGGTTATTCATTTAAATCAGAGAATAATTGTTGTTCTATTTATATGAGTAATATCTTTTATGGTCATGCACCCTTGAAGAGTGGTCTATTTTTGTTGAATCTCGATAGTAGTGATACACATATTCATAGTGTTGAAACCAAAAGATGCAGAGTTGATAATGATAATACAACTTATTTGTGGCACTGCCGTTTAGGTCATATCGGTGTAAAGCGCATGAAGAAACTCCATACTGATGGACTTTTGGAATCACTTGACTATGAATCACTTGGTACTTGCGAACCGTGCCTCATGGGCAAGATGACTAAAACAGCGTTCTCCAGAACTATGGAGCGAGCAACTGATTTATTGGAAATCATACATACTGATGTATGTGGTCTAATGAATATTGAGGCTCGCGGCGGGTATCGTTATTTTCTCACCTTCAGAGATGATTTGAGCAGATATGAGTATATCTACTTAATGAAACACAAGTCTGAAACATTTGAAAAGTTCAAAGAATTTCAGAGTGAAGTGGAAAATCATCGTAACAAGAAAATAAAATTTCTACGATCTGATCGTGGAGGAGAATATTTGAGTTACGAGTTTGGTTTACATTTGAAACAATGTGGAATAGTTTCACAACTCAAGTCACCCGGAACACCACAACGAAATGGTGTGTCCGAACGTCGTAATCGTACTTTACTAGATATGGTGCGACTATGATGTCTCTTACTGATTTACCGCTATCGTTTTGGGGTTATGCTTTAGAGACAGCCGCATTCATGTTAAATAGGGCACCATCAAAATCCGTTGAGACGATGCCTTGCCTTATGAACTGTGGTTTGGCAAGAAACCAAAGTTGTTGTTTCTTAAAGTTTGGGGCTGCGATGCTTATGTGAAGAAACTTCAACCAGATAAGCTCGAACCCAAATCGGAGAAATGTGTCTTCATAGGATACCCAAAAGAGATAATTGGGTACACCTTCTATCACAGATCTGAGGGCAAGGTTTTCGTTGCTAAATTCGGATCCTTTCTAGAGAAGGAGTTTCTCTCGAAAGAAGTGAGTGGGAGGAAAGTAGAACTTGATGAGGTAACTTTACCTGCTCCCTTATTGGAAAGTAGTCCATCACAAGAACCGGTTCCTGTAACAACTACACCAATTAGTGAGGAAGCTAATGATATTGATCATGAAACTTCAGATCAAGTTTCTACTGAACCTCGTAGGTCTACCAGAGTGGTACGGATCCTATTCTGGAAGTCATGTTACTTGACCATGGCAAACCTACGAACTATGAGGAAGCGATGATGAGCCCAGATCCCCAAAATGGCTAGAAGCCATGAAATCTGAGATGGGATCCATGTATGAGAACAAAGTATGGACTTTGGTTGACTTGCCCGATGATCGGCAAGCCATTGAGAATAAATGGATCTTTAAGAAGAAGACTGACGCTGATGGTAATGTAACTGTCTATAAAGCTCGACTTGTTGCGAAAGGTTTTCGACAAGTTCAAGGGGTTGACTACAATGAGACTTTCTCACCCGTAGCGATGCTTAAGTCTGTCCGAATCATGTTAACAATTGCTGCATTTTATGATTATGAAATTTGGCAAATGGATGTCAAAACTGCATTCTTGAATGGATTTACGGAAGAAGAGTTGTATATGATGCAACCGAAGGTTTTGTCGATCCAAAAGGTGCTAACAAAGTGTGCAAGCTCCAATGATCCATTTATGGACTGGTGCAAGCATCTCGAGTTGGAATAAACGCTTTGATAGTGTGATCAAAGCATATGGTTTTATATGAGACTTTTGGAGAAGCCTGTATTTACAAGAAAGTGAGTGGGAGCTCAGAGCATTTCGATATTATATGTAGATGACATATTATTAATTGGAAATGATATAGAATTTCTGGATAACATAAAGGGATACTTGAATAAAAGTTTTTCTACGAAAGCTCTCGGTGAAGCTGCTTACATATTGGGCATCAAGATTTATAGAGATAGATCAAGACGCTTAATTGACTTTCACAAAGCACATACCTTGATAAAGTTTTGAAAAATTTCAAATGGATCGAGCAAAGAAAGGGTTCTTGCCTCAGATTATAAGGTGTGAAGTTGAGTCGACTCAATGCCCGACCACAACGTAAGGTAGAGAGAAATGAAAGATGTTCCTATGCTTCAGCCATAGGCTCTATCATGTATGCAATGCTGTGTACCAGACCGACGTATGCTTAGCAATAAGCTTAGCAGGAGGTACCAAAGTAATCCAGAGTGGATCATCGGACAGCAGTCAAGAACATCCCAAATACCGAAAAGTACTAAGGATATGTTTCTCGTTTATGGAGGTGACAAAGAGCTAGTCGTAAATGGTTACGTCGATGCAAGCTTTGACACTGATCCGAACGATTCTAAATCGCAAACTGGATACGTGTTTTTATTAAACGGTGGAGCTGTAAGTTGGTGCAGTTCTAAACAAAGCGTCGTGGCGGGATCTACATGCGAAGCGGAGTACATAGCTGCTTCGGAAGCAGCAAATGAAGGAGTCTGGATGAAAGAGTTCATTTCTGATCTAGGTGTCATACCTAGTGCATCGGGACCAATGAAGATCTTCTGTGACAATACTGGTGCAATTGCCTTGGCAAAGGAATCCAGATTTCACAAGAGGACCAAGCACATCAAGAGACGCTTCAATTCCATCCGGGACCAAGTCCAGGTGGGAGACATAGAGATTTGCAAGATACATACGGATCTGAATGTTGCAGACCCGTTGACTAAGCCTCTTCCACGAGCAAAACATGATCAACACCAAGACTCCATGGGTGTTAGAATCATTACTGTGTAATCTAGATTATTGACTCTAGTGCAAGTGGGAGACTGAAGGAAATATGCCCTAGAGGCAATAATAAAGTTATTATTTATTTCCTCATATCATGATAAATGTTTATTATTCATACTAGAATTGTATTAACCGGAAACATGATACACGTGTGAATATATAGACAAACATAACGTCACTAGTATGCCTCTACTTGACTAGCTCATTAATCAAAGATGGTTATGTTTCCTAACCATAGACATGTGTTGTCATTTGATTAACGGGATCACATCATTAGGAGAATGATGTGATTGACATGACCCATTCCGTTAGCCTAGCACTTGATCGTTTAGTATGTTGCTATTGCTTTCTTCATGACTTATACATGTTCCTATAACTATGAGATTATGCAACTCCGCTTACGGAAGAACACTTTGTGTGCTACCAAACGTCACAACGTAATCGGGTGATTATAAAGGAGCTCTACAGTGTCTCCGAAGGTACATGTTGAGTTGGCGTATTTCGAGATTAGGTTTTGTCACTCCGATTGTCGGAGAGGTATCTCTGGGCCCTCTCGGTAATGCACATCACTATAAGCCTTGCAAGAAATGTAGCTAATGAGTTAGTTGCGGGATGATGCATTACGTAACGAGTAAAGAGACTTGCCGGTAATGAGCTTGAACTAGGTATTGGATACGGACGATCGAATCTCGGGCAAGTAACATACCGATGACAAAGGGAACAAACGTATGTTGTTATGCGGTTTGACCGATAAAGATCTTCGTAGAATATGTAGGAGCCAATATGAGCATCCAGGTTCCGCTATTGTTTATTGACCGAGCATAGTTCTAGGTCATGTCTACATAGTTCTCGAACCCGTAGGGTCCGCACGCTTAACGTTACGATGATAGTTTTATTATGAGTTTATAAGTTTTGATGTACCGAAGGTTGTTCGGAGTCCCGGATGTGATCACGGACATGACGAGGAGTCTCGAAATGGTCGAGACATAAAGATTGATATATTGAAGCCTATATTTGGATATCGGAATGGTTCCGGTGAAATCGGGATTTTACCGAGCACCGTGGGTTACGGAACCCTCCGGGGTTATTGGGCCTTCATGGGCCCTAAGGGAGAAGAGGAGAGGAGGCAAGAGGTGGGCTGCGCCCCCTCCCCTCCCTAGTCCGAATAGGACAAGGAGAGGGGGTGGCGCCCCCCTTTCCTTCCCCTCTTCCTCCTCCTTCCCCCTTCTCCTTCTCCAACTAGGAAAGAAGGGAGTCCTAATCCCGGTGGGAGTAGGACTCCCCCTTGGCGCGCCCTCCTTGGCCGGCCGCCCCCTCCCCCTTGGCTCCTTTATATACGGGGGCAGGGGGGCACCTCTAGACACACAAGTTGATCTTCGTGATCGTTTCTTAGCCGTGTGCGGTGCCCCCCTCCACCATATTCCACCTCGATCATATCGTTGCGGTGCTTAGGCGAAGCCCTGCGTCGGTAGAACATCATCATCGTCACCACGCCGTCGTGCTGACGGAACTCATCCCCGACACCCTGCTGGAACGGAGTCCGGGGATCATCATCGAGCTGAACGTGTGCTGAACTCGGAGGTGTCGTACGTTCGGTACTTCGACCGGTCGGATCGTGAAGACGTACGACTACATCAACCGCGTTGTCATAACGCTTCGCTTCGGTCTCGAGGGTACGTGGACAACACTCTCCCCTCTCGTTGCTATGCATCACCATGATCTTGCGTGTGCGTAGGAATTTTTTTGAAATTACTACGTTCCCCAACACGAATCCGATCCGACTAAAGTGGGAGAGACAGACACCTGCTAGCCACCTTATGCAACTAGTGCATGTCAGTCGGTGGAACCTGTCTCACGTAAGCGTACGTGTAAGGTCGGTCTGGGCCGCTTCATCCCACAATGCCGCCGAAACAAGATAAGACTAGTAGTGGCAAGAAAATTGACCAAATCCACGCCCACAACAATCTTGTGTTCCACTCGTGCATAGAAACTACGCATAGACCTAGCTCATGATGCCACTGATGGGGATCGTTGCAGAAAATAATTTTTTTTCTACGCATCACCAAGATCAATCTATGGAGCCATCTAGCAACGAGAGAGAGGAGTGCATCTACATACCCTTGTAGATCGTGAGCGGAAGCGTTCAAGAGAACGGGGTTGATGGAGTCGCACTCGTCGTGATCCAAATCATCGATGATCCTAGCGCCGAACGGACGACACCTCCGCGTTCAACACACGTACGGAGCGGAGACGTCTCCCGCGCCTTGATCCAGCAAGGAGGAGGGAGAGGTTGAGGAAGAGGGCTCCTACAGCAGTACGACGATGTGGTGGTGGTGGAGCGGCAGTACTCCGGTAGGGCTTCGCCAAACTCTTAACGGAGGAGGAGAGGTGTTGGGGAGGGGAGGGGCTGCGCCTTGGATGTTGTATGCAGCCCTCCCCTCGCCCCTCTATTTATAGGGGAAGGGGGAAGGGAGCCGTCCCCTCTAGATGAGATCTAGAGGGGGGGCGGCGGCCAAGGGGAGGGGGCTTGCCCCCCAAGCAAGGGGGGCGCCCCCTCTAGGGTTCCCCCCCCAAACCCTAGGCGCATGGGCCCAAGGGGGGGGGGTTGCGACCAGCCCTCCAGGGGCTGGTTCCCTACCCACTATGGCCCATGAGGCCCTCCGAGAGAGGTGGCCCCTCCCGGTGGACCCCCGGAACCCATCCGGTGGCCCCAGTACAATACCGATATGCCCCCGAACTTTTCCGGCGACCGTATGACAACTTCCCACATATAAATCTTCACCTCCGGACCATTCCGGAACTCCTCGTGACGTCCGGGATCTCATCCGGGACCCTGAACAACATTCGGTAATCACTTACAAGCCTTTCTAATAACCCTAGCGTCACCGAACCTTAAGTGTGTAGACCCTACGGGTTCGGGAATCACGCAGACATGATCGAGACAGCTCTCCGGCCAATAACCAATAGCGGGATCTGGATACCCATGTTGGCTCCCATATGTTCCACGATGATCTCATCGAATGAACCACGATGTCGAGGATTCAAGTAATCCTGTATACAATTCCCTTTGTCAATCGGTACGTTACTTGCCCGAGATTCGATCGTCGGTATCCCAATACCTCGTTCAATCTTGTTACCGGCAAGTCACTTTACTCGTACCGTAATGCATGATCCCGTGACCAACCACTTGGTCACATTGAGCTCATTATGATGATGCATTACCGAGTGGGCCCAGAGATACCTCTCCGTCATACGGAGTGACAAATCCTAGTCTCGATCCGTGCCAACCCAAGACACTTTCGGAGATACCGTAGTATACTTTTATAGCCACCCGATTCACGCCAGACGCTTTGGTACACCCAAAGCACTCATACGGTATCCGGGAGTTACACGATCTCATGGTCTAAGGAAATGGTACTTGACAATAGAAAAGCTCTAGCAAACGAACTACACGATCTTGTGCTATGCTTAGGATTGGGTCTTGTCCATCACATCATTCTCCCAATGACGTGATCCCGTTATCAATGACATCCAATGTCCATGGTCAGGAAACCGTAACCATCCATTGATCAACGAGCTAGTCAACTAGAGGCTCACTAGGGACATGTTGTGGTCTATGCATTCACACATGTATTACGATTTCCGGATAACACAATTATAGCATGAACGATAGACAATTATCATGAACAAGGAAATATAATAATAACCATTTTATTATTGCCTCTAGGGCATATTTCCAACACCTACGGCAGGCGGCGCGCGCGGCCGGCAGAACATCGCTGCGGATGTATGCCGCCGTTATTGGGAGACGAGGACGCCGCTCCCGTGGAGCGACGTGCACCTCCCCAATAACTGGCACCTCACCGCCGACCAGGTGCCGATCCCGCTGGTGCCGCAGAGCGGCCGTGCGCGCCGCGAGGAGATCCAGCGCCGCCGTCGCCTCCTTCCCGACGACCTGTACTACGACGACGGGTACGCCCTCGACTCACCACTCTGGGACACGTGGCTTCAGGACGAGCACGACATGCGGCGCGCGTCGTTCTTCGCCGGCACGTCGACGGGGCCGCGGCGGCCACGTCCAGAGCGCGCAGCGCGTGCTCCCCAGGAGCGTGGGCGTACGCGGGTGCCCGACCTCAAGCCCACGCCGTCGCCTTCACCGCCACCGTCTTCGTCTCCACCGCCACCTCCTCGCATGACAGCGAAGGGGGAGGCCCGGGTCCATGCACTCGCACGACGAGCACCAATGGGAGGGCCTCGAGGAGATGATGGCCCTCTCTGCGGCCGTCGACGTCGCCATCCCCGAGCTGGACATGGTGGCCGCGTAGGAGGCGATGGAGGAGGAGCCGGTGGCCGCGCTCCACCCGGGTCTGGTGGGCCAGCAGTGGAGCTGGGCGTGCACCGTGCCGGAGATGGCCGACGCCGTGGGGGGCGTGAACTGGTGCCCCACGCCGCCGCGGTCACCAGAGGGGGACACGTCGCCACGGGAGGAGGTGGTGCAGGCCCCCGCCTTCCAGCCCGCCCTCGCGTACCACGGACCACCGGCCCACCTCTGGACGCCGCCAGAGTACGTGGACCTCGTCAGCGACGACGGCGACACCGGCGGCCACTTAAGACGGCGACGGCGACGGCCACGGCAGGAGCACGCGGGCGACGTTTTTTTATTTTGTTTTTATGTTAATTATGGCACTGGGCCGTTAAGTGAACCGTGAAACTGGGCCGTTTTGTGGCCGTGACCCCTAACTATGTTTTATGTTTTTTAACTGCGTTTATTTACTTTTTATAGTAATTTTATTTAAGTTTTTCTTTTTTTTTTAATCTCGTCCAACACGGACATGATTTTGGGTGCGGCCGCGCGATGGGCGCAGCCAACGGACAGAAGCGGACATGGGCGAACCCATTGCCGCCCGAAAGAGACAAAATCCAGCCAAACTGGACGTCCGCTTAGGGTTGCGCGGTGGAGTTGGCCTTAGCTCTTTTCCTCCCTGTCCATCTCCTTGTCCTCCATATCTGCCCTGTCGCGGGTCTGCTCCTCCTCCTCCATCTCCATGTCTTGGTTGTGCTCCATTTCCATGTCCTGGCTCTGCTCCATGTGCATGTCCTGGCTATGCTCCGTTTGTTGTGGATATGGCAGTGCTCGTTAGGATCTGGTCATTAGAAGGTAGGGTAGAAAAATAATGAACTTTTTCTGAAGAAAGGTTTTAGCAGAGATAAATGCATGGCTTTGATGATTTGTTCATGTGTTCTTTTGCTGGATTTGATGTGGGTTTAAGGAATCTTGGCAGATATGGTTTAAGGAATCTTGTTCTGAAGATAGGGTTTTAGCAGAGATAAATGTAGTGTAATTGGTAAGTAGCCCTATTAAATTACTTCGAAGTGTCTGTAATGTAATTAGTTGTGAGATTATAGTGTATGTTTCTGTCTGTACAACGTACAGTAAGTAGTACTGAAATATTTCTCAAGTGTAGTCTGGTTTCAGTGCAGTAATGTTTCAATTTCAGGTTAATGGTGTATTCACAGAATTTCTCCTTTCTTCTGAAATTGTCCGAAAAAGCAGAGTCTGAAACCACTACATTACTACTGAAACTGCATTTTTTCTGAAATTTTCTCCTCTCTTGCTTAATTTCCATAGTTTAAAACTGCATTTGTTTCTGAAATTTCTCTTGTTTTTTTTATTTTCTATGCTTTCTTATGAATTTTCTCTGTTTTTTCTGGAATTTCTCAGCTTTCTTCTGAAGAATATCATGTACTGAAATAAACTGACTGGCATTAATCAGTTCAAAGACTGACAGAAACTAACCAACAGTCACCAGAGAGAAAAATAGTTCTGTTGTGCTTTAAATATCCATGGAAGCTTCTGATATGACATTTGCTTTCTGGATCAAAAATTATTGTAGACACCAAATTTCTTTCAATAAAGGTAGTAGTAGAAGAAAAAAAGTCCTGCTCAGGTTAACATTTGAGAAAGCATAGGCTTTTGTACACCCTCTTATCTAGCCATTCATTCCTGCATCACGATTCGTGCAATCACTTTTGTATTTTTTGTTTCTCCTAAATAAAACAACATATGAATTTCAAACTTTGCAGGACAATAAAACATTCTAACTAGAATGTGGGGAACAACATTCAGATTTTTTTCGTAAATCGTATATATTAAAAATAATATTTTTTACTCAAAAAAAATCTCATTTTGTATATTTATGTCGGGCGAAAAAATCTGCAAGTTTTCTCCCACATTGTAGTAAGAACGTTTTGTTGTCCTGCAAAGTTTGAAGTTCGTATGTTGTTTTGTTTTGAAGAAACAAAAAAGACAAAATTTCATGTATTAAGTTAGTTGTGTAGCACAGATCTCAAAGCAACATTGCAGGGTAAGGATAAGAGATGTCCGAAAGCCTGAGCTTCAAAAATCTACGTCCCAGAATCATGCGACGCATGCATCGGCGCACTAGTAAGGTACATTTGACAACTTCAATCATAGTTATAGGGAAGTTTGTGGGTTATGCTTGGTTTCTGTGCAAATCTATCATTTTAGTTCTGAAAATTAAGGTCTGGTAAAATCGTCGATGGTTAAAGTTCTGCCGGGTTAAAATTGCCGATGGTTAAAGTTCGGTAGCACCCGAGAGGCCTAACAATTACGACCATGTCCATGGGGACGCCGACCCAAGCCACTTTTGCAAGGTCATCCTTGTACTCAAGTTGGAGTGTCTGCCGATGCCCCTTGACTTCACCAAGCACATAACCACCGTCCCAAAGAAATTCGTGCTGAGGACAAACACCAGCTGCGCCTAGAGGGTTACGATTCGGATCGATCAACAACAAGCTCACCCTTGATAAGGGTTATGCCCCCTTCGTCGTTGCTCACTAGATCAAGATCGGGTACCTCATCGCTTTCAAGCCAGCGATTCCCAACATCTTGAAGGTGATTGTCTTCAATGACGACAGTGTTGAGGTGGTGACCAAGTGCAAGAGGCACGAGAACAGAGGAGTGCACGAGAAGGCATTTGCCATGGATCTTTAGGAAGTTATCTCCAGACCAGTTTTAAGACTTTTGTGTTGGCTATTTAGTAGTGTAAGACTTTGTCACAACTGTTTGTCAGTTTAACTGCTTATTAGTGTATGTTTAAGATTCTGGTTTAGCACCCGAAGAGGCCTAACAACTACGACCATTTCCATAGTCACTTCTGCAATGTCATCCTTGCACCTAAGTTGGAGTGCCTGTTGATGCCCCTTGAGTTCATCAAGCACTTGATCACCATCCCAAAGGAACTCGTGCTGAGGTCGAACATCGACTGCGCAGAGAGGGTCATAGTCGGATGATCAACAACAAGCTCACCCTTAATAAGGGTTATGCCCCCTTCGTAGATGTTCACTAGACTAAGATCGGGTACCTCATCGCCTTCTAGCTGGCGACTCCCAACACCTTGAAGGTGATTGTCTTCAATGATGACGGTGTTGAGGTGGTGACCAAGTGCAAGAGGCATGAGGAGGCATTTGCCATGGATATTTACGAAGTTATCACCGCACCGGTTTAAGACTTTTGTGTTGGATGTTTAGTAGTGTAAGACTTTGTCACAACTGTTTCTCAATTTAATTGCTTATCCGTGTGTGTTTAAGACTTTGGTTTATGCTGCTTGTCTATGTTGTGTCTCTATGTGTGTGCTGCTGATAACCTCACCACTCCAATAGTGAGGTTATCAAACCACATGTCTTGCATGTAACCAAATAGCAACGCTTTTTTGCGCGGGAAATAGCAACGTTTTGCATTACTTAGAACAACCTTGCAACCAAACACCATGGGTGCATTCTGCTCAGTCAAGCCGGAGAGGGTGCAGGCAAACAAACTATGTAGAAACATAGTTTGTTTGCCTGTTTTCACTCAGCCTACCCACGTATGCAAAGTGCCAAAATCCATGCAGGTAACCAAACATACCCTTTAAGACCGGAAGGAGTACTACTTTTTCTCTTAGGAAAACAATAGTTTTGCCGTGCTTTAAAAATCCATCGAAGTTTCTGATATGACATTTGCTTTGTGGATCAAAAGATCTTGTAGGCACCAAAATTCTTTCAATAAAGGGAGTAGAAGTAAGAAAAGCTCCTGGTCGAAATCCTGCGAAGTTGACGCGCATGCATCGGCGCACCAATATGATACATTCTGACAACTCCAATCATAGTCATAGGGAAGTTTGCGGGTTAGCTGGTGGCAGACCCGGTAAGCAATCTCAAACCTTGATATATGTAAAATAAAAAAGTTTGCGGGTTATGTTTAGTTTCTGCGCAAATCCATCCTTTCAGTTGTTTCTGGTACTAATTATCTTCAAAGCAGTCTTTCGTTCTAAATGGTTGATTGAAAATTATGATCTGGTAAAATTGCGATGGTTAAAGTTCTGCTAGGTTACAGTAAGTAATCAACGTTTCAATAATTGTGCGTGTATGTGAGCGTCTTCAACCGTACCGTGTTCAAAATCAACAATCTAACTGTGCGATCCCCGAAAAGAAAGATCTAACAGTGCAAAAGATCGATAAAGATTAAGATTCCAGCACACATGCAGCAGACAGAAACCTGAAAAACAAAGACTAATCCCATATATACGCTCTTTAATCTCCTTTTTAATTTACAATCTAGACAACACACGCATGCCATACACTCTGTCTGGAGCCACATACAAACATGTCACCGCCACCAAGAACACATGACCTCGATCGACGTCTCTTGCTTCACGGAGGTTCTCACATCACATGACGGAGCAGGCGTTGGGGTTGTCGTCGCTGAACATGGTGGTGAGCCGCTCCTCCTGCGCGGGGCCGGCGCCGGGGCCGCCGTAGCTGGCGACGGGCATGACGGCGTCCACCTTGCGCACGTAGCCCGGTGGCGCCTTCTTGTCGTAGGTCTGCGCGGCGTAGGGGTGCGCCACCAGGTTGTAGGGGATGTATGGCCAGATCTCGGCCTTCTTCCCGGTGGCCTGCACCCGCTTCACCACCTTGTGCGGCTCCACGAACCCCTGCACCGTCACCTTGTACTGCTTCCGGTTGATCTCCACCGACTGCACCCCTGCAAAATACAACAAAAATGCCTTTAAAATTTCCAGCATTTTCAATTGTTTTTATAGGAAAAGGATCAAGAATTTCATCATCAATTTTACAGCATTTTTCTAACCATAATTCCTTGAGTTGTTGATAGGTAGGATATGTGTCTGCATACCTTTCATGCTGGAGAGGGCGTTCCTGACTTTAAGCTCGCAGCCGTCGCAGTCCATCCGGACCTTGAGCTCCACCGTCTGGAACTGCTTCCTCTTCTGCTTGTAGCTCCGGCGCCGGCCGCCGCCGCCGAGAAGCTCGGACAAGTAGTCCAGAGTTCCACCCACACCCATCCTCTCAATCCAATTTGTCCTCTACAAGAAACAGAGTCAAGGAAACACCGAAGGACCGGATGAATTAGACTCTGTTCTCCTCCTGAATGAATTGGTCGCACAGTCGCACTGACAGCACTACTTGAGCAAAGCTTAGCTAGAGATGAGATGGCTGGTGACTTGATGGACCCAAGATGGGTTGTGTATGTATATATATAGGCCCTTGGCAGTTGTTGGGTGGCTTTGTGGCAAGGCGGTACTCCACCTAGCTAATAAGCTGCCTGCTTTCCGGAATCTGTTTGCTTTGTTTTGTTGCACAGCTAGCGGCGAGCCGGCCGGCCGCCTGCCCGCCTCCCTATTTTTTTCATGCCCGCCAGAAGCTTCCCAAGATACCTTGCCCCTCGCTGTACCTGCATGCACTGTACTACCTTTCCCTGAATCCCTCCGGTCCACCTCAACCGACTTCAGAAACATATAAGAGCATCTCCAACCGCCGCGCTACGCGCCGCGCCCAAAAATCGATTTGCCACAAGGCTTTGGTTTAAGCGAGCGGGATAAAAGACCGCTCCAACAATGCATATTATAATGCAGCAGTAAGGCCATTAGCTTCCAAAGAAGCTTAAAAATACAAATACAAGCAGCAAGCACAAACCACATATACATTTCAAAAAATAGGAAAAAAACCATCAAACAAACAAAATAAATCAACAATAAATAGTTATTACAACTCAAACAAATAGTTTATCGTTCTACAACAAATACAATAAACACAACCAATAGTCATTCCGGCGGCATTCCTTCTTTGCTGGAAAAACCGGTCATGGCTCGCTAGTTTCTCTGCAATGCGCTTGAACAATTCTGTGCTCATCCTAAACCGGCGACGAAAATACGACTCCGGGTATGTGGGATTCTCCACGAAATAGTTCTTCATCAATCTGTTATGGGCATCAATCCTATCTCTCCAAATTTTATCCCGACCCATAACCGAACCACCGTGCTTCGGTTTTTTATTGATATGCATAGCTATGATCATTGCAAGATCCTCCTCCTCTTCCATATCAAATTCTTCTTCGGAAGAATCATACGACGAACTCATCTACAATGTTCAATACTATACTATCAAAACTACAATTCAAAACATGCACCAAATTCATAGTTTGGAGCAATACATACCTTGTAGGCGTTTCGTCGAACACCTTATGGCGCTGGCGCTGGCCTGGCGCGGCAATGAGCCCTCAGGCGCTGTTCCTCAGACGCCGGAGGCGCGCGAGGGCCGGCCGGACTAGGAGGAGTGGGCGGAAGCGCTTGGCGCTGGGAGGCGGGCGCGAGGCGGCGGCGGCGCTGGGTCGACGGGGCGGCGG
The DNA here is from genome assembly GCA_021605205.1 of Aegilops longissima. Taxonomy (NCBI): domain Eukaryota; kingdom Viridiplantae; phylum Streptophyta; class Magnoliopsida; order Poales; family Poaceae; genus Aegilops; species Aegilops longissima. Next base: position 379,329,545 of record CM038680.1, on the reverse strand, counting down.
CGCTGTCGCGAGAGTGGAGGAGGAGCGAGCGAAAGCGCAGAAGAGAGCGGGCGAAGCGCGGAGAGTCAGCATGCGCAGCCGGGCGCAGAACAAATAACGGGCGCGGATTGCGTTTGCCAGCGCTGAATTGAAAATGGCGCTGCGCCGCTTTTATGCTGTCATTGGAGCTGCCGCCGCGCGCGCCTGCCGCTTAAAACTGCTTTTTTACGCCACGGGCGCTTGTATAGCGCGGCTGTTGGAGATGCTCTAAGAACTTGTAAAGGCAGGGGATAAAGCTAAGCCCGGAGCCGGAAACCGGCTATTGTTGTCAGTAACGTTTGTCCCCCGCGCTAAGCAAGTGGAGACGTACCGTGTGCTGGGCGCCTCTTGATTCATTTCTTCTTGCGTGCATGGCTAGCTTGTTTCTTCATGCATGAGATGATTTATCAAAGATCAGCGTTGGGAATTCTACTCAAACATTTGTCAGCAGCTTTACGTGGCGGCGAACGAACGCTGCGAGAATTGCGCGGTGGTGTGTTCCTTATGATTGCATTGCATTGAGCTGGCCCCAGCCTTTCAACCGGTTTCAGTTTCGGTTTCTAAAGGGCAATGCATACAGCCTGGACGTGGGTTTTTCACAACAGAAATACTGGTCATGCGTTTGCTGTGTGCCGGTTGGTGCCAGCAGGGAGGGAGGTGCATGCATAATGGGGATCCACATAGTCATCCTAGGACCAATCTGGGGCTGCCAGCTGCCATGTCCTGTTGCCTGAGCTGCGGCTCTGCTCCCTGATTGGGTAGCTGGGCCCCACTTTACAGGTTGTCATGATTGGTTCACCAGCCTCTATGTTCCTTCTTCTTCTTCTTTTTTTGACGTAGCCTCTATGTTCCTTCTTGCCTACAGCATGTCCCTCGATTTACTGAAACCTTTGGGAAAAGAAACCCCTCTTGGCCATGCCCTGCATGCTGCCAGAAGTGGTTCACTCATTGCTCATACACTCCATTATTGGTACTCGTTGCGTTTAGGATAACCATATTCTTAATTTGCATGTCAGGTCTTGGATTTTCTAATGACGGTTCTGCCTGAATAAGATACTCATTGTGTTTCTTCATTTGAGAGTAGGCGTTAGCCATTTTGTAATTTTGTTAGAAAACTCGAGATGCTTTCATTTATCCTCCAGATTAAATCACGGGCATTATACACAAAAACAAGTGAACGGCAAAGCTCCGGAAGGCTTGGTATGGAACTATTGTGCTATCGTATCGGCATGATGTGATGATAACATTGAAGTTTTTGTTAACAATTTTTGTTATCCAGGTGGCCACTTGGAATGCCCGTCTAAAAAACAATTGCATATTTCTAGGTCGGCTTGTGGTACATTGTCGTGTGCTCACGACGGATATGTTGCAAGCTAGAGGTTGGTCTTCCTACTCCTCCATTGACATTTCGGAAGAGTAGAGTAGGGGAATCTCTAAGCTCAAGTATAAATCGTCGATACCATCTACTTGGCCAATGAAATGGTCAGTTATAGGCATTTAGCCTTCTATAGAATTGTCTCCCATGATAAGAATAATTGAGTTTTCCTAGCAATGTTTTTAGGATTTCTGGTTTTGTTGTTGCTTTTCTCAGCTGCTTTTGGTGGCCCCTGTTCTTGTAGGTTCTCTTCGTAGGGTTCAAGTTTTACACCTAAGAACATAAGCAGAATTCCTACCGCGCATTAGAAGAGAAAAATAGCAATATCTTCAGTGTGGAATGTGTGGGTGTCAAATTGAAATTGTGTGTTTATATCTGATAGGTATAATGCATTATGCAAATGCACATGGATCATAATGAGGAAATCTCAATTTCATAAAAATATAATGGCCAGAGTAGTCGATTTGAAAGAAAGGAGAAAACAAACAACCTACAACTAGAGAAAGCTTAAAACATAACCACAAACTCCCGCCCTTTCATACATATGTGATGTTTCGGATACGCCCCAAGTCGAACAATACCATTTTAGTTATTCATATGGAAATTATAGAAGCCATATGTATATTTGTTTCAAAAAATGTTACTAGTAATCTTATAAATTTCTTGTTCTTTTACATATATTACGATATTAATTAGTAGCCAAAGTTACATCTTGAAGCCGTGTCATAGTCCAAAACGTCATTTTTTTAACCTGAAAACATCACCTTTTTTTGGACAGGGAGGTAGTATATTACATATACCAAACCCCCTCCAGGATTTGGCTCCGATCATTGAGAGATTCCTGGAAAAAAATGATCATTGCGAGATGACTTGCCGACCAACAAGTCAAATTTAATGCTCGAAAAGTGGCATGACAGAGGAACCATAATCTCACTAATTCCATACTTCAAGATCACAAAATCCATCTTTCAAGTTAGTGGAAGCTACGTCCTTTATCACGAAAATGGATGGTAAACTAGTGAACTTAGATGATCTTCTAGCATCCTTCTGTTTGCTAAAACTTGTAGTTTTGAACAATGACACAATTTTTAAAAACAAAATTTTGACCACTAATTTATGTTACTATATTTGTAAAATACAAAATAATTCTATCTTCTAACACTACTATTTGAGAAATTCACATACATGATTTTCAAGTGTCAAATCAAACTATATTTATAGATATTAGTAGTGAAAAAATTGAAAGTATGACAACATTTATATCCTAAATGGCAGCTTTCAGGAACCGGAGGGATTATATATTTTAAACCCATAGAATAACTAAGTGGTGAACATAGACACATCACACATAGTACCTGTTGAACCGTTTTGGCTTCTGGGTGACTAGGAGACCAACTTAAATTGTCATAATTTTTTGAAAAGACCTCACATGCACGTACATGTAGATGAGATCTGCATACCATATAAAAAAATCATTTGTGTGCCGCACAACAATAAATGTCTGGATCTATATATAGTATTGAAGAGTAGATCCATCATATATCCACATACTTGTTACTTTTGTGTAGCCCTCAAAAGAACATGTTTTGTAAAAATTACTGAATATATAATGAGAATGTATATGCACTTCTTCAAAAATAATAATTTCATAAATTTTCAAAATGCATTTTATCTTTCTTTTTTCTTAAAAAAGGCCAATTGACCCCAGCTCATTTTATGTTTTTCGTATGGTACCAAGCTACATTTGTAGAGGGGTCGGCATGACAAAGGAACCATGATTTTTAATACATTTAGAAGTAAAATAAAGATGAACCGAAAGTTGGAGACAAAATCTATCTTTCAAGTTAGTGAAAGACTGAAAGCTACTTTCTTTTACCCCATATTGAAAAGTAACTAATATGATTGTGACACTGACTTGGAATCTAAGGTGGAAATGTGAAAAGACCCTAGCTACTCATCTGAAGCATGGTAGTTTACTTTGAAGGTGATGCCTAACCTCTTTAATCCCCAACCAACTGCCCCTCTTTTGACCAATTCTGTTTCCACTTCCTTTGGAGAAATGTTGGCATTGATCCTGTTGCTGTGGCACCTACCCATAGCAATTAGCGTTAAGAAGCAGAATAATTGAAGGTGTCTGCAACTACAAGTTATTTGCAATTACATAAAGCTAGCAGAAGTGAACTTAAATATAATATCTTTTTCATAACGGCCATCACTATTGAAACAAAGCAATCAGCACTATATTTGCGAGATAGTGACCAATAAATAATTGGACATTGGTCAAAGAGATCATATGTCTCTATTGATTCGGAGGAGCTATAGTGCCCAGTGGTAGTCAATTTTCATGACTCTTGTGAATACTAATCCAAAAGGAAAATGCCGAGGGAGATGCCAAATGGTATAAATTCTTTCGATCCAAAAGGAAGGATAATCCGCAATGTTGAATGGCAAAAATTGAACAAACATCTAGCCGGCCAATGGAATTTGGAATATTAATCAATGGCTAATCTCCGACATGATAGACCTCCACTAATCAGCATATAAAAGAGAAATTAAATAACATACCATACTAGCAACAACTAGCTAAGTGATATGGACTTCATTTGCACCACCAATACCCTCAAAAGTAGTACATTGTGAATATTGACTGCACTGGCATAAATCCCAAGCTAGCTCTGTAGCATAGCTATACCTATATCTATGTGGCTAAATTGTTACTCCCTCCTTTCCGGTTTATAAGGCTTATCTTATTTTTTTTGTTTTTTCAATTTAAAAGGCTCATCTCCATCTCATTTTAAGATTCTAAGGGGCATTAAATCTTTGCATGCAAGAATTAAAAAGGAACACATCAATGCATGTAATGTTTCTACTCATCTAGTGGCCAAGCATGCATGCACTGCAATTAATTTAAATTAATGCATCAGTTTAATTTGAGTAGTTTTCTAAAGTACGAGATACATTCCTCCACTCACCATATGCCTTGGTTGATGAGATTTCATATTTGAGCCCTGTAAACCGGAAAGGAGGGAGTAAATCCATCTCCAAACTTCCATGAAGATGCTAAGGGAGATGCCAAATTGCATACCAAATTAAATGCATGCTCCTTCTTTGAGAGAATATCTGGTGGAAACTGATGAGAACCACGTGACAAATACGGTTTGAAGCTTGAAAAAAAATCTAAAAAACACACACGGTATGTCAGTATGGTAAGAAGGTGATATCTTATTAGCATGTGAAATTTCAAGTTCAAACACAAATTCTTTTCTGAGATATGGAAATAACAAACTCAACTATAAATTGTGCAGAACACTGAACGTCAATTCATTGCTGAACATTATTTTAATAACTCGTAAATGAACTTATGAGTTTCACATGCTAATAGAACGGCACCCTCAGAACATACTGTATTGTTTTTAGTATTACTGGAAACTTTTAGACCTGGTTTCTACAGAGGTTTCCTTGCAATAAATAATTTTTTTTAGAAAAGAAGGACAATCCTCAGCCTCTGCATCTGGGAGATGCATGCGGCCATTTTATTGATTATTCTCGAGGACCTTACAAAGTATAACAACAATATGTCTGAATCCGCCATCTTGGCAACATCTGCCGCTACTTCTATCCAAATGATGAAGGGGTGCAAGCTGGGCCACATACCCAGACCTCTCACCTAAGCCTAACATCTAAAGCCGGAGGCCCCGACCGAGCTATCTGCCGGGTCCGGGGCTCAAACCGGTCCGACGCACTCACATGTGTCGTCGCCGCCATCTTCCACTGGTCCATCTTCAGAGCAGATTGAGGTGACAACCTTGGCAGGTCCTCCGTCATCGACGCCACCACGACGCCAAATGATGACCTCCACCTACGTGAGTCTTGGCAAGTCCTCCGCCATTGACGCCACCACCACTACACCATGGCAAAATTAAGGGGGTCATCATATCTACCGGGAAAACATGCCAGTGGAGGCAGACTAACTGCCGGGAATGTTCTTTGCCGACAATTTTCCCGGCGGGTAAAGCTTTGATGGCAGTTAAATGCCCCAAATTCTTGATCTTTCCCGGCAGTTAATTGCCCCTAAACTTGTGTCGTGGTGTAGTGCACGACGCCAGCCGACGACCTTCACCTACGCGAGTCCATCTCCAAGCAACGGACGTAAATCCATGCTAAGAAAGGGCCGCACCACCGCCGTCGCCCACCACCCACAAGCGCCACCCAACCCCAAGGTTCCCAAAGCGGCGCATTCAAGAAGGGAACGACGCCGTGAGCACCACCGCCACCCAACAAAGTTAGGGTTTTTGCCTGGGAGATCTAGGGGAAGGTGAAGTGAGGAGATCAGTCCATACCGACGCCTCCAAGGAGGGGAACGGCGCCCTCAGGCGTCGCTGTCGGCGCGGCCGGTCATGGACGGCCAGGGATTTCGCCCGAACTAGATCTCTGCCACCAGCAGCGCCTCCTGTACAGAACCGACGACCAAGAGAAAGCGCGGCCCGACCAAGCTGGCCCGCACGCCGAGCAGGGGAGGAGGGGAGGCGCCAGATCGCGCGCACCGACCGACGCAGAAGCCGCCGCCGGCCGCCAACGACCACCGCACTACTAGAAAAAGGGCTATAGATGGGATGGACACTAATGGCGCACCTGTCAGGTGGTGCGCCATTAGTGTGAAAGACACTAATGGCGCACCAGGAACATGGTGCGCCACTAGAAACAATTTTTTTTCCAAACATACTAATGGCGCATCATACCTCGGTGCGCCATTACTAGTGCTAACTAGTAATGGCGCACTGGCCACACTGTGCGCCATTAGAATATATACCTTTTCTTTATTTTTTTGCAAAACTTCTAATGGCGCATCAGTCTGTGCGCCATTAGTAACAGTCGACCCCCCCCCGCTCCACGGCCACGACCCCCCCCCCTCCCCACTCCACCGCCGACGCGTCCCGCACCCTCCCCTCTCCCATCGGCCGCCGCCGACCCTCGTCCCACCTCCCCACTCCACCGCCCGCCGACCCCGCACCTCCCCACTCCACCGCCACGACCCCCGCACCTCCCCACTCCACCGCCAGCGACGTCCCACCGCACCTCCCCACTCCACTGCCACCGCCACAACCCCACCCACACCTCCCCACTCCACCGCCGACGACCACCCGCACCTCCCGCCCGCTCCACCGTCACAAATGAATGCAACTAAAATTGCAAAAAAACAAATTTGATTATATTTTAAATAACAAATTTGATGATATTTTCAAATAATAAATTTGATGATATTTTTTCATATTCATAAATATTTTCAAATAACAAATTTGATGATATTTTTTAAAAAATTATTACTGTTTTTATAAAAAAATATTACTGTTATGATTTAAACAAGTTTGAACATATTTAAACACAAATAAATAGCAAACAGCATATTAAATGCATAAATACAAAAAATGGGGAACCTGAGAATCGAACCCAGGACCTCCTGGTGTGTGTGCTGCGTGCTGACAAGTCGGGCTAGTGGGCTTGTTCTGATGGAGTGGGGGTTATGTGGAATATAACCTGACCAGTCGGGCTAGTAAATTCTAATGGCGCACCGGGGCAGGGTGCGCCATTAGAATGGTTGTACTTATGGCGCACTAGGGGCGATCGCCATTAGATCCTCCCAGTTCACTGTTCCCCTGCGCCTCGTTGCCTCCTCCCTCCTCGCCAGATCCATCGACCCCAACCATACGTCGCCGCCCCTTGCTCTGCCCCCTCCGTCCGCCAAGGCCAGACGCTGCCGGCGACGCCGCCGCCCGCCGTTGTGGTCTTGCGCTGCCCTAACGCCGCCGCCCGACCCAGGACTCCACCCCGCCGCCCAGCGCCCTTCAGACAGGATCGGCCGAAGCGCCGCTGCTCTCTCTCTCCTCCTCCCTCCAACGAAGCGAGGCCTCCTCAGCCCTTGCAGCAGCCAGCAGCAGCTTGGCCCGACGCCCCCACCCGCCTGCCCCGCCGTCCTCCGCCACTGCCCTGCTCTCCTTCGACCACAAGGCGGCGGGACCCAGACGAGCTCGGACCCGACCCGACCCTTCGCGACCCGACCCGACCCCTCCGGCGACTGTACCTCTCCTCCTTCCTCCTTCCTCCTCTCTCCACCATTCCCCATTCCTTCCAACCGATGCTCCAAAAGGAATTTCAAGACAAAATCACATGCTCCAAAAGTTAGGGTTCACGATTCAAATTGCAATAGATTATCTGCAGTAGATTACTCAATATTCTTGCCATTTGTTGATAGGTTATAAATATTGACCATAAATAAGAATGAATATTGATCATTTGTTGCTGCTAGCACATGTTGAAGTGTACCGATGATGCTTCATAGAAAATTCAATCTTCCTCCTCGGGCATGTGTTGTGTGACCCGACAAAATATAAATGTGTTGTGTGCCATGTGTTGGTAATTCAGTAAAGTCAAACAAGCACTGGATTTAGGCATGTTGCTTGCTGAAATTGTAGCAGCAACAACAACTATGGCTGAATGATGAACAGGCTATAGTGGTCAGATTAGTTCAGCAAAGTTGGTAGTTCTGTCATAAGAATTTGTTGAGGATCACCATGAGAGATAATTCAAACTGAATGTATTGGCACTGCATTTTTGTAACTAGGGTTTATCTTGGGTAGGACCAGGAGATGTCTAGGGACAATATTTTGGCCATATGGTTAACAACTGATTTTTTGTTTTTGTCTTCTGAGATAGCTAACAGTTTATTCCAGTCTTTTGAGATAGCTAACAAAAAGAAGAATACAACAGTCAGGCAAAACCTAGTTACACCAAAACTATACTGGAGTAGTATTTCTTAATGATACAAGTTGATGAATAATGTAGCAACGTGAGTGTATGCTGTATTGCCATCCATTCACTGAATTTTTTTGACAGTGCGTTAACTGAATTTTTTTGACAGTGTGTTAATTGGCCACTTATCTTCATTTCAAAGCCCAAGTTGCAACCCTTTAGATAGACAGCTGGACAGAAGGTATCTTCTACTACATCTGGAGTATGGTTCTGGCTCACACTGTAGTTGTAATTCTACTATAAATTTGCACTATAAATCTACTGAAATTATATTGTTAATACTGTTGGGGAACGTTGCAGAAAACAAACATTTTCCTACGGTTTCACCAAGATCCATCTATGAGTTCATCTAGCAACGAGTGATCGGATGCATCTACATACCTTTGTAGATCGCGAGCGGAAGCTTTCACTAGAACGTGGATGATGGAGTCGTACTCGCCATGATCCAAATCACCGATGACCAAGTGCCGAACGGACGACACCTCCGCGTTCAACACACGTACGGAGCGGATGACGTCTCCTCCTTCTTGATCCAGCAAGGGGGAAGGAGAGGTTGATGAAGATCCAGCAGCACGACGACGTGGTGGTGGATGCAGGCGATCACGCAAAGACGGCCCGCCGAGCCTGCGAGAGGAGAGGTGTAGCGAGGGAGAGGGGCGCCAAGGCTTGGTGCGGCTGCCTCCCTCCCCCCTTTATATAGGCCCCTGGGGCGCTGCCTGAGATCTAATCTCCCAAGGGGCGGCGGGGGGTGGAGTACCCCCCCAAGGCAGTGGGCGCCCCCGCCCTAGGGTTTCAACCCTAGGCGCGAGGTGGGCCAAGAGGCGCACCAGCCCACTATGGGCTGGTTCCCCTCCCCACTTCAGCCCATGGGGCCCTCCAGGATGGGTGGCCCCACCCGGTGGACCCCCGGGACCCATCCGGTGGTCCCGGTACAATACCGGTGACCCCCGAATCCTTCCCGATGGCCGAAACTGCACTTCCTATATATAATTCTTCACATCCGGACCATTCCGGAACTCCTCGTGACATCCGGGATCTCATCCGGGACTCCGAATAACTTTTGGATTACTGCATATTCATATCTCTACAACCCTAGCGTCACCGAACCTTAAGTGTGTAGACCCTACGGGTTCGCGAGACACGTAGACATGACCGAGACAGCTCTCGGGCAATAACCAACAGCGGGATCTGGATACCCATGTTGGCTCCCACATGTTCCACGATGATTTCATCGGATGAACCACGATATTGAGGATTCAATCAACCCCGTATACAATTCCCTTTGTCAATCGGTACGTTACTTGCCCGAGACTCGATCGTCGGTATCCCAATACCTCGTTCAGTCTCGTTACCGCAAGTCACTTTACTGCATCAGTAATGCATGATCCGTAACCAAACACTTGGTCACTTTGAGCTCATTATGATGATGCATTACCGAGTGGGCCCAGAGATACCTCTCCGTCATACGGAGTGACAAATCCCATCTCGATCCGTGTTAACCCAATGACACTTTTGGAGATACCGTAGTGCACCTTCATAGTCACCCGATTCGTTGTGGCGTTTGGTACACCAAAAGCACTCCTACGGTATCCGGAGTTACGATCTCATGGTCTAAGGAAAAGATACTTGACATTGGAAAAGCTCTAGCAAACGAACTACACGATCTTGTGCTATGCTTAGAATTGGGTCTTGTCCATCACATCATTCTCCTAATGATGTGATCCCGTTATCAACGACATCTAATGTCCATAGTCAGGAAATCATGACTATCTGTTGATCAACGAGCTAGTCAACTAGAGGCTTACTAGGGACATATTATGGTCTATATATTCACACGTGTATTACAATTTCCGGATAATACAATTATAGCATGAATAAAGACAATTATCATGAACAAGGAAATGTAATAATAATCTTTTATTATTGCCTCTAGTGCATATTTCCAACAGTCTCCCACTTGCACTAGAGTCAATAATCTAGTTACATTGTGATGAATTGAACACCCATAGAGTTCTGGTGTTGATCATGTTTTGCTCATGAAGAGGTTTAGTCAGCGGATCTGCGACATTCAGATCCGTATGCACTTTGCAAATTTCTATGTCTCCATCTTGAACATTTTCACGAATGGAGTTGAAGCGGCGCTTGATGTGCTGGTCTTCTTGTGAAACCTGGGCTCCTTGGCAAGTGCAATAGCTCCAGTGTTGTCACGAAGAGTTTGATCGGCCCCGATGCATTGGGTATGACTCCTAGGTCGGTGATGAACTCCTTCACCCAAATTGCTTCATCTGCTGCCTCCGAGGTTGCCATGTACTCCGCTTCACATGTAGATCCTGCCACGACGCTCGCTTGCAATTTGCACCAGCTCTTCGCTCCACCATTCAACATATACACGATCCGGTTTGTGACTTAGAGTCATCCAGATCTATGTCGAAGCTAAGCGTCGATGTAACCCTTCTGACGAGCTCTTTGTCACCTCCATAAACGAGAAACATGTCCTTAGTCCTTTTCGGTACTTCAGGATATTCTTGACCGCTGTCCAAAGTTCCTTGCGGGATTACTTTGGTATCTTCCTACCAAACTTACGGCAAGGTTTACATCAGGTCCGGTACACAGCATGGCATACATAATAGATCCTATGGCTGAAGCATAGGGATGACACTCATCTCTTCTTTATCTTTTGCCGTGGTCGGGCATTGAGCCGAGCTCAATCTCACACCTTGCAATCTGGTAAGAACCCTTTCTTGGACTGATCCATTTTGAACTTCTTCAAAATCTTATCAAGGTATGTGCTTTGTGAAAGACCTATGAGGCGTCTCGATCTATCCTATAGATCTTGATGCCTAATATATAAGCAGCTTCTCCAAGGTCCTTCATTGAAAACTCTTATTCAAGTAGGCCTTAATGCTGTCCAAAAGTTCTATATCATTTCCCATCAAAAGTATGTCATCTACATATAATATGAGAAATGCTCTGAGCTCCCACTCACTTTCTTGTAAACGCAGGCTTCTCCATAAGTCTGCATAAACTAAACGCTTTGATCATCTCATCAAAGCGAATGTTCCAACTCGAGATGCTTGCACCAGCCCATAAATGGATCGCTGGAGCTTGCATACCTTGTTAGCATTCTTAGGGTCGACAAAACCTTCCGGCTGCATCATATACAGTTCTTCCTTAAGATAGCCGTTAAGGAATGCCGTTTTGACGTCCATTTGCCATATCTCATAATCATAGTATGCGGCAATTGCTAACATGATTCGGACGGACTTCAGCTTCGCTACGGGAGAGAACGTCTCATCGTAGTCAACCCCTTGAACTTGCCGATAACCCTTAGCGACAAGTCGAGCTTTATAGATGGTAACATTACCATCCGCGTCCGTCTTCTTCTTAAAGATCCATTTATTTTCTATCGCTCGCCGATCATCGGGCAAGTCTGTCAAAGTCCACACTTTGTTTTCATACATGGATCCTATCTCGGATTTCATGGCTTCAAGCCATTTGTTGGAATCTGGGCCCGCCATCGCTTCTTCATAGTTCCAAGGTTCACCGTTTTCTAACAACATGATTTCTAAGACAGGGTTGACGTACCACTCTGGTGCGGAACGTGTCCTTGTGGACCTTCGAAGTTCAGTAGGAGCTTGATCTGAAGTATCTTGATCATCATCATTAACCTCCTCTCTTGTCGGTGCAGGCACCACAGGAACATCTTCCTGAGTTGCGCTACTCACTGTTTCAAGAGGTAGTACTTCATCAAGCTCTACTTTCCTCCCACTTAATTCTTTCGAGAGAAACTCTTTTTCCAGAAAGGACCCGTTCTTGGCAACAAAGATCTTGCCTTCAGATCTTAAGTAGAAAGTATACCCAATGGTTTCCTTAGGGTATCCTATGAAGACGCATTTTCCGACTTGGGTTCGAGCTTCTCAGGTTGAAGTTTCTTGACATAAGCATCGCATCCCCAAACTCTTAGAAACGACAGCTTAGGTTTCTTCCCAAACCATAATTCATACGGTGTTGCCTCAACAGATTTAGACGGAGCCCTATTTAAAGTGAATGTAGCTGTTTCTAGAGCATATCCCCAAAATGATAGCGGTAAATTGGTAAGAGACATCATAGACCGCACCATATCCAATAGGGTGCGATTACGACGTTCAGACACACCGTTACACTGAGGTGTTCCAGGCGGCGTGAGTTGTGAAACGATTCCACATTTCCTTAAGTGTGTACCAAATTCGTGACTTAAGTATTCTCCTCCACGATCTGATCGTAGAAACTTTATCTTTCGGTCACGTTGATTCTCTACCTCATTCTGAAATTCCTTGAACTTTTCAAAGGTCTCAGACTTGTGTTTCATCAAGTAGACATACCCATATCTCCTCAAGTCATCAGTGAGAGTGAGAACATAACGATATCCTCCGCGAGCCTCAACGCTCATTGGACCACACACATCAGTATGTATGATTTCCAATAAGTTGGTTGCTCGCTCCATTGTTCCGGAGAACGGAGTCTTTGTCATTTTGCCCATGAGGCATGGTTCACATGTGTCAAATGATTCATAATCTAGAGACTCTAAAAGTCCATCAGCATGGAGCTTCTTCATGCGCTTGACACCAATGTGACCAAGGCGGCAGTGCCACAAGTATGTGGGACTATCGTTATCAACTTTACATCTTTTGGTATTCACACTATGAATATGTGTAACATCACGTTCGAGATTCATTAAGAATAAATCATTTGACCATCGGAGCATGACCATAAAACATATCTCTCATATAAATAGAACAACCATTATTCTCGGATTTAAATGAGTAGCCATCTCGTATTAAACGAGATCAGATACAATGTTCATGCTCAAACTTGGCACTAAATGACAATTATTGAGGTTTAAAACCAATCCCGTAGGTAAATGTAGAGGTAGCGTGCCGACGGCGATCACATCGACCTTGGAACCATTCCCGACGCGCATCGTCACCTCGTCCTTCGCCAGCTCCGCTTATTCCGCAGCTCCTGCTGTGAGTTACAAATATGAGCAACGGCACGGTATCAAATACCGGGAGTTACTACGAGTCTTGGTAAGGTACACATCAATTACATGTATATCAAATATACCTTTAGTGTTGCCGGCCTTCTTGTCCGCTAAGTATTTGGGGCAGTTCCGCTTCTAGTGACCCTTCCTTTGCAATAAAAGCACTCGCCTCGGGCTTGGGTCCATTCTTTGACTTCTTCCGGCAAGCGGCTTACAGGGTGCGGCAACATCCTTGCCGTCTTTCTTGAAATTCTTCTTGTCCTTGCCCTTCTTGAACTTAGTGGTTTTATTGACCATCAACACTTGATGTTCCTTCTTGATTTCTACCTCTGCTGACTTCAGCATTGAAAATACTTCAGAATAGTTTTCACCATCCCCTGCATATTGTAGTTCATCACAAAGCTCTTGTAGCTCGGTGGGAGCGATCAAGGATTCTATCAATGACCGCCTCGTCCGGAGGTTAATGTCCACTGGGACAGGCGGTTGTGCAACCTGACATTTTGAGTATGTGCTCACCGACGAACTATTTTCCTCCATCTTACAACTGTAGAACTTGTCGGAGACTTCATATCTCTCGACCGGGCATGATCTTGGAAAACCATTTTCAGCTCTTGAACATCTCATATGCTCCGTGTTGCTCAAAACGCTTTTGGAGCCCCGGTTCTAAGCTGTAAAGCATGCCGCACTGAACGAGGGAGTAATCATCAGCACGCTGCTGCCAAGCGTTCATAACGTCTTGGTTCTCTGGGACGGGTGCATCACCTAGCGGTGCTTCTAGGATATATTGTTTCCTGGCAGCTATGAGGATGATCCTCAGGTTCCGGACCCAGTCCGTATAGTTGCTGCCATCGTCTTTCAGCTTGGTTTTCTCTAGGAACGCGTTGAAGTTCATGTTGACATGAGCGTTGGCCATTTGATCTACAAGACATATTTGCAAAGATTTTTAGACTAAGTTCATGATAATTGAGTTCATCTAATCAAATTATTTAATGAACTCCCACTCAGATTTGACATCCCTCTAGTCATCTAAGTGTTACATGATCCGAGTCGACTAGGCCGTGTCCGATCATCACGTGAGACGGACTAGTCATCATCGGTGAACATCTCCATGTTGATCGTATCTTCCATACGACTCATGTTCGACCTTTCGGTCTCTGTGTTCCGAGGCCATGTCTGTACATGCTAGGCTCGTCAAGTTAACCCTAGGTGTTTTGCATGTGTAAAAATGTCTTACACCCGTTGTATGTGAACGTAAGAATCTATCACACCCGATCATCACGTGGTGCTTCGAAACGACGAACTTTAGCAACGGCGCACAGTTAGGGGAGAACACTTTCTTGAAATTGCTATAAGGGATCATCTTATTTACTACTGTTGTTCTAAGTAAACAAGATGCAAAACATAATAAACATCACATGCAATTATATAATAGTGACATGATATGGCCAATATCATATAGCTCCTTTGATCTCCATCTTCGGGGCTCCATGATCATCTTTATCACCGGCATGACACCATAATCTCCATCATCGTGTCTTCATGAAGTTGTCACGCCAACAACTACTTCTACTTCTATGGCTAACGCGTTTAGCAATAAAGTAAAGTAATTTACATGGCGTTCTTCAATGACACGCAGGTCATACAAAAATAAAGACAACTCCTATGGCTCCTGCCGGTTGTCATACTCATCGACATGCAAGTCGTGATTCCTATTACAAGAACATGATCTCATACATCACAATATATCATTCATCATTCATCACAACTTTTGGCCATATCACATCACAAGGCAATTCCTATTACAAGAACATGATCTCATACATCACAATATATCATTCATCATTCATCACAACTTTTGGCCATATCACATCACAAGGCAATTGCTGCAAAAACAAGTTAGACGTCCTTTGCTGTTGCATCTTTTACGTGGCTGCAATTGGGTTCTAGCAAGAACGTTTTCTTACCTACGAATAACCAAAACATGATTTTGTCAAC
This sequence comes from Aegilops longissima, assembly GCA_021605205.1. Taxonomy (NCBI): domain Eukaryota; kingdom Viridiplantae; phylum Streptophyta; class Magnoliopsida; order Poales; family Poaceae; genus Aegilops; species Aegilops longissima. Next base: position 379,314,330 of record CM038680.1, on the reverse strand, counting down.
TTCTATTTACCCTTCATAAGGACCCTTTTCATCGAATCCGCTCCAACTAAAGTGGGAGAGACAGACACCCGCTAGCCACCTTATGCAACTAGTGCATGTCGATCGGTGGAACCTGTCTCACGTAAGCGTCGTGTAAGGTCGGTCCGGCCGCTTCATCCCACAATACCGCTGAAGCAAGATAAGACTAGTAGTGGCAAGCAAGTTGACAAGATCTCGCCCACAACAAAATTGTGTTCTACTCGTGCAATAGAGAACTACGATAGACCTAGCTCATGATGCCACTTGTTGGGGAGCGTTGCGAGAAAACAAAAAATTTCCTACGGTTTCACCAAGATCCATCTATGAGTTCATCTAGCAACGAGTGATCGGATGCATCTACATACCTTTGTAGATCGCGAGCGGAAGCGTTCACTAGAACGTGGATGATGGAGTCATACTCGCCGTGATCCAAATCACCGATGACCAAGTGCCGAACGGATGGCACCTCCGCGTTCAACACACGTACGGAGCGGATGACGTCTCCTCCTTCTTGATCTAGCAAGGGGAAGGAGAGGTTGATGAAGATCCAGCAGACCTGACGGCGTGGTGGTGGATGCAGCGATCACCGCAGCAGGCTTCGCCGAGCTTCTGCGAGAGGAGAGGTGTAGCGAGGGGAGAGGGCGCCAAGGATTCGAGTGCGGCTGCCTCCCTCCCCCCTTTATATAGGCCCCTGGGCGCCGCCCTGAGATCTAATCTCCCAAGGGGCGGCGCCGAGGGGTGGAGTACCCCAAGGCAAGTGGGCGCCCCCCCCTAGGGTTTCAACCCTAGGCGCGAGGTGGGCCAGGGGACGCACCAGCCCACTATAGGCTGGTTCCCCTCCCCACTTCAGCCCATGGGGCCCTCCGGGATGGGTGGCCCCACCCGATGGACCCCCGGGACCCATCCGGTGGTCCCGGTACAATACCGGTGACCCCCGAATCCTTCCCGATGGCCGAAACTGCACTTCCTATATATAATTCTTCACATCCGGACCATTCCGGAACTCCTCGTGACGTCCGGGATCTCATCCGGGACTCCGAACAACTTTCGGATTACTGCATATTCATATCTCTACAACCCTAGCGTCACCAAACCTTAAGTGTGTAGACCCTACGGGTTCGGGAGACACGTAGACATGACCGAGACAGCTCTCGGGCAATAACCAACGGCGGGATCTGGATACCCATGTTGGCTCCCACATGTTCCATGATGATTTCATCGGATGAACCACGATGTCGAGGATTCAATCAACCCCGTATACAATTCCCTTTGTCCATCGGTACGTTACTTGCCCGAGACTCGATCGTCGGTATCCCAATACCTCGTTCAGTCTCGTTACCGGCAAGTCACTTTACTCGTACCATAATGCATGATCCCGTAACCAAACACTTGGTCACTTTGAGCTCATTATGATGATGCATTACCGAGTGGGCCCAGAGATACCTCTCCGTCATACGGCGTGACAAATCCCAGTCTCGATCCGTGTCAATCCAATAGACACTTTCGGAGATACCAGTAGTGCACCTTTATAGTCACCCGATTCGTTGTGACGTTTGGTACACCAAAGCACTCCTACGGTATCCGGAGTTACGATCTCATGGTCTAAGGAAAAGATACTTGACATTGGAAAGGCTCTAGCAAACGAACTACACGATCTTGTGCTATGCTTAGAATTGGGTCTTGTCCATCACATCATTCTCCTAATGATGTGATCCCGTTATCAACGATATCTGATGTCCATAGTCAGGAAATCATGACTATCTGTTGATCAACGAGCTAGTCAACTAGAGGCTTACTAGGGACATATTATGGTCTATATATTCACACGTGTATTACGATTTCCGGATAATACAATTATAGCATGAATAAAGACAATTATCATGAACAAGGAAATATAATAATAATCTTTTATTATTGCCTCTAGGGCATATTTCCAACAAATACACTGCAATTACATGTCTACTGTATTTACCTCCTCTTCTATACCTTGTACTAGAAGTCGGCAAAAGAATATCAGTTCTACTTTGCCCCTAGTAGATCTGGTAGAGTAAGAAACTCCCTTATAATGATGCTTTTCTTTAGAAAAAATGATCCTGGATTTTTATGGTATTCTTTGTGGTATTAAGATGGAAACACAGGATACTATTTCTGTTAGGAGATGGTGTTATATTAAGATGCATATATTGTTATGTTACATAAATTGTATCATCTTGCCACTTAAGTCAGCCTTCCTTTAAGCAGAAAATTCAGTTAGGAGCTACTGTTAGAGCTCTTGTCAAAAAATTCAGTTATGGCATCTAGAATTATGTCAGGTTTTGTTTTGTAACTAGAAGACCAAAGTGTTAGGAATTCTGTCCAAACTGTAGTTTTCAGTATTCTGTCCAAACTGAAAACTGTTAAAAAGCATGATGTTTCTTGGATTTTTGTAATGTTGATGATGATGGAACACATGGTCTTGGATTTCTGTAATGATGATGGAACATTATAAAGCATTGTACTCCAGTGTGTATGAAGGATACAAAAAAATTAGCAACTTCTCTGATTTTATAAAGTTGTTCTTATATGGGTGAAACTTCACTTGTTTTTAGGCTAGTGCAGGGTATTGCTTTATTGTGATGCCTCTGAATTACTTGTGATCACATTGAGAAAGACTTGCAAAGATGATGATCATCTTTTACAGAAAACAATTTCTGTAAACACGTCAGTAACTTTGCTAGTTTGCTGGGTTTTGTCTCCGACCATTGTGTCGTGATGAATTTGCAGGTACCCCGAGAGGCCCTTGAGTTTGCCGGAATGTCGATTAACTTCCGTTCCGGTAAATTAGGGTACTCCATATGTCCTATTTTCAGCAAAGGTCATGCTGAAATTTTCCGTGAATTTTAGCATGACTTTGCTAAAAATCGGACATATGGGGTACTTGCTACTAATGCATGGGCCGGGGTATCTTAGTACTTAGTTCAGTAGGATCAACTGCCCCTTTATTCTTGCTGCATTAAACCATAGGTGGCAATAGAGAAAGTGATTAGTGCCAAGTGATTAGGCCCAACCTAGGGCGCCTCGGCATCGATAAACCCTAAATGATGAAAACTTAACTTAGCATTTAGCTTTTAGGATGCCTCGACGTTGACAAACCCTAAATGATAAAGCTTAGCTTTTAGGATGCCTCGGTGTCGACAAACCCTAAATGATGAGACCATGATCTTGTTCCTTGACAACAACCAACTTTTTGACCAAACTTCTTTCCTATTTAGAGCGAAACATGGCCCACAGCGATGAGGCCGGCGGTTGGTGGCAAGCAATTCAGGAGCTGTCCCAGAGATGGAGGAACAACCTCACCGCTATGAGGACGCCATGAAGACACCGATCCTGACTACACAACCCCTAGTGGCGTCGGGATGACACCACCGATGGTGCCGCCGAGGATGCCACCATCGATGGTGCCGCCGAGGATGCCACCATCGATGATGGCGGCACACGCAAAGATGGCAGACAACCGAAGAAGCAACGGAAGGACCGGCGCCCGAACGCGCTCCGCACCGTCAAGGAGGAATTTACTCAAGTGGACTCCGACGGGAATCCAACGGAGCCCAACATATAGTCAAGGGGTACTCGGTTCAGCTCGGGTGCATTCTCCAGAGAACCGTCTCGATCAACACCGAGAACCTTAGGCATAAGGACCGAGGGAATTTGCGCAACCTCCTCTTCACGAAGCCGCACGAACGATACAAGTTCCCCGCTGATTTTGAAAACACACGCCTCTCAGGGAATAAAGTGAACAGTGCCGCCCTCACGAGGATGAGCACGGCCCTGTCTGTTGGGGAACGTAGCAGAAATTCAAAATTTTCCTACGTGTCACCAAGATCTATTTATGGAGAAACTAGCAACGAGGGGAATGAGAGTGCATCTACATACCCTTGTAGATCGCTAAGCGGAAGCGTTCATGAGAACGGGGTTGAAGGAGTCGTACTCGTCGTGATCCAAATCACCGGAGATCCTAGTGCCGAACGGACGGCACCTCCGCGTTCAACACACGTACAGCCCGGTGACGTCTCCCACGCCTTGATCCGGCAAGGAGAGAGGAGAGGTTGAGGAAGACTCCATCCAGCAGCAGCACAACGGCATGGTGGTGATGGAGGAGCGTGGCAATCCCGCAGGCTTCGCCAAGCACCAAGGGAGAGGAGGAGGAGGAGAGGCAGGGCTGCGCTGGAGAGGGAGGCTCTCATGTGTTCAGGCAGCCCCTAGGCCTCATATATATAGGGAAGGGAGGAGGTGCGCCCCTCTGGGTTCCCACCCCTAGAGGCGCGCAGCCCTAGATTGGATCAAGGGGCGGCCAAGAGGGAGGAGAGGAGGCGCCACTAGATGGGCCTTAGGGCCCATCTGCCCTAGGGTTTGCCCCTCCCACTCACCCTTGCGCTTGGGCCTCTTGTGGGGCGCACCAGCCCCTTGGGGCTGGTTCCTCCACACTTGGCCCACGCAACCTTCTCGGGGTTGGTGGCCCCACTTGGTGGACCCAGGACCCTCCGGTGGTCCGCACATTACCGATATCGCCTCAAACTTTCCGGTGGCCAAAACAGGACTTCCATATATAAATCTTTACCTCCGGACCATTCCGGAACTCCTCGTGATGTCCGGGATCTCATCCGGACTCGAACAACATTCGGTAACCACATACAAACTTCCTTTATAACCCTAGCGTCATCGCACCTTAAGTGTGTAGACCCTACGGGTTCGGAGACATGTAGACATGACCGAGGCGTTCTCCGGTCAATAACCAACAGCGGGATCTGGATACCCATGTTGGCTCCCACATGTTCCACGATGATCTCATCGGATGAACCACGATGTCAAGGACTCAATCGATCCGTATACAATTCCCTTTGTCTAGCGGTATTGTACTTGCCCGAGATTCGATCGTCGGTATCCCGATACCTTGTTCAATCTCGTTTCCGGCAAGTCTCTTTACTCGTTCGTAACACATCATCCGTGATCAACCCCTTGGTCACATTGTGCACATTATGATGATGTCCTACCGAGTGGGCCCAGAGATACCTCTCCGTTTACGGAGTGACAAATCCATCTCGATTCATGCCAACCCAATGAGACACTTTCGGAGATACCGTAATGCACCTTTATAGCCACCCGATTCGTTGTGACGTTTGGTACACCAAAGCATTCCTACGGTATCCGGGTTGCACAATCTCATGGTCTAAGGAAATGATACTTGACATTAGAAAAGCTTTAGCATACGAACTACGATCTTTGTGCTAGGCTTAGGATTGGGTCTTGTCCATCACATCATTCTGCTAATGATGTGATCCCGTTATCAATGACATCCAATGTCCATGGTTAGGAAACCGTAACCATCTGTTGATCAACGAGCTAGTCAACTAGAGGCTTACTAGGGACATGGTGTTGTTTATGTATCCACACATGTATCTGAGTTTCCTATCAATACAATTATAGCATGGATAATAACGATTATCATGAACAAGGAAATATAATAATAACTAATTTATTATTGCCTCTAGGGCATATTTCCAACACTGTCTACTTGGAGAAGCGCGGTGAAGAGAATGATTGAAAAAGGTGATAGTTATGAGAAGATCAAGGCGAAAAATCCTTCGATCAGCGAAGAGGACTACAAGGAGTTCAAGATCAAGTCTTGAGAGCAAAGCAACCTCTGAATCAAGTCGATTGGGGAAAGAAATGCGGAGTTGAACTTAGGGAACACAAACTCGGTCCCGCGGTTCAGAGTGGCGGAGCCTATATGGGACAAGGAGGGCGCGGAGCGTGCCGAGCAAGGCCTACCGCCCGCTTCGAGAAATACAGCAGTGACAAGCGGACCAGAACTATGTCAGGGGCCGGTACAAGGAGGACCCGATAACAAAGAAGCTTACCACGGATCTGAAGACCAGGGCGCTTGAGCTTGTTCTGGCGAAGGAGACTGAAAGCAGTAGCGCGGGGTCGTCTCAGAGCACCCATGCTTGGGACAGCACTCTAAATAGGGTGTTGAACATAATGAAAAACAAGGATAAGCTCAGTAAGCCGTCGTCAGCTGGTCGTGTGGCCGGCAAAGGCTTGTCCACAAAATGGTCGTCATACTATACAGCTGGTGGGCGAAAGGAGAAAAAGACCAGCTTGGAAAGCCAGTCGCGCGAGGTTCAAGAACTCAAGGCACAAGTGGCGCGGATTCCAGAGATTGTCTTTGACTGATCCATCTTGAACACTTTCAAGATTATGTCAAGGTATGTGCTCATTTGAAAGTATTATTAAACATTTTGATCTATCTTATAGATCTTGATGCTTATTGTTTAAGGTAGCCTAATCCAGGTTTTCTATTGAAAATCATCTTTCAAATAACCCTATATGCTTTCCAGAAATTCTACATCATTTCTGATCATCAATATGTCAACAACATATACTCATCAGAAATTCTATAGTGCTCCCACTCACTTCTTTGGAAATACAAGTTTCTCATAAACTTTGTATAAACCTAAAATCTTTGATCATCTCATCAAAGCGCACATTCCAACTCCGAGATGCTTACTCCAGGTCCTTAGAAAGGATCATTGGAGCTAGCATACCTTTTAGCATCCTTAGGATCGACAAAACTTTCTGATTGTATCACATACAACCTTTCCTTATGAAGACTGGTAAGGAAACTTGTTTTGACATCCATCGCCAAATTTCATAAATGCAGCTAGTGCTAACATGATTCCGACGGACTTAAGCATCGCTACGGATGAGAAAATCTCATCGTAGTCAACTCCTTGAACTTGTGAAAACTCTTCGCCACAAGTCGAGCTTCATAGACGGTGACATTACCGTCCACGTCATCTTCTTCTTAAAGATCCATTTATTTCAATGGCTTGCCGATCATCGGGCAAGTCCACCAAAGTCCATGCTTTGTTATGATACATGGATCCTATCTCGGTTTCATGGCTTCTAACCATTTGTCGAATTTGGGCCCACCATCGCTTCTCCATAGCTCGTGGGTTCATTGTTGTCTAGCAACATGACCTTCAAGACAGGATCACCGTACCACTCTGAAGCGATCGCATCCTTGTCACCCTACGAGTGCAGTAGTGACTTGATCCAAAACTTCATGATCACTATCATAAGCTTCGACTTCAATTGGTGTAGGTGCCACAGGAACAACTTCCTGTGCTCCGCTACACACTTGTTGAAGTGAAGGTTCAATAACCTCATCAAGTCTCCACCATCCTCCCACTCAACTTTCCGAGACAAACTTTTCCTCGAGAAAGGACCCGATTCAAGAAACAATCCCTATTGCTTCCGGATCTGAATTAGGAGGTATACCCAACTGTTTGGGTGTCCTATGAAGATGTATTTTATCCGCTTTGGGTTCGAGCTTATCAACCTGAAACTTTTTCACATAAGCGTCGCAGCCCCAAACCTTTAAGAAATGACAACTTAGGTTTCTCTAAACCATAGTTCATACGGTGTCATCTCAACGGAATTTCGTGGTGCCCTATTAAAGTGAGTGCGGTTGTCTCTAATGCCTAACCCTTGAACGATAGTGGTAATTCGATAAGAGACATCATGGCACGCACCATATCCAATAGGGTGCAACTATGATGTTCGGACACACCATCACACTATGGTGTTCCAGGCGGTATTAGTTGTGAAACAATTTCCACAATGTCTCAATTGTGTACCAAACTCGCAACTCAGATATTCATCTCTATGATCACATCACAGACATTTTATCCTCTTGTCACGAAGATCTTCAACTTCACTATGAAATTACTTGAACCTTTCAATAATTCAGACTTGTGTTTCATCAAGTAAATATACTCAACATCTACTCAAATCATCTGTGAAGTAAGAACATAACGATATTCATTTGCATGCCTCGGCACTCATTGGACTGCACACATCAAAATGTGTTACTTCCAACAAGTTGCTATCTTGTTCCATCTTCTTTGAAACCGAGGCTTTTCACCATCTTGCCCATGTGGTATGTTTTGCATATCTCAAGTGATTCAAAATCAAGTGAGTCCAAACGATCCATCTGCATGGAGTTTCTTCATGCGTACACACCAATAGACATGGTTCGCATGTCTCAAATTTTCAAAAGCGAGTGAGTCAAAGATCCATCAACATGGAGCTTCTTCATGCGTTTACACCAATATGACTTACATGGCGATGCCACAAGTAAGTGGTACTATCATTACTATCTTATACTTTTGGCATGAAAATGTGTATCACTACGATCGAGATTCAATAAACCATTTATTTAGGTGCAAGACCATCGAAGGTATTATTCAAATAAATAGAGTAACCATTATTCTCCTTAAATGAATAACCGTATTGCGATAGACATAATCCAATCATGTCTATGCTCAACGCATAAACACCAAATGACAATTATTCAGGTTTAATACTAATCTTGATGGTAGAGGGAGCGTGCGATGTTTGATCACATCAAACTTGGAAACACTTCAACACGTATCGTCACTCACCTTTAGCTAGTCTCCGTTTATTCAGTAGCCTTTTATTTGAGTTACTAACACTTAGCAACCGAACCGTATCTAATACCTGGTGCTACTAGGAGTACTAGTAAAGTACACATTAACATAATGTATATCAATATACTTCTATCGACCTTGCCAGCCTTCTTATCTACCAAGTATCTAGGGTAATTCTGCTCCAGTGGTTGTTCCCCTTATTACAGAAGCACTTAGTCTCGGGTTTGGGTTCAACCTTGGGTTTCTTCACCGGAGCAGCAACTGATTTGCCGTTTAATGAAGTGTCCCTTCTTGCCCTTGCCCTTCTTGAAACTAGTGGTTTCACCAACCATCAACAATTGATGCTCCTTCTTGATTTCTACTTTCGCGGTGTCAAACATCGTGAATACCTCAAGGATCATCATATCTATCCCTGACATGTTATAGTTCATCACGAAGCTCTAGCAGCTTGGTGGCAATGACTTTGGAGAAACATCACTATCTCATCTGGAAGATTAACTCCCACTCGATTCAAGTGATTGTTGTACTCAGACAATCTGAGCACAAGCTCAACGATTGAGCTTTTCTCCCTTAGTTTATAGGCTAAGAAAATCGTCGGAGGTCTTATACCTCTTGGCGTGGCACGAGCTTGAAATCCCAATTTCAGCCCTCGAAACATCTCATATGTTCGCGATATTTCAAAACGTCTTTGGTGCCTCAACTCTAAACCGTTTAAGCGAACTATCATGTAGTTATCAAAAGCGTGTATGTCCGATGTTAGCAACATCCACAGGCGACGTTTGGGGTTCAACACACTGAGCGGTGCATTAAGGCATAAGCTATCTCTGTCCGCATAATCGCTCTTCGTCAACTTTCAACTATATTTTCTCTAGGAACATATCTAAGCAGTGGAACTAAAGCGCGAGCTTCGACATAATTTGCAAAAGGTCTTTTGACTATGTTCAAGATAATTAAGTTCATCTTATGAACTCCCACTCGAGATAGACATCCCTCTGGTCATCTAAGTGATTACATGATCCGAGTCAACTAAGCGTGTCCGATCATCACGTGAGACGGACTAGTCATCATCGGTGAACATCTTCATGTTGATCGTATCTACCATCGACTCATGCTCGACCTTTCGGTCTCGTGTTCCGAGGCCATGTCTGTACATGCTAGGCTCGTCAAGTTAACCCTAAGTGTATTGCGTGTGTTCCGAGGCCATATGCATACATGCTAGGCTCGTCAACACCGTTGTATGTGAGCGTAAGAATCCATCACACCGATCATCACGTGGTGCTTAGAAGCGACGAACTTTTGGCAGCGGTGCACGATTAGGGGGAACACTTCTTGAAATTGTTGTAAGGATCATCTTATTTACTACCGTCGTTCTAAGTAAACAAGATGCATAAACATAATAAACATCACATGCAATTATATAGTAGTGACATGATATGGCCAATATCATATAGCTCCATTGATCTCCATCTTCAGGGCTCCATGATCATCATCGTCACCGGCATGACACCATGATCTCCATCATCATGATCTCCATCATCGTGTCTCCATGAAGTTGTCTCGCCAACTTATTACTTCTACTACTATGGCTACCGGTTAGCAATAAAGTAAAGTAATTACATGGCGTTTGTTCAATGACACGCAGGTCATACAATAAATAAAGACAACTCCTATGGCTCCATGCATTGTCATACTCATCGACATGCAAGTCGTGAATCCTATTACAAGAACATGATCAATCTCATACATCACATATCATTCATCACATTCTTCTTGGCCATATCACATCACATAGCATACCCTGCAAAAACAAGATAGGCGTCCTCTAATAGTTGTTTGCATGTTTTACGTGGCTGCTATGGGTTTCTAGCAAACGTTTCTTACCTCACGCAAAACCACAGCGTGATATGCCAATTGCTATTTACCCTTCATAAGGACCCTTTTCATCGAATCCGTTCCGACTAAAGTGGGAGAGCGGCACCGCTAGCCACCTTATGCACCAAGTGCATGTCGATCAGTGGAACTGTCTCACGTAAATGCGTGTAAGGTCGGTCCGGCCGCTTCATCCCACAATACCGTCGAAACAAGATTGGACTAGTAACGGCAAGCATATTGAACATCATCAACGCCCACAACTACTTTGTGTTCTACTCGTGCAAAGAATCTACGCAATAGACCTAGCTCATGATGCCCTTTGTTGGGAGCGTGGCAGAAATTCAAAATTTTCCTCGTGTCACCAAGATCTATCTATGGAGAAACTAGCAACGAGGGAATGAGAGTGCATATACATACCCTTGTAGATCGCTAAGCGGAAGCGTTCATGAGAACGGGGTTGAAGGAGTCGTACTGTCGTGATCCAAATCACCGAGATCCTAGTGCGAGCAGACGGCACCTCCGCGTTCAACACACGTACAGCCGGTGGCGTCTCACGCCTTGATCCAGCAAGGAGAGAGGAGAGGTTGAGGAAGACTCCATCCAGCAGCAGCACAACGGCATGGTGGTGATGGAGGCGTGGCAATCCCGCAGGCTTCGCCAAGCACCAAGGGAGAGGAGGAGGAGGAGAGGCAGGGCTGCGCCTGGAGAGGGAGGCTCTCATGTGTTCTGGGCAGCCCCCTAGGCCTCATATATATAGGGGAAGGGGAGGATGAAGGAAATATGCCCTAGAGGCAATAATAAAGTTATTATTTATTTCCTTATACCATGATAAATGTTTATTATTCATGCTAGAATTGTATTAACCGGAAACATAATACATGTGTGAATATATAGACAAACAGTATGTCACTAGTATGCCTCTACTTGACTAGCTTGTTAATCGAAGATGGTTATGTTTCCTAACCATGAACAAGGAGTTGTTATTTGATTAACAAGGTCACATCATTAGTTGAATGATCTGATTGACATGACCCATTCCGTTAGCTTAACACTTGATCGTTTAGTATGTTAATGCTTTCTTCATGACCCATACATGTTCCTATAACTATGAGATTATGCAACTCCCGTTTACCGGAGGAACACTTTGGGTACTACCAAACGTCACAACGTAACTGGGTGATTATAAAGGAGTACTACAGGTGTCTCCAAAGGTACTTGTTGGGTTGGCGTATTTGAGATTAGGTTTTGTCACTCCGATTGTCGGAGAGGTATCTCTAGGCCTTCTCGGTAATACACATCACTTAAGCCTTGCAAGCATTACAACTAATGAGTTAGTTGTGAGATGATGTATTACGGAACGAGTAAAGAGACTTACCGTAGCGATATTGAACTAGGTATTGGATACCGACGATCGAATCTCGGGTAAGTAACATACCGATGACAAAGGGAACAACGTATGTCGTTATGCGGTTTGACCGATAAAAGATCTTAAGTAGAATATGTAGGAACCAATATGGGCATCCAGGTTCCGCTATTGGTTATTGACCGAGAATGGTTCTAGGTCATGTCTACATAGTTCTCGAACCCGTAGGGTCCGCACGCTTAACGTTTCGATGACAGTTCATTATGAGTTTATAAGTATTGATGCACGAAGGTTATTCGAGTCCGGATGTGATCACGGACATGACGAGGAGTCTCGAAATGGTCGAGACATAAAGATTGATATATTGAAGCCTACATTTGGACATCGGAAGTGTTCCGAGTGAAATCGAAATTCTGCAGAGTGCAGGGAGGTTACGGAACCCCGGAACTTCATGGGCCCATAGTGGGCCTTGGAGGAAAGGAGAAGGGCAGCCCTAGATGGCCGCCCCCCTTCCCTAGTCCTATTAGGACTAGGAAAGGTGGGCCGCCCCCTCTCTCTCTTTCCCCTCCTAATCCTAATCCAACTAGGATTGCGGGGAATCCTACTCCCGGAGGAGTAGGACTCCTTAGTCGCCTCCCCTTGGGCGGCCACCTCCCCTTGGCTCCTTTATATCTCGGGGCAGGGGCACCCCATAACACACAAGTTGATCTACGGATCGTTCCTTAGCCGTGTCGGTGCCCCTTCCACCATATTCCACTTCGGTCATATCGTCGCGGAGCTTAGGCGAAGCCCTGCGCGGAGAAGTCATATCGTCACGGGGCTTAGGCGAAGCCTGCGTCGGTGGAGCATCATCATCGTCCTGCGCCCGTCGTCTTGACGGAACTCATCCCGACACTTTGCTGGATCGAAGTCCGGGATCGTCATCGAGCTGAGCGTGTGCGAACTCGGAGGTGCCGTCGTTCGGTGCTTGGATCGGTCGGATCGTGAAGGCGTCGACTACATCAACAGCGTTGTTATAACGCTTCCGCTTTTGGTCTCGAGGGTGCGTGGACGGACCTCTCCCTCTCGTTGCTATGCCATCACCATGGTCTTGCGTGATCGTAGGAAAATTTTGAAATTACTCGTTCCCCAACAATGGTATCGAGCCTGGTTTTATGCGTTGATGTCATGTGCACGAGTAGAACACAAGTGAGTTGTGGGCGATACAAGTCATACTGCCTACCAGCATGTCATACTTTGGTTCAGCGGTATTGTGAGATGAAGCGGCCGGACCGACATTACGCGTGCGCTTACGCGAGACTGGTTTCACCGCTCGAGCACTCGTTGCTTAAAGGTGACCGCGGTGTCTGTCTCTCTCACTTTAGTTGAATCGAGTGTGGCTCGCCGGTCCTTGAGAAGGTTAAACGGAGTCTATTTGACGAAATATCGTTGTGGTTTTGATCGTGAGGTAAGAACGGTTCTTGCTCAGCCCGTAGCAGCCACGTAAAACTTGCAACAACAAAGTAGAGGACGTCTAACTTGTTTTTGCAGGGCATGTTGTGATGTGATATGGTCAAGGCGTGATGCTATATTTTATTGTATGAGATGATCATGTTTTGTAACCAAGTTATCGGCAATGGCGAGGAGCCATATGGTTGTCGCTTTATTGTATGAAATGCAAGCGCCATGTAATTGCTTTACTTTATCACTAAGGAGTAGCGATAGTCGTAGAAGCAATAGTTGGCGAGGCGACAACGATGCTACGATGGAGATCAAGGTGTCGCGCGGTGGCGATGGTGATCATGGCGTTGCTTGGCGATGGAATCACAAGCACAAGATGATGATGACCATATCATATCACTTATATTGATTGCATGTGATGTTTATCCTTTATGCATCTTATCTTGCTTTGATTGATGGTAGCATTATAAGATGATCTCTCACCAAAATTATCAAGAAGTGTTCTCCCGAGTATGCACCGTTATGAAAGTTCTTCGTCTTTGAGACACCACGTGATGATCGGGTGTGATAGGCTCTACGTTCAAATACAACGTGTGCAAAACAGTTACATGCGCGAATACTCGAGTTAAACTTGACGAGCCTAGCATATAACAGATATGGCCTCGAACACGGAGACCGAAAGGTCGAGCGTGAATCATATAGTAGATATGATCAACATAGTGATGTTCACCATTGAAACTACTCCATCTCACGTGATGATCGGACATGGTTTAGTTGATTTGGATCACGTAATCACTTAGATGACTAGAGATGTCTATCTAAGTGGGAGTTCTTAAGTAATATGATTAATTGAACTTTAATTTATCATGAACTTAGTCCTGGTAGTATTTATAAATTATGTTATAGATCAATAGCTCGCGTTGTTGCTTCCCTATGTTTTCATATGTGTTCCTAGAAAATTGTATTGAAAGATGTTAGTAGCAATGATGCGGATTGGATCCGTGATCTGAGGTTTATCCTCATTGCTGCGCAGAAGAATTATGTCCTTAATGCACCGCTAGGTGACGGACCTATTGCAGGAGCGGATCACGAGCGTTATGAGCGTTTGGCTAGCTCAATATGAGCGAATCTGAGGCGTTATGAGCGTTTGGCTAGCTCAATATGATGACTACTTGATAGTTTAGTGCACCATGCTTAACGGCTTAGAATCGGGACTTCAAAGGCGTTTTGAGCGTCATGGACCATATGAGATGTTCCAGGAATTGAAGTTAATATTTCAAGCAAATACCCGAGTTGAGAGATATGAAGTCTCCAACAAGTTCTATAGCTAAAAGATGGAGGAGAATCGCTCAACTAGTGAGCATGTGCTCAGATTGTCTGAGTACTTCAATCACTTGAATCAAGTGGGAGTTAATCTTCCGATAAGATAGTGATTGACAGAATTCTCTAGTCACCATCACTAAGTTAGTAGAACTTCGTGATGAACTATAGTATGCAAGGGATGACGAAAAAGATTCTCGAGCTCTTCGCGATGCTAAAATCGGCGAAGGTAGAAATCAAGAAAAACATCAAATGTTGATGGTTGACAAGACCATTAGTCTCAAGGAAAATGGCAAAGGGAAGAAGGGAACTTCAAAAGGAGCGGCAAGCAAGTTGCTGCTCGAGTGAAGAAGCCCAAGTCTAGACCTAAGCCCGAGACCGAGTACTTTTGCTGCAATGGAACTGGTCACTAGAAGCGGAACTACCCTTGAATATTTGGTGGATAAGAAGGATGGCAAAGTGAACAAGGTTATATTTGATATACAGGTTATTGATGTGTGCCTTACTAGTGTTTATAGTAGCCCCGAGTATTTGATACTGTTAGGTTGCTAAGATTAGTAACTCGAAACAGGAGTTCTGAGAATAAGCAGAGACTAGTTGAAGGGAAGTGACGATGAGTGTTGGAAGTAGTTCCAAGATTGATATGATCATCATCGCACACTCCCTATACTTTCGGGATTAGTGTGGAACCTAAATAAGTGTTATTTGGTGTTGAGCATAAATATGATTTGATCATGTTTATTGCGAGCAGTTATTCATTTAAAGTCAAAGAATAATTGTTGTTCTGTTTAAATGAATAAAACCTTCAATGGTCATACACCCAATAAAAATAGTTTGTTGGATCTCGATCGTAGTGATACACATATTCATAATATTGATGCCAAAAGATGCAAAGTTAATAATGATAGTGCAACTTATTTGTGGCACTGCCGTTTAGGTCATATTGGTGTAAAGCGCATGAAGAAACTCCATCTTGATGGGATTTTGGAATCACTTGATTATGAATCACTTGATGCTTGCGAACCATGCCTTATGGGCAAGATGACTAAAGACTCATTCTCCGAACAATGGGCGAGCAAATGACTTATTGGAAATAATACATACTTGATGTATGCGGTCCGATGAGTGTTAAAGCTCACGGCAAGTATCGTTATTTTCGACCTTCACAGATGATTTGAGCAGATATGCGTATATCTTCTTGATGAAACATAAGTCTGAAATAGTTGAAAGGTTCAAAGAATTTCACAGTGAAGTGGAAAAATCATCGTAACATGAAAATAAAGTTTCGCGATCTGATCACGGAGATGAATATTTGAGTTCGAGTTTGGTCTTCAATTAAAATAATGTGGAATAGTTTCACAGCTCACGCCACCTGGAACACCACAATGTTATGGTGTGTCCGAACGTCGTAACCGCACTTTATTTGATATGGTGTGATCAATGATGTCTCTTACCGATTTACCAATATCGTTGTGGGGTTATACATTAGAGACAGCTGCATTCACGTTTAATAGGGCACCATCTAAATCCGTTGAGATGACACCGTATGAACTATGGTTTAACAGTAAACCTAAGCTGTCATTTCTTAAAAGTTTGGAGTTGTGATGCTTATGTGAAAAAGTTTTCAACCGATAAGCTCGAACCCAAATCGAGAAGTGCGTCTTCATAGAATACCCAAAGGTAACTATTGGGTACACCTTCTATCACAGATCCGAAGGCAAGTTATTCGTTGCTAAGATGGATCCTTTCTAGAGAAGAAGTTTCTCTCGAAAGAAGTGAGTGGGAGGAAAGTAGAACTTGATGAGGTAATTGTACCTTCTCCTTATTGGAAAGTAGTTCATCATAGGAATCAGTTCGGTGATTCCTACACCAATTAGTGAGGAAGTTAATGATGATGATCATGAAACTTCAGATCAAGTTGCTACCAAACCTCGTAGTTCTTCGAGTAAGATCCGCACCAGTGAGTGGTACGTAATCATGTTCGGAAGTCATGTTACTAGACCATGATGAACCTCACGAACTTTGAGGAAGCGATGATGAGCCCAGATTCATGAAATGGCTTGAGGCCATAAAATCTGAGATATGATCCATGTATGAGAACAAAAGTATGGACTTTGATTGACTTGCTCGATGATCAGCAAGCCATGTTAAATAAATGGATCTTCAAGAGGAAGACGGACAACGATAGTAGTGTTACTATCTACAAAGCTCGACTTGTCACAAAAGGGTTTTCGACAAGTTCAAGGTGTTGACTACAATGAGATTTTCTCAAGCTGTAGCGATGCTTAAGTCTGTCCGAATCATGTTAGCAATTGCCACATTTTATGAAATCTGGCAAATGGATGTCAAAACTACATTCTTTAATGGATTTATTAAAGAAGAGTTGTATATGATGCAACCAGAAGGTTTTGTCAATCCTAAAGGAGCTAACAAAATGTGCAAGCTCCAATGATCCATCAATGGACTGGTGCAAGCATCTCGAGTTGGAATATACGCTTTGATGTGTTGATCAAAGCATATGATTTTATCTGAGACTTTTGGAAAGGCCTGTATTTACAAGAAAGTGAGTGGGAGCACTACAGCCTTTCGATAAGTATATGTGAATGACATATTGTTGATCGGAAATAATGTAGAATTATTCGCAAAGCATAAAGGAGTGTTTGAAAGGAGTTTTTCAAAGAAAGACCTCGGTGAAGCTGCTTACATATTGAGCATCAAGATCTATAGAGATAGATCAAGGCGCTTGATAAGTTTTTCAATGAATACATACCTTGACAAGATTTTGAAGTAGTTCAAAATGGAACAGTCAAAGAAAGAGTTCTTGCCTGTGTTACAAGGTGTGAGATTGAGTAAGACTCAAAACCCGACCACGGCAGAAGATAGAAAGAGAATGAAAGTCATTCCTATGCATCAGCCATAGGTTCTATAAAGTATGTCATCTTTGTGTACCAGATCTATTGCATACCCTACCACTAAGCTTGGCAAGGGAGTGCAATAGTGATCTAGGAGTAGATCAATGGACAACGGTCGAAATTATCCTTAGTAGAATAAGGATATGTTTCTCGATTATGGACGTGACAAAAGTTAAATAAGTAAAGGTTACGTCGATACAAGTTTTGGCACTGATCTAGATGACTCTAAGTCTCGGTCTAGAAACATATTGAAAGTGGGAGCAATTAGCTATAGTAGCTCCGTGCGAGCATTGTTGACATAGAGATTTGCAAAATACATACGGATCTGAATGTGGCAGACCCGTTGACTAAACTTCTCTCACAAACAAAACATGATCACACCTTAGTACTCTTTGGGTGTTAATCACATAGCGATGTGAACTAGATTATTGACTCTAGTAAACCCTTTTGGGTGTTGGTCACATGTCGATGTGAACTATGGGTGTTAACCACATATAGATGTGAACTATTGATGTTAAATCACATGGCAATGTGAACTAGATTATTGACTCTAGTGCAAGTGGGAGACTGAAGGAAATATGCCCTAGAGGCAATAATAAAGTTATTATTTATTTCCTTATACCATGATAAATGTTTATTATTCATGCTAGAATTGTATTAACCGGAAACATAATACATGTGTGAATATATAGACAAACAGTATGTCACTAGTATGCCTCTACTTGACTAGCTTGTTAATCAAAGATGGTTATGTTTCCTAACCATGAACAAGGAGTTGTTATTTGATTAACAAGGTCACATCATTAGTTGAATGATCTGATTGACATGACCCATTCCGTTAGCTTAACACTTGATCGTTTAGTATGTTAATGCTTTCTTCATGACCCATACATGTTCCTATAACTATGAGATTATGCAACTCCGTTTACGGAGGAACACTTTGGTACTACCAAGCGTCACAACGTAATCTGGGTGATTATAAAGGAGTACTACAGGTGTCTCCAAAGGTACTTGTTGGGTTGGCGTATTTGAGATTAGGTTTTGTCACTCCGATTGTCGGAGAGGTATCTCTAGGCCTTCTCGGTAATACACATCACTTAAGCCTTGCAAGCATTACAACTAATGAGTTAGTTGTGAGATGATGTATTACGGAACGAGTAAAGAGACTTACCGGTAATGAGATTGAACTAGGTATTGGATACCGACGATCGAATCTCGGGTAAGTAACATACCGATGACAAAGGGAACAACGTATGTCGTTATGCGGTTTGACCGATAAAAGATCTTCGTAGAATATGTAGGAACCAATATGGGCATCCAGGTTCCGCTATTGGTTATTGACCGAGAATGGTTCTAGGTCATGTCTACATAGTTCTCGAACCCGTAGGGTCCGCACGCTTAACGTTTCGATGACATTCATTATGAGTTTATAAGTATTGATGCACTGAAGGTTGTTGAGTCCGGATGTGATCACGGACATGACGAGGAGTCTCGAAATGGTCGAGACATAAAGATTGATATATTGGAAGCCTACATTTGGACATCGGAAGTGTTCCGAGTGAAATCGTGAATTTACCGGAGTACCGGGAGGTTACCGGAACCCCCCGGGAACTTCATGGGCCCATAGTGGGCCTTGGAGGAAAGGAGAAGGGGCAGCCCTAGATGGCCGCGCCCCCCTTCCCTAGTCCTATTAGGACTAGGAAAGGTGGGCCGCCCCCTCTCTCTCTTTCCCTCCGGAATCCTAATCCAACTAGGATTGGAGGGGAATCCTACTCCCGGAGGAGTAGGACTCCTTGTCGCGCCTCCCCTTGGGCCGCCACCTCCCCTTGGCTCCTTTATATCTGGGGCAGGGGCACCCCATAACACACAAGTTGATCTACGGATCGTTCCTTAGCCGTGTCGGTGCCCCTTCCACCATATTCCACTTCGTCATATCGTCATGAGCTTAGGCGAAGCCTGCGCCGGAGAAGTCATATCGTCACGGGGCTTAGCGAAGCCCTGCGTCGGTGGAGCATCATCATCGTCCTGCCACGCCGTCGTCTTGTGGAACTCATCCCGACACTTTCTTTGGATCGAAGTCCGGGATCGTCATCGAGCTGAGCGTGTGCGAGAACTCGGAGGTGCCGTCGTTCGGTGCTTGGATCGGTCGGATCGTGAAGACGTCGACTACATCAACAGCGTTGTTATAACGCTTCGCTTTTGGTCTCACGAGGGTGCGTGGACGGACACTCTCCCTCTCGTTGCTATGCCATCACCATGGTCTTGCGTGATCGTAGGAAAATTTTGAAATTACTACGTTCCCCAACAGAGGAGGGTGCGCCCCCTCTAGGGTTCCCACCCCTAGAGGGGCGGCAGCCCTAGATTGGATCATGGGGGGCGGCCAAGAGGGGAGGGAGAGGGAGGCGCCCACTAGATGGGCCTTAGGGCCCATCTGCCCTAGGGTTGCCCCCTCCCACTCACCCTTGCGCCTTGGGCCTCTTGTGGGGGGCGCACCAGCCCCTTGGGGCTGGTTCCTTCCCACACTTGGCCCACGCAACCTTCTGGGGTTGGTGGCCCCACTTGGTGGACCCCGACCCTCCGGTGGTCCCAGACATTACCGATATCGCCCGAAACTTTTCGGTGGCCAAAACAGGACTTCCCATATATAAATCTTTACCTCCGGACCATTCCGGAACTCCTCATGACGTCCGGGATCTCATCCGGGACTCCGAACAACATTCGGTAACCACATACAAACTTCCTTTATAACCCTAGCGTCATCGAACCTTAAGTGTGTAGACCCTACGGGTTCGGAGACATGTAGACATGGCCAGAGGCGTTCTCCGGTCAATAACCAACAGCGGGATCTGGATACCCATGTTGGCTCCCACATGTTCCACGATGATCTCATCGGATGAACCACGATGTCAAGGACTCAATCGATCCCGTATACAATTCCCTTTGTCTAGCAGTATTGTACTTGCCCGAGATTCGATCGTCGGTATCCCGATACCTTGTTCAATCTCGTTTCCGGCAAGTCTCTTTACTCGTTCCGTAACACATCATCCGTGATCAACCCCTTGGTCACATTGTGCACATTATGATGATGTCCTACCGAGTGGGCCCAGAGATACCTCTCCGTTTACGGAGTGACAAATCGATCTCGATTCGTGCCAACCAATGACACTTTCGGAGATACCGTAATGCACCTTTATAGCCACCCGATTCGTTGTGGCGTTTGGTACACCAAAAGCATTCCTACGGTATCCGGAGTTGCACAATCTCATGGTCTAAGGAAATGATACTTGACATTAGAAAAGCTTTAGCATACTGAACTACGATCTTTGTGCTAGGCTTAGGATTGGGTCTTGTCCATCACATCATTCGCTAATGATGTGATCCGTTATCAATGACATCCAATGTCCATGGTTAGGAAACCGTAACCATCTGTTGATCAACGAGCTAGTCAACTAGAGGCTTACTAGGGACATGGTGTTGTTTATGTATCCACACATGTATCTGAGTTTCCTATCAATACAATTATAGCATGGATAATAAACGATTATCATGAACAAGGAAATATAATAATAACTAATTTATTATTGCCTCTAGGGCATATTTCCAACACTGTTCTACTTGGAGAAGCGCGTGAAGAGAATGATTGAAAAGGTGATAGTTATGAGAAGATCAAGGCGAAAAATCCTTCGATCGAGCAAAGAGGACTACAAGGAGTTCAAGATCAAGTGCGAGAGCGGTCAACCTCTGAATCAAGTCGATTGGGGAAAGAAATGCGGAGTTGAACTTAGGGAACACAAACTCGGTCCCGGCGGTTCAGAGTGGCGGAGCCTATATGGGACAAGGAGGACGCGGAGCGTGCCGAGCAAGGCCTACCGCCCGCCGAGAAATACAACAATGACAAGCGGACCAGGAACTATGTCGGGGGCGGTACAAGGAGGACCCGATAACAAAGAAGCTTACCACGGATCTGAAGACCAGGCGCTTGAGCTTGTTCGCGAAGGAGGCCGAAAGCAGCGCGCTGGTCGTCTCGGAGCACCCATGCTTGGGACAGCACTCTAAATAGGGTGTTGAGCGTAATGAAAAACAAGGATAAGCTCGATGGCCGTCGTCGTCACCTGGTCGTGTGGCGGCAAAGGCTTGTCCACAAAATGGTCGTCATACTATACAGCTGGTGGGCGAAAGGAGAAAAAGACCAGCTTGGAAAGCCAGTCGCGCGAGGTTCAAGAACTCAAGGCACAAGTGGCGCGGATTCCAGAGATTGTCCAAGAGCAAGTGCACGAACAACTGGGATCGACGCTCACCGGCATTATGCCTACCTTGATTCATGGGCTAACGGCGTGGATTGCGGGTGGCCAACAGGGGCCGCCCCCGATTCCCAGCTTTACTGCCAGCAACTCACACAACGCGCAGGCGGCGCCATTGGTGTCTCCGGCGGCGCCATTGGTGTCTCCGGCGGCGGCGGTATTGGTGTCTCCGACGCCGGCACGGCCGGCATTGGAGCTTAATGCACCCGGGTGTACCCCGGCCGGCACCTCGCCAGCAAGCGGCCCCTCCGTCAGTTGCACGCCCGCCGTTGGCGGTGCCTCGACATTAGCCGAGCTCAACGCCATCATCACGGTAACTAATTAAGCCTCTCGGCCGAGGACTTCATCTCCTTTTGCCTTTGACTGGGCATCCCTGACGCCCTACATGTTTTTGCAGGGCTCTGCCGATGTTTCGTGCACTCTCCTGCACTTCGTGAATGACGAGTTGGTCGATGTCGCCAAGGGCAAAATCATTCAACCGGGCAACCCCGTGTTCCACGGTAAACCGATGCCACCCATCGTGTATAGGGTTCAACTGGTTCGGGTGCTGCCAGGCTGCAACGAGTTGTTACCTCCGATTCGACCGCCGGGCAGCGAAGATGATCGATGACCCTCGGCGCCGCCTAAGCTGGCCCTGCTTTGGCGAAGAGCCAGATTCGTTTGGGGCGGGGACCCCACCAAAGACAACACCGCCCGATCGTGCGGCGCCAAGCCATGGCAAGACCGCCGCAACGCTACGGGACATGCGGACATCCCTATGGCACGGGATCCGAACATGCATATGGCACGGGATCTCGGGCGACGGCGACAACGACGACGGCCATACATTTAGCAACATCGATAAGTACTTTGCCGAACATGGGTGCGATGGCGAATTCTGCGGGCCTCTTTCTCAAGAACCCAACCAAGACGACCGCGGTCTAGCTGGTGCGGCGGAGAAACCCGATTACAGCAGCGTCGTCGGCGTTCAGTTCTCGAGAGCGCCTCCAGCTGCCGACTTCACCGAGCCTCGGATAGCGAGGTGCCAAATATTATCAGCCCCAACACACTCAAGAAGGCGGTGCGTGAGCGAACTCGGTCCCATTACAACAGAAGATCAAGAAGGAAAGGAAAAGAAAGAGTAACAAGGGTGCGAGCCAGCCGCACCGAAATGCGATCCGTGCTCGGGGCGGGCCACCTTCACCTAAGGATATCTCGAGGAGGGTGCATGTGGCGGGTAGGGCGATGCTACCGACAAATATGCTCAATCTGCAACCGGTGCTATGCGGAGTCTGCATGACGGTGTTCTTTCTTTGGAGAAGCGGCGTCTCGAGAGAATGATGTGGCATACCCGTTTTCGTGGCCAAGGTGCGGAGGGCAAGGGCTCGTGGATGGTGCCATCGAAGTACGATCGTCCTGCGGTTTGATGACATCTTTGCTATGTTTAACCTTCATCCGCTGCACTACACCTTCGTTCGGCTGTTTTCGCTGAGTATGGAGATGCGGATCATTAGAGACAAGACCCCGGACATCGTGATAGTCGACCCCTTCTACATGCGTGCCAAGATCTTGGGCAGCACTGGGACCGCAAGTCGCGAGTTCTTACCTCGAAGCGCCATTCGGCAAACCCAGATAAGGATAACTTTCTCGTGCCTTACTTTCCGAGTAAGTCATCCCTCACCGCCCGTAACATATGATTTCTTAGATTTCGATCGTTCTTTTTTCTAACATTCGTGTTCGTGCGGTGACACATTGCACACTCATCCTCTTAAGCCGAAATATTCCATGGCCACGTATTTCGACCGGAACGTGACTCCAAGATAGACTACACAAATATCAAGAAAGTTCTTGATGATGTTCTCCCAGCTCGCCAAATCTGGAGGCACCTTCGCCAAGCCAGCTCGTGGCGATGCAGCGCGCGTGTTTGCCCACAATACAAAGTTCTCTGCGTCAAGCAAGCAGCCGCTGGCGGTCGGAAGGATGCCTACTACGCCCTCCATCACATGCGGGCGATCGTGCGGGACCATCATCACCTTCGCTACCGGATAATCTCAAAGATTGGGCGCGAGCTTGTCGGCAATCCAGACGCGGATATCGGACAAGAATTCTTTCGCATCCATCGAGTTTGCGGAAATTATCCATCAAGATGTCGCCGTACCTCGGGCAGTTCTACCCGGACATCAACCGTCCAACAATGAGATAGACACAACGCTACAACTGCAGGCTGATAACGCCCGCGATTTCATGACCATCACGACAGACGGCGGCTTCATCCACACTCCGGTCCCATGAGTCGAGTCGACAGTAGTGATGCTATGTGTAGTTCTGAAACATTGATTGGCTTATGTTGTAATTAAATAATGAACTTGTATGTCTCTGTGGGTTGGACAATCGTTCAACTTAGATGTAATCGATGCTATTAATGTCTTGCTTTTCTCTTCTGATCCTTTTGTTGCATACTTATATATTGCTTATGTATTGTCAGTTGTTTGGCTTGTGCATAGAGATGCCGTCGTATGTCGTGTACAAGGGTAAGGTTCCCGAGTCTCTGACGGCGGGAGGAGTGTCGGAGACAGGTTCACCGTTCAGCGATATGATTACAAAGGTACACCACTAGGTCGGGGCGGAATCTAGATCGCCCGCTATCTAGCGGGAGAGAGGAGGAGCGTTGGAGGAACGGATGAAGACCAGTTTCATCGCGATGATGCTCATCGTGATGACCGCAGCTCTCTTCTATGTGATGGTAGTTTAGATGATCGATATCGACTTGTAATGTGAAGACAAACTCGCTACTCGCGGTCTCGAGACTTGTAATGTTCTATCTTTGTTCGGTCTTTTGAATTCGGAGACTAATATGATGAATTGTATTCGGAGACTAATCTTTTATTGTATTCGATGAATCTGCTGTTGCTGTGTGATGTTGTCTAAATTCTGTCCAATAATATATTTTGTAACCTGTGAAAATATCAGAAAAGAAAAAAATTCCTAATATTCATACTAGTGGCGCACCACACAAGACACTAATGGCACACTGTGATAATCACACTAATGGCGCATCACCTACTGGTGCGCCATTAGTATGCCAAAGCACATGGGTACATATGGCCCCCTGGGAGGTATTCTAATGGCGCACTACATGGTGCGCCATTAGAACACCAGATACTAATGGCGCACCTGTGGCGCGCCATTAGAATTTAATTCTAATGGCGTGATGCTAGTGCCGCACCAGTGGTGCGCCATTAGTAGGCAAAACTGATGCGCCACTAGCATGCCTTTTCCTAGTAGTGCCGGATCCACTGCCCGCACGGCTGCTAGTCGGCCGTGCCTTGCCAATGGAGCCGCCGCTCCAAATCGGGGTTCCCCACGAAGAAGCAGGGCAACCGAGGCCCCGCCGCCACCATCCTTGGCGCCCCGGGCTTGCTCGGCGGCTGCCTCAGGCGGCGAGGAAGGGAGGAAGGGGGGTGGGGTGGGGTGGGGGTGAGGAGGAGGGGCGGCTAGGGTTGGGAGGAGGAGGGGCGGCTGTTTGGAAAGGAAAACCTTGCAATAAATAAATAAATTGTACCAATAATTTGATTCACCAATCATTTAAGTTGTAACTTAGTCTTAACATGCTGATAGAGTATAAAGTCGCTCCTCCTCCTCCAAGAAATAAAGATAGGGTTTCTGCCTCTCGCCGGCGCCGCCGCAGGTCCGCCTCGTCTCCGGTGGCCCTAGGGCCATGGGGCGCGGTGTATCCTGCCAAGGGCAGCGGGAGGCTCCGTTCGTCGTTTTTCCTGTCTTGTTAGGGTTTGTGTCATGCTCAGGAAGGCGAGACGGCGGCGGCTCCCTGAAGATGAAATAAAGGTCTCCTCGCCTAGCCCCCGTGCCGGCGGTGCATCTAGTATCGTTGGTGGGCGTGTGGAGGTGTGTCTCCGGCGGATCTATCTTTGATGGATTTGCTCGGATCTCGTCGTTGTTCGTCTACGTTCGTGTATCTTCGGGTTGAATCCTTCCAACCTACGTTATTCTTCTTCGGCGGCGGTTGCTGCTCTGGTGCGCTGGTCCTATGGGGCCTTAGCACGACGACTTCCCGACTGTCTACTACAACAAGTTGTGCCCGACTCCGGCGATGGAGGGGTGATGACGGCGGCGCGCCTTCGGCTCGCTTCAGTGCTTGTAGTCGTCGCTAGGTGGTCTACAGATATGGATGTAATTTTTATTTTTGGTGTTCGTTGTACTGCCATGATTGAAGATGAATAGATTGAAAGTTTTTCGAAAAAAAAAAACATGCTGATAGCGTATCACCTTCTTAACATACTTTATTCTTGATTTAGAATTTTTCAAAGCTTCAAAACATTGTTTTCACGAGTACCCACCGTAACTTGGTTTTCATTGATATGTCACAAACTTACTTGTATAACCTTATTGAGAGTTGAACAGTGTTAGCATACGTTGGCTGCATACCCCACGGTGATTATTTCTAAAACATGTTATAAACCTCTGATGACGGACGCGCAGACACACTCATTTCATGGTGCAAATCACTCAGCTTTCACAAGATTTTTGTGAGAGCTCAGCTCCGAGCCCTCACGGCACGAAAGGTGTCCCGGCAGCCGGGCAAATCGAAGCGACAGGGGCGTCACATCGATACCGGCTCAAGAGTCAAGAATAATCATGCTGCGCGAACGAACTAGCAGATCGCCTTTCTTTTAGTTGCCTTTGGGGGTTGGTACTCCACGTACTGCGCATACGTGCATTTAAAATATACTTGCCAGAGATTCCGCGCGCATTTCTCCAAACTTTGCACCCCCCCACGCCTGATCGAATATTTCTTTCTTCTTTCCTTGACGCACTGCGCCGCCGCGTAAGCTTAGGCCATAAGGAATGGAACACGCACGAGTAGCACATATTACTACGTGATACGTGTGTGTTTGTGTGTGTGCAGTGTATATAATGGGAATGTCCAAAGTTTGCACGAGCGGAAGCATGTACGTGTTGATCGATCGATCGCGCGAGTAGTACTGCCAGCTAAAGCAAAGCACTGATGAGCACTCACGTACGTCGGTGTAGGCTGATAATTTGAAAACGAATTAGCTCTGGCTGCGCATGCATGCACGCGCGCACGTCGGGTGCTAGTGGTTTCCATTGGCGACGGAGATGAGGATGCAGGAGGCAAAAGCGTAGGGTAGGGCAGGTGGAGGCATGTACAGGACGAATCGATCACTGCTGCGGCATGTTGGGCGCGCTCTCGACATACTGTAGCACCCTTGATCTCTTGCACATGCCAGCATCAACCAATAATTGGCATCCAAAGCGACATGGACCTTTTTCCCATTTCCGAAAATGGAAATGAGAAGGGGCTAGGCACGACGAACCTATGCCCATTTGCACAGATGTCCAAAGTGATATGGGGGGATTAGGATTCCGTCGCACGCAGGCACGAAGCCGCTATGTTTGTCGGTTCACAATTCACACAGACATAGGCGCCACGTGGCGATGCCTAGTTTTGGTCGTGTATGTACACCGCCTCATACATACCGCCTGGTCGTATCACACTGGCGTACCAATGATTGTGTGCGTCTTTTAATGTAGAGGCCGGGGTAATTCTCTTTTTGAAAACAAAAAATCACACTGGCATACCATTGAGACAACGATCGAGAATTGTTTTGGGTATTTCCTTTGCATTTGAACTTGCTCGAAGAAAAGGGCGAGGCTTGAGGCACATAGAGAACCCACTGGTTTTGTTTGCACGCATGCAGATGTAGTGCGAGTGCACCACCTTGGGCTGTGTATTTTCAGGTTAAATAAGCTATGGCAGTGCCTTTTCAAAAATAAATCAACAATGTTTGTCGTGATTCTAATTTTTTTTGTTGCCATCACGACTGTCGTGATTCTAGTTCAAATAAATGAGACAGAGGGAGTATGATAAGGGGGAGGGTGATAGTCATATGTTTTGCGAATGTAGAAAATGAATAATACAACAATCGCTCTCACCAATGAATTTGGGTATTGAAATGAAGTCATCATCTGTCAATAACGACGAAAATGCATTTTCTCACTAAAAGAAATAACCATACAAGTTTTAAACCTCGGGTCTGATTGCTGATAGACCGGGAGTATTAACCATGCCACGTGCCACCCAACCAACAATTATCTTTTCTTCTTTTGTAGAAAACCAACAATTCATCTCTAACAACACCTACACTCGGGCACTTAAGGTTGCCTCATCATGTCAGCCAGCTCCATCGATAATATAAAAGTCTCAGATTTTGTGGGATTTGTGGATTTGTCCCCCTGTCTCGGTCGTCGAATAAATGTGCTTGTGTTTCTCCTAGTCTCGACTCTTTTGACATTCAGTTGCTAAAAGCAAGTTTATAAGTAAACTTTTCAAATGTTTACCCTGAAAAATACTTATCAAAAGTTGATACCGGCAAAGCTCAGCCGTTAGTAACACATTAAGATGAAATGTTGCTTTTTTTAATACGTCAAGGATGGTATCTGAAGATTTGGGTTCAAAAGGCAGGCTTCTTCTACTTGCCGGACATATCTTGCATTTCAGATAGTTCTTGTAAGTTACTCCTTCTGTAAAAAAAATGTAAGAGCATTTGGATCACCTCTTTAGTGATCTAGGCGCTCTTATATTTCTTTACCGGAGGGAGCACCTTTTACACGATTGTCCAATAACCTAACATATGAAACAAGCAAAGCAGACACCGAACCAGGAGCAAGTTATTAAGTTTCTGCCTGCATGCTCATCCGGTGCTGTTACTAACGAAAGCAAGCATCAGATATAGCTTCAGAGACGGAAGCATGCACCAATATTTTGCATATATGCATATAGTTGGAGTACCTGCTAATTTTGCAGTGGGTTTATCTCCAATTAATGTGATTTTCTCATGCAGATTTTATAAGTCACAGCGTACAATTCCAGACTCCTGAGAATATGCATCGTCTCAACAAGAACGAGAAAAGAATGTTAACGTAACACCTTCAGGCTTCCGAGATGACCACATGCTGCTCTTTTATCATCCAGAAAACTTGTCAATTGACAGCAATCCTGTGTCTACTTCTATCAGACCATTGTACACACATGAAGATTGCTTGAAACCTCTCTGTTTTTTTATTAAAAGAGAACATCATGTTGTGTTTTTGGTAGCAGAAGTACATTAACAGTGGTGCAATTTCAAGAAACAAGGTGACACTCAATGAAAATGTAGACAATAGCCATACATAACCAGTCTTGCGAAAGGCAAGCTGAGACAGTAAAATGATTCAGTAAGATGTTCTTTGGCAAAAACGAGCTGTTGTTGTGTGATGAAGGGTGCAGACGGGATTTACAAGTCTTTGGCAACCTTTGATAGATAAACGATCTGTGAAAATCCGTAGATTCTATCTCAAAATTCAAATGCAAAAGAGTACACTTAGCCCAATATTTCGTCACATGATTCAGATGTAAAAACTGACTATAACAATTCTGCACGTTTGACGTAGTAACACAAAACGTTAGGTACATGGATGCTGAAACAAGGTCAGAGAGAACAGCCCATGAGAGGCATTTTCTTGCTGTTTCTAGGAGCCAAGCATACTAACAAAGATTCACTTGACTGATATTTGGTTATTATTACCAGTCAACAGCAAGTCCAAATGACACCCATGCTCCCACAAAAATCTTCCATGAACTGCCATACCCCTCCAAGCAAGCTTGAGTTGTACTATGCTTCTATGTGTTTCAAACCTCAGCGGACAGTTTATAAGATATGATTATCTAACTGAAACTAGTATCACAGAATGGAATGAAACACTCAAGCATCTATGACCGTAGCAGGTTCTGAAGGTTCTGGTACTTCAGAAGAATGTGAACTGGCTTTCATCTCCTTCTTGTTTGTTTTCTTATTGCCTTTCAGCTTATTCGTCATGCTATCTGCCCGTGAGACGACTTTTGAAACCGAGAATCCTGTTTCCTCAAAAATCGACGCCCTCTCATGGACAAGGGAGCTCCTGGGGACAACATCAACACCATCGTATGTCCATAACCCTAATACTGCCTCTCCTTTCAGCCCAATTCCATACCAGCCAAGACCTGAAATGGCTATATCCATAGTATTTGCATCCCAACTATTTCCAGAAACTTTGAATTGTTTCCTCACCCATTTCCCAAGCTCTTTCACCCGTTTCTGACCTATAGGAGGCTGCACATATCACACCATGCAGCAAGTTATTTTATGATGTAAATGAATTAGGATAAAAACAACATGTTTATAAGATAGATACCTGCAGTTGCAAGCCAAAGTGATCTTTCATCATAGACTCTGCATTTTCAGTTTTCCCCATGTGAAGTGGCACAAGTGGTGATGCCCAAACTGTAACATAGATTGATCCTACAGTCAAGTCTTCCACATCTAGGCGCACCAGTCCTCCTATATGTATGGACTGCCCTGCCTGAAATGGTTGTGAACAAAATGAATTAGAAACAAAAAGGGACCGTTAAACATGGGACATGCCAAAACAGCAGCATAAGAATCCTGTCACACAAGTGATTCCTATCAAAAGACTATTCATGTCATTTCGTATTGAACCAGACATGTGATATATATATAATATAGTCAAAGGTCCAAGAACTGAAACTTTGTAAGCACACTCAGGGTATCAATTTCCCAATCCAGTATATCAATCATCACACATTTCCCCTACAAACCATTTCCTTCAGCCCCTCACATAATCACAACTGCTTAATGAAAAGCAGATCTATGTAGCACATAATAGAACAAGCAAGAAATGTGGGCGTCCAAGGATACGAGGAAACAAGCAGAAAATTTATCCCCATAGCACCTAATCACAAAATTAACTGACAAAATGTGCATAAGATGGAGGAAATGAGACCTTTATTCTGTATGTTCTGGGTCGCATCTCCTTCCTCACTTGAACAAGCTTCTGCTCCTCGGGTGTAAGTCTGGACGTCAGCTGGTGTCCATGAAGCAAGCCCGGGGTATCAAACAGCTTCGCCTGAGCACCAAGAACGCCGTCCACCCGGATCACCCCGAGGGTTGTTCCCGGAACAGGCGCCTCTGTCAAGGTCTGCCCGCTCTCTGCCCCAGAGCACCGAGCAATGGCGTTGAGCAGCGTCGACTTGCCCACATTCCGCGCGCCAACAGCCCAGACCTTGCCGCGCGCCCCGGCAAGCTCGCGCACGTGGTTGAGCAGGTCGCGCACCCCCCACCCTCGCGCCGCGCTGACAAGGTGGACGCCGGCAAGCTGCAGGTCGGCGCCAGCACCGGCGCGCGCGCGGGCCTGCGCCCACGCGTGCACGTCGTCGGGGGAAAGCGACGGCGTCGGGAGCAAGTCCAGCTTGGTGACCACGAGCACCGCGCGGGGGAGGTTAGACGGCGCGCCACGCTTCCAGTCCGCGTGGTGGGCCTCGCTGGTGACGGCGACCAGGCGCGCCACGGCGCGCGGGAAGGAGCCGTCGAAGTCCGACGCGTCCGCGAGGAGCAGCACCAGCGACCTGGCCCCCGAGGGCGACGCGAGGCGCGGGCCGACGGCGGCAACGAAGTCGAAGTCCGGGAGCAGGACCTCGGCGTCGGGGCGCTTGACGTGGCCGTAGTGGCGCAGCGAGTGGCACCGAGCACACACCACCACCTTGCTCTTCTTCTCGGCCTCCGCCTCCGATGCCACCACCGCCACCGCCTGGCCCTCCCGTGAGTTTCCTTGGCCCTCCTGGAGGAGTCCGCTTTTCAGAGAGGCCGAGATGTTGGTTTCGTCGGCGGTGACGGGCGCGAGGCGCGCGCGGTAGTCGGGAGACTTGGGGGATGGGAGGTTGAAGAAGCCAGGGAGGGCCGGGTCGGCGGACTGCATGGCGATGCCGCAGCCCGGGCACTTGCCATTCGTACTGACGGCTGGGAGGTCAGAGGACGCCACAGCCGGAGGGGAAGGCACCGGCGGCAGTGGCGGCGGCGGCGGCGGTGGGGACGAGAGGTGGCGGCGCAGGAGGGGGAAGGGTTTAGGGATTTGGGAGCCAGTTAGGATATGTTGGGTGGCAGGAGGGTGAGGAGACGAGGCTGCAGCGGTTGCACGGAGGAGGCAGCGGAGGGCGGGGTGGAGGCGCCGGGCGCGGGATAGCATCTTGCCGTGTCGCCGCCGCCGCCAATTCGTGACCGGCGGTGGGTGTTGGACGTCTCAGCGGGGAAGAGTTTAACAAGAGCTGGGCTTTCAGCCTTGTGAAGAAGCACGTGGGCCTTTAACGGGCCGGCGACATCGCACAGGACCTTATCATGTCGAGCAGAGAAGCCCACACCTCAGCACAACCCAGCGAACATCTCTCTGCTCCGACGTCTTCAGCAGGCCCTTTCTCGCCCCAAACTCCGGCGACGATCCACGCCTCGCGCTAGGGTTTTGCGGAGAGGTCGTTGTGTGGCGATGGCGTTGACCAACTTGATCCTGACGGTGGTGGGCGTGGGCGCGGCGGTGATGCTGCTGCGGAAGGACGTGAAGCAGTCGTCCGCCGTCTTCCGCCGCAACATTCGCCACATCAAGACCTGGCTCGAGGAGGAGTCCGCCGCCACCACGTACGCTCTCCACCCCCTCCCTTGCCTGTACTAGTCGATTATCGGTGAGTCAATTGCGGTGGAACTGGAGGGATCGGAATCATCGGCTTAGATCTTAGCACTGTCAAATTGCTTTGCTCTTTGTGAAATTGCAGTATGATGCCTTCTTATCCACGGTAGCTCAGCATTGTTTGTTATATTCAACGAATTGACAAATCATATATAGATCTACCTATTCAATGAAGAAACGCCGAGGTTATTCCTGCATCGCAACAAGAGATATGGTGCTTATAAGTGCTATAGGTGTAGATTCATATCCACGATTTCGCCTTTTTGGTTTTTTATCGTGTTTGTCTAGTACTGGAAATTATCAACCGTGATTTTCTAGTGCTGGAATTATCATTCCATGCTTAATTCATTGGCGACAAGTAGTTCCCTGATCCCTCACTAGAAGATATAATCTTCAGTTTTGTTTCCACCTGCTTGGCCAGTCTCAGCTTTTGTAGAGAACCTGAATTCTGCACACTGTTGCGTGCAAAGTTTGTGCAAAAATATGACTGCATGTGACTTTGACAAAAAAGAAAACTGAACCTCTGAATAGCATACTATTCACTACTCATGTTGTGCCAAAAAAAATGGGGGCGCAGAAAATGTATGGTCATATTTTTGTACCATAGTTTTCAAGTGTACACTTTATAGCATGATGAACATCCATGAATTTTGTTTATTCAAATCACACCCCTTTGGAGTTTGGAGTGAGTGCAGAGGAGAGAGAATGGCGATTATGCACAAGACCATTTCACTATGGAAATTACCCCTTTTGTAGATTTAATGTTGCATGATAGTGCAAGGCTGCAAGCTTTCTTTCAGATTTAGATTTCTGCCTTTCAAGTTATAAACTTAGTATTTCAATATCTTGGCCCAGCACCTTATGTGACTATGGAGCCTTACAGGCCCTTCCATCCTTTGCTGACAACATATTCATCACTTCATTCATGATAATCCATTCGAGCTGAAAGCCTGAAATATTGCGAATTATTTAATTAATACCACCAATAATGGTTGTCGTTAATATTGAGCTCAGGATTGTAACAATTTTCACCTCCAGTCTTAAATGCTAGCCTGGTTTCTTTTATAGCTTTCTTTGTGCTTTTATAGCTTCCTTTGTGAAGAGGCTATTGTTAATACACTTGTGTTAAATGATTATGAACTTTATTTAGCTTTGTTAAAAACTAGTCATAAAGGATTACACATGCTAGGCTAGCCACCTCAACTTTTCGATACCTAAAATCATGTGCGTATTGCCTATTGGCAATGCCAAAGAGAGCCAACTTGTCCACTAATTCCACCCCTTCGTTTTTCATTCCTTCTTTTGTTACCCTTCTTTTCCATGCTGTGACTTGGTTCCTGATGTGAAGGCTTAACCATATTGATTGGCATCAGTTTAAGAGAGGCCTGGGCAGGAATTGCTCTTGCTTATTGTTCTTGTACAATTTGATTTATCTGTGCTGTGACTAGCCTTTATCCACTGAGTTGAGAAAAAAAGTTCTACTAATCTCATGTTCCAAAATAACATTAGCAGCACTTGCTAGTCTTTCACCTCTGTACTATGTCCCAGTGGTTTGAAACTGCAAATCACGTTTGACATCACATTTCTACAAAGCTCCCTTTCGAGGATAACATTAAATTTTAATCATTCCATTCTATAATACAATGATTGCATGGGTTTCTATTTCCTTTGCTTTATTCAAGGCTTCGTACTATGGTAAAATCAATACAGCATATTTGATTTGATCCCCACCTACTATATCTTTGATCTCCACAGATCTGCTGAGCGATCGGTACCCAAGGAGCTGGAGTCCCAGGCTGCCAAGAAGGATTCCACACCCAAAGTGGACAAGGATTAGATGATTTTACACTGTTTCTATTTGATGCAACTGCGGGTTTAGGATTCACAAGAAGTACTTGTAAATAGAAGATGTTTGGTAGGATCTTTCACTCTAAAGAATATTGGAATCAAATAATTTTGGCATGTATGGATAGCTGCATGTGGGTTCTATATGTTTTCAGGTTGGTCTGAAGATTTGAGTGCATTTTTATATTTCTGTCTGCTAAGATATTGTACTGAAACTCTACGGTTGAGATCAATCAACATGCGATCATCCTTTAAGTCGTGGTTTTACCTGGCAGATTTGTCAGCCACCTTTGTTTTTTTTATGGCACCATTCACCTCCATTCTTTTACAGGAAGTCAGTGTTTTTTTTTTAACTTTATGTATGTGGTTTTCACATTAGAACCATGTTTGAACTCATCACATATCAAGTTGAACAAACTTGTGTTCTTCCTAATTTGGTAGTACTAGTATATTTTTTTCACTAATGTTTGTAGTGCACTGATGTTGTCTACATTTGATTGATGACTAATGCAGAATCCCAGGTTACAACAAATAAATTGACTGGAGACTTTCAAGTTACAACGAATGAAATAATGTGCTTACAACAAAAGAACAAGGCAAGCCAAAGTGCCTATGTACAGGAGTGCAAGCCAATAAAAAGGAAATCCACTACAAGCAATATGCACAAACCAACAACCAAAAAGCCTATGTACACGAGAGCAAGCAACTCAAAAAGGCCAGCTCTCACTTTTTTTAAAACAAACACGCCAAGCAATCCTCTCTAAAGAAAATAAAAAAACTGAAGCAATGAACATGTGAATCAATGGTGGACCAGACCGGCCGCTGTGCCGGCGGCGACGTCCAGGACAGCAAGTCAATCCTGAGTTGGTCTGAACTTTCAACCATCACGTGAGCCAATCACGGAAGCGGAACGATCAGACCAACAACCATCGGTGCGATGCGACGGTATCATTCTGGTGCGGCAGCCGGCTGGCCGGCGGCGGCGCGGCGCTTGAGCATCTGGGTGTAGTTGAAGATGGACTTGAGGCGCTGCTGCCTGAGGTCCTCCTTGAACCCCTGGATGAACTCCTCCGCCTTGGCGTCCACCTCGGACCCCGCCGCCTCCTCCTCCGTCGGCGGCGCCCGCTGCCGCCCCGCCAGGGCGAGCGCGTACGCCTCGTCCATGCTCATCGAGTTCTCGTCTTCCATCTCGTCCGCTTTTTTGGGTGTAACTGGCTCTGCCGTCGCGTGTGGGCGTGGTGGACGCGGCGTCGATGGCGACCTCGTCCTCGGCGTCCCCGCGTCCTCTGTTTCGCGGAAGGTGACGGTGGCTCCCGGGCTGGGCTCTGACGTGTGGAAGGACGAGGACGGGAAGGAGAAGATGCTGAAGGAGCGGATGCGCTGCAGCACCGCCGACGAGGCCCTGCGCGTGATCCCGCTCCCGCTCCCGCTCCCGCCGCGGTGCGGCGAGGGCGACCGCGGCTGTGCACGCGACGAGAGGGCGAAGATGGCGCCCACGACGAGGTTGAGGGCCACGAACCACGCCGCGCCGGAGCCCATCCACGCCGGCAGCGGCCAGCACCACTCCGTTCCAGCCATCGGCGCTCGCTTCCTGTTGCTCGGTTCGGCTTCGGCGCTGCTCACCAGCTCGCTCGCGTGTTTCTTGTGCGTTGCTCTCTCCTTGGGCTCCCTGAAAGGGAAGCTGGAGAGACGAGATGATAAAGGAGCTTGTTGCCTGTTGCGACTCTTGCGAGTGGCGCTGATGGCGATGGTATTTATAGAGCGCGCGGGATTAGCCCGGGTTTACGGTGGAAAAGGGAGATTAGGTTACGGAATCGTGCGTCGGTCTCGGGCTCTCGGCGCGTCCTCATCTCGGCCGTGAACAGAAACGGTCAGACGGAAAGGCCGGGCATGCCTTCCATGTGCGGCTTCCTGTCCTGTCAGTGAGTTAATCAGCATTGATCTGTTACCCGCCTGGATAAGCACCCTGGCCCTCTTCGTTTGTTTGGCACCGCCGGCAGCTGTAAACACCAGAGACTTTTCTTGGCATCATTTGACGGGAGTTCGGAGCTTGCTTTCGTAGGAGTAATTGACAGTGGGAATCATGCAAATGTGAAGCTCGTGGCGTCTTTTCTAAGTGCAACTGAATGTTGGTCATTTCATTTCAGAAGAGGGGTGGAGTACTCAAAATAGTCTTTACTTCTACTCCCTTTGTCCGGAAATATTTGTCATCAAAATGAATAAAAAAAAATATATCTGGATGCATATTAGTTTTAGATACATTTTTTTATCCATTTTGCTGATAAGTATTTTGGGACGGAGGGAGTACCTGTACTTGGAATTGGCAAATCAGGAGACGAGAGCTGGATTCCGCGTCGCGACCACGCCGTCAGCCAGCCAACTCCGGACGTACGGAACCTTCGTTTATAAATCACACAAAGGCGGTCAACGAGGTTGTTCGTCTGATTGCCGGTTTGATATATGCTGCTGTCGGACGCTTCCAGGTTTTTTTCAATAATAATAGTATAAATAAACTTTCTTCTTGACCGCTAATAGTGTAAATAAACTAGTCAAATCAATTGCGCCTCAGCAACTTCCGGCATAAAATCCAGAGGTGCTTACTGTAATTTGTGTTAAATTTTGATTAAAGATTTAAATGATAAAATGTTAGTGCATGTGAGCATGTCAAAAAAAATTATATCGTTGGATTCGTATTTGAACATAGTTTTCTATGATAATTTTTTGTGACATGCATGAATATTTTGTTAATTCAATTTACGGTCAAAATTTAGCACAGATTACAATGGGACCAATAAACCAGTACCAGCTACTCCGTTTGCGGAAATACATTGTGCTCCGGGGAGCCCGCGCTTCTGAGCGCGAAAATATTTTTTGAAATTTTAAAAAGATCAACAAAAATTCTATGTGTTTTTTGTCACATCCAAATGCTAGGCAAAAAAACTTAAACATTTTGGCCCTTGCAAAAAAACAACAACAAAATAAATACCAAATGTTGCCTCAAAATGTCATCATAATTTCTTTTCACCGACGAAACACTGTTGCTCTGTTTCACATGAAAAATGTTAAGGATGCTTGCGACACTAACAAGAACATCTAAAAAAATTCAGAAATTTTTAAAAACATTTACTATATTTTTTGTTTACTATTCACGCGGTAGCGCGTTCCCAGGAGCCAAAAAGCCATTCTCATTTGCGGGAACACAGGGCTTCACTAACTTCTTCTTGCCAGTTTTGAAAGTGGAACGTGCGTATGTCCACATTATATCATTTCCCCTTCCCAATTATCATTCACACAAAAAGAAAAA
Source organism: Aegilops longissima (assembly GCA_021605205.1). NCBI lineage: Eukaryota > Viridiplantae > Streptophyta > Magnoliopsida > Poales > Poaceae > Aegilops > Aegilops longissima. The sequence goes on along the minus strand of CM038680.1, from coordinate 379,276,894 downwards.
GGTTCAAATTACCAATTAATATTAATGATCTAACTTGTTTCAGCTATTAACACCTCCAAAGCGACACTTTGGCCATCAAACTTAGGTCAAGTCGGCCCAGTAGGGAAAGGGAAGCAACACGCCCGGTGACTTATTTTGGCGGCGGCGGTAATGGTGCAGGGTTCTCGATGTAAATTTTGTTATATTTGAGATGCCTTCTAGTTCTTATGAACCTTTATAATTAACTTGGATACATTTTGCAAAAAATAATTAATGAACCAATAATTATAAACATGATGAATATTTTTAGAGATCCGCATGAACAACTCATACTCGTATGAGCACTCATAATTATGTGTCACGCTTGGTAGATCGAAACTAATGCTACGTCTTCCCCTACTTTAGTGGAATTTCATGGCTGTTTTATCCCCCACTATTTCTTTACTTATATTTTCAAAAAGAAACTGAGCGGCACTAGCTAACTACTGGGCAAGTCTTGGTCGCTATCATATCATCATCGACCAAAACCTTATCTTTTCTCCTAAGTTTCGTTGTGCTGACTTGGTGTAGATATCCCTTTTGAGGAAGGATCATGCAAGGTGTACAATCTCATATCGATCTGTCCACTCTGTCCAGCTAACACAGGAAGACACTGACTGCACGTCACTCGGATGCTTGGCCCTCAAGTAGCGTCACCCATTCATTTTCCATGTGTACGTCTAGTAACAGAAGAAGTGGTCTACTGTACTGTTACTGGTCTCGATATCGATATCTAGAAAATATACTCCCTTCATTCCTAAATATAAGTCTTTCTAGCGATTTCACTATAGACTATATACGGAGTAAAATGAGTGAATCTAAACTCTAAAATATGTCTACATACATCCGAATGTGGTCTATGGTGAAATATCTAGAAAAACTTATATTTAGGAACGGAGGGAGTACATGGCTCTACGCGCATATCCATCGCTGTCCATCGAGCTCGTTTCTTGTCCTACTTTAAGCATTTCTCTCATCATCGTCATGGAAGAAAAGAATAACAGAAAACTTGTGTATCAATGTTTGCTCCCCTGGCCCGTTTATTGGTCCACCATGATACTATTAATTAGAGTACTCTTGTTTTCGTTAGCTGTGACCGTACAGGGGCAACGAACAGTGTACTAATTCTTCAGGTAGAATATCTGAACCATTCCACAAGCATCAAGCTGTATAATGTTCACCATAACAATGTTCACCATAACAATAGACTTACAAGAGAGCTCGCTACAACATCAATACCCCCAACATAATCAGAAAATATCAAAGAACTCGCGCATGTCATGCCTCCAATGTCAACAAAACCAAGATATACCAAATTTGAGCAATAGGTATCAATAGGAAGTAAGCACTTGAGCGTCAACCAATATGACAAGGAAAACACCAAAACAAGGGGGACACAAGAATTTACGTCGAAACCCGTGTGGGGGCAAAACCATGGGCGGTGACGAGCAATCTTACAGAGATGGATAAAGTACAATGTGAAGGCCAACAAGGAAAGGAAGCTCCAAATCCCCAATTTTAACACTCATGTTTTGGTGGATTTATAGATCAAATGGTCTCACACCTCTCCTGAGAACATATACAATCAGAGTGGCCAACCCCCCCCCCTCCGCGCCTCGAAACATCGGCCAACCCCTCAAATGTCCTCCTTTGCATCCACATCTCCCATTTTCGATCTCAAATCTATGCAAACTCATACACATCAATCATTGATGATACATATACATGAGCAATGAATACCTCACACAAATAAAATTTATTCGTACATATAAATACATAGTTCCAATATAAATTTTACTCATACATCAAATACATGGCGGTGGAGGTGTTGTGGGTTAGAAGCAGGTGCGATCTTGGACGAGCTAGAAGATAGGAGAGGAAGAGGGTAGGTTGGGCGCTTTGGAGAGATTTTGGATGGGTCCGAACTGTCAGAGACGTGGTAGACACGTATGGGGGTCTTCATATCCGCCCTACATATGTGATGTGTTTGAGGGGTGCCAAACAACCCGGACGGTTGGGTTGGCTCTGGGAGGTCCGGTGGTTGGCAATTTTTTGATCGACAGTGACCGTGTTGTCCGCTCAAACGTTTGGGGAGCCATAGGTCGTCTTGGTTGAGGAGCCGGAATTCTTGAGCGATCTAAAATTTAAGAACGGACTCCTCTGCCGTAGCTAGCTGCTCCTTGATGTTTCCGATGTGGTGTAGACCCCGTTAGGAGAGGGCCCTTGTGGTGGCTCGAATCCTTGATCAAGATCTAGGATTGGGTCACCCGCCGCCACATGAGCATATCAAGCCTCAACAACTACCTCCATGAATCCAAGGATCTTTGGCCAAAAGACTTTAAAGGGGAAGTGGTGATGTCTTTTGAAGGTGATGCTTGTGGCCACGATACATGGGTTGTGGCTAGACGTCGAGGTTGATAGTGTATGTAGGAGGCAATTCGGGTGAGCAACATCCCAATCGGAGTAAGTGGAACGATCTATCGATTTTCATCAGTGTGGGATGGGATCTTTCGTTTGACCATGTGAATCGACGCCTCGTGAGAGATGCTTCATTGAGTTCGGTGTTATTGAGGAAGCGTCTAAAGCATCCCATCACGTGCCTGTTCAGGAGAGAATAATATTGTTGTAGGTCATCATTTTTTGACAGAAATGTTGTAGGTCATCATTCTCGAGGGGAATATTGTCAGGATATTGTCAGGAAGTAAGCACTTGAGCGTCAACCAATATGACAAGGAAAACACCAAAACAAGGGGGGCACAAGAATTTACGTCGAAATCCGTGTGGGGGCAAAACCATGGGCGGTGACGAGCAATCTTACAGAGATGGATAAAGTACAATGTGAAGGCCAACAAGGAAAGGAAGCTCCAAATCCCCAATTTTAACACTCATGTTTTGGTGGATTTATAGATCAAATGGTCTCACACCTCTCCTGAGAACATATACAATCAAAGTGGCCAAACCCCCCTCCGCCTCGAAACATCGGCCAACCCCTCAAATGTCCTCCTTTGCATCCACATCTCCCATTTTCGATCTCAAATCTATGCAAACTCATACACATCAATCATTGATGATACATATACATGAGCAATGAATACCTCACACAAATAAAATTTATTCGTACATATAAATACATAGTTCCAATATAAATTTTACTCGTACATCAAATACATGGCGGTGGAGGTGTTGTGGGTTAGAAGCAGGTGCGATGCGGACGAGCTAGAAGATAGGAGAGGAAGAGGGTAGGTTGGGCGCTTTGGAGAGATTTTGGATGGGTCCGAACTGTCAGAGACGTGGTAGACACGTATGGGGGTCTTCATATCCGCCCTACATATGTGATGTGTTTGAGGGGTGCCAAACAACCCGGACAGTTGGGTTGGCTCTGGGAGGTCCGGTGGTTGGCAATTTTTTGATCGACAGTGACCGTGTTGTCCGCTCAAACGTTTGGGGAGCCATAGGTCGTCTTGGTTGAGGAGCCGGAATTCTTGAGCGATCTAAAATTTAAGAACGGACTCCTCTGCCGTAGCTAGCTGCTCCTTGATGTTTCCGATGTGGTGTAGACCCGTTAGGAGAGGGCCCTTGTGGTGGCTCGAATCCTTGATCAAGATCTAGGATTGGGTCACCCGCCGCCACATGAGCATATCAAGCCTCAACAACTACCTCCATGAATCCAAGGATCTTTGGCCAAAAGACTTTAAAGGGGAAGTGGTGATGTCTTTTGAAGGTGATGCTTGTGGCCACGATACATGGGTTGTGGCTAGACGTCGAGGTTGATAGTGTATGTAGGAGGCAATTCGGGTGAGCAACATCCCAATCGGAGTAAGTGGAACGATCTATCGATTTTCATCAGTGTGGGATGGGATCTTTGACCATGTGAATCGGCGCCTCGTGAGAGATGCTTCATTGAGTTCGGTGTTATTGAGGAAGCGTCTAAAGCATCCCATCACGTGCCTGTTCAGGAGAGAATAATATTGTTGTAGGTCATCATTTTTTGACAGAAATGTTGTAGGTCATCATTCTCGAGGGGAATATTGTCAGGATATTGTAAGTGGGAGACCCCACCCCCCCACCCCCACCCCCACCCCAAGGATCAAATCACTAAGCATGCCATAAATACACGCAGTGCCCGATGCCATGTCCAAGATAGCATATAGAGTGTCCGCAACAAAGTTATATAAAAGAGGGGAAATAGGGTGCTCTTGCATAGGCAAAGGCCCTGCGACTGTGGGTTCAAGATTAAAAAAAGGTATTTGCAATATAAAAAGTTTGATAGGATCTTTTTTTTTTCGGAAAAACTTCCAATCTATTCATCTTCAATCATGGCAGTACAACGAATACCAGAAATAAAAATTACATCCAGATTCGTAGACCACCTAGCGACGACTACAAGCACCGAAGCGAGCCGAACGCGCGCCGCCGTCATCGCCCCTCCATCGCCGGAGCCAGGCACAATTTGTTGTAGTAGACAGTCGGGAAGTCGTCGTGCTAAGGCCCCATAGGACCAGCACCCCAGAACAGCAACCGCCGCCGATGAAAAATAGCGTAGATCGGAAGGATCCAAACCGAAGACACACAAACGTAGACGAACAACGACGAGATCCGAGCAAATCCACCAAAGATAGATCTGCCGGAGACACACCTCCACACGCCCACCAACGATGCTAGACGCATCGCCGGAACGAGGGCTAGGCGGGGAGACCTTTATTCCATCTTCAGGGAGCCGCCGCCGTCTCGCCTTCCTGAGTAGGACACAAACCCTAACAAGATTGAAAAAAAAACGACTAAAAACGAAGCCCTCCCGCCGGCCCTTGCCAGGATCCACCGCGCCTCCATGGCCCTAGGGCCACCGGAGACGAGGCGGACCTGCGCCGGCGCCGGCGAGAGGCACAAACCCTAACTTTCTTTCTTGGAGAAGTTTGATAGGATCTTCGCTCTATAGAATATTGGAATCAAATAAATGGAGGATGTATGGATAGCTTCATGTGGGTTCTATATCTTTTCAGGTTAACCTGAGGCCATGAAGATAGGAGTGCATTTTTATACTTATTATTTTGCTAAAACTCTTCAGTTGTGATCAATCAGCAAGTGATCATCCATTCGTTGTGGTTTTATCTGGCAATTATGTCTTGTGGTACCATTCACCCCATGTTTCAATAGGCCTATGTCAATGGAAATACAATTGTAAGAAAACTAATTAGATAGAAAAAGTAAATAAAATAGGGGCTTATGTTGGGTGCATAGATGGATTTTCGCTTATGTTGGATGCACATGGCATAAATTCAAACAGGGTTAAGAAAGAAATTTATGTCTAAATTTTGAGACATCGATGAATGCTAGTGATCTTCTCCTGCTATTTTCATTCAATTAGTTTTTTAATTAACTCAAAGCTCTTTTTTCCTTACAAAATTCCACCTTCCTTCAAATGTCATAAACAGGTCTTGTCAGTTGAGCAATCTTTCAAGGAGAGAATAGTTGGAATATTTAGACAAGTTTGATTTTTCATGGATCATAAAAATGATTTTTGTGTATGTGGTATTTGTTTGCATGAGAAACATGCCTGTAATTTATTTACTAATGAATGAATACACTTTACAGTTGAAGATCAATTTACAAATGAATGAATGCACTTACAACAAAGAACACTGCATGCAAAGCAAGCCAATAAAAGGAAACCCGCTAGAAGCAATCTGCACAAACCAACAACCAAAATGCCTATGTACACGAGAGCAAGCAACTCAAAAAGGACAGCTCTCGCTTTTAAACAAACACACGAAACAATTCTCTGTAAATAAAGCAAATGAATCAATGAACATGTGAATCAAAGACGGCGACGTCCAGGACAACGACTCGATCCTGAGTAGCTCGCAGCTGGATTACTGTGAACTTCCAACGATCACGTGAGCCGATCACCGAGCGGCAGCCGGCCGGCCGGCGGCAACGCGGCGCTTGAGCATCTGGGTGTAGTTGAAGATGGATTTGAGGCGCTGCTGCCTGAGGTCCTCCTTGAACCCCTGGATGAACTCCTCCGCCTTGGCGTCCACCTCGGACCCGGCCGCCTCCTCCTCCGTCGGCGGCGCCCGCTGCCGCCCCGCTAGGACGAGCGCGTACGCCTCGTCCATGCTCATCGAGCTCTCGTCTTCCACGTCGTCGTCCTCTAGCGCCGCTTGCGGTTGTGGTGGACGCGGCGTCGATGGCGACCTCGTCCTCGCCGTCCCCGCGTCTTCTGTTTCGTCGCGGAAGGTGGCGGTGGCGGCGGCGCCCGGGCTGGGCTCCGCGGTGTGGAAGCACGAGGACGGGAAGGAGAAGATGTTGAAGGAGCGGATGCGCTGCAGCACCGCCGACGAGGCCCTGCGCGTGATCCCGCTCCCGCTCCCGGCGCGGCGCGGCGAGGGCGACTGCGGCTGCGCACGCGACGACAGGGCGAAGATGGCGCCCACCACGAGGTTCAGGGCCACGAACCACGCCGCGCCGGAGCCCAGCCACGCCGGCAGAGGCCAGCACCACCACTCAGCCGCCGCCATCGCTAGCGGGTTAGGCTTTGGCCGGCGCACCAACGAGTCGCGCGGTCGCGTGTGCTTCTTGTGCGTTGCTCTGCTTTCCCTTCGCTAAAGGGCTCGAGAGACAGAGACGAAGACGGTGATCTGGTCGCACAGATGGCAGTATCCCCCTATATATAGGGGGAGTGCGCGGGTAATCGGGCAGCTCGCGGTGGAAAAATGTGATTAGGTTAAGCAATTGTTATTAATTTCATGGGCGCCGAGCGCGTCATCATGGTCGTGAGCTAGATTGGTCAGACGTGGACTGGGCGGGCATGTAGTCTTCTCCCATGTGCGGTTTCATGTCCTGGTCAGGATATTAAACCGCATTAATTTGTTGCTGTTGTTATCCATTACGATAAGCATCTGCGTTCCGTTTCGCATCGCCGGCAGCTAAGGGCAACTCCAAAGCCGATGACCTATTTATTTTGAATCATCTAATGTCCACGTGTTCACAGACATCTGTCGGGTGAAGTTAGGCTGGTCATAGTGGGGAGTAACTTAGACCAGTAACATGTACTCCCTCCTTTCCAGTTTATAGGGCTTATCTCAAAATTTTAGTTTTTCCATTTTATAAGGCTCAATTTGGTTGTTTCTCATCATATGTTCAGATTCCAAGGTGCATTAAATCATTGCATGCAAGTATTAAGAGAAAATGGACCAATGCATGTAACTTATGCATGCATGCATTGCAATTAATGCATTAGTAAACATACTTTTTTGAGGAAAACAAGAGCATTAATTGGGTGCTTTTGCAAACTACAAAAAGTATTCCACCACTCACCATCTACCTTGGTTGGTGAGATTTTTGAATTGAGCCTTATAAACCGGAAAGGAGGGAGTATATGTTACTAGGCTATGTTACTACCTCTATAGTGGGTAGTAACATATATGTAGTGTCATGCATCACTTCATTTATTACTTCATAGACTCATTTAGCATTGGGAACCGCTAGGTGATGGTAACATATTATGTTACTCTATTTGTCTCTCTCCTCATTAACTACTTGACACATCATCACTTTTGCTTATGTGGCATCTATGTTACTACTTATGTTACTCCCACTATGACCAGCCTTATCCAACCATAGTCATCAAATCCGGACAATGGGCTATGACTCACATTGAGTCAAGCAGACCGACAGAAAAAACAAATGAGTGCGGCATAAGGGCTGCAGGGAGATGTGGTCCAACTAACAGTGGGTCAGGCGGACGTCCAAACTCTAGAAACCTCCCCTAGATTTGGTGTTGGTTTGTGGCCCATTGTTGATGAACATTTGATGGGTTGGTTAAAGGTGTTCGGACAGGTTGATCCAGATATTTGGGACAGATTTGGTGACCCGTGTTACAGTTACCCTAACATTTTAATAGTATGCAAACTTTAAATTAAAATATATAAACTGTTATTGGCATCTTATGAGAATCTTATATACCTAAGCGAATGATCTCAACTACTTCTAATTATCTTAATATGTGTGCCTTTACATCATTATTAAAATTTAGAAAATTGTTGTATTTTTTGCAGAATTTTAAAAATTGTTGTAGCCATTACATATACTGACTTGATCCTCTAGCATCTGTCTGATCTACACATGAGAATTCTTTAACATGTAGGAGTAATATTCTAATAGATGAATTTTAAATCATGTTGCATTTAATGATGTCATACACAACTTCTAATGTAAGGGTTTTCTTTTGCCCACGCAGAAATTTCTCATAAGAAAATCGTAATGATGCCATACACAACTTCTAATGTTAAGATTTTTTTGGCGCCACGCCACGCCTATTGATAAGTTATTTGAAAAAAAATGTATACGTCGTTTCTAAACTTTATACATTAGTTACCCTATTAATTGTTCTGTTTTTGCTTCTTCACTTTTCTTTATCATATTGGTAAATCTTTTATAAAGAAAAGCTTTATTGAATGAAAAGAATCATCATGTCTCTTTCATATTTTTTCCGTTTGGCTGTCATTTTGGTAATCTTCTCATCACCCTTGATTTCTTTTCTCCTCTTTTATTTGATAACCTTGTTGAATACTCTCTTAATCATTGTTACTCAGCTGGTTTTCTTCTCATAGATCAGTTGAAACTGAATAGTAGAAATATCCGCGTCTATTTGTTATGCTGAAATTCTGCATTGGCGGTGGCACATTCATACATGCCATGTCCAAAATCTTGTGATTATTGACTAACCTAAAAATCATCCTGACATATTATATCTAGGCTAAAAATCATGACACATGTTTAATTCCCAGCTTAGAAGTACTGAATCATGTCAAACAACAGATAAAAGAATAACATACACACATATATCCAAGAATTTACTATATATACCCAACTAATTGAATATATAGCTGAATTTAGATAAACTGAGACCAGAGTCTTGCTGATCTCTCGATATGAACCGACCTTGCAAGAGTTAAGTGTTGTACGGAACATACAAGATAGTTAAGCAGGGAGCTAGGAAGGATGCTGCAAGGGGATGCCTACCCTATGCCTACTCTTGCTCTACCTCATGGTAACTTTGTTGATCGCGTCGTTCGAACATTGTCCGTTTCTTCATCAAAGGTTGGTATCTTTGATGAGTACACTTTTATGCAGCTCATTCATTTCTTCTCTGCAAGACTATGATCAAACAAAAAAGAAAAAAAATGTCACAAAGATAAGGAAGCGACATTCTGTTGTCTGCCTTTCTACAAACTGCTTCCCTATGATGTCCAGAATTTCCTTTCCATGACTCCAGCCAGCATGCTTACTTTATTTCCGAATAGGAAGCCCAAAAAGGACGGGTTCAAGTTACTAATTAGCAGCTATTTGAGTTATCAACAGAATCTTGTCTAGCCGTTTCTCAGTGGTTTCAAGTGGAAACTCAAACTAAATAATAATGACTCTAAACCTGATTTCCTTCAGCTCCTCATGAAGCTCCTGTTCCGATTCTTTTATCGGCATAACCATACGACGATTTAATCTGCACAAGGAATATGAAACTCTCATGTTAGATAGTTGCATTGGTGTACAAATAATGTCCTATGTTTTCTGCTAGCATAACAATATTTGGATATTTAATGTGGATTCGAAACGCGTTAGTTAGCTACATTGATTTCTGATGCAACAAACAAATAAAGTTTCTGAACATATAAGTTGTCCGTCATCACCAGATCCAGCATGCCATCCCCCATCGGGAACTGCTGCTGCAGCGGAGTATTCAACGGCACCACCCTCGTTTTAACCTTCCTGAAATCTGATTCAGAAACATTGCAAAGTTATCTCCGTTTAGATACAAGTTAAAAGTTTCAGCAATGATCTTGATATTAAGCTAGCTGAAAGCAGAGAGCACAACAGGAAGACAACACCGAACAACATGTTCCAATCAAAGCACTCAGATGTGTGCACTTCATTTTTCGCATCTTACACATATGAGAGGAGCGCCAAGGCAGAGAGTTTGCAGGAACGCAATGATGCTCGTCAGACGTACGTGCCGCCTATGATCACTGCCGCCTTCCACGTGGAGGCTGACACAGTGGCTGCGGAACGCGTTGAGGATGTTCCAGACCTTGGTGTGGTTCTTGAAGCCTTCTTCTCGACCTCCTTGCCGGCATCGGCGTGGATGGGCTCGTGGGCTAACCCGTCCACACGAAGGCGCATGGCGTGAACCTCTTGCCTCGCCATCGGCGGCGGCCGCCTACACTTGAGCGAGATGAAAAACCTGGTCCGCCGCTCCGGCACACACGCCCACACGAAGGACAGGGGCACTGCGACGGACGCTGCAATGGATGCCCACGAAGTCGCAGGCATCGGAGAGATCGAGGCGATGGTGTAGGTATACCGCTGCCACGCCATTGGGAAGAACTCTGTCGCGTCTCTTGGGCGGGTGGCCGACCGTGAAGCGGAAACCGATCTTGACCGCGCTTGGGATGGCGGGCCGGGCACGAGGTCCAGGAGCTGGCGGCGCCGGGAAGCTGGAAGCCGCGAGACAGGATAGCACCAAAGGCCTGGGCAGAGCGAGGTCGAGGAACAGGCGGCACCGGACTGCCGGAAGCTGCGTGGCTGACCGATGGAGGCCTCTGGTAGCGCGGGACGCCGGGACGGCAGGGCTGCCACGGCCTGGGCAGGCCCGAGCTCGAAGCTCCGGCTGATTGGAGGGCTCAAGAACACCGGCGCATAGGGGAGATGCATGTGGTCGGCGGTGACGTCTCCGGTGAGGCGTTGGCCGAGGAACTGAGGAAGACGATTTGGGCGCAAGAATTCGGGAGACGTGCGCGATGGGCCGGAGCTTGAGCGAGGACGTGGTAAGAGGTGAAGGAAGAGACCAATTTATAGGCCCGTAGGGCGGCGAATCGGTCCTTGAGTCGTGCACGTCATTGGAGTTTAAAGCGGCCGAGCATGTACGGGATGCTTCACGAGAGAACCAAAGCGGCACTTCCTAATTACACGCACAAGACCCAATGGGAAACGGAAAGCGACCGGACAAAAGACCAACAGCGGCATGAGCACACCGCCTGACAACGACACAAGCGGAAGCTAGCGCCAAATACCAACAGAAAGCGACGCGAGAACTGCACCAACAGCGACACAGATCGACCGACAGCGACATACATGGAACCCAACGACCAATAGAAATCAAAGGAAGAGTGTAAGCAGAACGACCACACCAAAAATGCTAAACCAACCAACACGATCGTTACGCCCGTTCAAAAAATTTGAATCAAAAAACTGAACACACAACAGATTTGTACACCACCAGGTACCAAACTAATAGCACGTGGCACATGCACAATTCACTAGAAGTTTTTTTCATCCAAGTGGGCAAACGCGAGCGTAAAATTTTGACCTGAAATAGAGGCTTGGGTATGTTTGGTCGAGTTCATCTTTCTTTGTAATTTAGGATCGCAGAAGGCATGGAAGCTCGTGACCGAATGCAGCCGAGTTTTTTTTTCATTGAAAGAAAAACAAAGATGGCATAGGAAAACAGTAATGATAAATCCCGAACGTCAGTATTTTAAGCAAGGCAATCTGAACGAATTTTATGCCAACTTTAGTTCACACGAGGTTGCCAAACATAGCAATTTTCTGACAAAAAAGCAAACTGGACAAAGTTGCCATGGTTTAATAACAACTAAAGTTGTCACTTCGTGTCAACTAAACTTGCCATGAAATAACATTCGGGGTAACATGCTTAAAATCCGAACATTCAGGATTTATCGGGGTCCTAGGAAAACAGTCTTAATTTTTTTATAAGTTTTTTTTTTGAGACATGAAAACAGTCTTGATTTTTTTAGGTAAAACAATCCTAGTACTTGGAATTGTCAAACTACACGAGAGCTCGATTCCGCGTCACGTGCTAGCTACGTCGTCAGCCCATCACTCCCAAGTCCCAAACGTACGGAACCTTCGTTTATTTTACGATCGATCAGGTCAACGTGATAGCATGGTTGCTCGGGGTGACTGATCAAGGTTTCCTGATCAGCTCGCGCCTCATCCGATTTTGATATGCATGGCATCGGACGTTTGCATGCCTTTTCGAATAAATAAACTAGTCAAGTAAATTACTGTAAACAAAAAAGAACTAGTCAAGTCAATATCGCCCGAGCAGCTTCGGGGACAATCCAGTGATTTGCTCCCAGAAGTACCAGAGTTAAGAGCATCTCCAACAGGCGTGCGAAAAACGCGTGGGCGCGATAAACCCAGCTTTTAGCGCGCGCGGAACGTATTGCCGCGCTCCGCGGTGGCGGGAAACTCGCGCGCGCGCGAAAAGGCGGCAGCTCGCGCGGCATTTTTGGCGCACCGCTTTCGGCGCGTCTATAAATGCGGCACTCGCCACGCGCCTTCTCCATGACTCCGATTCTACTTTCTCTGCCACGCGCCTCTTCCTCCTCCTCTGCCACGCGCGCCTCCATCACTCCAGCGCCCCGCCACCCGACGCGCCACCATGCCGCTGCACCGTCGAGGAGCGTCAGGCTTCCGCGGCGTCCGCCTGCGCCCCAACGGCGGGTACTACTCCGAGATACGCTCCGGCGAACTCCGGCTCGGCCTCGGCACCTACGAGACGGCGCACGAGGCCGCCCGCGCGTACGACGCGGCGGCGTGGCGCCTAGGCAGGCCGCGCGGGCAGATGAATTTCCAAGATGTCTACACACTCCAGCAGGCGCTGGACGTCGCCCCGCCGCCTCGTCTTAACACGGCAGAAGACCGTGCGGAGCACGCTGAGCGGCAGCGCCGCTTCCTCGTCGCCCAGGAGGACGAGCGGGTCATGGGGGAGTGGCGCCGGCGCCACCCGGAGGACGTCGCCTACGAGCAATCCTACTGGGCAAGGCGCCGCGAGGAGGATACGCGAAAGCACCACAATTCGCGGTTGGAGAGGCGTCAGCGGAAGGCATTGGCGAATGCACAGTCGGATATCGTTGCAGCAGGTGGGAGGTCGTTCTTCACGGAAAACGATGATCGTTGGTTGGACATATGGCTCGATACCTCGGACGACATCGACGAGTATGATGATGGTGATGATGATAGCGACTTGGAGTAGTTTCTATCTAGTTGCGCCGTAGTTTATCTATGCTTTCGAACTATCTATCTAGTTACACCGATGTAAAATACCTTTGTATCATTTTTTATTTATGCAATCTATCTAGTTTTTATTTATCTATGCTTCCGATTTATCTAAAAATAAAAAAAATGTTGTGTGCGCGCTGCTGAAGCGGCGCGTGCTGCATTTTAGCGTAGCTGCTGGAGCCAGCGCTGCGCGCCGCGCCAAACCAGGCGATAGGCGCGTGGCAAACCAGTTTTTTGCGCGCGGCGCGTTCGTCGCCTGTTGGAGATGCTCTAAGGCATCTCTAACGCAGGTCACTATTGCTCGGATCAAACGGTTTGGAGGTTTTTGATCATCCAACGGCAGGAGGTTGAACTAGTCAAGTTGAAGTTGTGTGGCGGGGGCAATGCCACTCGGTAGAAATAATGTCTCCCATGTTTTCGATCTCGATGGTATGTCTAGCATCGTAAGTGAGCGTGTGGAGATGTATCTTTGTCAGATCTCGTGCGATTCAGTCAGTGTTGCTCTTCCGTGAATCTGTTTGGATCCAAACTTTGTTTGTCTTCGTTTGAGTGTTTACAGATTTGATCCTTCTGATCTATGACTATCTTCATCGGCGATGGTTGCTGCTCTGATGCGCTGGTGCTATAGGACCTTAGCATGATGACTTCTGCACTGTCTACTACAATAAGGTTTGCCCGGCTCTGATGACGGAGGTCAATAATGGCGACGTGTCTTCGGCTCGTTCTGGTGCTTGTAGTCGTTGCTAGGTGATCAATGGACTTGGTTGTAATTTTTGTTACCTTTAATGTTCTCTGTGGCGCCATGATTGATCATGAATAAATCAGATGTTTCTCCCGAAAAAAACAAGAACGCCTTGGCTCTTAGTCAATGTTGAGAACCATCACCACTGCAAATTTTTATTTTGTTGAAAACCATCCTCTAAGATCCATTCAAGATTCCATATTTTTTGAACTTTGAGAATAAATACTACTCCCTTCGATTCATATTAATTATCGTTGATTTAGGGTTACTATATCTTTGTATACTTGGTGAACAAATTATCACGACTCATAGAATACTTTCTAGATTTGTATGAAATAATTCCCACCCGGCTAACCACAATGCTATATACTTGAACTAGTTAGATGAACAAATTATTACTGTAACAAGATGGTCATTTTTTTACAAATATCTATAACAAAAAGTTATAAAATAAATTAAGGATTAATTAGTTTTCATTTCACCAAGTCCTATATGTACGTCACACTGTATTTACCATGTACATCTAATGCTACGTTGTTCCCTACTTTAGTTGAATTTCATTTATCTTGTTCCTATTTCTTCATGTTTTTCGGAAAAGGAAAACTGAGCCGTGCGTAGTATGCCTCGACACTAACTAACTAGTAGGACATTGGTAAAAAAAAATCTAGTAGGATGAGTCTTCGTTGCTATCATATCGCCATCGACCAAAATCTTTTCTTTTTTCTTAAGTTTGGTTATTATGCTGACTTGGTGTAGATATCCCTTTTGAGGAATCGTATGCTGGTGTACTTATCTGGTATCTGTCCACTCTATCAAGCTAAGAGGAATATATTGGCTGCACGTTACTCGGAGGCTTGGCCCTCAAGTAGCGACACCCATTCATTTTCCATGTGTGCTACTGAACAGAAGAAGTCCTCTACTGTACTGTTACTAGTCAGAAAATATGGGAGCACCATTCAATGGATGGCTGAAAAAAAAATCTGTGTCAATCGATTGATCTAAGGCATTGGATGAAAACTTCAGGGCCGGATCACTTTCTTCTACCTCTGAAAATGATGTTTATGCCTAACCTACTATAGCCATTTGTTTTGTACAATGAAATTCATTTGCGTGATAAACTTAAAGAGTGCCACGATATCATCTCGCCCGTATTAACAAATATTCTTGACTAATGAAGCTATGATAAATGACTGGCTAGGGGTCAGTCGACCGAAAAGAAAATAGATCAGTAGGTTTGTTTTTAACCGTCCAATAGATGGCCTTCTTCAACCTTCCACCCTCTCTGTTCATCTGGTTCCCCAAACCGCTCCACGGACCAATGGCCAAACCGCCTGCCTCGGCCCTCCGCTACCGGTGGCGCTCCCATACCAGCCACGCGGACCGCCTTCCCCTCACTACCACCCATGATCGTGCTGGTGTCGCCCACGTCCATCCTCAAAACTGGCGAGCTTGCACCCCTGGCCTTGAATCATCAAGATTTTCATACTCGTCTCTGCCAGCTACCGCTTGCCCTGGCGCCGCCTTAGGCGGCTTAGTTGTTGTGCCCCCGTCGCTTGCTTGCTTCTCCGCCGAATCGACTGACCCAAATTCAAAATTCAGGTAGCTTTTCCAGCAAAACTACTCCAATAAGGCCGGCATGAAAATAAACTTTGAACTAGATTACAAGTATTTGAATGTGTGTCCGTTAGAAAGAACGTGCATGCTCATTTACAAAAGGAGTGGTTTTTTTTAAGGGGACGAAAGGAGTGAACTTGATATGTGCCTTTGTGAAAAAGCTCATCAATACATATGTAGCAAAATATTACCCCATCTCATGGAAAATGTAGTCCAATGAGGTACTCCTTTCATAGGTACCCTCCGTCCGAAAATACTTGTCATCAAAATGAATAAAACGAGATGTATCTAAAATTAAAATACGTCTAGATACATCTCTTTTTATCCATTTTGATGATAAGTATTTCCGGACGGAGGGAGTACGTACTAACTAAAAAAAATGGAGTACAAATATTTTATCAACAGTACTAACTAATTATTATTTTCCTCGCATAACCAATGGTGAGGAAGATTATTGTAACTAATCTGTGACCTAAAGCTAAGGATTATTAGCCAGCTAGCTGAATTAGCTAACACTACGTGGAAACTAAATTGAGAAATGCAACAGAGAAGCAGCATTTCTTAACCCTGTTGAAATGGAGTGAAGAACAGAAACTGTGCCTCGCCCAAAAGGGGTCTATATCCACCACGCGCCGTTCCAGCCTTTGCATGGTCATGGATGGATGAAATCTACCATGCATCAGAAGGAAGTGAACCCTAGCTCCAGCTGGCAGCGCGAGGACGAATCTGCTGCCATGTGCGCCGCCGCCTGGTGGTCAAGCCGTTCATTTTTCACCACGGTGGCCACCACCTTCTGCTCCAGGTGGCGGTGGTCGAAGCTGGCGCCACTGCCGCCGTCGTCGTGTTCCATGACGGCGACTGATGATGATGCTGCTGCTATCTCTGGCTTCACGTGGAAAGCATCGACGAACTGTGTCTCGATCTGATCGTCGAGCGCCACCGGAGATTCGTCCTTGACGCCATTTCCGTACTGCTGCTGCACGTTGCCGGCATTGCTCCAAGCGTGGTTGCTGGTCTCGTCGACGGCCGCCGGCCCGTCGTAGTAGAAGTAGTCGTACGGCTGGTGCTTCTGCGGCTGCAGCTGCAGCTGGTCCGCGGCGCCGACCAGATAATGATCGTGGTCGTGGTGGTTAGCCTGGCCATTGCTGATCTCGTGGCCGGCGTAGAGCGGGTCGATAGCGGCGACACCGTCCTGGACATCGGCCGGGTTGGGCCCGGGGGCAAGCAGCAGCATCCCTGGGTCGTTGACGAGCGCGTCCTGGGCGATGGCGGCGGCGGCGGCCTGGTGGCGGCAGAGATCGAGGTGGCGTAGGAGCGCGGCGAGCTCGGCCTGCGCGAGGCCGAGCTGCCTCTCGTAGTCGAGGATGATGCGGCAGCAGCCCCCGACGGGGTCGTAGGCCCGGGCCTCGGCCTGGAAGATGAGCGCGCGCATGGCGTCGGTGTGCAGGTCGGGCGGGGTCTCCCGGAGCGTGGCCTGGATGTGGCCGACGCCGAAGAGGCGGTGTGCGTTGAGGAAGCGGCGCTGCTGGTCGGCGGGGAAGTAAGGGGCGAGCGGGCAGTCCGGGTTGCACTTGCGGCGCTGGTACTTGCAGGCCGCGCAGGCCTGGTTCTGCCCGGACCCGGCGGCGGCTCCGGCGACGCGGGAGGAGGAGGAGGAGGACTGGGCGACGGGGGAGGAGGGATTGGCGGAGGTGTTTGCGGTCGCGGCGGTGGTGGCAGCAGTTGTGATCTGGAGGTGGCACGCGGCTGGCGGTGGGCTGGAGGAGGAGGAGGAGCGGGTCATTGCGCGGCCGGCGAGGTCGGGGGCGTCGGCCCCGTCCGTCGTCGTAGGCATCGGCCGGAAGGAGAGGAGGGGAGGAGGAAGAGGAGGCTACCTCCTCAGTCGGCGCGATCGGTGCCTAATAAAAGGAGGCTTGTTGAACCAGACTTATCCATGCAAACGCCGTGCAGACATTTTCCGTCCGAAGAAGAAGAAGAAAAGTTGGACACAGAAGAGAAGACTACGTTCCCGTAGCAGGAAGCTTCCTGTGGCTAAGCTACGTGCGGCTGCTGAGTGGAATTGGTCGTGCCGGCGCCTGCGTGCCCGACAAACTCGCGGGCACGTGGCTCTAGCAGCATCTGCAGTCAACGGGCCATTTCGATCCAGAAGTACTTCAATCCGTAATGTCGTTCGGGGGTTTGTTGAGTTGTTACAACAAATTTGTTTGAGGGTTTTGTTCAGTTTTTGAATTGATCCACACGGTGAGTGCCGTTAGGGTGTCGCTCAGATTTTCTTTTCCGGGGATGGGTGTACCTCAGATCAATCAACTCTCGGTTTTCCTTTTTTGGGGGAAAGCTATCGTGTCAACTTTTTTATTATTATATGTTTTAACACGAGTGCAATCATAGATGGTTACATGCACTTATGACTATGAACCCACACATGCATATACTTTTTCTGTTAGCATATTTAAAATACTAAGTCGGCACAATATCTTAAAATTGATGAAGTCACCACATGCGTCTCATAGTCGACTGGAACGTCTCCTCCCGCTAAACGAACATCGCTAGAAAGTCTAAAATAAATCCGGTAAAATGTGAACATCAATGACAAGTCTAGGACTTAAACTCTGGTGGGCAGGTACCGGCACGAGAAACCTAACCATTTGAGCTATGCTCTTCTCGCAACTTTTTTGTTATTTTTGAAGCCCACACTTTTGTAGCAGGTATTGTTGTATAGTAAATCCGTTTAAATTATGTACATATAAAATATATTTTTAAATGTCAGGGTTGAGTTTAAATATCATCAGAATGCATAAACAAATTCAAATGGTAGTGTTTGGTACATAGTTTTCTAACTCAATTAAGACCATCTCGATTGTCGCATTTTTTGGAAGTTATAAATAATTTTTGTAACATGTTAATCTACTAATTTTTTCCTTGAATTTATTTTACAATATGTCTTTTAGTGAAGAGATGTATCTTTTATCAAGGAACGTGTCTTTTCAGCAATGTCTTTTAATGAAGAGATATATTTTTATTAAGGAAAGTGTCTTTCGATGAAGAGACATCTTTTCACCAATGTCTTTTCATGAAGAGACATCTTTTCACCAAAGGGCATGGGCATGTTGAAAGTGCAACTATCCCTGGATGGTTTTGGTAATTCCTAACAACATATAGCTCATTGAGCTAATGCTATTTCAAGATAAATGTTACAGGAAAGCTCAATGATTGGCATGGCATGGATTAGAAAGTGGACCCCTCAAAATGCTAAGGACAAAAAATTGGCTCAAGCTCAAAGCACAAGACTCTACATTTTACTTTTTGTGATCCAAGATCACATTGAGTCCATAGAAAAAGCCAATACTATTAAAAGGGAGTGAGGTGTTGCTTAACGAGTTACTTGCTCAAAATGCTTAGTGATATGCTCCAAAAACCCTCAACTACTTTCTCATATCCACATATGTCCCAAACAAAAGTCAAACTCGGCCCCACCGAAATCTTCTATCCGGCACCACCGAGTTCACTTGACATAGCCACTGCCACAAACCCTAGTCACTTCGGTCTCACCGATAGGGATCTTGGTCTCACCAACATGGGATTGCAACCTCTCTGTTTCCCTTCGTAACGTTTTGGTCTAACAGAGATGAGCGATCGGTCCCATCGAGATTGCAATGCAAACTCTCTGTTTCCCCTTCGTAATGTTTCGGTCTAACCGAGATGAGCGAATCGGTCCCACCGAGTTTGCCTGACCAACTCTCTGTTTGTCCATTACCAAAATCGGTCCCACTGAGTTTGTGTAATCGGTCTCACCGAGATTACGTTATGCCCTAACCCTAATGGAATCGGTCCCACCGAGTTGACATGTCGGTCTCACCGAAAATCCTAATGTTCACATTTTGGACTAAATCGGTCTGATCGAGTTTTATAATTCGGTCCCACCGAGTTTGGTGATTTGTGTGTAACAGTTAGATTCTGTGTGGAGGCTATATATACCCCTCCACCCACTCTTCATTCGTGGAGAGAGCAATCAAAACATGCCTACACTTCCAACATAAATTTTCTGAGAGAGAACCACCTACACTTGTGTTGAGGTCAAGATATTCCATTCCAACCACATAAATCTTGATATCTAGCCTTTCCCAAGTTGCTTTCCACTCAAATCATCTTTCTATGAGAGAGAGTTGAGTGTTGGGGAGACTATTATTTGAAGCACAAGAGCAAGGAGTTCATCATCAACACACCATCTATTACCTTTTGGAGAGTGGTGTCTCCTAGATCGGCTAGGTGTCACTTGGGAGCCTCCATCAAGATTGTGGAGTTGAACCAAGGAGTTTGTACGGGCAAGGAGATCGCCTACTTCGTGAAGATCTACCCTAGTGAGGCAAGTCCTTCATGGGCGATGGTGCTACCTCTTGAGCACTGCGTTGGTTCTCCCTTGAAGAGGAAAGGGTGATGCAGTAAAGTAGCGTAAGTATTTCCCTCATTTTTTGAGAACCAAGGTATCAATCCAGTAGGAGACCACGCTCAAGTCCCACGCACCTACACAAACAAATAAGAACCTTGCAACCAAGGCGATAAAGGGGTTGTCAATCCCTTCACGACCACTTGCAAAAGTGGGATCTGATAGAGATGATAAGATAATATTTTTGATATTTTTATGATAAAGACTAAAAGTAAAGAAAGCAAAAATAAACGGCAAAAGAAATAGCTTATTGACGGAAGATTAATATGATGGAAAATAGACCCGGGGGCCATAGGTTTCACTAGTGGCTTCTCTCAAGATAGCATAAGTATTACAGTGGGTAAACGAATTACTATCGAGCAATTGATAGAATTGAGCATAGTTATGAGAATATCTAGGTATGATCATGTATATAGGCATCACGTCCGTGACAAGTAGACCGACTCCTGCCTGCATCTACTACTATTACTCCACACATCGACCGCTATCCAAATGCATCTAGAGTATTAAGTTCATAAGAGCGAGTAACGCTTTAAGCAAGATGACATGATGTAGAGGATAAACTCATGCAATATGATATAAACCCCATCTTTTTATCCTCGATGGCAATAATACAATACGTGTCGTTTCCCCTCATCACCGGGATCGAGCACATAAGATTGAACCCAAAGCTAAGCACTTCTCCCATTGCAAGAAAGATCAATCTAGTAGGCCAAACCAAACTGATAATTCGAAGAGACTTGCAAAGATAACTAATCATACATAAAAGAATTCAGAGGAGATTCAAATATTGTTCATAGATAATCTTGATCATAAACCCACAATTCATCGGATCTCGACAAACACACCGCAAAAAGAAGAGTTGCATCAAATATATCTCCAAGAGAATCGAGGAGAACTTTGTATTGAGATCCAAAGAGGGAGAAGAAGCCATCTAGCTAATAACTATGGACCCGAAGGTCTGAGGTAAACTACTCACACATCATCGGAGAGGCTATGGTGTTGATGTAGAAGCCCTCCATGATCAATGCCCCCTCCGGCGGAGCGCCAGAAAAGGCCCCAAGATGGGATCTCGCGGGTACAGAAGGTTGCGGCGGTGGAAATAGGGTTTTGGCTCTCTCTCTGATGGTTTGGGGGTACATAGGTATATATAGGAGAAAGAAGTATGTTGGTGGAGCCACGAGGGGCCCACGAGGGTGGAGGGCGCGCCCAGGGTGGGTAGGCGCACCCCTGCCTCGTGGCTTCCTCGTTGGTTGCTTGATGTCCACACTAAGTCCTCTGGATCACGTTTGTTCCGAAAATCTCGTTCCCGAAGGTTTCATTCCATTTGGACTCCGTTTGATATCCTTTTCCTTCGAAACACTGAAATAGGCAAAAAAAATAGCAATTCGGATTGGGCCTCCGGTTAATAGGTTAGTCCCAAAAATAATATAGAAGTGTATAATAAAGCCCATTAAACATCGAAAACTATTTATAATATAGCATGGAACAATAAAAAATTATAGATACGTTGGAGACGTATCAGATGGCCATGGTGGGATAGACAAGGTTGCTTCTTCGTGGACCCTTCGTGGGTGGAGCCCTCCGTGGACTCGCGCAACCATTACCCTTCGTGGGTTGAAGTCTCCATCAACGTGGATGCACGATAGCACCACCTGTCGGAACCACGAATAAAAAATCTCCGTGTCTAAATTGCGTTTGCTCCCTCCAAACTCCTCCCTTTACCTTCATATGCAATTGTTTTACATTCCGCTGCTATACTCTTAGAATTGCATGTGTAGGTTGATTACTTGATTTGTGCTAAGTTGCTAAAATCTGCCAAGACTTAAAATTGGGAAAACGCTAGATTTTTATTTTGGTCAAGTAGTCTAATCACCCCCCTCTAGACATACTTTTGATCCTACAAGTGGTATCAGAGCTTTGGTCTCCATTTGCTTTGATTTCCATAGCTTTTGCTGATCATAGCCTTGGTTTCACAACCTAGGAGAGTATGGCGTCTAGCGAGGGAAATTACCACCGTAGAGGTCCTTACTTTGATGGTACTAATTTTTCTAGTTGGAAGCATAAGATGAAAATGCATATTGTTGGACATAACCCCGCCGTTTGGGCTATTGTGTGTATTGGCTTGCAAGGTGAATTCTTTGATGGGAGAGAACCGAACCATGAAGCTACCGCGGAAGAGTTGGAGATTCTGCAATACAATGCTCAAGCTTGTGATATTCTCTTCAACGGATTGTGCCCCTAAGAATTCAACAAAATCAGCCGTATTGAGAATGCAAAGGAAATTTGGGATACTTTGATTGATATGCACGAAGGTATCGGCTCCGTCAAGGAATCCAAATTGGATGTGCTTCAAAGTCAACTTGACAAGTTCAAAATGAAGGATGGTGAAGGTGTCGCTGAAATGTACTCTAGGCTTGCTCTCATCACAAACGAGATTGCCGGCTTGGGAAGTGAAGAGATGACCGATAGATTCATCATCAAGAAGATCCTAAGAGTCTTGGATGGAAAATATGATACCATGTGCACATTGATCCAAATGATGCCCTATTACAAAGATCTCAAGCCAACAGAAGTCATTGGAAGAATTTTTGCTGATGAGATGTCACTTAAGGATAAGGAAGAGCTCCACAACAAGTAAAGTGGTGCTTATAAAGCCTCATGTTATGCTCCCACATCATCCAGTGAGAAACAAACATTCAATGAAGAATTGAGCGTAATGGTGAAGAACTTCAACAAATTCTACAAGAGTAGAAGCAAGGAAAGAAGCTCCGAGTCAAGGTCCTACAATGACAAGAGATCTTCAAGCCGTTAACGAAATTGCTACAATTGTGGAAGACCCGGACACTACTCCAATGAGTGTACGACTCCCTACAAAAGAAGAGAAGATTCTCCCAAAAGAAGAAGTAGAAGAGAAGAATCACCGCCAAGAGAGAGAAGGGGTAGAGATGATCGTTATGAATGAAGAGCCTCTCGGAGAAGCAAGGATTCGGAGAGGAAGGCCAAATCATCAAAGAGCTACACAAAAAGAAGACATCAAGCTCATGTTGGTGAATGGGTATCCGGCTCCGACTCCGACCATCACTCTGAAAGAAGTTATCACTCCGACTCCAAATATACTCAAGATGAAGGTGTTGCCGGTCTAGCACTTGTGTCAACCAACTCCTGCAACATATGTGACTCACCAAATGAAGGAATTGGAAGATGCTTCATGGCTAAAGGTCCAAAGGCAACACACCCCGAGTATGTTGATTTTAATAGTGATGAAGATGATTTGCTAGGAGATGATGATTTACTTGTTGACAACTCTAGTTATGAAAACTATGATGAACTTGCTATTAATCATGATAATCAAGATAAAATGAATGACGATGATAAGAAGGGGATTGAGCGTCTAACTAAAGAACTAAACACTCTTAAGTTAGCTCATGAAACTACCTTGCAAGATCATCGAGAACTTTTAAAGACTCATGAGAAGCTACGCTTTGAAACGCTCAACCTTGAGATAGAGCATGAGTTCTTAAAAGCAATCAATGATGATCTTCGCAAGAAAAGTTCTTATTACATTGCCAAGCGTTTACTCTTGTCTACTTACATGCCACAAGTTAAATCTAGCAACAAGAACAAGAAAGATTCTTCCTCTAGTAGTAACAACAATCATGCTAAATCCAATGTTGTTGCTTCTAGTAGTTCTCTTAATTCCACTAATGATGCTCTTAGCCAAGTTACATTTGATCAAGAAAATAGCTTATTGAAGGGAATTATAGAGAAAGTTGTTTACAAGAGTCTTGCCGGAAGCAAGCAATTTTAGGAAATTGCACGCAAGCAAGGAAGACACCGGAAGAATCAAAGTGTTGGTTTTGAACGAAAGTTCAATGCCAGTGGAGTTGAGTGGGAAGAAGACCAATACCCCAAGATGAAGTTTGTTCCTCAACAAGAGAAGTATGATCCTACTTCTTTCCAAGGAACACAAGCTCAAGATGATCTTCCACCACAAGACCATAGGCTAAAAGGCAAGGACAAGCTTCAAGAGGAGATTGATGCATTTGAAGAAGCACCTAAGGCCTTGGTCAAGTGGGTTCCCAAGACTACATCAAGTTCCACTTCATCCAGTACGACTACAACTCCAAGGATTCCCATCAAGATGGTGTGGATCCCTAAGAAGAAGAACTAGAGAGTTCTTGAGGGTGACTCCGCCAACATACTTCACTCTTATCATTTTGGCAAGGACAAGTGCAAACAACTTCCATATATTGCACTAGTTCAAGGAGTCACAAACCCTCTTGTTGGTAAGACAGGGGACAAGGTAACCCAATGCATTCATGGACATCATCTCATGTGAATATCACTCTATGTCTATGGATATCCTTTTTTGTTCCTTGTGGGACTAACCCGTGTAGGTATTGAAAGTGCAACTCACTCCAAAGGATTGCTCCAAATGATCTACATCAACATTGAGCACCCACATCTTCGACACCTACATGAAGTCATCATTGACAAAACCCAAGGTTAGTTCATCCCTCTTATGGGGGATATCACATCTAGGGGGAGCTTTACTCTAATCAACTGAGCTAAAGCAACTCTAATGATGTGAGCACAACAATGCTTTCTGTAAAAGTGGCAACCCCACTTGTGCTTAAACGATGAGTATGACCTATGATCAAATGTTCTCATTTGACTCCTAAGTCAATATAATCATATATAGATGACCTAGTCATCGCCAAATTTCTTGATAGATGCTAGAGTGATTGTGCATGCTTTGTCACATATTTCATTTGTCATTTTATTGTGTGAGCATGTTGGATGCATATTTTACTCATTCGAGGACATCCATTTGTTGCTTTGATTGTTTGGATTTTTCTCTTTTGCCAAATGGATGGACAAGAATGCCTAAGAACTCCCTATAGCTACCTATGCTTTTCTCGTCTCAAACTCTATTCATGCTACATCACAAAGTTTGATCAAGTCAGGTTCGAACCACTCTGTGTGAGGAGCACTCGGAGTCCCCAATTCGTCATAGACCTAAACTTCCAAAACCTCTTTGTGCATTTCGGTATGACCGAATCATCCATTTCGGTCACACCGAGACCACTAAGTTGATATAGGTTTTCAATCTCGGTGCAACCGATTTGAACTTTTCGGTCACACCGAGTTGCAGTAACCGCTTGCGATTCTGCATCTCGGTGCCACCGAGTTGTTCCACTCGGTCACACCGACAGGGTCGTGATATATAAACCCACGGGTGAGATTTTGGAAATTTCTTCGAAACCTCTCAGCCCGCACGTATCTTGCTCTGCCGCCTCGGGTCTCCGGATCATCTTCTCGCCGCCAGCGACCTCCTGCCGCTGGTTTCCAACGTCGTCAACGGAATTCTGCCCCTCCGTTGCCGTCGTAGCGAACTCCGCCAAACTAGGGTATGAGTTCGATCCTTTGTGCTATTCTTTTACCTCTGATTTGGAGCAGATTGCTCTGCCATGATCATCACCACGTACGCAAACACTCTATCCACTGAAAACATCCCTTAGGTTAGGTTTGATTTAAAAATTTAGGATTAGGTCTCCGCAAAACTCATCTCGGACCGACCAGATTGTAGAAATCGGTCTCACCGATTTGGCTTAGGCCATTGCACTTGCACTTTCGGTGTGACCGAAAACTGCAAATCGGTGTGACCGAGTTCGATTCTCTGTGAAACCCTAGCATTCTCGGTGCCACTGAATTGTGACTCGGTCTGACCGAGTTCACTAGTTTAGGTTCCAAAAGCTGCTTCGGTATCATCGAGTTTAGAAATCGATAGATCCAAAATGCTTTCTGTGAAGAACTAAAACTAAGTTTTTAAGTCATCTGTTTTGCAAAAACTCTGCACTTTGTGATGCTCATCCACTCTACCTCATCTATATCTATTCACAGGGTCTGCTGTTAGTAAGTTTGTAGAGATGTCTGATCAGAGTGACAGTCAGAACAGGTCTGAGGAACATGTGCAGATGAGTGAGGGTTCAGATCCCTCAAGCACTTCTGATGATGGCAGCTGGAGCACCCCTAGAAACTTGCCAAAGGCAGCCACCAGATCCAGGAAGAAGAGAACCTCAGAATCTGAGGATGAGGATTATGTTGCCACTGAGGAGGAAGTAATCTCCAAAAAGAAGGTGCTGAAAAAGGAGTATGGCACAGCTGTTGCAAGTAAGCCAAGCTTGAATAAGAAGGCACCAGCAAGGAGGATCCCAATGTCAAAGCCAAGGAAGGTAGCAACAGGAGAAACAATGAAATTCACCATAGAATAAGATGATGGTGAAGCATCAGGTGATGACAAGAAGAAGGAGAGGGCAAGAACCACAACTGCAAAAGTTCTTGGCAAGCCCTCAATGATGAGTGATTCAGAAGAGGAAGAGGATGCTACACCAGCACACAAAGCTCAGAAGCTTATGGGAGATGCTATAAAGGCAGGGGCTGCTCCATCTAAGCCCAAGTCTGCTCCCAAAGCTCCAGCTCAGAAGCCCCCAAAACCCAAGAGGAACACCAGAAGTATACCTGCTGAGGAAAAGAACAAGGCCCCAGTGCCTCAAGCTGAAGAAGAGGAAGATGATTCACTTGTTTTGAGGAAGTTGAAGCCCAAGATTCCTGACCATAATGATGCTCATCCAGTAGCTGAAGACATGCGTATCAGAAAGGATGCTAGACTGAGATTGTGGAGACAGTCTGATCCTTATGCTGTAAGAAGAAGGAGAATACTTGATTACAGGTTTCACACAAAAGAACAACAAGACTTCTATGAGACTATTTTTCTTGACAAGAAGCCCATTGTATGTGACATGAAATGGGTGGATTAGGAAAATGAAGATCACTTTCCAGGAGTTTATGAAAACTTCAAGGCATGTGGAGTAGATGAGTTTGTTGGAGAGAATCTCACAAAATGGAATGATGAGCTGATCATGCAATTTTACTCCACTGCTCACTTTTACCCAGATGGGAAGATCATTTGGATGTCAGAAGGTACTAGGTACCAATCCACAGTTGAGGAGTGGGCCAAGTTGATAAATGCCCCTGAAGAACATGAAGATGACTTGGATGTGTATGCCACCAAGAAGAAAGACCACAACACCATGGCAAATATGTACAAGGAGATCCCAGATAAAGCTTTGGAGACTCATAAGCTTGGATCTGTACACTATCTGTTGTCTGGTCTGCCAACTATCAACTGGATCCTAAGGCACACTCTGCTACCCAAGTCTGGAGATCACAAGATGATCAGAGGGCACTCTATCAACCTCCTACAGCTTTTTGATGTCCCTCAGAAGTTCAAGGTTATGAGTTTGATTGTAGAAACAATCAAGAGGACTGCTGCTGACCAGAAGAGAAGTTGTGGGTATGCTCCAGACATTCAGGAGCTTATCAACTCCAAGATGGGCACAGGAACATACTTGTTGGACAAGGAGCACCTTCCTCTGCATCCTGATTTTGGAGATAATACCGTTGTGATGAATGAAGAAGACCCCACATCTAAGCAAGTACACGAGAAGAGAGACAAAGCAAAGACTGAGAAAGCTGCCAAGATGCCAAGTGCTGAAGAGGCATCTCAAGTTTTCCTGAAGAGTAAGCAAGATCAACTTGCATATCTGATCCAGTGTACACTGAGGATTGAGAAGGGATTGGCCACCCTGACTCACACTACAAAAAAAGACACATCCGTGACATTTTGGGCCGAACGAATTTTTTTCCTGTCATACATATGACACTTCTATAACGATAATTGTGACAAAACCCGGTATCATCATAGATGTGGTGGGATCCTACTTCTATGACAAAAAATCATGACGAAAATGGGCTTTTCGTCTGGGCGGGCGGAGACGCAGCCGCATGACATTCTTTGGGCCGTCCATGTCGGAAAAACCGTGGTAGAAGCGAGGGAGGAAAATTTCGGGAGTTCCGGTTACGGTGGGAGGTCGGGGCGAAGCGATCGCTGCTTTCTCTCGTACACGTACATGCGTGTGTGCGAGACGTTGGCTCTAATCAACCCGAAGCGAGGCGTTGGGCTCTAATCGAACCCGGCGATTGCACCGCAGGCTACATTCTTGAACCCGGTGATCGATCGATGGTGTTAATCGAACCCAATCGAGCGATTCTTCGCCATCTTCTGCTAATCAAGCCGATCGATTGGATGAACAGTGAGTGTTGCGCTGGGGGGGGGGTTGGATGAACAAAGGCGGTGGTGTTGCCTCCGGATGAACAAGACCCGTGGTGTGGAGGGCTGGATGAACAATAGACGGTGGAGGGGTGCCCGTGGAGGGTGGTTGAACAGGACACCATGGTGTGGAGGGCTGGATGAGCAGAGACGGTGGAGGGTGGTTGAACGAGAGCCGATGGAGTAGCGTGCGGTGGAGGCTGGATGAGCAGAGCTGTGGAGGCTGGAGGAGGTCGACGGTAGCCCGTGGAGGCTGGAGGAGGTCGAAGGTGGAGATGAACAGATCTCGTGGAGTCCGTTATGCGATGCGCCACACCTCTCCGATGAACAGGACCCCGTTTGATCGTGGGAGGTCCGTTTAAATCCGCTTTACGATGCGCCACACCCTCCCGATCAACAGGACCCCCGTTTCGACCGTAGGAGGTCCGTTTTCTCAATTTTGCGGTACGCCACACCCCTCCCGATCAACAGGACCCTCGTTTCGATCATAGGAGGTCTGTTTCCTCCGTTCTGCGGTACGCCAGGCCTTGATTCCATCGCCTGTTCCGTCCAAGCCCTCCCGATGAACACGACCACGCATTCCGTTCCGACCCAGCCGGTTGGCTCCCACGCGTTCCGTTGCCTCCCGATGAAGACGACGCATTCCGTTGCCTCCCGATGAACACGACGCATTCCGTTGCCTCCCCATGAACACGACGCATTCCGTTGCCTCCCCATGAACACGACGACGACGCTGTTTCTCCGTTCTGACCCAGCCATGTACACGAGCCCTCGCCGTGCGTGTCGCGAGTAGGCTTCGAGACCCGCCGCGTGTACACATACGTGGCGTATTTTCTTCTTGCACCCGGCGGCTGTGCGTGCGTGTACATGCTACGTGCGCGCCTCTACTACGACACGCGCGCGCGCTCTACATCCACCAAGATATATGTACGCACACGTTCGCGACCAGAATGACAACGCCACGTGCGCTTCGACCGGTGGGTCCCGACCGAGCACTTCCTTGCGTGCGATGATGTAGCTGGTGGGTCCTAGCGCCGGGGCGAATCGTTTTTTTGCCCGGACGCACTTCCTTCCGTGGGTAGATGTAGCTAGTGGGTCCCAGCAGTCAGGGGGCGAATCGTTTTTTTGCCCGGACGCACTTCCTTGCGTGCGAAGATGTAGCTGGTGGGTCCCAGTAGTCAGGGGGAAACGTTTTTTTCGCGAAATACAGTGGCCCGTCCGGTGGGTCCCAGCTGTCAGGTGGAGGAATCATTATTTTCCGTGTAATAAGGAGGCACTTCCTTGCTATGGCCGTGGACCCAGCTGTCAGCCTCTCCACGTAAGTCCATGTCCGATGGAAGTCATTCCTTGACCATGTTGACCACGCCGCGCCGAGAGCACCAGGGCGGTGGACGACGGCGAGGCCAAGGAAGGGGACGACGCGGATCCTGGGAAGACGCGGCAGTGGAAGCCTGCACGGAGAGGAGTACGAGGGTTCACTGGTTCGGCTGCGGTGTGAGGCTGCCGTCACCGCAGGACCTGGCCAGCGGTGGGAATAGTAGGGGGCGGTGAGGCCTCCGCGGCAGCACATCCGGCCACGGGAGGCAGGAGCATGCGGCACGACTGGCGCTGCTATGTGCACCTGGAACAAGAAGACCAGAGGTTGAAGAAGCACTACGGCTGTTGGATGGACATCGTACGGTCACTGGAGCTAGAATCGTTTATATTGACTAAGTTGACAAAGCCCTCCGTCCCCGTCAACTTAGTAGGCCCACAAGTCAGCCTCCCACCAAGGTGGGTCCCAGCTAGCAGGGGGTATTCATTTTTTTGTGCGTAATAAGGAGGCACTTCCGGTGGGTCCGAGCTGACAGTAGGGGGAACGTTTTTTCGCGAAATACCGTGGCCCATCGGGTGGGTCCCAGCAGTCAGGGGCAAACGTTTTTTTTCGCGAAATACTGGTGGGCGTCTGGTGGGTCCCTGCTGTCAGGTGGAGGAATAATTATTTTCCGTGTAATAAGAAGGCACTTCCTTGCGGCTGCCGTGGACCCAGCTGTCAGCCTCTCCACGTACAATATTCTTCCGATGGAATTCGGCCATTGACCACATTGACCAGCCGCGCCGAGAGCACCACGGCGGTGGACGATGGTGAGGCCTAGGAAGGGGACGACACGGAGCCGGGGAAGACGCGGCAGTGGATGCCCACGCGGAGAGGAGTACGAGGGTTCACTGGTTCGGCTACGCTGCCGTCGCCGCAGAATAACAGGGGGTGTGGGTGAGTGGAGTGGAGGGATGGCCTGGCCAGCAGAGGGAGTAGTATGGGGGCGGTGAGGCCTCTGCGGCAACACAGCCGGCCACATGAGGCAGGAGCAGGCGGCACGACCGGCGCTCCTTTGGGCGGCTGGAGCAAGAAGACCAGAGGTTGAAGAAGCACTACGACCGTTGGATGGACATCGTACGGTCATTCGAGCTAGAATCGTCCATATTGACTAAGTTGACAAAGCCTTTCGTCCCCGTCAACTTAGTAGGCCCACTATACTGGGTCCCAGCTAGCAGGGGGAGTATTCATTTTTGTGTGCGTAATAAGGAGGCACTTCCTTGCGTGGGAAGATATAGCTGGTGGGTCCGAGCTGTCAGCGGCGGTAACATTTTTTTCGTGAAATACAGAGGCCTTTTCGGTGGGTCCCAGATGTCAGGTGGAGGAATCATTATTTTGCGCGTAATAAGGAGGCATTTCCTTGCGTGCGGCCGTGGACCCAGTGTCACCTCTCCACGTCATGATCCACTTCAGATGCATGTCGGTCATTGACCATGTTGACCACGCCACGCCGAGAGCACCAGGGCGGTGGACGACGGCGAGGCCTAGGAAGGGAACGACACAGAGGCAGGGAAGACTCGACAGTTGTTTTTGTTTCCCACGTGGAGGGGAGTGCGACTGTACGAGGGTTTACTGGTTCGTCTGCCGTCGCCGGAGAATAACAACAGGTGTGGGTGAGTAGAGGGATGGCTAGGCCAGCGATGGGAGTACGGTGGGACGGTGAGGCCTGCGCGGTAGCACAGCCGGCCGTGGGGAGGAGGGAGCAGGCAGTCCCGCCAGTGTTTGTTTGAGCGGCTGGAGCAGGAAGAGCAAAGATTGAAGAAGCACGACGGCCGTTGGATGAACATCCAACGGTATACATGCCATCTGTGGAAAGCCTCAAATATGTGGAAAACAGCATACAACCCATCTGCCATTATTTCAAATAATTTACAACCCATTTTCTAATTCTTACGGGTTTTTTTAGAGCCCATAGTCTTTTTGTTAGCATTACAGCCCATATTATGGCCACAGTTAATAAATTATACGAAATTTTGCATATGCCGGTGCGGTCTGAACTGTTTTTAATCCCGAAATGTCGAGTCACATTCAGACTGGTTTTAAAAATAAATGTATATCAATATAAAATCCAATAAATTGTCCACGCATAAAAATCAATGCAATTTAAAATCTCAAAATGAAAAAATATTTTTGAAACTAATTGCCGGTTTGATGTGTTTTAAAAATGTACAGCCCATTTCTCATTACTGATAGGCCATTTTCTCGGCCAGCCGAATGAAGCTCTCCTCGTCTTGAAAGATTTGCAGCCCAACAGGCCTGATAAAGCGACTTACTTGACAAATCACAAAAAAACTGGGCTAGCCATCTTCAGAAAGAAAAAAAAACTACTAGGCTGGCCTGTGGTAAACATAAAAGAAAAGGCTGTCTAGACAGGCCAGAGTGTCCCGCACAACCCAGTTGACACCCTGCTTCCGTCTCAAAAACAAATTAGATAAATGCCACTCCAATTATGGTGATTCATAAAAATGCCACTGCAATTTCCAAACTTTCAAAAATGCCACTGCAATTTTTGCAAACTTTGAAAAACGCCACTGTAGTTTGCAAACTTTGAAAATGCCACTCAGGACTTGAAAAATGCCACTAGAAATGGCATGAAATGGCATTTTCAAAGTTTGGAAATTGTAGTGGCATTTCTGATACACCAGATTTGGAGTGGCATTTATCAAATTAACCCAAAACAAAATAATCGGGCGAGCTGTTTGGGTCCTGGTGTCAGCCGCTCGTTGTGCAATTCTCTCGTTTATTGACTACGTTGACAATGGCATGGGACCCAGATGTCAGAAATCCACTAGGAGGAGCCATTTTTTTATTGGCTTGAAATAAGGAGGCACTTGCTTGCGTACTGCCATGACCTTGGCGGGTCCTCGCTGTCATCCTCTCCACGCACAATCATCTCCGATTGTGTATCGTCAACTTGCTAGGCCCACAAGTCAGCCTCTAAACCCGTGGAGGACAAATACAACCCATTTAAAAAATAACAGCCCATTCCATACGTTCAAACGGAAAGTTCAACATTCAGAGCAAAGTAACAGGTTTGATCCACATATAGAGTACTGAACTTCCACGTTGACAACCATCATAGCCAAGTTAACTATCTACTCCCACTAATACTCTAGTAGCGTACAAGTACTAACTTACTCTTAGCTAACTAGACGATGCCGGCCGCCATCTGTGGTACACGCTAAACGCCGGCACCGGCGTCGTGTGCCTCGCCTCGGACTTGCAAGAGGTGCGATAGGGCACGTTGCTCGCGCGCGTTGGCCCTTTCCATGCCGGCGTGGTCCATCGAAGCTTCAGCTTCCAAGCGGGAAACCCACTTGACGAGCTGGTAGTAAAAATCCGCGTCGCGAACGCGTGCGTGCCCAACAGCCTCCAGGGCTATTTGCCGAGCGCCGGCCTCCACGTAGTCGGCCTAGTTGCGGGCGCTCTCTCGCGACTCAGAGCGTCGGTGCGCTGCTGCTCCATGTCCCGCTGGCGGCACAAATCAGCGATACGCTGCTCCTCCGCCAGGCGGTCGCGCTCCAACAACTCCTGCTCCTCCGCCATGCGCTCGCGCTCCAACGACTCCCCGTTCTCCGCATTGCCATCTAAAGATAGATAGAATCCCTCCTCCTTCCGTCTGCCTTCCGGTGAAAACCCGAACACTAGTTTCGGTGGTGACCGCCTCCGGCGTCGCCTACCGCGGACGGGCGGGGGCATGGCTGACGTGGCGAGCGACGTCGGGCCGGTGGGGGCTTATGAGGATATGGCGAGTTGGGTCACGGTGGCACCGGAGAAGGCCGGGAAACAGTACTTATAGGCGGAAGGTAGCGCGACGGTCATCGGAATTCAATGCATAATTGATGCGGAGCATCCCACGATCATCCCCATGCATCCACAACCGTCTCATCAAGAGCCAAGAGGACCCATGACTAGAGCACGAGCTCGAGCTCTCGAGACCGAGGTGACTTCTCTCCTTAGTGAAATATCATATGACCCTCTCGAGACATGGCTACTACCTCAATCTGGAATGTTGTGCATGCTTAGGTACCAAGGAACCAACCTAGGAGAAGCTACAGCTCAAGATGGACACCAAGAGCAAGAGGAAGAACTGCAGAGTTCAGGTGGAGCGGTACTACCGCTCAAGCCAAGCGGTACTACCGCTGGGAGCCAAGCGGTACTACCGCTCTCCATCCGGCCTACTTCCGCAAAACCCGACACACTCCAGGAATCGAACGGCGTCGGAGCGGTACTACCGCTCAAGATAAGCGGTACTACCGCTGAAAGCGGTACTACCGCCCACAAAGCGGTACTACCGCTGAAAGCGTACTACCGCCGTGAAGCAACAGTACTACCGCCCTGCACAGGTAGCGTGTCGGGCCGAGGCCCATGTACTCGTTCGCCCCAACTTACCCCTTGGAGGTCCTAGACTATAAATAGACCTTCCCTCATCCTTTCTAGGGTTAGCTTTGGATTTGCTCATATTTGATGTGAGAGCCTTTGCTCATCCACTTGGCTACTTCTCCTTGAGATCAGGACCTCTCGGAGAAGATCCCCAAGCGGATTCAAGACCCCCTCCTAGGGTGGACCCCATCAAGACCTCCTCGCGGAGAAGAACGGCTACCCTTGTATCTTTCCTTTGTTGATCTCGGATCTTGTATCACTTTATGCATTCGATAATCTAGCACTTGTGTGATCGTTTTCTTGTCGGTTGAGTGATCTCTCTCTTTCCCCTCGTGTTTTCCCTCGTGTTCTTCCGCTCGTTCTTCGTGTTCCTCGTAGGGATTTCCTCCAAACGTGAAAGATCGTCCACGTAGGGTTCCGCCCTACATCATCATGGTATCATGAGCCACGTTGATCACGTTATTGGAGCCCCTACCCCTCTTTTTCTAGCTTGATTTTGTTGTTTTTGTCCTAATTCCGAAAATTCCCCACAAAAATAGCCCCAAAATTTTTTGTGATTTGTTAGTGTGATGAAATTTTGTTGATTTTGATCCGTGGATTTGCTTGGTTTCGAGTCGATCTAGCATCTCCCCAAGTTTCACCTCTTTCCATCCACAAAATCCATCGAATTTTGACCCCGAAATCACCCATTTCCGCCACAAAATCGCGCAACGAGTCGAGCAGTCGAGGAAATCCCGACTCGAGCGGTACTACCGCCCTCCTAGCGGTACTACCGCTGTGAGCGGTACTACCGCCCTCCTAGCGGTACTACCGCTGAGCACGGCACTTCCGCCAGCCCCCGTTCAGCCAAAAAATCGAAAAATCGCGACACGAGCGGTACTACCGCCCGTTCCAAGCGGTACTACCGCTTACGAGCGGTACTACCGCCCTCTCCAGCGGTACTACCGCCCTAGCCAATTTCAGCCTTCCGACTTTCACCATTTTCATCGTAACTTTTCACTCCGAACTCCGATTTGAGTGTTCTTTGGCTCGTTTTGAAGCTATCGACGTGCCCGAGGCCCTCACCTTGGTTTCACCACCTTTTGACACCATCAAATTTTCCGAACATCGGCATCTTTGCCTAGGGCTTAAACCAAATCATCCGCTATACCACCTCCACTTTCCGCTACTACATTTTCGCTTTTGGTCTTTGAGAATTTGAGTTGTGGTTCCCGTGTCCTATTGTGTTTCGGCTATATAGGTACGGTTCGACGTCAACATCACCACCGCTCATCTTCGGCAAGGACTCATCATTGTCAAGGACGGTAACCTCGACGACATCTTTGTCATCTCTCGCAATTGCATTGATAACCACATAGCCTTACTTTTGCGTTGCTTACCCATCGAGACTAGCCATCGAGTATTGCCGGCAACGTGACTTGTGCACCTTAGTGATCATACTCCATAGCATACATATCATACCATAGTGGTGCATATCTTGAGATCAACTTGTGTGTCACAATGTTGTCATCGCATACAAAATTGCTATCTTGGTTCGTGAAGTTTGCATAAGAAAAGAGCTCAAAAGTGAAAGAGCCACCCAAGCTTTTAAGCAAAGAGGAAAGATAAGCAAAGAGCTTATAAGCAAGAACCATAGCATCATACAACATTAAGATTGTCATATCCGATCATCTTGGATCATTACACCGAAATATCATACATATAGCATACTTGGGATAGAGATCGTTGCATTTTTGCCTAGTAGGTTGTGCACAAGTTCGCGTATCCGCCTATTGTGCAATCGTGCTAGCGTCTCTCTAGTATTGTGCAACAAGAGCATTCTCGTGGTTTCCACATTTTGGCTCACTTTTGGTTTGCACAATCCCACTTATCTATTTGCGTGTGTGTTTCCGTGTACCACTACTTGCTTGGTCTACTTGTTACATTTAGCATTTGCGAATCTTTTCAACTTTATTGAGTCTCACTTACAATTGCATCAAATTTTGTGCCACCATCCTAACCGAGCTCCACCATAAGCTTTTATTTGTGTAGGTGTGAGAACCGACAAGAATCGGTACCAAGAGTGCTATTTCATTGTCCGCATTTGAGTGAACTTGATTCATTTTCAACATCGGTCAAAGGTACATTGGTATAAGTTCTTTCCGTTCTACCACTCACATCTTGTTTGGAATGATGGATAGGCCAAGTTCTTCTACCAACCCACTCTTCATCGAGCAAGACGATGACATGTCCTCATCGTCACAAAGAGCCACCTCTTTGGTGCACAACGCGTTGCACCAAGAACAACAAGCAATGAGCGACCGCGATCGACAACCTCGCCACCGACTTGCGACTCTCCGAGCAACGTACAAGAGACTACTTCGACAACAAGTTCGAGGCTCACAAGGAAGAGAATGATGCAAGAATGGACGAGATCCGCGTTGATGAGGAAACGGCATCATTCCACTTCTTCATCATCAAGACGGAGCCGCTCGAGTCGACATTCGACGACACCTTCTACGACTCAAGTACACCGTCATCGAACACTCTTCGACGAGCAGCGGCCAAGACCGTCATGCATCTCGCAACCCGCTACATGACAAGCATTCACAAGAGCAAGTTGATGATCAAGTTCCTCGTCCTCAATCAAACCAAGAGGCTTTTGCTCAAGCTCAAGAACGACAACGTCTTCGCCGCCAACAAGAGGAAGAAAGAGCACGTCGTCACCAAGGCGAACAAGGCGCCAAGGCTCAACGTCTTCAACAACAACAACGTGAAGCGCAAGCTCTTGAGGCGCAACGTGCCCTTCAAGAATCAAGTAGAGCCTTCGCCAATCGCAATCGCGAACGGCGCAATCAAGAGGAAGCCCTTCGAGAAGAAATCCGAGAGAGGAACTACCAACCTCATGTGCAACGTCAAGTTCCTCAAGTCCCTCCACAAGCTCGTCAAGCTCCACCTCAACATCAAGTTCAACAAGAGCAAGTTGATCATGGTCTTCCTCCGCGCCAAGAGCAACATGAAGACGAGTACATTCCACGTCAAGGACGTCATCATCAACATCGCCAACAACACAATGAAGAGCAACGCTTCTGACAAGCTAAAATTCACCATGCCCAAGTTCAATGGAAGCAATGACCCCGAAGACTACCTCTCATGGGCATTGAAGGTTGACAAAATCTTCCGTTTGCACAACTACGATGAAGTGAAGAAAATCGCTATGGCATCACTTGAGTTCCAAGATTATGTGCTCATATGGTGGGAACAAATCATTGAGCTGACGACAAGCAAGAGGTGAACCTCCAATCACCACTTGGGCTCAAATGAAGGATGTCATGCGAGCACGTTTTGTGCCAACCTACTACAACCGCGACCTCTTCAAGAAACTCCAACTACTCAAGCAAGGAACAAAGAGCGTTGAAGAATACTACAAGGAGATGGAGATAGCCATGATTCGAGCCAATGTCAAGGAAGATGATGAGCAAACTATGGCACGTTTCTTGAACGGACTCAATCATCCCATCAAGAAGATCGCCGACTTCCAACCATACTCATCCCTCATTGAGCTCGTACATCAAGCTACAAAGGCGGGCGCCAAGTACAGGATGACTTCAAATGCGCCAAGTACTCATCCAAGACCTACGGCTTCTCCAACAACCAAGCTTCAACGACTCCTCCAACATCTACACCAACCAAGCTTCTTTCAAGAAACGACGACAAGTCAAGTTACAAGAAGACATCGACAAGTTCAAGTCGTCCTCCTCCTACTACAAGCAACCTCAAGCCGCGTGCTTCATCCTCTACTCCGACCGATGAGACCATCAAGACAAGCTCCTTCAAGTGTTTCACTTGCGGCGCCGAGGACACAAGTCATCTGAATGCACCAACAAGCGCACCATGATCCTCAACGACGATGGCACATATGACTCTATGAGTGAAGAGGAAATGGAAGCCCTTGAGCAAGTGGCCATGCACCGCAAGTGAATGAAGATGAAGATGATCAAGTCTTTTGTGATGAGGATTCGAGCCCCGCTCTCGTTGTCTCCAAGGTCTTGACTCTTCAACATCAACAAGAAGAAGACCAACGATGCCACATCTTCCACACAAAAGCCGGCATCAATGGACGGTCCATCAAGGTCATCATCGATGGAGGTAGTTGCCACAACTTGGCAAGTGAAGAACTATGCTCCAAGCTACAATTGGTCGGGAGGAAGCACCCACACCCCTACAAGGTTCAATGGCTAAGTGACTCGGGCACTATCTGAGTCGAGCATACGGTCCAAGTCTCCTTCAAAATTGGTGCTTATGAAGACACTTTGGAGTGTGATGTGGTCCCAATGACCGTTTGCCACCTCCTTCTTGGTCGACCATGGCAATTCGACCGTGGTGTCATCCACAATGGGCGAACCAATCACTATAGCTTCAAGATGAAAGGGAAGGAGTATGTGCTCGACCTATGTCTCCTAGTCACGTGATAGCCGACAAGCAAGCCACACATCATAGAGAAAAGAGTGAGAAAGTGATCCACCCAAAAGTGAGTGAGAGCCACAAGCCAAATTTGAGAGACTCTTAGCCTAGAGAGAAAACCTCATTCTATTTGCCACCAAAAGTGAGATGAGAGAAGTGTGTGAGCACCCATCGAGTGTGATGCACTTTGTCCTTGTGTGCAAGGATGGAGAACCAAAACTAACACCATTCACGAGCTACCTTTGGTGTTTCAATCTCTTTGCAGGAATTTCAAGATGTTTTCCCGATGAGCTACCTCCGGGTCTACCTCCTCTTGAGGCATTGAGCATCGAATCGACCTCATCCCCGAGCGCCGCTACCAAACAAAGCTCCATACCGAGTCAATCCGGAAGAAACCAAGGAGATTCAACGGCAAGTACAACAACTCATCGACAACGGTCATGTACGTGAAAACCTAAGCCCTTGTGCCGTTCGGTTATTCTTGTGCCTAAGCCCGATGGAAGTTTCCGCTTGTGTTCGATTGTAGACCTATCAATGCTATTACCGTTCGATATAGGCATCCCATTCCTCGCTTAGATGACATGCTTGATGAACTTAGTGGAGCCAACTTTTCTCAAAATTGATCTTAAAAGTGGCTATTATCAAATCTGAATACAAGAGGGTGATGAATGGAAAACTGCTTTCAAAACCAAATTTGGTTTATATGAGTGGTTAGTGATGCCTATGGGTCTTTCGGAAGCTCCCGGTACTTTTGTGCGTCTTATGCATCATGTGCTTCGTCCTTATATTGGAGTCTTTGTTGTGGTTTACTTGATGACATTCTTGTGTTTAGCAAAACCATGAAAGAGCACTTCAATCATGTAAAATCTGTGTTGCAAACTCTTACAAGGAAAGCCTTTATGCAAATTTGAAAAAATGCACTTTTGGAGTCGACAAAGTGGTTTTCTTGGGTTTTGTTGTTTCTTCAAAGGGTGTCCATGTTGATGAATCTAAAATTCAAGCAATCAAAACTTGGCCCCAACCCACCAATTTGCAACAAGTGCGAAGTTTTCTTGGTCTTGCGGGTTTCTATCGTCGCTTTGTGAAAGATTTTAGCACAATTGCCGCTCCTTTGCATGCTTTGAGCAAGAAGAATACTCCCTTTGTTTGGGGAACTTTGCAATCAACCGCTTTTGATGAGCTCAAGTCTTTGCTTACTCATGCTCCGATTCTTGCTTTGCCCAATTTTGACAAAACTTTTGAGGTTCATTGTGATGCAAGTGGTACGGAATTGGCGGAGTTTTGATGCAAGAAAACGAGCCATTGCTTATTTTAGTGAAAAACTCTCCGTGCTCAACTTAATTATCCCATATATGACAAAGAATTGTATGCTTTAGTGCGTGTGCTACATGTTTGGGAACATTACCTTAGACCGCATGAGTTTGTCATCCATACCGATCATGAAACGCTTAAGTACCTCAAAGGTCAAACTAAATTGAACAAGCGTCATGCCAAATGGAGTGAATTCATTGAATCTTTTCCTTATGTGATCAAGTACATTAAGGGTAAAGAAAATGTAGTTGCCGATGCTTTCACGCATAAACATGCTTGTCACTCAACTTGAGTTGAATGTTATTGGTTTTGAGCATATAAAAGACTTGTATGAGCATGACCCATCTTTTGCTTCTCCTTATGCTAAGTGTTTGGCGACACGTCTTGGGAACAATATTACATCAAGGATGGTTACCTTATGAGAGCTAACAAACTTT
Source organism: Aegilops longissima (assembly GCA_021605205.1). NCBI lineage: Eukaryota > Viridiplantae > Streptophyta > Magnoliopsida > Poales > Poaceae > Aegilops > Aegilops longissima. Next base: position 379,236,889 of record CM038680.1, on the reverse strand, counting down.
GCATTCCCGAGTCTTCTCTTCGTTTGCTCCTTTTGCAAGAGGCTCATGGAGGCGGCCTCATGGGACACTTTGGACGTGACAAGACATTCGCCGCACTCTCCAACAACTACTTTTGGCCCAAGATGTTCATCGACGTCTCACGCTTCACCAACCGATGCTACACATGTCGCAAAGCTAAGTCTAAAGCTCAATCTCATGGTCTTTACATGCCTCTTCCTATTCCATATCAACCATGGGAAGACATTAGTATGGATTTTGTACTTGGTTTGCCTAGGACTCAAAATGGCAAGGATTCCGTCTTTGTTGTTGTGGATAGATTTTCTAAAATGGCACATTTCATTCCTTGCAACAAGATAGACGATGCTTCACATGTTGCAAATCTCTTTTGTAGGGAAATCTTGCGACTCCATGGCGTACCAAAGACAATCGTCTCCGATCGTGACGTCAAGTTCTTGAGTTACTTTTGGAAGACCCTATGTGCCAAGCTCGAATCAAGCTCTTGTTCTCCTCGGCATACCATCCTCAAACCGACGGCCAAACGGAGGTGACGAACCGCACACTATCCACTCTACTTCGTGTCTTGATCAAGAAGAACATCAAGGAGTGGGAAGCATGTCTACCCATCGCCGAAATACGCCTACAATCGTGCAAGACATTCAACTACCGGCAAGTCCCCTTCGAGGTCGTCTCACGGTTTCAACCCGTTGTCCCCATTGGACATTCTACCACTTCCTCTCAAGAGCGCACCAACATGGATGCAAGTGAGCGAGCAAGATACATCAAGAAGATGCACGAAGATACAAGACACACCATCGGCGCCAAGTACAACGCCAAGCAAACAAGCTCAACGCCAACAAGCAACCCATCGTCTTCAACATTGGTGATCTAGTGTGGCTACACCTTGAAGGACCGCTTCCCCAAAGAACGCAAGTCCAAACTTCTCCCTCGAGCCGATGGACCTTTCAAGGTACTAGCACGCTTCTAGCGACAACGCTTACAAGATCGACATTCCTCGCGACAAGTACAACGTGAGCGACACCTTCAACATCAAGGACCTCGCACCTTTCCATGGAGATGAAGCTTTTGATCCGAGGTCGGATCTCTCCCAAGGGGGGGGAGATGATGCGGAGCATCCCACGATCATCCCCATGCATCCACAACCGTCTCATCAAGAGCCAAGAGGACCCATGACTAGAGCACGAGCTCGAGCTCTCGAGACCGAGGTGACTTCTCTCCTTAGTGAAATATCATATGACCCTCTCGAGACATGGCTACTACCTCAATCTGGAATGTTGTGCATGCTTAGGTACCAAGGAACCAACCTAGGAGAAGCTACAGCTCAAGATGGACACCAAGAGCAAGAGGAAGAACTGCAGAGTTCAGGTGGAGCGGTACTACCGCTCAAGCCAAGCGGTACTACCGCTCTCCATCCGGCCTACTTCCGCAAAACCCGACACACTCCAGGAATCGAACGGCGTCGGAGCGGTACTACCGCTCAAGATAAGCGGTACTACCGCTAAAAGCGGTACTACCGCCCAAAGCGGTACTACCGCTGAAAGCGTACTACCGCCGTGAAGCAACAGTACTACCGCCCTGCTGTGTGTGTAGCGTGTCGGGCCGAGGCCCATGTACTCGTTCGCCCCAACTTACCCCTTGGAGGTCCTAGACTATAAATAGACCTTCCCTCATCCTTTCTAGGGTTAGCTTTGGATTTGCTCATATTTCGTGTGAGAGCCTTTGCTCATCCACTTGGCTACTTCTCCTTGAGATCAGGACCTCTCGGAGAAGATCCCCAAGCGGATTCAAGACCCCCTCCTAGGGTGGACCCCATCAAGACCTCCTCGCGGAGAAGAACGGCTACCCTTGTATCTTTCCTTTGTTGATCTCGGATCTTGTATCACTTTATGCATTCGATAATCTAGCACTTGTGTGATCGTTTTCTTGTCGGTTGAGTGATCTCTCTCTTTCCCCTCGTGTTTTCCCTCGTGTTCTTCCGCTCGTTCTTCGTGTTCCTCGTAGGGATTTCCTCCAAACGTGAAAGATCGTCCACGTAGGGTTCCGCCCTACATCAATAATGGCTTAGCGCGCCAGCTTGCCGTGGAAAACTAGAGAAACTAAAATTATGTCTGTGCCGTCCCGTCCCGTCTGGGTCGCACGCCGGCATGGCGGTCAAACGAGTGCACTCGAATCATCTCCCTCCTTGTCAATAAAGATTCCACGGATTTAAAAAGCCCGCAACAATTAAAGCGTATCTTTTTTCGCATCAGTTAGCTTCCTTAATTACGGCCGGCTGCATGCAGGCACTTAGAATCGCTCGCAGACAGTACGCGAAGCAGGATGCAACGAGTCGCAGCCGAGGGCACACATGCAGCCACTTAAATTGCTGGAATTAATTAGGCTTAAACTTCTGCATGTCGTTAATTATTGCCATGCCTTATTCTTGCTGCTTTGCTCACGGGACTAATAAACCCGGACGGAGGGAGTACCTTGGTTGGTGAGAGGTTTAAATTAAGCCTTGCAAACTGGAAATGAGGTACTAGTACGTGCGTGATCCGCTATTTATTCGTGTAGGATCGAGTAGGTCGTTTCTTGAATTGAGCCCTGCAAACCGGAAAGGAGGTAGTACGTGCGTGATCCGCTATTTATCCGTGTAGGATCGATAGTGTAGCTTGTCAGTTTCTTCAGAGGTAGGCATTTTTATCCATGTAGGATCGATAGTGTAGCTTGTCAGTTTCTTCAGAGGTAGGCATTTTTATTCAAAAAACTGCCACTCCGCATCTTGTGTCGCAAATAAAACTGCAAGGAGCGCATTTGTAGGCTAGCGAGTGATCGATCTGTAACTTGTAAACACTGAGCGAACAGAAATAAGTAACTGTTAATGTATCTCAATGATTCACAGATCATATACAAATATGTAGCTCCAAAAGCAAAGATCAGCCACTTCGGATCTTGCGTCGCAACTAAAACTAACTAGTACGATTCCCATACATAAGATCAACATGTTAATGCATCTCAATGATTCACAGATCATATACAAATATGTAGCTCCAAAAGCAAAGATCTAGAAAAAACATCTGTTCTTCCTACTAACATGGATGCTTCTCTTGGCCAACATTCAGTACAGACTAAAAGACAAATTTGTTTGTGAAGTCTACAATTCCTCTTGCAAACATAAGTGGTTTCACCAACAGCTGGAACCATGAGAATGAACCACACATGATGGAGGAACATCCACGCAATATGATTTGGTCTTCTCTCGATCACACAATGAGACTATTTTGAATACAAACTTTAACTTAGGCAAAATGATGCCCATTGTATAATCAGACCAAAGCAATGAAGCACCTAGTGTTGGCCAATAAATAGTACAGTACTACTTTTCTGCAGCCCATGAAGTGACTATCCAATATTTCTGTGTCTATTTTCAAATGGCACTGCATGCAGTGACTATACTATTCTCTTGTGCAGCTCAACCAAAATTGCGGACACTTTGTTTGTTTGCCAAATAGCAGCGGGCGACATCTCTGTCTGCACAAATATCAAGCAGCTAGTAAACATATACCACACCTTGTATTTTCGGTTTAAACATGTCTCTTCCGCTTAGCATCTGTCATGTTCTGCACTGGACAATCTGATCCAGTTATGTTTTGCCCTGGACAATTTCATACTGAATTGATTTGCTGGTTCAGAGCAAAAATATAGCGCCTATTCTTCATCATACCAAGGATATCCATGTTCGCAGTGATGGAAGAGGTGAAATCGATACAACCGAAATTGAGCATCCAATCATTGAATCCTGTCCTGCACCTCCAATGTAGGTCCACCACCCAATAAATTCACATGCAAACCACTAGTATTACTATATAATGACAAGACAAAAGAGTAGCAAGATAGTAGCAAACCATGTACCTTCGTAATGAACAACTCATAGTGCCACCAATTGGATATAAAGGTTTGGAAAAAAACATGCTCCTAATGTTGAACCAGTTGGACTTTTTGTGCAGTTCCACTAAAATCGAGCATCCCTGTTTGCATAGATATTGAAAGTGTGATTACTCTAAAAGTGGCACTAGTTGAAGCATAGACTCACAAATATAAGCATTCCAATTTCTTAATGGGAAAAGGTAGCAAGACTGTTTCTAACCACCTGTTTGAAGGAATAAATAAAGCAACATCGGTGATGTCGGGAAGGCATACATAGTTTTTTCGAAAAACTGAGCCATTCTGACCTTTCCTCTTCTTTTAAGCAAATTTTGTGCAGTTCTACTAAAATAAAATGCCATCACCGCCTTGACAATCCAGTGACACTGTACAAAAGGAAATGACTTAACATTACATCATGATGTCAGGTATGTAGTCGACAGGCATTAGAGACAAACATACAGACCTCCTCCGATAACATAATGAACATTTATTTTAACAAAGGTGTGACTAGCTTTACCGGGATAATTTGAGTGAACTCTACACCCTTTGTTCCTTAATATAAGACGTTTTCGCGAAATTTAAAGTACCCAAACATCTAGTATTTAGAAAAACAGGTAGTAGTTTTCTTGAGCACATATCCGGGAAAGCTTGCCACACTTTATTTATGTCCATACGCTAATGCAACACCATTGGAATGCTACAAATATACACTAATTCAGTGGCTAGTGCAACAGTAGAGTAGTTAGTTTATTACAGGGTACAATACAATGGTTTTACTGAACAGATTTCAATAAACTCTAGCACTGGAATGTTTCTATAAGAATTAATAATACAAAATGTAAAGGTAACAAGTTTCAGCATTGGTATACTAGCTGTGCATGAGCATTAAACCAAATACAAAAGTCTGAAGGTAACTAGCATTATTAACTAATGACAGTATAAAAAAATTGCAAACCATGTACCTCTAAGGTAAATATCATTTCGAACTCGGGGGGACCTTAAAAATTGCTATCCCAATCTTGATAATCGATCAAACATAAAAACTTGATCGAACGAATCAAGAGAACAGTTGGAGGAGGAGGTGCCCACTCTTGACCTTTCCTCTTGTCTCCATAATTGTCTGTGCAGTTCAACCAAAATAAAATGACATCAGCGCCTTGGCATTTTGGTGACACTATACAAAAAAATTAACTTATCTCATGAAAGTGAGGTATGTGATCTATAAGCATTAATAGTGCAAAAATCTGAAGGTATTAACAAGTTTCATCATTGGTATACTGGCTGTGCAACAGCATTAGAATGCCTTAGCTGAAAAATCTTCAATACATCCACAATCAACAGCTAACCCTGAAATAATCCAGTGACATTAAATGGCATTGCTTAAATTTATCGGTGTCATTAGACTGAGAGCGGCATTAGTTAAATGTGGCATCATTGTAGCAGTAGCATTGCTTGACTTGACTGCTGGCATTATACTAATAGCAAAAAAAGTGGCAATAAGAGCATGGGAGGCCCATTCGGACAGTCGGCGCACCAGTACGATGTACCTCCACGGACGCAGAGTGGTGAGGGAGGTATGGTTGCCCAGAGCAACAAATATCCAGGCAGCATATGTGGATTACGTCCCATTTTTGTTCTCTTTAGCCACCTTTTTCCTATGCGAGGACAACAAACCGATCAACCTGGTCATTCTCTATTGCGTTGTCATGCCTTTATACCCTTCTTCAACCAAGAGACACGAGACTCGTACCTTAGCTACTGATTTTCCCCTTTTCAACCTAGATGCGGGTTCGATGCCTACTCTCTTGGACAGTACAATCTCCCTTCGTTTCCTTATTCAACCCAGACATGGATTAGTCTGCATGAAGTAGAGTTTCCTTTAATAGTGCAAATTATGGTTTTCGTCTGCGTGGCGAGCAGAGCAGAGGATAGCAAATTGGGAAGATGGTGGAGTGGAAAAAGATCCACATGCAACGACGTGGCAGATGGGGCAATACAACAAGGTTATGGTACGAAAAGAGGTAGCATACCTGAGGGTCGGTGGGAAGTGGCTTCGCTCGTGGTCGTCGTCCTCCGCACACACTACGGCAGCGAGCTTGGGGACGGAGGCCATCCAGCGCGTCGCTTAGGTCGAGAGGACGGCCTTGTCGTCGGTCGTGACCTTGCTCGCCGACGACGAAAGTCGTCAACGCTGCACGTCCTTTTCTTCCCGGCGGATCTGTGACCACCGATGAGGAGGAGAGAGGGGCGTCTTTTTAGATCTGGAGAGAGGGTGGTAGTGTGAGAAGCATGTGGGCAGCCCTTAGCAAGAAAGCGCCAAGGTCCAGCCTATATATCTTTTTATACTACTAATCTTTGGAGGTGGAGTAGTGGTAGAGTAGTTTATATTTTCTCTGCGTCTGAGTACCAGTTAGTCGTGCTTCAAAACTGATCGGCACGCCATTAAAAAATAAAGGTCGATAACTAATGCGGCACCTCGGGCAACGCGCAGATCGCATTTTGCATGAGAAATTACACACCATGTTTCGTTGACATGTGGTCTCGTTCCAACATATCAGTGAGACGACGGCGAGTAGTAGGAGTATTTCCGAATGGACGTGTAGGCCGGGGCGCCTCTTCGTGAACCGTGGCAAACTCGCAACCGTCCACCGACTCTTCGCCTTTCCCTCTCGATTTGGAACTGCGATGTCGCACGCTCTTCCTCTCCCTCCTCCATTTTCCTTCAGCCCTTCACCCTTTCTTCGCCATTGTTCGATCGTCTTCTCCATGGAGGAACAGGCGGAAGCGACCCGTTATTCTTGCCCGATCTGAAAGATGACGTGGTGGAGGAACTCATTGATCGGTGCGACGACATCACCTCGGCTAGCATGGCAGGTTTGTTCAAGCCCATTCTCGACTCAACTAATAACATCATTACAAATAACCCAAGAGTCAAGGAGCGGTTTGATCTCCCCTATCTTCTTTGCCGTGACCCTGATGACCGGCGCCGGCACGACGGAGGCCTCGCCCTGTGCAAGTTGATGCCGCTTGATAATGATACGTATGATGTTAAGATGCCATCGCTTGAGGGCAAGGCTTGGGCGGCGCAAATGGAGATTGGGTTGTTTACATTGGGTCCAATCTGCGAGTGGGAACTTGTGAATGTGTACACTCGTGACGGGTTCCACTTCCAAAAATCTCAGCGGACTGTGCTTGAGGTTAAGCACACCGGTATTATACGCGTTCAAATCGATCATGGTGACTGTCTTCTCGGAAGATAGCAATTTGTCGAGTTCCCAACCGCTCTTGGAATTACAACAACTATGAAGTTGTTGCTATCTTCCACAAGCTTGTTGCCGTCCTTGGTGGTTTGACTCGATGGATATTGCTCAAATATCAGTTTCTGTACACGGATGAGTACTGTGATGCAATTCAATACGAGAGCTTTGTCTTTGCTGCCACCACTCGTGGCACTGTTTTTGCATGGGATCCTCGTAGTTCGGTACATTTGTCTTCCACCGTAATTATAATTGTTTCATCCACATGCATGCGGGTTAGCAAGTTTCCCTTTACTAATTAACCTTCTTCTTGTGTTTCCAAGGTCCTGTGAACATCCCACCACCTATACTTGAAAATTTTTATAACCAAGGGGGAGATGACGATGGTGATGATCACGAGCATGAGGACGAGCAGCGCCCATATACTCTGTGGCGCCTGGCAACTAATTCCGATGGATCACCTCTTCTTGTGTGTATACAACCCACTGATGATGTTACTGCTAAGGAAGCAGGTGTAGTCTCCCATGGTTGCACTCCCCGGACCTATTCCAACACCCATTGCATGGTATTCGAGATGGATACTAGTGTGCTAGCGCCAACTCCTTCTCCCTGGTACAGAATTGATAGTCTTGGAGAAAACTCGCTCTTCCTTGGACAAAACTATCCGATGATGGTGAAAGGAGATCCAACTGCTGTTGACACAACGTTACTAGTACCATTTATGAGAAGCATATGTGTCTATACCTCGGACATTTGGGTGGTTCCCTACCACAATCGATATAGTAGGCCGCTTCAGCTGGATGATCGGTCCTGCATTGGTCTCCAGATCGACAATGGATGGCCCGTCCCAGAGAATCAATTGTGGTTCAAAGCAAGCGTTTCCAACGCCGAGGAATGGTTGAGTTGAAGTTCATTTCATTGCTTGTTATTTGTTGTGTGGTGAAAACTTTAGTATTTATAATGTATCCTCGTTGTCGATGTGGGTTGATGACCTGTTGTATGTAATAAAATGATATGCCTGTGATAAACTTACTAAATTTATGAATGGCTTTCGAGTCGCTTCTCTGAGTGAGTGGTGCGACGAGGCAAAAACATATTTTTCGAATACATAATTGTACGTGCATTGCAACAGGTTATCAGATGAGGCCAATCAACAATAGTAGTACACTATTAGTACTAGCTTCACATGCTTCGCGCGTCGGGCGGGTCTTTTTACTGTAGCCATATGTCAATGTGTTCGCTGTACGTAACCAGCACCTCGAATCCTCGATACTAGTACTATATAGTAGGAGTAAGTAGTAGGATTAGTAGGGTGGCATGGGCTAGAACAAGCATTCACGTCCAGGAGTATGGCACACGCCACCACCATGACATCCATCTGACACCATATTATTTCTTGGAGTCCGTGCTAGAGAAATCTCTTCAACCTCGTCGTTTCTCTAACTTCAGCCATCGCGCGGTGGGCGAGGTGGGGGTTTGCCGATAGTCGGTTTCCTTAACTGCGGTCCCACTTGTAAGGCCAACTCCAACGCACGACCCCAAACGGACCTCCGTTTTGCACGAACTCCAACGATAATTTTGACTAGAAAAGCAAGACCAAAGAAAACAAGAACCACAAGAATACATTTTACTACTCCTCTAAGTTGGATTAGTGCCTTCTCGATGCATTCATTGTTGATCTGCGGAGGCTCGATCTTCCGTGCTTCTTTCTTCTTCGAGTGTAAAGAAGTAGATGTTGCTTCCTCGCATCTAGTCTCATGTCTAGCCTCTATTCTAGTAGGAGTATCGACAAGTGCACTAATCTCATCTCTAGCCTCTGTGCTAGCTAAAAGTGATAGAACATCTACTAAATTGCGCTCTATCAATATATGGATGTACTCTTCTTCCCAATACAAAAACTTGCATCCATTCTACTCCCTCCGTTGCACAATACATGCCTTCTATTTGTCAAAATATATATGTATCTAGACATGTTTTAGTATATAGGTACATCCATTTTGGACAAATGGAAGTCAAGTATTTTGGAGCGGAGGAATCACAATAAAATTTTAAGTTAGCACAACTAGTCTAATCCGAGAGGACAACCTAAGATTTGGTCGGGTTCTTCCTCCTTTTGCCGACACGTGGGACATCCAAGATCCAGGTCGTGTCATGAAAGAAAATAGAGTGGTAGTTGAAGCCACGAGATGTGCATCTTGGGTTAAACTGTAAATAGAATCTTACTACTCTTGAGTAACTCCAAAAGCGGCCACCAAAGATCTTTATTGGTTTGTTTTTCATCACCAGCACGTCGAGGTGAAAGATGTGCAGGTTCGATTGGGTCCTCTTGCGTTTTCAGCGACATGTGGGGCGCATGTGAGCAAGCAGACGATGGGCTCCGCGTGTCCGCTGGCTGGCTGAGAAGAGAGATAGAGGAGGGTTGAGCACGGACTGCAGGAAATTTGTTCTACGTACCTCGACATAGGCTCGATATAGTGGGGTAGCATGGGCCATAACTAGCATTCACGTCTAGCAGTACGGCACACGCCGCCCACACGAGTCCCATCCGACACCAATATCTTGGACTCCATGCTACAGCCATCTCTTCTCCCTCCTGTTTTCTCAGCCATCGCGCGGCGGGTGGGGTGGGGGTTTGCCAATAGTCGGTTTGCTCAACTACGGTCCCACTTGTAAGTGAAAATGCAACACCGCACGCATTCCCGCTTCAGCAGCGTGCCGGACCAACCGTGTGGGGGTGCGACGTGTACACGGCAGGCTTTTCCTTTTGAACTCGTAACTTGCAAAATTTGGTTCTGCTCCATGGCGCGACCGATAGATAGAAAATAACGATTTTGCCTAGAGTAATGAGAAGTTTGGTTCTGGCGCCGTTCATGCATGGAGTACGTACGAAAATTATGAAGTTGATGCGAAAGGTAAGATAATTACTGTAGTATCATATACTACTACATGGATTTGACGGAAAGATAAAAATACATACGAATCCATCAACGACATCCTCACACCCTAGCGCGCCGGGTCACCAACCGACGTGTGAGGAGCAGCGGCGTTGGCGGCGAGCTCAACGTGTTTCTGAACAGTGCCGTCCAAGGTTGCCCTGCGGTCCAAGAAGGCCGGCGTCCTATCGTCCTCCTCTTGCATGTAGTAGTCCTTGTGGAAGATTTGCGCGTAGACGTGGGTGATTATGTCGATGGTGTCTTGCTGCGCCAGGCGCTGCGCGGCGAGCGTGACCTCGAGGTGGACATTCTCCGGCGTGACAGCGGGCAGTCGCAGGGCCACCAGTGCGTCGAAGAGGTTGTCACCATAGTGGCCGTTGAGGGTGGCGGGCATCGCAGAGCCTGGGCGCGTCGGCTGGAGGCTTACGTTAAAGCCGTCTGCAAGCTTCTTAACGACGGTGAACTTTTTGAGGAAACCAATGAGGACCTCGTCGAACAAGGAGATGAAGTTGTCGTCCAAGCGGCCCCTCGCCCTGGCGGCCTCAAGCAATACTACCTGGAGACGTTCCTCGGTGCCGGGCCGCAGGCCGGCGTCATGGACCATTTGGCACAGCCGGCTGATGCTCGCGCTCATCGCCTCCATGGGTCTAGCTTAGCTTCTAGTCAACTGATCTTGCGATCCGAGTGATCACTCTTGCCCTTGGTTAGCATGTGTAGGTGCGTAGGATTTCGTACTACTCCTCGGCCCTCTACTACACCTGCCTTTGGTTGTATGATAGGTGGGCCAGCCACCCCCTGGGCCCATGTGTCATTCACCCAAAGGCAGTTGTCGTAAGTCAATGAAGCTGCGTCCCCCTCCGTGCCGGTACAGTATAGTCATCTCACTGGACCTCTAGTTGGGGCCAAACGAGAGAAGTTTGATGTTTACTGGTTTATTGGTCCCCTTTGCAGTTTGCGCCAAGTTTTGACCTTTGATTTAACTAATAAAATGTTAATGCATGTAAACAAAAATGTTGTGTAAGTCACCTTACGAAAACCAAATAATCCCAAAATACTTAGGCACAGTGCATTAACTCCCTCCTTGTTTCTTATTTTGTGACATATCAACCAATGAGAGATGTGGGCCGTGCATGCTTTCAATGACTTGAGACTACCAAACATGACATGCAGTGTTTAGTTCATTGCATGTAATCCTATTAGTACTCTATAGTTAGCAAAAAAACATTAAGTTCTCTCGCCGATAGGAATAAAACACCATGTATTTATTTTTAGAGGGAGTAGTACATTTTTTGTGACATGCATTACTAGATATTGCTAGTCAAATACTAAAATCCAGATGGACGTGGTAGTATTCCTAAATCCAGACGGTGGTGCTACTAGTACTAGTAGTAGTACTACCAATGTAGTAGTAGGAGTACTAGCACAGTACTACCCGTTGGTCAAATTATTACGTGCTGCTCCTCACAGTGAAGTGACAAGACCCTGCGCCGGAGATGACACCTGAGTATAGGCGCCGTGTTCGGCATACCATATTCAGCCTCACCGTCTGCAGTCACTATCATCATGGCTGTAGAGCTAGCCTGCTTACAACTATCCCTGTTCGACATAATTTCCCGTGCGTAGATGCCCGTGCATTGCACGGAACACCATGATTGGGGGTGGGCGGCTCCGGCAGCGGCCATCGCGCCAGATTTTTCCACGGCCTTCTAGATGTGGTGGGGAGGAGATAAGGCTGATTTTGAGAGACAAGGAGTTGTTTGTAAATAGGGAACAAGTGCGGGCATCTTTTTGCAAAAATGGAGAAGCTTGGTTTGTATGCGGAAGATCTAGATCCGACGGCTATTGGTAAAAGATGGGAGGCACAACATCATCACCAACTCAGGACCTGTTTGATTCGCAGGATTTTGAAAACGCGGGAATAGGACACGACAATATTACAAGTTTCAAACTGATATTACAAATGTTAGGAGTAATGCTGCACCTACGAAGAGGGAATTACTAGGAAGTTTATGTAAGAATTTTCGTTACTTTAGGTGGATGCAGCATTACCGTACAAACTAAAATCCACCGCCCTGACAAGTCACTAATGGGCAAATAAGTTTTCGAGTCTCTGGCCACTTGATGTTTCAAAAACAAATTCAGCTTCCGCGGAGACTTTGTCATTTAGGCTTAGACGCTTGCGGTGATCAGCACAACATTCATTGTTGCGCCAGAGAACGCCAAACCTCATTACCTTGAGCACACTTGCCTCCATAACAAAGAACATGGCCAATTTAATCTCAGATGTGCTACCTCGGTAGTCGATCAAATCAATTTCTGTAAGATGGAGACCAAGGCATTGGATGAGATTGTTATAGTGCAGCACATTTTTCACTTTCGAGTCTTTTTTTATCTGCAAAAGAAGAGAACATATTAGAGCAGCTGGCTGCATAAGATTGCCGTGTCATCAAGAGGTACCAATATCATCGCTCATACGATAGGGTTGGCTGGCTAGTGATATTTCTCTCTCTCTCTCTCTCTCTCTCTCTCTCTCTCTCTCTCTCTTTCTCTTTCTATTTCCTCTCATTTAACTAGGAGCATGTGAAGAGCTTGGGCATTTGTTGTCTTCCACTATGTGGCCAATGCCATATTTCACAAAAGTATGCCACATAATACGCATCAATGTCAAATCAAAAGATTTTGGCACCGCTCTCGCGATGTGAGAGAGTTGGCACCGCTGTGCACAGAGACCCACATGTATAAACAAATCAATCAAACCAACTACACCAGCCTCTCACTCTCCCAAACAAGTGTTTTTTATTGCCTTAGTCCTCTCTCTCCCACACAGTGTTTTTTCATTGCGTGAGTTAATTTGGCACCGGAGCAAAGTAGGTGATCCAGATTGGGGCACCAGGTGAGCAATGGAGGGGCATCGATGCCAAATGCATCACAAGTGAATTTGGCACATGTTTTGGCCTACATAGCCCACTTTTGTACTCCCTCCGTCCCAAAATTCTTGTCTTAAATTTTTCTAAATACGGATGTATCTAGTTACATTTTAGTGTTAGATACATCCGTATCTAAACAAATGTAAGACAAGAATTTTGGGACGGAGGGAATACTACCTCGTATTTAGTATAAAATTTTGACCATAGATTTACCTAAGAAAATGCCAATGCATGTCACTAAATATTACACCATTTGAAATTATGTTCAAATACGAATCCAACGATATAGTTATTAGTGACATGCATTAACATTTTGTCAGTTAAATCTATGGTCAAGTTTTGATACTACAAAATTGGAAGAGTAAACCAGGACGGAGCTAGTACTTGCTCTTAGGGTAACCATAGAGTTACTGGAGTAGTCTAAGTTACTTTCCACTATGACTAGCTTAGGCTACTATAGTAGTATAGCATAAAAACGATGCAGGTGATCACGTGAGAAAAAATATTAAAAACATTTCTTTCGGTGCAGTGCGTAGATGCAGCTTTGAACACTACACTTGTCATCGTAATTTGGGAAAATTATGAAAAAATTGAGCTATGTTGTGATTACCGTTTACTTATAGGAAAGAAGTTTCACCTCGATGAGTAGCTTCTCCGTGCACGGAAAGCATGTAAGGAATCCAACAACTTGATCCAGATTGGGGCCGATAGATTTTAGTGCTAAGATCTTCACTGTGCACATGGACTGGGTCAAGCTTGTGGAAATCATTTTCTGGAAGACGGTCATAAATACATCAAGAAGAAATTTAAAAATGTGAATTTCAAGAAGACGGAGAAGAAGATGAGTGCTGTACTTGAACGATTACGGATCCAATAAAGAGTTCGGAGAATTTGGCAGACGAGTACATAAACGCTGTCAATTTCGGCGCGTCAATGACCCTGATTTTTGTTGGACCTTCTAGATCCGATACAAGCAATCTCTCAAGGAAAGGCGCATTCTCAATGACCATAACATGGAACAGCTGGAGTGATCTCTTCCCAATTGATGTCTTGTTGCGGGGCCAGCAAGACACATAAATCCATCGGAGATTCGTCGAGGCGATGTGGAGGCTAATGAACCCGTGGATCTGCTCAAGACGAAGGTACTCGAGCGCAGTACAGCTGCGGAGCAGGTGCTCCATAGCCTTCTTCGAGATGACAACGTCGAAGAGGTCAAGCTGCTTGAGTTGAGGGAGAAGAAGGGCAGGCGCTACATTAATCTGGGGAAGATAGCAGGAGCTGAAGCTGGCGCGACGCAGCGTTGGCGTGAGGCGGAGCGCGGACGGCGGCAGAGAGCGACATCGTCCAGCTTCAAAGCTGAGCTCCTCGAGTTGATCTAGGGCGGGGGATAAGAACCACTCGTCGAACTTGGGTTGGACCTTGCAGTTGGTACTGAACATGCGGATGTCAAGGTGTCTGGCTGGCCCAGGGTGCGATGAAAGGATCTTGGAGACTGCGGCCATGCGTTTGCAATCCCCGTCGCAGAGGCAGCTGTTGACGGTGAGGTTGAGGGGGACGCAGCACCAGAGGGGGCGCCACCGCTGGGAGAGCAGGGCGGTCCGCACGGCAGATTTGGTGGGGAGGAGGCCGATGATGATGAGCAGCATGTCATCGGGAGGCTCTTGATGAAGTCGAGCTCGCGGATGCGGTTTTGGCTCGAGCCGCCTCCGCTTGTTGGCTGCCTCGCCGTCCATCTCAACCGGGCGGCGCTGCTGTGTACGTGTGCTGGTGTGTGTTGTGTGCTGGGTGTGCGCGAAAAGTCCCTACATGCATGCCGCCGTGCGATGGTGAATTGTGCGTGAGTCGTCCTTCGCGCGCAAGAAGTTTGTCCTCAATCGCCCTCAATTTACTAGCGTGCGGGTGCTACCCAGTGGTTTCAACTTTTTTACTTCACCGCGTGTCGATGGGCCTCTAGTTTACTTATTTTCACCCACCGCCACATGGGCCAGCACACGAAGATACGAACACGGTGACAAGGTAGCACGTGGATTGGTTGACCGGTCAACTAAACAATATACGGAGCTATACGCTGACACGGTGAGCGTATAATCTGTCGGTATAGAGAGTTTGAGTGAGGGGGGAGGCCCGTAAGAGATAGCAGAGAGAGAGAAAGAGCTACTCCCTCCGTTCGATAATGTAATTCCAACATTTTTTTTAAGTCAAACTTTTGAAACTTTGACCAAGTATATAAAGAAATTACTTATATCTACAATACCAAAGATAAATGATAGTATGAAGTAAGTACATGTTGTGATGAATCTAATGATCGTTCCAGATGTAAATGTTTTTCTCCACATATACCTGGTCAAACTTTTCCGAGGTTTGACTTTTCAAAACATCCATATGCTTATGGACGTGACAGAGTCCTAACTAGAGAGAGAGAGAGAGAGAGAGAGAGAGAGAGAGAGAGAGAGAGTGAGTGAGTGAAAAAAGTGTGTGTGCGTGTTTGAAAGAGACATGGACAACACACGATAAAAGTAGAGAAAAAGCATGCGTGTCTTATGCAAACATATCACACATGCATCTTTGACAACAGAGGCAAGGTGAGGAGATAGTGTGTGGTTGTTTGGAACCGAGAGAGCAAGACCCTAGCACGTGGCCAAGAGGGTCGACAAACAAGGAGAGAGGTCGAGAGAGACGTCGGAGAAAATGCAGACATGGGGAGGAGAGAGTGTATGTTTGTCATAGAGATCCCCCGGAGATCGTGATGGGACTACATGGGTGGGAGATCGCGTGACAAGGTGTGTGCGCGATAGAAGATGCCCCGAGAGATATCGAGATAGGCGTATGGATGGAAGGAGACAATATGTGTGTTCTGATAGCTAGTAATAGATAATCATACTTACGAGGGGGGGAGCTTGCACCTATGATGGAGTGAGGATTATGGTACTTAGGGGTGCGTGTCACATGGAGAGAGAACAAGGGCGGAGAGTGTTGGATGGGTCTATATGTATAGCGCGAAGAACATGTGTATGTGTGAACCAGGGAGATATAAGGCCGTTTGGCTTGTGTCCTGAGCATCTTTTGCCTGGCCTAGGGTTGTAGCTGGATTTCATGCACGCTTGTTTGGTTGCTACCCTATGAAAAAGAAAGCCCGCCTGGCCTGGGTTCCCTTGCACTTTAATTAGCATGGCTGAACTCCAGACACTGCAAGTAGCCTGGCCCAGGCGACCGATTTCGAACGCCTAGCCGTGCCTGGTCGTGTGGCCACGAGGCTAACAGCAACATGGATGGATATTAGCATTAAATAATTGATGCATGGATTGATTGATGGGACGTTGATGCTTTGCTGGCCTGGCATGAACCAAACGCTTGAGCACCACACAAGCCCGCCGCAGAAATATTTTACATCTCACGTCCACACCAGCGTACCGCCATCAAGGCATGAGGTCAGGTCATGAACCAAACTGACCAATAAAGTTTGAGAGAGATTGAGGAGCCCGATAAGGCTGAGTGGTGCGTCGAGATAGCTGAGAGGGGGGAAGAGATATTCCATTAAACTCGATAATGCAAAGGCATGTAAATTTTTTAGAAGTCAAACTTTGGAAACTTTGATCAGGTTTACGCAAATGTTATTTATATCTACAATACCAAAGATACATCATACAAAACTACATCTCATGGTGAATCTAATGGTATATGTTTGCCGTACTAGATGTAATTCTTTTTCTCCACGTACATGGTCAAACTTTGTGATGTTTGACTTTTCAATAAATCTGTATGCTATGGACCGAGGAGAGTGCCTCAGTCGAGACAGATCAAGTGCGTGTGAAGGAGAATTAGTAATGTGCAAAAAGAGTATGTGTGTGAAAGAGAAGGTGACAACAAACGATAAATTAGAGAGAGTGTGTGTTTTTTGTTTCTTATGCGAACATATCATGCATGCATCTCCGAGATGGAAAAGCGAGGCGAGGAGATACACGAAGATAGCTAGTGTGTGATTGTTTGCAACGGAGAGAGACACCCATGTAGCACATGTCCAATAGAGGACTGGCCAACAAGGAACAAAGGTCGAGAGGGACACATGGATGGCATGGGCGCGTGGGGAGGAGAGAGGGTGTTTTTGTGATAGAGATCCCGTCGAGATCGTGAGGGACTATATGGGTGGGAGATCGAGGAGTGCGTCTTGTGATAGAAAGATGCCCGAGAGAAATCGAGATAGACCATGCACATGTTTGTGATGGAGACTAAGATTAGCTAGTCATATACATATAGGGGGGACTGCGTGTGCCTACAATTGAGTGAGAGACCATCATACTTTGCTAGCTGGGCATGAGATTGTGTGTGTGCGCGTGTGAGATGGAGAGAGAACGAGGGGGAGAGATAGAGTTTTAGATGGGCCTATCGAGTGCGAGTGAGATATGCATGTGTATGTGTGACCCAGGTGGAGGGAGAGTTTGAGAGAGGGGGGGAGAGCTCCGAGATGACATAGTGGTGCGTGAGAGAGTTACGGGCAAAGAGCCAAGGAATTTGTGCACGTACGATGAGTGCACCCAAGATATCTAGCTTGGACTAGCTAGAGTATCATACATAGTGTGCGAGAGAGACCTATAGATGGTGTATATATGCATGCGAACTAGAAAGACCCCCCCACAGACACACAAAGAAAGAGAGAGATGGAGAGAAAGGGAGAGGGACCAACAAGGTTTTTGTGTCGGATGCATGCGACAGAATTGAAGATTGTCGAGAGAGAGAGAGAGAGAGAGAGAGAGAGAGAGAGAGAGAGAGAGAGAGAGAGAGAGAGAGAGAGAGAGAGAGAGAGAGAGAGAATAGGAGTCGGTTTTATGCATCAAAGACTGATATAAACCATGTTTCGATATAAACTTGCATTCAAATATTTAAATTGGAGAACATGTTGTCTGCAGTCCACACATGAACGGATATATGCGTATATCAAACAAGTTCATTAATTTGACTTTCAACATGTTCATGGAGTACTATAATACTATACAACATGCTACTCGATTGAGGTGTTGAATTTTGGATTTAGTTCACTATTTTGACCTACTAAACGAGCTATTTCATTGAATCGAGATATTTCATTTTGGGTTTGATTCGCGTTTTTGAGTGGGTCAACTATTTGTCATATAGTAAATCGCTAGCAACGAGCATGTAAAAACACATTACTCCCGAGCATCATCTCTCCATCAAAAAAAAGAAGTGGCAAACTAATATTTCAAAATTTGATCCGAATCGACTTGGTAAGGTAGACGTGGATGCTCGTTCTCCCAAAATTTGAACGAACCGTTAAACATCCTCTCTGCTCGGTGGAATTCGCCCGAGCAAATAAATGGGAGACGCGAAATTACCGTCTCTATGTGGGACACACATCAATTGGCCGTTGTACATCGAGGGTAGGTTCGTAACTTCATCCAAGCGCGCCTTCTCCTCGGCCGAAATGACATGTGCCGAATAATTCATAAACCATGGCCGGCAAAACATGCTCTCCTCGCCCGAAATAGCTCGCGCCCACTATTTCAAAACACCCTCTCCTCGCCCGAAATCGCTCGCGCCCACTATAGTTCAAAACACGCCATCCTCGCCCGAAATTGCTCCCGCCCACTATTTGGGGAGAAGCAAAGTTACTCTACTATCCCCGACCCTCAGTACACAGACCCAAGCCAAGAAGCCTATAGGCAAGGGTAGAACTGTAACTCCCCTCACATTTCGGACAAATCGTCCGTAAGACATGGTTCCACTCCTCCCAATCCCCCCCCCCCCTCCGCCCCCCCATTCATACCTCGTGGGCGCCAAATCACCTTCTCCCCGGGAAGCTCCCTTCTCCCGAGCCGCGAAACCTCAGCCCCACCTCCATGGCGCCCCCCACCGCACCAATTTCACAGCCGCCCTCCTCCCTAATGCCGGAGACGATGTCCATTTGCAGTCGTGCACTGGGCCGTGTGCCTCTTACTCTGTGCTGGTGGTCCTGCCTCGACGACGGCCGCGTGAACCGTATCGGAGCCAATTCACCCCCGTCATTGTTCACGGTGCCGGAGCGGCTCCAACTTCGGATCCGTCCAGAGTCCTGGAGCTGCTTCCGCGTAGCCGTCGACCGTCGCGACATCGCTCTTTCCCTACCACCGGTCGCCACCGCAACCGCGCCGGCCTCACCGACTCGGCAGCTGGACCTGCCTACTTCACCATGCCGCCAGATAGGTCGCACCCTCATCTCAAATCACTTTATTTAGGCGTCAGTTGTCTGAATTTTTATTCTGGGCCAATCGATTCCCAATGGGAAGCAGCACCCCTCGAGGCGGCGGAGCTCCTAGGCTACCGGTTGGCTGGTGTCTAACGTAAGGGTGCGGGGCCGCAAGTTCGCCGTGGAAGCAGCGCTTAGATGGCTATCTTTTAGAGTTGCGTGGGTTGAAGGTACTGCCGCCGCCGGATCTGGATGACGGGGAGTCTTTGTGGATTGGCCCGGGGGCGGCGCAACCACGACAAAGGCGGGGGCGGAGGCGGGTTTTGGCCGGGGCCACGGACGGCGGAGGCACGCTGCTCTGCCGTTGGTCGCTGGCTCTTTGGGGAAGATTCCGAACAGTGTCAGCCAGGAGGCACAAGACGGCCAGCCATCCGGCGTAGATTGGACAGTATCAAAATAAAATAAAATCGTGTGACCCCAATTTAGTCTTCAGTCAACAGACGTGTGACCACTCTCGTACCTTGCTGTTGATCTCTTAGTGTATTTCTTCAGATCAAAGAGATATGTCGTTCTTAACATTATGCGTTATCTGCATCTTCAGACACACCGTCTTCCGACTCACCGCAACTGCTCCAACAAGGGAAGCATACACCAGAAGGGAGCTATAGTCCCCACTCAACAGTTCCCTGCATCGAATGCGCGTGCCCGACATGGACAGCCACAACAACTACAGGGCCATCGACAAGTCAGCACATGATGCTCACTCCTATGGATGGCAGCCAGATAGGTTGTACCCTCATCTTACTTGTGTGCAACATTTATGGCTTTGTTATTCATCTAAGCATGGAAAATAGATCATCACATTTCACTGTATATTCATGCTGATCTCTTACGGGTCTTGTTCAGGAGTTAACGTTGTTCCATAGTTCAGCTAAGATACTTGTTCTTTAGGTAACGTTGTTCCATAGTTATCATCCATCAGCCAATGCTATCCCACAGGCTGGTGATTATAGTATTACACCACATCAAGTATTACCTATGTTGTTCTTTAATACTTTTGTGTGCCATCTAGTTAATCTCGAGTACAAACGATACATATTCTGTAGCTTTCATCTGTGTTTTCCCTTTAGTTTATGAGACCTGTTGCTGCTAGTTAACCCCAGTCCTACTATTTATGTCGTCTCCTACAGGCACTCATTACATAAATCTAACTACTAGTTGTCTTCCATGCATGTCAGATATAATTGCACACACTGATATATCCACAAGAACCTCATGGAGCAATGTAAAGGCCAATAAACTTGATGTCAATGATACCCAATATGATGGAACATGTAAAGGCAGTTCTTCAGAAGACCTGCAGAAAGATGATGAATCCTCTTCACCCCACAAGGTCCTTGCTCTAACTTGGCCTGTGATATGGGTACAACATGCATATAATGTCCTGGAGTGTATCTACTCTGTTGCAATGCCATGTGCTTAGCATGCTGAACATGCATGTAAATATGTCATGCCTTCCTATTTTTCAGTACCTATTCCATTCATGATAACATGTTTTCAAATTCAAGTACTATCATTCTACTCTATCGCAATGCCATCTGCTTAATTTGGACATCATGCTTCTGAATATCTTATGCATTGTTATTCATCAGTATGTACTTCATCTGTCTACCATACCATGTTTTCTTACATTGAAGTGCTGTTCTAGTTCTCTGTTGCAATGCCATCTTATTTTCCCAATCATACACGTGTATGTTGCCTTAGTTATTTCTGTACGTATTACGCTAGCATACAGTTTTACATTCAACTAGTGTTTTTTTTGCTGTGTTGTCCTGTCGTATGCCTAGCTCTTACACCATACTCCCTCCGTCCGGATTACATGTTGCCGAAATGGATAAAAAAGGATGTATCTAGAACTAAAATACGCCTAGACCCATCCTTTTTTTTTCCGGATGGAGGGAATACATGTCAATATGTCATGCATTTCTATTCTTCATTACCTATTCCATCTCTCTGTTGTCGCATGTTTTATAATTAAAGCACCATTCTTCTATACAAGGCATGCAAGGGGAAGAAGACTATGTTAGAATCTGAAGGGTTACAAACAAGGCCTTTGCAAAAGATCAAAACGGCAGGAGATAATAAACCAACTCCAGTTTTTATAGATACTACTCCAGAGCACAGAAACCCAACTCCTACTGATAATAAGCAGATTCCAGTAGCCAAAGAACTAGTCCGCTCCAGTCCAGCAAAAATATGTCAACTCAATTCTAAGAAGCGTGTGCGTATCCTTGCATCATGAAATTTTATAGCATGCTGATCATATTTTCTACATGTTTCTTACCCATCTCTCTTCTAGAAAATAAGCTTAACAGATAGAAGAATTTCTACACGCAGGAATTCTCTGTGCTCCAATGTAGATGTAAGTACCTGTTGTATATCACTATATTTTTATATCAACATGTATTTTGTTAATCGGCGTGAATCCAACCTTTATCTGATCTAAATTTAGTTGTAGCAAAATGTATGATTAAAGGCCACAATGTTGATTTTTGCAAGGAAAACTGCCTGGTAGTTTTGCATCCTGAGCTGCATGAGTGTACTATCTCATATCAGTGGGTTTGAATACTTTGGTTCCGCAGTGGGGTTTTCAGTGTTTTTTTACTGTGTTGTCTTGTCGTATCCCTAGCTCTTACATCATACTCCCTCCATCCGGATTAATGTCGCAAAAATGGATAAAACTGGATGTATCTAGAACTGAAATACGCCTAGACCCATCCATTTATTTCCGGATGGAGGGAATACATGTCCATATGTCATGTCTTTCTAGTCTTCAGTACCTATTCCATCTCTGCTGTAGCATGTTTTATAACTGAATCACCATTCTTCTATATAAGGCATGCAAGGGGAAGAGCGCTATGTTAGAATCTGAAGGGTTACAAACCAGGTCTTTGCAAAAGATCCAAACGCCAGGAGATAATAAACCAACTCCATTTTTCATAGATACTGCTCTAGCACAGAGAAACCCAACTCCCACTGATAATAAGCAGATTCCAGTGGCCAAAGAACTAGTCCGCTCCAGTCCAGCAAAAGAATGTCAACTCCATTCTAAGAAGCGTGTGCGTATCCTCGCATCATGAAATTTTATAGCATTCTGATCATATTTTCTACATGTTTCTTACCCATCTCTCTTTTAGAAAATAAGGTTAAACGATACAAGACTTCCTCCATTGGGATCGTATTCGAGGAAAATATCTTGCGGGAATTCTCTGTGCTCCAATGCTGATGTAAGTACCTGTTGTATATCACTATATTTTTACATCAGCATGTATTTTGTTAATCGGCGTGAATCTAACCTTTATCTGATCTAAAATTAGTTGTAGCAAAATGTTAAAGGCGCCAATGTTGATTTTTGTAAGGAAAACTGCCTGGTAGTTTTGCATACTGAGCTGCATGAATGTACTATCTCATATCACGCACATTACTGAATTGTAGTGCTTCTCTGGTTGCCCATCATTGTGTCTATGTTGCTTTCGTATTACCTTACATAGCTGATGATAGTTGTGCCATATTGTGTTAATTTGGTGTAGGCTAGTTGCCCGAACGTTCGTTGTGTCAATGTTGCTTTCCTATTATCTGACTTGGCCAATGATAGCAATGCTAGTGTCTTAATTTTGTGTAGGCTGCTGAAGATAAGAAGACAAACTCTGAAAACAGCAAGGCAACCCCATTGTTTCTTTCCAGTAAATCTAGGCCAGGTAATATGGCAATAACTCATGATTAATCTGTTTGGTTCCGTCCTAATTTATGTTATGATGCACGTGGTGAGACACTCTCCACTATCAATAATACAAGCCTGCCAAAATCGCCATCTGAATCATTCAAGATCCTCATCTCGAATGCAGCAGAATAAATGTATGTTTGTGAACCAATTAATGGCTGAAGCAATGATGGAAATGGTGGATGAATCGGAGGTGCAGAGTCGTGCGACACAACAAGCGATCAATGTTTTCGAGAGACAGTGTAGCAAAGCAGCAAGAACTTGCCCACATGCTTATGGGCGTCATCGTGTTGAGGTTGCAGATTGTGGCGTTGTAGATGGTTAGGTTACGCTCATTTATTTGCACCGCATCAATCTTTGATTGCCCAGTGGATGTAATTTCCTGTAATATATGCTGGATGTGCAACGTTATTCCCTGTATGTGTCACACCCTGATTTTCATGCCACAACACTTAAGATAGTAAATCATGATAAAATGTGGTTTGACAAAAACTTTTGAGTGTTTTGGTCTTTGCTTGATTTGATTTTTGTCTACTGTTTGCAAGTGCTCTAAATATCAAATAAATCCTCCAACTCATATACTTCATCTCCTTGCTCCAAACTCTTGAACCAATGATCATGCCATATGTATAGGACATAAAAATAATTTCTTACAAAAATAATTTGGCCAAATAGTACTTTCAAAAATTAGTTTTTAAAAAACTCCTGAATTGAGGTTTGCACTGCAAGTACTTAATTAAGGGCAGTAAAATATTTTAAATTTTTTGACTCCTATTAGATATAGCATACCAAGAAACCACAAAATATAATTTTAAAAGTTATTTTACAATTTTATTTAAAGGCTTTTCTTAAGGCCGAAATGGTCTTAAATAGGTTAAAATTATTTTAAAGCTTTAAAAATATTTGAGAAATATTAGGGAGACTCGGTGGACATATATTGTCCATATATATGAGTTTCAACACATGGTCATGTTCAAAATATTGGACAAAACCTCCCAAAACTAATTCTGCCCATTTCTAGGATTTGCAAAATTTCTATAAGAAATATTTTAAAATAAATCCAGGAAAATTCTAACATGTCACATATGGCATTTTTGATGATCTTGCCAAGTACCATGTCATGGAGAACATTATAACCCCATGAAACCCTCTCAAAACCACTTCTGTCCTTTTTCAAGTTTGAACAGCTTTGCACTGTCAAACATGTCCAAATGCTCTCAAACTTGGTGCACATTCTCAAATGGTGTAATAATGCATATAGACCAAATGGCACAAGTTGGAGAGAATTTTATCTTGATCAAAGTACCCCAAAACCCTCTCTGACCAGAATCAAATTTGAACAAGTTTGTACTGCCAACTTTTTCTCCTTCACCCCAACTTTTGTGAGCATGTTAAGATGACCAAATGAGGCCACTACACCAAGTGGTGCATCAAGGAGAAATGATTTTATCAACTAGATCTACACAAGTCCATTTCTGCTAATTTCTAGGGTTTACAAAAGTTGCATTGGCAACTTTTCCCAAATAAACTCAATATTGGTGAAACCCCTTATTTTCTCATGCCATTTGACCCTGTCAAGCCTTATGACAAGAGGAGTTCATCTTCTTGCCCAAACCAGCAACAAACACCTTCGCCATTTTATTAAAACCCTGTTTTGACCACTTCCACTCTTCTCCATGGCCTCAACTTTTACCACAACCCTCCTAGTCCCCTTGCACCTCCAGTAGCAATGGCAAATCCATAGCTCAATTATTGGAGGGTAAAACCCCACTTTCTCTCTCTGGACAGCCCATTTCCCTCTCTCCTCAACCTCTCTCCTCTCCTCTGGCTGTCCAGGCATCCAAGGCCCTCTCCCTTTGTTTACTCCTCCTAAACAACCTAGACACAAGTGGCCACGCCCTACAAGCCAAAGGCATGCCACAGCATGAAATTGGCGTGCTCGAGCCTTCTGGTGCACACCCATGACTGTAGCCGCCCCTTCCAACCGCTTCCGGCCACCTAGGGCCTCCCCCTCGTGTCCCCCGAGGTCGCCTCGACGTCCAGTACACGGCAGCTGGTCGGCCCCCTCCTCCCTCTCTCCCTCCTGCCCGTGCTCACGCGTGCCCGAGCACCGCCCAGCTCCGCCAGTGCGCGCACGCGCTTGGGACCGGCAGGAGCTCGCCCCACTCCTTCTTCCCTTCCCACTTGACCTGGTCCACACCCACGAACGCCCCGGACATGCCCGAGTGTGCTAATTCGGCCTCCGGCATCGCCTAGGCCGTGGCCATGGACGCCGTCCACGGTGCACCGTCACCCCGCCTTAAACGACCATCCCGAGCCCCTCCTCTGGGCGCCATTCGTTCTATCTTCCCCCAGAGACCTCCTCGAGCAGCCAGCTCCTCCTCCCGTGCCTCCCTTCTCCTCCTACCACCGAACGGCCGCCACTTCGGCTCGCTCAAATTCGAGCAACGCCGAGCTCACCTCCCTCCCATTCCTCCACCAAAGGGGTCCTCGTAGTTCGGCGATCCTCCCACCTCCTCAAACCTTGGGGGACTCCCGGCGCTAGGGAACCACTGACGGCCAGCAGCCTCCCCGCCCGCCGTCAAAGCCGCGGTCACCTCGGTCCCCGGTGCTGAGACCGACCCCAACGGATCCACCGCTCATGACCTCTCCCATAGGCGGGAGGCGGCCGGGCGCCGGCTATCGCCGGACGGCGCCCGGCGTCGCTCTGCCTCCCTTGCTCTGTCTCGGCGGGAGGTAGAGGCGACCGCCCGCCGGTGGCATGGGGGCCCTTTGTCGGCGGCAATGGCAACCGAGCCGCCCCATGGTCGAGTTAAGTGGAGGCGGGACCAGGAAGCCGCTTGCCCGCTGGTGGCGCCTTCCATGATCGCGCTTTGATGTGGCCCTTTCACAAGCAGGTGAGCCATTGGGCGGCCCGTCAACTATCCCTCGCCCAGCGCGCAGAATAAGTGGTATAGCCTTCTTTTTCCTTATTCTTTTCCAGTCAACTTCAAAAATCCATGAATAAATCAAATGAACTCCAAATTTGATGATTCAAATTTCCAGAGACGCCATAAATCAAGCTCTATTTAATAGGCCACAGTGGACATTTTTGTTGCCCCTGGTTTTCACTGAACCTTTTTAAAAGGTCATTTATCCACATAAGCCCACTTCAAAAATCCATATTATATTCATTTCAACTCCAAATCCAGTGAAACCAATTTCTAAATATTTCTAAAATCATGCCTGATTTAATGGGTACTTTAACTCATTTTTATAAAGAGGCATTCTGTAGACATATTGCAGATCCATTAAATCCCTTGTTTCCATCATATTGAAATGTTCAGAAATATTAACTTATCCAATCCCAATGAAACCACTCTGGTTATTTTTCATATAACCAGAGAAGTCCTAGAAAAGTCCAACTCATATTTTAGAGCACTTTTATTTTTTACCTTGTTGTGTTGCTTATTGTGATTGTTTCGACGTTAGTTGACGAAGTAGACGGAGTACTTGGAGAAGGACCAGAAGATCTCAAGACTCTGATGAACCAGGCAAGCAGCCCTTTGACCATGTTTATGAAACCCTTTTTATGCATGTCATATAGCACCATATTGTTGTTGCAACGGAATCATGATGAGGTGGTAACCACCTCGTTGGTTTGCCATCGTACTTCCTCGTCGATACTTGCATTGTGCATGACCCTACCTTCTTATGAGGGTTATGCCGGTGGGAGTAGATAGGATGCTAAAGTAGATGCTACGCAAAAAGGGACGGGTATATGCATGGTGAAGGAGTCAAAGCATTTTCAAAAGACTTTTCAAAAACCCCGTCGGGTGCCACTTATGCCCGAGGGAGATGATGAGATGGGTAACCACTTGATGACGAAGTGGTGTTCCGAGGCAAGTGTGTGTTGTTCTTGAAAACGGATTAGATTTAAGATTTGTCGACTGTCCCAACCTTACATGCGCAACCACTCTACCCTTATATGGGAAAGGGCATTATTGATTACCTAGGCCGATACTAGCTTGGAGCCCACATTACTAGTGACGGGGGAGAGTTGGTGCTCTCTCTCGGGGCGGGTCGTGCCAGTGTAGGGCGGCCATGACTGTCTTCTGAGGCACGGATACACCGTTGTGTCCCTCTCGGATATTCACGATCTCGAGTGAGTCTCGTATGATGTACATCGTGAGGATCTGGAACAACGAGTGGACTCCTTGTTAGTGTCGTCTAGGGAAAGGTAGTGATCGGTGCTTACCGGGTACTTTGAGGTATCGCGGGTCGTGGATGACACGGAAGTTCCCGGATC
This sequence comes from Aegilops longissima, assembly GCA_021605205.1. NCBI lineage: Eukaryota > Viridiplantae > Streptophyta > Magnoliopsida > Poales > Poaceae > Aegilops > Aegilops longissima. The sequence goes on along the minus strand of CM038680.1, from coordinate 379,209,601 downwards.
TTGTGGGTAAAGTGTGCAACCTCTGCAGAGTGTAAAACTATTGAATAGCCGTGTCCACGGTCAAGGACAGTTAGGCGGTCTTTGCTTAAACTACGTCCGAGTTTACAACCGTGTGTGTGAGTTGATAAAACTACTTGGGTCAAGTCAAAGGACTTGACACGATTGAGTTGGGTTGGTGCCCAATCTATTTATGTTGATATCTGTAACCTGTCCTCATGGTTACTTGAATTCTCATGATGCATGTCTTACAAGTTGTTGAACATGTCATTGCACTCAAAACTAGCTTCCTGCAAAAATTTACCTATATCATGCATTGTTGTATCTCGAACCAAAACTTGGGTTGCTTGCGAGTTCATTCAAAGTACTCATTGGCTTGCCACTGGTTATTTTATTGGCCAGGCATGAAAGAACAGGATATGATGAAGAATACTTCAGTGACGAACATGCGAGCTAGGACGCTTCCCAGTTAGAATGCCTGTAGGGTTAAGGCAGATGGCATGGGTCCAAGTTATCGACGAAGATTTCCGCTGCGATGTTATACTCAAGACTCGACCATAATGGTCCTACTTGTGTGTCTGATGCGTATGGATGTAAGACTCTTGTTATTCAGCTTCTGTGTGTTCAGTGAGCATTGATCTCTGGGATCACTGTACACGTGCATTCGGTGATCTTGACTTATGAGTCGGGGTCCCCATAGTATGCCGTACCTTTGCTTGATCGGTTTTGGTCCTGTGCATAATTGCTCATCGTAATGGGCTCAAATTATCTAATTTGGCCTAAAGACATGAACAAATTTTAGTGGGCCCATTAAGTTAATGGGCCGTTACTAGGCCGAAAGTTAATGGTCGGCCCTCTTACCTCCCGGGTCGTTAACAGGCCGACATCGAAGCAGGCAACATGTGGCCCCAATTTATTTCATGGGCCGTTAACAGGCCGTTACTAAGTTTGGGCTACATATGGCCCAACTATCTTGTAGGCCTTTAGCAGGCGAAAGAGACAATGAGCTTGTCTTGGACCATGAAGAGCATGGGCGCTAAGAGGCCGAAAGTCTGGTCGTATTGAATGCCCAAGCTGTGTTGTGGGACTTTAGCAGCGAAAGAGAAACCATCTTGGAATTGGACCATGAAGGGCATGGGCGTTAAAAGGCCAAAACTAAGGTCCGACTACAAATGGCCCAACTCATTTATGGTCCGTTAACGGGCGAAAGGTACAGGGCGAAATTGGCCCAACAATTAAATGGGTCGCTAAAAAGCCAAAACTCAGGTCCGACTACAAATGGCCCAACTGATTTATGGGTCGTCAGCAGTGAAAGTGACATCTTGGGCGAAATTGGCCCCACTTAAATGGGCGCTAAAGGCGAAACTCGGGTCCGACTACAAATGGCCCATCAGATTTATGGGCCGTCAGCAGTGAAAGACACACCGGGCGGAAATTAGCCCAACATTTAAATGGGTCGCTAAAAGGCGAAGATGTACATCCTGAAAATTGGCCCATCCATTAAATGGGTCATTAACAGGCCAAAATCTCATCGGGCCGATATTGAGCCCAAATATACAGTGGGCTGTTAACGGGCTCAAACTAACGATGGGCTGCAATGGTGTCAAATCTTTAACGGGCTGAATTGGCACATCTTGTATGGGCCGTGGGCTTAAATGGACCTGACACAAGTAGGCCTTATATGGGCCGACCTGCTAATTTTCACTGGGCCGGCCTTTTTCACCGGAATGGGCCACTGTTGGGCCATGCCACGTGTCGACCTATCATAGGCGCCTCCTGTCCAATGAGTGGATGACATCTGTCCCAACGGTGAGGCAACACGTGTTTCCTGCGGCCAATGATGATTTTACACGTGGAAAATCCACATTGGTCCGGGCTATTAACGGGTTATCGGATCCAAAACCAGACCCGATAGATTAACGACGTTCCGTTACGATGGATGCCACGTGTCAGTCACCCTTGACGAAAGCACTTCTGTGACGCGCGATTTATTGTCATGGAAGTGGACACTTCCGTGATGATAATTTTGGTAATGTCATGGAACTCTTCTACGACAGCACTGGTATGACTATCTTGATTTTGTCATAAAATCGTCATGGATGTACATGCATGACAAAAAACGCGACCTACTGTGAGAAACACGTATCATCACGGAAGTGTATTTTTTTGTAGTGTCATAACCAGGAAAGCTTGGAGAGGATCATATAAACCAAATTTTATGATCTTGATCTGAAGGTAACTGAGATTCAAACAGCAGTTGAGCAACTTCATGAGGAAGCAGAAGAGAAGAAAGGCAAGGCAACTACTGATGCATTTGAGCGAGTGCCTAGAGGACGGTATGTATGCGATGCCGTGAGAGATTCTAGGTCTACAACATCGGCACCAGCAGCTACAGCTCGGTGCCACCTCGAGCAGCCACTCCACCAGCTCCAACTACATCCACAGATGCCTTCGTCCTTGGAGTTCTCTCTACACCACCTCCGAAGACCAAGCACGAGAGACGCGCATAGCACTATGCATATTTGAACTTTTTGGTAACTTGTTGCCAAAGGGGGAGAAATATGTATAGATCATAGGCTTCGAGAGAGTGTTTTGCTTCTTTGCTTTTGGTTGAAATTTTTGATTGTGCTTGTGTGAGATACTTTATGTCCTTGTGAGATACTTGTGTGAGATACTTTATGTCCTTGTGAGATACTTGTGTGATCATGTGATTGAACATATGCTACCTTAATGCTTGTTTGGATGATACTATCTTTTATATCTCTATATGATCATTCACTTGCTTGGTGATGAGTGCATGCTTTTAATTTCTATCATTTTGAGCGCTCCACCAAGATGTATGTGACATGGAAGAGTAACCCATGATCCTAATCGATTGTGCATTTGCATTCAAAAGCAAATTTTAAATAATGCAAAAATTTAGGGGGAGCTCTTGCTTATCACATACTTCTCAAAGCGACGATGTTTTTCAATCTTATGATCATTTGTCGAAGCTTTGATCTATATGTTGTCATCAATTACCAAAAAGGGGGAGGTTGAAAGTGCAACTGTCCCTGGGTGGTTTTGGTAAATCCTAACAACATATAGCTCATTGAGCTAATGCTATTTCAAGATAAATGTTTCAGGAAAGCTCAATGATTGGCATGGCATGGATTAAAAAGTGGACCCCTCAAAATGCTTAAGGACAAACGATTGGCTCAAGCTCAAAGCACAAGACTCTACATTTTCTTTTAGTGATCCAAGATCACATTGAGTCCATAGGAAAAGCCAATACTATTAAAAGGGGGTGAGATGTTGCTTAATGAGTTATTTGCTCAAAATTCTTAGTGATATGCTCCAAAAACCCTCAATTACTTTCTCATATCCACATATGTCCCAAACCAAAAGTCAAACTCGGCCCCATCGAAATCTTCTATCCGGCGCCACTGAGTTCACTTGACATAGCCACTGCCACGAACCCTAGTCACTTCGGTCTCAACGATAGGGATCTCGGTCTCACCGAGATGGGATTGCAACCTCTCTGTTTCCCTTCGTAACGTTTCGATCTAACCAAGATGAGCGATCGGTCCCACGGAGATTGCAATGCAAACTCTCTGTTTCCCCTTCATAACGTTTCGGTCTAACCGAGATGAACGAATCGGTCCCACCGAGTTTTCCTGACCAACTCTCTGTTTGTCCATTACCAAAATCGGTCCCACCAAGTTTGTGTAATCGGTCTCACCGATATTATGTTATGCCCTAACCCTAATGGAATCGGTCCCACCGAGTTGACATGTCGGTCCCACCGAAAATCCTAACATTCACATTTTTAACTAAATCGGTCTGAATGAGTTTTATAATTCGGTCCCACCGAGTTTGGTGATTTGTGTGTAACGGTTAGATTTTGTGTGGAGTCTATATATACCCCTCCACTGATGACCCACAAGTATAGGGGATCTATCGTAGTCCTTTCGATAAGTAAGAGTGTCGAACCCAACGAGGAGCAGAAGGAAATGATAAGCAACAAGTACTGAAATAAGTGGTAACAAATAGTTTTGTGATTGGATAATTTCTAACGAGCAACAAGTAACAAAAGTAAATAAAGTGCAGCAAGGTGGCCCAATCCTTTTTGTAGCAAAGGACAAGCCTGGACAAACTTTTATATAGAGAAAAGCGCTCCCGAGGACACATGGGAATATCGTCAAGCTAGTTTTCATCACGTTCATATGATTCGCGTTCGATACTTTGATAATTTGATATGTGGGTGGACCGGTGCTTGGGTGATGTTCTTACTTGAACAATCATCCCACTTATGATTAACCTCTATTGCAAGCATCCGCAACTACAACAAAAGTATTAAGGTAAACCTAACCATAGCATGAAACATATGGATCCAAATCACCCCCTTACGAAGCAACGCATAAACTAGGGTTTAAGCTTCAGTCACTCTAGCAACCCATCATCTACTTATTACTTCCCAATGCCTTCCTCTAGGCCCAAATAATGGTGAAGTGTTATGTAGTCGACGTTCACATAACACCACTAGAGGCTAGACAACATACATCTCATCAAAATATCGAGCGAATACCAAATTCACATGACTACTAATAGCAAGACTTCTCCCATGTCCTCGGGAACAAGCGTAACTACTCACAAAGCATATTCATGTTCATAATCAGAGGGTATTAATATGCATAAAGGATCTGAACATATGATCTTCCACGGATAAACCAACTAGCATCAACTACAAGGAGTAATCAACACTACTAGCAACCTACTAGTACCAATCCCGGACTTGGAGACAAGAATTGGATACAAGAGATGAACTAGGGTTTTGAGAGGAGATGGTGCTGGTGAAGATGTTGATGGAGATTGCCCTCTCCTGATGAGAGGAGCGTTGGTGATGACAATGCCGATGAATTCCCCCTCCGGAGGGAAGTGTCCCCGGCAGAACAGCTCTGCCAGAGCCCTAGATTGGTTCCGCCTCATGGCGGCGGAGTCTCGTCCTGAAAGGTTGCTTATGATTTTTCCCTTGATGAAAGACCTCATATAGCAGAAGATGGACATTGGAGAGCCAACAGGGGGCCCACGAGGCAGGGGCCGCGCCTTGGGGGGTAGGGCGCGCCCCCCACCCTCTTGGCCAGGTGGGCCCCCCTTTGGTGTACTTCTTCCGCTCAGTTTTTTTTTTATTTCCAAAAATGACTTTCTTGGAGTTTCAGGACTTTTGGAGTTGTGCAGAATAGGTCTCTAATTTTGCTCCTTTTCCAGCCCAGAATTCCAGCTGCCGACATTCTCCCTCCTTATGTAAACCTTGTAAAATAAGAGAGAATAGGCATACATATTGTGACATAACGTGTAATAACAGCCCATAATGCAATGAATATCGATATAAAAGCATGATGCAAAATGGACGTATCAACTCCCCCAAGCTTAGACCTCGCTTGTCCTCAAGCGGATGCCGATAACGATAAATATGTCCTCATGTTTAGAGGTAGAGGTGTCGATAAAAATAAAATATGGACATGAAGGCATCATGATTATTCTCATAATAGCAACATAGATGAATATTATCATATGATTACTTATGCTCAAGTAATAATTCATTCACAAAGCAAAAGTATGAATCATAAACTTTATTGAGAACTAACAAACTATAATATCAGTCATTGAAGCAATTGCAATTTATCATAACATCAGAAAGAGCCTATGTCAGAGCTTTATAGCAAGTCCACATACTCAACTATCATTTAGTCTTTCATAGTTGCTAACACTCACGCGATACTTGTGGTTACGGAGTTTTAATCGGACACAGAGAAAGATAGGGGCTTATAGTTTCGCCTCCCTAACTTTTACCTCAAGGGTAATGTCAACAATAATAACTCATGCTCCCCTACATCCAATTAGATATATCTATCAGGATCTTTCCAACACACTGCGCTTGACAAAGGATAAAATGTAAAAGGAAAGGTGAAGATCACCGTGACTCTTGCATAAGGTAGAGGATAATAATAAAAGGTAGGCCCTTCGCAGAGGGAAGCAGAGGTTGCCATGTGCTTTTTGGTTGGATGCACAAAATCTTAATGCGAAAGAATGTCACTTTTTATTGCCCCTTGTGATATGAACCTTTATTATGCAGTCCGTCGCTTTTATTTCTTCCACATCACAAGATCGTATAAAGCTTATTTTCTCCCACACTAATAAGTCATACATATTTAGAGAGCAATTTTTATTGCTTGCACCGATGACAACTTACTTGAAGGATCTTACTCAATCCATACGTAGGTATGGTGGAGTCTCATGGCAAAACTGGTTTAAGGGTTTTTGGAAGCACAAGTAGTATCTCTACTTGGTGCTGAGAATTTGGCTAGCATGAGGGGGAAAGGCAAGCTCAACATGTTGGACGATCCATGACAACATACTTTATCTTAGATATAAGAAAACATAACCCATTACATTGTCTTCCTTGTCCAACATTAACTCTTTAGCATGTCATATTTTAATGAGTGCTCCCAATCATAAAAGATGTCCATGATAATATATTTGTATGTGAAACCTCTCTTTCTTTATTACTTCCTATTAATTGCAATGATGACCAAAGCTATGTTTGCCAACTCCCAACAACTTTTAATCATCATACTCTTTCTATGTGAAGTCATTACTCTCAATAAGATCAATATGAACTCTTTGTTTCTTTTTATTCTTTTCTCTTATCTTTTATTCACTCAAGATCATGGCAAAATAATCAAGCCCTTTACTCAACATTAATCTTTATTATATAGCTCACGGACTCGATTACACAGAGGGATCATAAAGCAAAAACTCAAAACTAGATCATGCCATAAACTTTATTCTACTAGATCAGGATACTACTAATAGGATCGAACTAAGAAAAACGGTAAAGATAGGACTGTGATGGTTGTGATACGATACCGGGGCACCTCCCCCAAGCTTGGCAGTTGCCAAGGGGAGTGCCCATACCCATGTGATTATGTCTCCTTCTTTGTTGTTGGTGAAGAAGGTGGAGGTGTTGTTGATGATTTAGCCTTCTTCCTTAATTTGCGCTCGAGGACAGAATTTTGATCCCTCAAGTCATTAATCTCCTGTTCCAGGCTTAATATCTTTTTGCATAATTCCTGCTTGTTTTCCTGCAAGAGACGAAAAGGGATAAACTCGATCTTAAGTTTCTTTACTCTATCAGGGAGTATTGACTTTTTGAACTCCACATGCATGTCCCCAGGTTGAGGTAGTGGGACTTCATCTTCATCCGAGCTCATCTCCTCCTTTCTCTTGGGTTCATAGTCTTCTTCTTCTTCCGTGGTCCAACCATAGTGCTCCACATCTCCATAGACCTTAGGATTTGCAAGGTAATCATCGACATAACTTTCTCCTTCAGAATCCTGGGACGACATGTTGTTCTAAGCTGCAGCAGAACAGCCCGAAAAGAAAACAGAGAATATTTGCGTGATACGGGAGTCAAAACCTTCGGGAAAATATATAATGAATTTTACCGACCAAAATACGTATCGTGCAAGAAAACGGAGTCCGGAAGGCACACGAGGTGCCCACGAGGTAGAGGCGCGCCCGGGGGGTAGGCGCGCCCGCCACCTCGTGGGGCCCTCGTCCTTCCCGGACTGCTACTTATTTTTCTATTTTTCTAAATATTCCAAAACAGAGAAATATTTCCTTAAAAACTGTTTTGGAGTCGGTTTACTTACCGTACCACATACCTATTCCTTTTCGGAGTCTGAAACGTTCCGGAAAGTGTCCCTTATGTATACCTCCGGGGTTACGGTTTCAATAACATTTGTTTCAACATTTATAAGATTACCTGAGATATAGTGTTTGATTCTTTGACCGTTTACCACCTTCGGATTTGTGCCTTTGAAATTGTTGATTTTTATGGCACCGGAACGATAGACCTATTCGATAACGTAGGGGCCTTCCCATTTAGAGAGAAGTTTTCCTGCAAAAAATCTTAAACGAGAGTTGTATAGCAATACATAATCACCTACATTAAACTCACGCTTTTGTATCCTTTTATCATGCCATCTTTTAACTTTTTCTTTAAACAACTTGGCATTTTCATAAGCTTGGGCTCTCCATTCATCAAGTGAGCTAATATCAAATAACCTCTTCTCATCGGCAAGTTTGAAATCATAATTGAGCTCTTTAATAGCCCAATAAGCCTTATGTTCTAGTTCGAGAGGTAAGTGACATGCTTTTCCGTAAACCATTTTATACGGAGACATACCCATAGGATTTTTATATGCAGTTCTATAGGCCCATAATGCATCATCAAGTTTTTTGGACCAATTCTTCCTAGACCTATTGACAGTCTTTTGCAAAATTAATTTGAGCTCTCTATTGCTCAATTCTACTTGACCACTAGACTGCGGGTGATAAGGAGATGCAATTCTACGATTAACATCATATTTAGCAAGCATTTTTCGGAAAGCACCATGAATAAAGTGTGAACCACCATCAATCATTAAATATCTAGGGACTCCAAACCTCGGAAAAATAACTTCTTTAAGCATTTTAATAGAAGTGTTATGATCAGCACTACTAGTTGGAATAGCTTCTACCCACTTAGTAACGTAATCAACAGCAACTAAAATATGTGTATATCCATTAGAGGTAGGAAAAGGTCCCATATAATCAAAGGCCCAAACATCAAATGGTTCAATAACAAGTGAATAATTCATAGGCATTTCTTGACGTCTACTAATATTACCAATTCTTTGACATTCATCACAAGATAAGACAAACTTACGGGCATCCTTGAAGAGAGTAGGCCAATTAAAACCAGATTGCAATACCTTATGTGCAGTTCTATCTCCAGCGTGGTGTCCTCCATAAGCTTGGAGTGACAGCTTATGTAGGATCTGTCTGTTCATGCTCAGGTACACAACGTCTAATAACACCATCTACTCCTTCTTTATAAAGATGTGGGTCATCCCAAAAGTAATGTCTCAAATCATAGAAAAACTTTTTATTTTGCTGGTATGTAAAACTAGGTGGTATAAATTTAGCAACGATGTAATTAGCATAATCAGCATACCAAGGAGTACTACGAGAAGTACTTATGACATTTAATTGTTCATCAGGAAAGCTATCATCAATTGGTAGCGGGTCATCAAGAACATTTTCTAACCTAGACAAGTTGGCCGCAACGGGGTTCTCAGCTCCTTTTCTATCAATAATATGCAAATCAAATTCTTGTAGCAAGAGAACCCATCTAATAAGTCTAGGTTTAGCATCTTTCTTCTCCATAAGATATTTAATAGCAGCATGATCAGTTTGAATAGTTACTTTAGAATCAATGATATAAGGTCTGAACTTATCACAAGCAAATACAACTGCTAAGAATTCCTTTTCAGTAGTAGCATAATTTCTTTGAGCGTTATCTAGAGTCTTACTAGCATAATGGATAACATTTAATTTCTTATCAACTCTTTGCCCTAGAACAGCACGTACAGCATAGTCACTAGCATCACACATAATTTCAAAGGGTAAATTCCAATCAGGTGGCTGAACAATAGGTGCAGAGATCAATGCTTTCTTAAGTATTTCAAATGCTTCTACACAATCATCATCAAAGACAAATGAAATATCTTTTTGTAATAAATTAGTGAGAGGCCAAGAAATTTTTGAGAAGTCCTTAATGAACCTCCTATAAAATCCGGCGTGACCAAGGAAACTTATTATACCTTTGATGTCCTTGGGACATGGCATCTTTTCAATAGCGTCAACCTTGGCTTTGTCAACCTCAATACCTCTTTCAGAAACTTTATGCCCCAAGACAATACCTTCATTAACCATAAAGTGACACTTTTCCCAATTCAAGACAATATTAGTTTCTTCACATCTCTGCAAAACTCGATCAAGATTGCTCAAGAAATCATCAAAAGAGGATCCATAGACGGAATAATCATCCATAAAAACCTCACAAATCTTTTCACAGAAGTCAGAGAATATAGCCATCATGCATCTTTGAAAGGTAGCAGGTGCATTACATAAACCAAAAGGCATACGTCTATAAGCAAAAGTACCAAAAGGGCAAGTAAAAGTAGTCTTTGATTGATCATTAACTGACACAGGTATTTGAGAGAAACCAGAATAACCATCTAGAAAGCAATAATGTGTGTGTTTGCATAATCTTTCTAGCATTTGATCGATAAAAGGTAAGGGGTAATGATCCTTTTTAGTCGCCTTATTTAATTTGCGTTAATCAATTACCATCCTATAACCTGTAATAATTCTTTGCGGAATCAGTTCATCTTTATCATTAGGAACAACAATAATACCTCCCTTCTTAGGGACACAATGGACAGGCGTCGGTGTCAAAACCGGCGGATCTCGGGTAGGGGGTCCCGAACTGTGCGTCTAAGGCGGATGGTAACAGGAGGCGGGGGACACGATGTTTAAACAGGTTCGGGCCCTCTCGATGGAGGTAATACCCTACTTCCTGCTTGATTGATCTTGATGATATGAGTATTACAAGAGTTGATCTACCACGGATCGTAGAGGCTAAACCCTAGAAGCTAGCCTATGGTATGATTGTTGTTGTCCTACGGACTAAACCCTCCGGTTTATATAGACACCGGAGGGGGCTAGGGTTACACAGAGTCGGTTACAAGGGAGGAGATCTACATATCTGTATTGCCAAGCTTGCCTTCCACGCAAAGGAGAGTCCCATCCGGACACGGGACGAAGTCTTTAATCTTGTATCTTCACAGTCCAACAGTCCGGCCAAAGGATATAGTCCGGCTGTCCGGATACCCCCTATTCCAGGACTCCCTCAGTAGCCCCTGAACCAGGCTTCAATGACGATGAGTCCGACGCGCAGTTTTGTCTTCGGCATTGCAAGGCGGGTTCCTCCTCCGAATACTCCATATGTAGCGACCCGACCTCAGACGGTCAAGCCTCTGTGTATCTGTGCCATCCCTGGATCAGTATGCTGGCACACACAGTACAACAATGTATATATCAAAGTGCAATCACATGTATAAATAACGTAAAATGATATATACCTCGTAATACCCAGCGAAACAATCAAGCGGGTGCAGAGTCCCATCAACGCCATCGGCGAGGTTGAGTGCAACCGTAACCTCATGTCGTAACTCTTACTCGTCGAGGAAATATCTGCAACATGATACGTTGCAGCCGTGTAGGTCAGTACATTGAATGTACCGGCAAGATCACAATAAGAGAAAACAGATGATAAACTATACTATATGCAGTATGGCTTTGTGGCTCTGTATCTGAGTTTTGTTTGCGTAAAAGCTGGTTTTATTTTCCCTACATCAAAGGAATAAATGAAGTCTGTACTATAGAGTTTTCTATCATGATATGGTTCCGCCAACCGATTTCTCATAGCCCAAATTCATCATAAGTTGCCCACAATTAAGTTATCAGTCCGGTGTTGAGAGTTCCGAGATAGATCCAGGTCCAGATGCTCAAATTGTCCGTAACCGGGGACACGGCTAATCGATTAGGTTTTAACCCTCTGCAGAGGTTTGTACACTTTACCCACAAGATTCGATCCCTCTTTTTACGTTCTCGCACTTCCGGGTGTTTGAGAATAAGACGACCGAAACATGGTCTTCCGAAGAGTTCCACTGACCACTGTCCGGTGCTCATCCAATCCTACCGTAGTTCTACATCTGCTAGCACCGTCCCAGCCAGAGTCACAACTAAGGTCAACCAAGCCAGAGCCCATAGTGACTTGCGGTTGCACAGGTAAGCTTCCGGGCATGAAGTATTCTTCCGTCTCTTTGAGTCTGGGTGAAGCTTTCCGCAAGATGTCATGGTGCTTCTCCATGCATCCCGGCCAACCACTGGTTTCTCCAGGGTGCCCGTCAACCATCCTTCACCCAGTAGTGTGTATTGAATTCTTGTCTCGAGTCTTGAAGTCTTGAGGCCTTGAAGATGCAGTCCTTGCAGATTCCATCATGGAGTTGTCGTCATTGACGTAGATCCTCCATTCTCACACCACTCTCGTGCACCCATACCAAACCCCGTCTACTATAGCGTAGCATTAAAATAAATAACGTCCCGGGCTTGGTAACAGGGTGATGGGTTCCTACCTCATGCATACTACTCAAGTACAAGGATTCAATGTCACTACTGGAGGGATTGTTGCGAAGATGACACTAGATGCAATAAAACACAAAGGTATGAAAAACATGGTCAAAGTGAACTTGCCCGGTAATACTTGATGAAGATAACAACGCTGTCAGAAAATGACTTGGTAGAACTAATCGTCACTCCGTTGAAAATCTATATAGTCAAACATAGCATTCACATAAGCAAACATCCTAGCAAACAATTCTAACACTCATAACAATACTCAATCAAAATAAAAGCGACAAAAAACCAAGTCGAAAACCAAAGGATAAACTTCGAAAGAAAAATTCAAGGAAAAACTAGTGGTGACCAACTCACACAAATCTTAACATAACATCACTAAATTACTCTAATAATTTTTCTATAGCAAAGAAAATATAAATCTAATAAAATAACAGAAAATAAATTACTAATTTAATAACTAACAAAAAGAACTAATATAAAACTACTATAACCATCTAGTTAATACTAGAACAAATATAGCAACTAGCAAAACACTAAGACAACTATAACAACAAATCATTTATTAAAACATTAATAAACTATACTAAATAAATATAACAACTAATGTGTTCACAAATAACAGAAACAAAAACAATATAACTTGAAGTGGAAAAAATTACTTTTAAAACTAATAAAACTATTTTATCCACTATCACTATGAACTAAACAAGCAATTACAAAAACAGTAGCTAAACACTAATAAATAACTAGAAAAATTTATCTACTGTAGCTAAACATAAACATATAACAACAAGTGAAAACCTACAAAAGTAATGAACTAAAAATAATTAAAAACAATAATTACATAACTAAAACAACTATATAAGCAAAACAGTACTGTTTTTACTAAAATCTAATTTAAAATACTCCAAAATTACCAAACTAAATCCTACAGCTAAAAAATATCATAAGTGACCAGGAGCAAAAATAATTAATTAAAAACCTATTTTTAAACTCAAGTTATGGCCAAAATACTAATCTGAACAAAATTTATCAAATTCAAATTTAAACTACTCAAATTTGAAATCCAGAGACACTAACAGAAACTTCCGAAAATTTGTGACACATAGCAATTGGAATCACTCAAAATACTAAAAACTCTAAAAGATATGAATTTTCTAAGATTGCTATTTTCTGAAAAAAATGAATTACGGGATTTCGTGGATCTCACCGGAGTAGTCGTCGGAGTTGGGGAAGAAGATCGGATCCGATGTTGCGGTTGATCCTAGAGGAAAGGAGATCACGGGACGGTGGAGAGGAGATCATATAAACCTCAGGAGAGAGGTCGAGGCGTCCAGCGGCGGCACTTGGCGGCGGTGGTGGTGCTGCTTCTGCTGCTGCTGGAGAGGAGAGGAGAGGAGAGGAGAGGAGAGGTGTTGGAGGGGGTGCTTGGGTATTTATAGTGGGGAGGGAGGGTTTTGCTTGGGGTAGGGGACAAGAAATAGACTAGGATTAGGAAACAAAAGGGAAAAGATCTAGAAACAAATCAGAATAAACGAAAGTAGGAAAAAAGTCCTACTAGGAAAGGAAAAGGAGCGGTGGCTCCCTGGTGCGCGCGATGGCCTTGGCTTGGCTGGCCGGCCGCTGGCTTGGCCTTGGGCGTTGGCCCTTGGCCCGGCGGGGCGCAGCGAATTTTTTTTTGACAGAGACAACAAAACAAAAATAATAAAATCAAATAAAAATTTTATATAGGCATATAATATATCAAAATTTTCAGAAAAAGATTTTCTACAACATGAACACTATTTTAGCTTCAAATAAAATACACACAAATTTTAATAATTCACACAGTGCTACTGGTCCAATAAAATCATTTTAAAATACCAAAATGACTTCAAATTAATTCTCTCAATTTTCTGATGTAGGGAATCATGTTACCCTATTTTCCATATATTTTGTTTTTGGAGAAAATAATTTGGATAAAACTCAAATAACTCCAAATTGGAAATAAATTCAAAAGAACTTTGAATTTAATTCTTTTAAAACTCCCAACTCATATTTCATTTAATTTGAAGAAGTCATTTTATCTTCTCTCGTGAAAATCATTGAGTTGCATAAAGTTTCAGAATTGGAAATATTTTCCAAATGAAATTCAAATATTTTCAACACCCCTTGTCATTTAAATAAATGGAAGAAGTCATGTCATCTTCTCTCCAGGGTTTTGTGGTGAAAAGAATTTGAATTCATGGAGATCATAAAATGCAAAATGAAAGTTTGGGAAAGTCCTTTTATTCCCTCTCATTTAACTTTCAAAAAGTTTCAAATTCCACTCAATTTCACTCAATAAATCACACAACAAACAATCAATCAATCAAAACTATTTATTTATTATAACATTCCAAAATTTAGAATTTTGGGATGTTACAAACCTACACACTTAAAATGAATCTCGTCCTCGAGATTGAAGAAACTAACAAGAAAGGGTTAGGGTTGGGGTCTTCTAGCAAATGTTTTGGTCGAAAGGTCAGGGTGCTACCACACTTAAAAACAAGGTTACGGTTCCAATAAACTCAGATACTTCCTCTGGAGTGCCGACAATATATGTCTCTTCACATATCTTACAATAGCTCCTTCATTAACGCTCTTACATCAAGCATAGCGTTTTCCTCAAAATCTTGGGTCAGTTCGTCAAAGCTGAAGTTCGTCCGAGACTGGATCTTCTTAGCTGATAGGTCTGGCGCCAATACTAAACAACTATCGATATCTCATGGTGGTCAACGATTTATGGTTTCTCCTGCAGAAAACGGGTCTGGGTTGAACCTCACTGTATGACCTACGATTGGCAAAAGCTGCCTTGTACAAGGGGAAAAAAATGCTTATACCATTGTAAGGTCCAACAAGGTTTTGATCGTCGTCTCTCTACTATAGGTAAGTCACTCAGATTTACCATCCCATATAGCAAAGCGAATAATAAGAGTAAGTCGGTATGGTGATCAATCCATCCCTTTTAAATCATTACCTTGTACATGGTTTAGCGAATCTCGCATTCTAACACGCGTCATCCTCACAAGCATTGCAGAATTTCTCTTGTCGACGAACCAAGTTCGGATAAATCCATTGATTCTGCAAGCCAAACAAACATCTATCGTTCCTTAACAACTCTCAGGTTTTGCGTAAACTCCTATAGAATCGTTGGTTGATAAAATCGTAACTTCTTCCAGGGTTTTTCCTTCAGCAAGAATGTGCTTGCTTCTTGGCAGGTCCTGGGGCCTGTGGGTTATGGCCCACTTCAATACTAGTGCAGCTTTAACTCATCCTTGGAGTAACTCTCTTGTTCCATATTACACCTCCTTTAAATCCAGTAGTACTCTGTTTCTTCATACCTTCATATCAAAAGCAAAACTCCAACTTTTTTTCCTTCGAACTACAGTCCGTGGAATATATATTTTCCTATCCATTAGTCTAGTCTTCTTCACAGGGTACTACCACCCTTAAAATGAAGTTCACAAATCCATCCATAGACCATATTTCTCATATCCTCGAAAATGGTCAAAATCTTTGTTCATAGAGTAACAACTCAAAAAAATCCATGTATGAAATCATGACACATTAACTTTATTGATTCATGCTTTCATTACAATCTCTGAGCACCCATTACATAACTCAACTCATCGAACTCATGAAAATGAAATTGCTTTTTACTACTCTTGTTTCCAATATCAAAATTCCAACTACTCAACTCCAGCTTTCATCTTGTCGGGACATTTAGTAGCATAATGTCCTGCTTCCTTGCAGCGAAAACAAATGACTTCTGACATGTCTCGGGGCTTCTTTGTGATTATGTAGGCTCCTTGGATTCTTGGCTTCTTTTCTGGACATTTACTAGCGTAATGACCTAAATCCTTGCACCTGTAACAAGTGATATGACTTAGGTCCTTCTCTGCAAAAATTGCGTTGTTCTCGGGTTGCCTTCTTTTCTCTTCCTGGATTTCTCTGTAATGATCAGAGCTTCTATTTCCCGAGGGTCAAACTTCACTTCTGCTGTCGGGAAATCTCTGAGATATTCTTCTCTTTCCTTGGTACAATACTGGGAAAAATGTCCTTCTTCTCCACATGAATAGCAAGCATTGGAGTAGAATCTGGTTAGGCTTTCTCCATCAGGGTCTTCAACACATTCCTTCATCATAGGTTCTTTCATAACTTCTCGGAGGGCTTCTTTCATTCCTTCTTCCTGCTCCTGAATAGTTTGTTGCACCATGGGGTAAATGTGACACTGAGTCGGGTAGTGGGTGGTTCCTTCACACAAGAAACAAGTCACCCGACTAGTTGGGCATTCCTCACCGGGTGTTTCTCCTCACAATGAGGGCATCCATCCTTGTGTTCCTCCCGGTGTGTCCTATTTCTCCGCAAATCTTGCAGGCACAAGGTTTCTTCTTGGGTTATCATAGTGCTTCCGGATGAGGCGTGATCTCAACAGGTCTTCTTGAATTCTTCCCAAGTCTTTGTTCCATTCCATCCTGTATAGCTTGATGCATCTGCCACCATGTTGCAGCACTTCCTTCAAAGTATCTTGAAGAGCGTAAGATACTTCATTCTTCCTTGAAACCAAATTGCTTCAAGTGATTCTCCATGTTCGAATCCATAGCTCGCCTCCGGTGAGTCTTGATCCAGAGAATATCAGTCCAACTTCATTCATCATCTATGGGTCCAAAAGTTTTGGGATGAGATATGAGAGAGGTGGGGAGGATATACACACAATACAAACAATAGTTTTGAAGAAACAAGTTTTACTTTGTGGCTGTCGGAAAACATCAAACAAATGACAGCTCACAAATCGCGCATCTAACGTAAGTGTGTAACAGGGTTTGGTCTTCTAAAGGTCAAATAATTCTTGATTCTTCAAATTCTTCTAGTCTTGAGTCTTCAATTGTTGCAGCTTCAACTCTTCTAATGCATGGTTAAATCCTCTTTACTCAAGAGGCCATCGCTTATCCGATATCTTGTCCTTCTTGGAGCGGCTTGATTGATTCTTCATGTGATCAAAAGGAGAAGGGTATATTCTAACTATTTGAGGTGAGAGTGTCTATTTGATAAAATCAGAAGAGATGAGAAGTAAGAGTCTTTTGAAAATAAAGTTTTTGTGAGACATCCTGTCCTAGGGGCTTTCCGATTTCTAGGGTCACGTCCTCACAGTCAACATGTGCTCGATACCATATCAGAAGCGACCCGACCTCGAGACGGTCAAGCCTCGTGTATCTGTGCCATCCACGGATCAAGTATCTTTGCACACACAAGTACATCAATGTATATATCAAAGTGCAATCACATGTATAAATAACGTAAAATGATATATACCTCGTAATACTCAGCGAAAACAATCAAACGGGTGTGGAGTCCTATCAACGCCATCGGCAGGTTGAGTGTAGACCGTAACCATGTATCGTAACTCTTACTGTCGAGGAAATATCTGCAACATGATACGTTGCAGCGGTGTAGGTCAATACATTGAATGTACCGCAAGATCACAATAAGAGAAAACAGATGATAAACTATACTATATGCAAGATGGCTTTGTGGCTCAGATCTGAGTTTTGTTTATGTAAAAGCTGGTTTTATTTTCCTACATCAAAGGAATAAATGAAGTATGTACTATAGAGTTTTCTATCATGACATGGTTCCGCCAACCGATTTCTCATAGCCCAAATTCATCATAAGTTGCCCACAATTAAGTTATCATCCGGTGTTGAGAGTTCCGAGATAGATCCAGTCCAGATGCTCAAATTGTCCGTAATCGGGACACGGCTAATCGATTAGGTTTTAACCCTCTGCAGAGGTTTGTACACTTTACCCGCAAGATTCGATCCCTCTTTTTACGTTCTCGCACTTCCGGGTGTTTGAGAACAAGACGACCGAAACATGGTCTTCCGAAGAGTTCCACTGACCACTGTCCGGTGCTCATCCAATCCTACCGTAGTTCTACATCTGCTAGCACCGTCCCAGCCAGAGTCACAACTAAGGTCAACCAAGCCAGAGCCCATAGTGACTTGCGGTTGCACAGGTAAGCTTCCGGGCATGAAGTATTCTTCCGTCTCTTTGAGTCTGGGTGAAGCTTTCCACAAGATGTCATGGTGCTTCTCCATGCATCCCGGCCAACCACTGGTTTCTCCAGGGTGCCCGTCAACCATCCTTCACCCAGTAGTGTGTATTGAATTCTTGTCTCGAGTCTTGAAGTCTTGAGGCCTTGAAGATGCAGTCCTTGCAGATTCCATCATGGAGTTGTCGTCATTGACGTAGATCCTCCATTCTCACACCACTCTCGTGCACTCATACCAAACCCCGTCTACTATAGCGTAGCATTAAAATAAATAACGTCCCGGGCTTGGTAACAGGGTGATGGGTTCCTACCTCATGCATACTACTCAAGTACAAGGATTCAATGTCACTACTGGAGGGATTGTTGCGAAGATGACACTAGATGCAATAAAACACATAGGTATGAAAAACATGGTCAAAGTGAACTTGCCTGGTAATACTTGATGAAGATAACAACGCTGTCAGAAAATGACTTGGTAGAACTAATCGTCACTCCCTTGAAAATCTATATAGTCAAACATAGCATTCACATAAGCAAACATCCTAGCAAACAATTCTAACACTCATAACAATACTCAATCAAAATAAAAGCGACAAAGAAAACCAAGTCGAAAACCAAAGGATAAACTTCGAAAGAAAAATTCAAGGAAAAACTAGTGGTGACCAACTCACACAAATCTTAACATAACATCACTAAATTACTCTAATAATTTTTCTACAGCAAAGAAAATATAAATCTAATAAAATAACAGAAAATAAATTACTAATTTAATAACTAACAAAAGAACTAATATAAAACTACTATAACCATCTAGTTAATACTAGAACAAATATAGCAACTAGCAAAACACTAAGACAACTATAACAGCAAATCATTTATTAAAACATTAATAAACTATACTAAATAAATATGACAACTAATGTGTTCACAAATAACAGAAACAAAAACAATATAACTTGAAGTGGAAAAAGAATTACTTTTAAAACTAATAAAACTATTTTATCCACTATCACTATGAACTAAACAAGCAATTACAAAAACAGTAGCTAAACACTAATAAATAACTAGAAAAATTTATCTACTGTAGCTAAACATAAACATATAACAACAAGTGAAAACCTACAAAAGGAATGAACTAAAATAATTAAAACAATAATTACATAACTAAAACAACTATATAAGCAAAACAGTACTGTTTTTACTAAAATCTAATTTAAAATACTCCAAAATTACCAAACTAAATCCTACAGCTAAAAAATATCATAAGTGACCAGGAGCAAAAGAATTAATTAAAACCTATTTTTAAACTCAAGTTATGGCCAAAATACTAATCTGAAAAACATTTATCAAATTCAAATTTGAAATCCAGAGACACTAACAGAAAATTCCGCAAATTTGTGACACATAGCAATTGGAATCACTCAAAAATACTAAAAACTCTAAAAGATATGAATTTTCTAAGATTGCTATTTTCTGAAGAAAAAAATGAATTACGGGATTTCGTGGATCTCACCGGAGTAGTCGTCGGAGTTGGGGAAGAAGATCGGATCCGATGTTGCGTTGATCCTAGAGGAAAGGAGATCACGGACGGTGGAGAGGAGATCATATAAACCTCGGGAGAGGTCGAGGCGCGGCGGCGGCACTTGGCGGCGGTGGTCTTGCTGCTTGCTTCTTCTGCGGAGAGGAGAGAGAGGAGAGGAGAGGTGTTGGTTTGATGTGTTGGAGCGGGGGGGGGGGTGCTTGGGTATTTATAGTGGGGAGGGGAGGGTTTTGCTTGAGGTAGGGGACATGAAATAGACTAGGATTAGGAAACAAAAGGGAAAAGATCTAGAAACAAATCGGAATAAACGAAAGTAGGAAAAAAAGTCCTACTAGGAAAGGAAAAGGAGCGGTGGCTCCTCGTGCTGTGATGGCCTTGGCTTGGCTTGGCCGGCCGTCACACTGCTTGGCCTTGGGCCTTGGCCCTTGGCCAAGGGGCAGAATTAATTTTTTTTTGACAGAGACAACAAAACAAAAATAATAAAATCAAATAAAAATTTTATATAGGCATATAATATATCAAAATTTTCAGAAAAAGATTTTCTACAACATGAACACTATTTTAGCTTCAAATAAAATACACACAAATTTTAATAATTCACACAGTGCTACTGGTCCAATAAAATCATTTTTAAATACCAAAATGACTTCAAATTAATTTCTCTCAATTTTCTGATGTAGGGAATCATGTTACCCTATTTTCCATATATTTTGTTTTTGGAGAAAATAATTTGGATAAAACTCAAATAACTCCAAATTGGAAATAAATTCAAAAGAACTTTGAATTTAATTCTTTTAAAACTCCCAACTCATATTTCATTTAATTTGAAGAAGTCATTTTATCTTCTCTCGTGAAAATCATTGAGTTGCATAAAGTTTCAGAATTGGAAATATTTTCCAAATGAAATTCAAATATTTTCAACACCCTTGTCATTTAAATAAATGGAAGAAGTCATGTCATCTTCTCTCCGGGTTTTGTGGTGAAAAGAATTTGAATTCACGGAGATCATAAAATGCAAAATGAAAGTTTGGGAAAGTCCTTTATTCCTCTCATTTAACTTTCAAAAGTTTCAAATTCCACTCAATTTCACTCAATAAATCACACAACAAACAAACAATCAATCAAAACTATTTATTTATTATAACATTCCAAAATTTAGAATTTTGGGATGTTACACCATAGAAGATTTTGAACACAAGGATAGTGTCCGGCTCTGCAAAACAAGTTCCACATACCACCGTAGAGAGAATAATACTTCCACAAATCTAATCCGCTGACGCATTTCGTAGTATGACATTACACCACGGCCCGGTCATTATTCGAACTGTTTTTCTTAACCAGCCTCGGCGCATATTGCAAGGCGGTTTGCTTGGCACGTCTTGTCGAAGCAGAGATCGTGTCCCCTTATCACGGGATTCTCATCAATACGGATGTGGGTAACCCAACCGCGCCATCAATCATGGCGTTTGGGGAATAAGAGGTTTTACCAGGTAAGTGGGGAGGCGCATCGCCTCTTCCGTCCTTATAAGGGGAAAAGGATTTATTCTTCTCACCCACGCCTTCCTCCCAGCTCATTCCCTTCTGCTCAAGCTCCAACGCTCAAGTGTTCCTCTTCTATGTCCACAAGAGGTCTTCCGGAGATGTCCGGATCCGGAGCAGGAGGAAAATGGATGGCCTCTACCATCCAAGAGAAGGATATTAAAAAGCTTCGGAAGGCCGGGTACCTGGCCAAGAAAATCAGCCACCGTCTTCCGACGGCGGGACAAATCGTCCCTACTCCGGAACCCCACGAGAGGGTTGTATTCCTCCCTCACTTTGTCCACGGGCTAGGGTTTCCCCTTCACCCGTTCGTTCGTCATTATTTATTATTATGGGGTCGATCTTCATGATATGTCCCCTAATTCCTTCCTCAACATCTCGACATTCATTGTCGTGTGCGAGGCTTTCCCCCGCATCTTGCCACACTTCGGCTTATGGCTAAAGATCTTTAATGTGAAGCCCAAGGTGGTGGGTGGTGAGCACGCCGAGTGCGGGGGCGCTATGGTGAGCAAGATGCCCCATGTCATATGGCCAACAGGAACCTTTAATGATTCTGTCAAGGAGTGGCAACAGCAGTGGTTTTATATCACCAAGCCGCGCGGCACAATGGGCCGCCTCTCCCGAGTTTTGATCCGGCGCTCCCCTGCGGCTTACATCCTGGGTCAAGAAAAGCCTGGACCGGTCCTCGTCCAACGAACTGTCGGTGCTCCAGACGCGCGTTAAAGATATGGGCAACAAGAACATTGAACTTGTCAATGTAGTCCAGGTGATGTTAGTTCTCCGGATTCTGCCTTGTCAACACCGGACTTGCAATCTATGGGAATTCGATCCGGCCTAGCACCCAACCTTGCGGGAGCTTTTCGGCTCCTCGCACAAGGACATCTGGAAGGTGCTTTTCAAGTCCAGCAAATCATGGCCGGACTCCGCCGAAGACCGTGGGTACCAACTGTCCCGCCCGGCAAGATCGGTGAGTTATCAAACTTTTCTATCCGCGTAACCCAAAAGAAATGCTTAACGTGTTTCATACAACTCTCCCAGGGCTGGACGAAGAAGGCGAAGCGGATCCATTGTCCGGCCCCACTGCCCGAAGAACCGGCCATCCCACTTCTGACGAAGATGTTGGTCCCGGCACCTTATAAGGTGCCGAAGAATACGGCCGAGAAGGAGGCCAAGAAGACCTGGGGCGGCCTTCGTCGCCGCGGCACTTCGGACACAATATCCGAAGGCTCTAATGCCCATTCCGCCTCTGAAGAGGACGAGGAGGAGGAATATGAATCCCCTGCGGGGGGAAGAAAGAAGAGGACGGCCTCTATTCACTTGGAGGCCGAGCTGCCCAAAAGGGGAAAGGCTCCTCTTCCGGAGGAGCCCGCTGCCGCCGCCAACGGCGGCACGGCGGGGATCCCAGGGCCCAGCCCCTGGTGAACTTGTAAGTGTATAAAATCCGAGTACGTTTTAGACGTCCGGACTCATCATGGCTTAGTATTTTAACCCAAGCCATATTTTTTGTAGTCCGACGGGGTCTCGTGCCAAACAATCCTCATCAGAGGACTTGCTGAGCTCAAATGCTATGGAGAGCGGGACGCCCCCAAAGGCCCCTTCCTCCAAACAGGTGCACAACACCGAGGCTTCGTCCCAGAAGGACCCCGGCCAAGGAGGAAAGGAAAAAGCCGTGAAGGCGGCGCCTGGAGGTCAAACTTCAGGGGCCGGACACATGGGGGAAAAGATTCCCATGGGCGCTGATGGCGGGAGCGATACTGAGTTCCGCTCCCAGCCGGATGCGATTCCAGAGACCTATATGGCTCCAGGATCAAGCAGGCAGCCTCCTTTGGCTGGAGGGGGAGTGCCTGTCCCATCAGCGACCTATGTCTATCTAGTAGTGTCGGATGCTTTGTTAGTGGCGTTGAAAGACGCCTCCATCGTTGATAAACACCGTGCCCTTATGGGTGCGGTGATTGAGAAAATTCAGTCAACTGAGAGTGGACTCAACGAAGCCTGTATCAGCCATATAAGAGGCTTTAAGGTATGTTTTATGGGTTGTCGAAGAGTGTCATGGTATAGATAGTAGCCCCTGATACTCTGTTCGCACTACAAAAAAAATACACTTCCGTGATGATACGTGTTTGTCACAGTAGGTCGCTTCTTCCTTCCCTTCTGTAAACCAAGCAGTGACTAGCCTCTGGCACTCACTTTCCAAAGCACCAATTGACTTGCTTTCAGAACAACCTTTTTTGTCATGCATGTACATCCATGACAAATTTATGACAGAATCAAGATAGTCATACCTGTGCTGTCGTAGAAGTGTTCCATGACATTACCAAAATTATCATCACGGAAGTGTCCACTTCCATGACGATAAATCACGCGTCAGAGAAGTGCTTTCGTCAAGGGTGACCGCTACGTGGCATCCACCGTAACGGAACGCCGTTAAGCTATCGGGTCGGGTTTTGGATCCGATAACCCGTTAACAGCCCCGACCAATGGGGATTTTCCACGTGTAAAATCATCATTGGCTGGAGGAAACACGTGTCGGCTCACCGTTGGGACAGATGTCATCCGTTCATCGGACCGAAGTCGCCTATGATACGGCGACACGTGGCACGGCCAACAGAGGCCCATTCCTGTGAAAAGGCCGGCCCGTTTGACTTGGTCAAAAGGTGGCGGCCCGGCCCACGGAAAGCCTGTTAACGGCCTGTTCGCATATAGCCCATTTACAGCCCGCTAACCCAGTGCCCGTTACACCCTATTCGAATTAGGCCCAGTAGCGTCATCTGGGCCGTCCCATATGATTCAGCTCGTTTTAAATTCGCCCATGTGTGCCCATGACTTCTTCGCCCATATGAGGACCTTTGTAACTCTTGGCCCATTAACGGCCGTGGTGAAACGGCCCGTAATGAACAAAGTATCACTTTATACCCATTAACGGCCCGTTATTCCATTGGGCCGTTTCCAGCCCAAGTTATCTTTCAGCCTTCTCAGGGCCATTGATTCTTGGGCTCATTTGTAGCATTCGGCACATACGGCCCGTTATTGTCATTTTCGCTTGGGGCCAAATTCAGCCCGTCGTTCTGATCGGCCCGCTTATGGACCGTTAATACGTTAATGCGTTTTCATGTAAAAAACCCGTTGGGCTATTTTCATAGAGTTATCAACACGGCCTATTAACGGCCCGTTATGGTCCATGAATAGTACGGCCCATGATTGGCGAAATGATGATACGCCCATAGAAGGCCCATGGATCCTACGGCCCGTATGAGGCCCATGGATAGTACGCCCGTAGAAGGCCCATGGATCGTCGACCGTAGAAGGCCCATGGACCCTACGCCCATAGAAAGCCCATGGACCCTAAGGCCCGTATAGAAGGCCGATGGATCCTACGGCCCGTATAGAAGGCCAATGGATCCTACGGACGGTCAAGGCCCATTGATCATACGACTGCGGAGGCCCATGGTTACAACAATCCGTGTGTTGCCATGATTATTTTGGCCTAGTTACCAAAAATAGGCTATTGTGGCCACTAGAAAAACACGTAAAAGAACTGCAGTGACTACAAGCAAACAACTAAACAAGACAATAAGGAAATAAATAAGCAAGCAATTAACGCTAGCCTATTACCTCTATTACACATATTACGCCCATTGGGCATCAAAGTTCGCCACCAAGGCAAATATAGGGAACAAAGCAACATATTACATACATCGCCGTCAAAATTGGCCACGGTGCAAATAAACGCGCAAAGAAAACAAGAGCATAACTGAAACAACTTCGGAAGAGCTCAAGAAACATTATCCTGGTATCCACCATGCGGCAATAAGCTTAGCAAGCTGATTAGCTTTGTCCTGTTTGGCGCTAAAATCCTCCAACGCTTGTCGTTGCACTAGAAAGTATGCATCTGAATGCTCCGGACTTCCGCATCCTTCCGCTTCTTGTCGCAGACACAGCTGATCGATGTCTTTCAGCTTGTAGTTGAGACTCAAGAAATCGAACTGATTCAGACGGTGAGTTTGAATAGCTTGTGCAAGCGGTAGTGGCGAAGAATCGAACACTAAACCAAGACAGGACTTTGGGGTTGTCTCATTGTCTTCAAGATAGTCTTCCTTAGCTGTTTGATCAGCTTTGTTGAGACCAACAAGGATGTGTCACTATCCTGAACCTTATCTGCATTACTTCCTTTACCATTGCTTAATAAGGCACTCTTCCCCAATATTCATCAAGATTCTAAAAGAAGAAACAAGCGCACACATAACAAGTTTAGCATGTACTAGTATATGAAACTCATTTCGGTGAACCAGTTCATTAGTAAGGTGGACAGGATTAAACTATCAAGTCTTCTATTGCCAAGTACTAGTACATAATAAAAGCATCAAACAAACATATATCTGTGTCCTATGGTCACTCCATTGTCTTGCCAAATCAAAATAGAGACACGGTTCAAATCATATCAGTTCAAGACAAAGCAGCAGTGAAAGAATACAAAGCATGGGGAACTACACGGCACAACAAGATTTCAGATGGGTACCACGCGTCTACATGTACAACAACACTATTGGCTCTGTTGTGATGCTAGTAATGTGCATGATATGAAGGTCAACTGTATACACAATTGAAATTGAAATCAAAAGAGCTGTTGATAAGAGCAAACCTGTTAAAGAAACATGCGTGAACATACTTGCTGTGCCATCGGAGTTTCGATTGGATCCTTCTATTTAAAAATAAGTTTGTATCAGTAAATACAGTGATACAAGAGTAAAGCAATCATAGTTAAAAAAGGCGCGCCTAAGCGAGCGCTTAAGCGCGCCTAGGCTCTAGGCGTTGGCAAAACGCATTGCGCATAACTACGCTTAATATGTGCATAATTGCGCATAAGCATGCGCTTTGGTCAAGAAAGCGCAAGCGGTGGCAAAACACACAATTAACGCCTAGCGCTTTTTGAACTATGATAGCAATGGAATCTTAAATTAGAACAGTTGTTCTTTAGGTTTAGGCACTTGTTCTACATGAACAGAGTACAGTAAGACGCAAAAATATAATACTTAAAAATAGAAAATGAGCTCATAGACCTTACCACATTCTTGGTTCGGGACCAAGATGAACAAAGGCGTTCCCAATCATCGTCCGAAGAATGTATCTCGGGAGAACGTAAGGGAATTTGATGAGTTTCTTTGCCGGTGAAGTACGTTTTCTTCAGGTAATTCCGATACTGCCACTAAGCATTCTAAAAGATAGCAGAGGTATTAGCACAGGTTACCTCATCCTGAGTTTCCAAATCGGTCCTTCTCTATAGAGAAAAATGGGAAAATTTGCTGTATTATAACCATCATGGAGGTAGGATGTATGGGACGAAGCAAAGTAATTGCCATGAATAACATTCCTTACACATAACTCCTGGACAAATACCTGCAACTGGAATTTTCCTTCATCTTCAGTATAATATTTCCAAGATGGGAAGATACGCACATAGGATTTAACAACATCAAATGCGATAGATGCTAAACTACGACTAGTTGGTTGTGCTTCCTCCACAGGAATAGGCATACTAACTGGTGGAGTTGGGGTTCGCCATGATAGTACTGGCCCTTTGGGCACTGGAGTTGCCTTACTAACTGCTCTTGTTTGGGAGCTCTGTGGTGGAGTGGTGCTGTGTCAACAGGAACTGGGTTAGTATCGGCTGGGGTTGGGGTTAGATTGGGTGAAGCTGGTTCTCTGTCCATCGCAGTAGGGGTACAATCTGCGAGAGTTTGGGTTATGTGTGGTAGGGCTGGTTCTTGTGCATGTACAACCGGGGTGCTATCTCCACCAAGAGGTAGCATTGTTTTATTTGAAGACCGTGTTTTTAGTCCGCTAGATATTAGCATCACCCGCTCCAATTCAAATGGCTGATAAACAGGAAATATAGTTGAATGTACAGACATTGTATGAGAGACAGATGCAATAGATAGTGTGGAAAAAAGAGGGCATGAAATAGTTGACATGTATATTGTTTAACTAAAACGGATAGCATGACATAATTTCACATATATGATGTCTATCTAGACTGGATAGCATAGCATAACATAATTCAAAGATATGATGAATAACTAAACAGGATCGCATGAAATAATTCACCTACATGTTATCTAAGTAATCAGGATCGCATCATTTAATTCACATATGTGATTTATATGCTAAACAGAGGGCATTCGATATGATGTCTGAACTAAGAACATGGTGTTGAATATTGTGTATATGATGTCTAAACTATGCAATGCAAGACACCGTATGCATGATATGAGCAAGATAATCGTCTTTGAGTTAGAGCATACACCTCGGTGGGGAATAGGACTGGTCATCTGTCTCTAATCCATCTTTGAGGAGCTATCGGGACCCAACAAGAGATCTGCTTGACGGTAGCACTGCCTGCTGAAGGCCTTGTTTTCACTCTAGATTTTTCCATCTCCCACCCAAATGGCTGATTCACGTGAAGAGTGGTTTAATGTACAAACATTGTCGACAAATGGAAATGTAATGAAGAAAAGGATGGGCAAGATATCATTCAAATATATGATGCCTGGTTAAACAGGATGGCATTGCACATTTCACATATATTATGGCTGGCTAAAAGACATGAGACGCATAATTCCCATATATGATATAGAAACTAAACAGGTGGCATTACGAAACATGTCTAAACTAAGCAGATGACATATATGATGTCAAAAGTAGGCACCGCAAGGCAACATATGCATGATATGACTAACATCATCATGCCAAGGTAGAGCAAACACCTTGGGGGTAAATAGGAGTGGTTAGCGGCGTCTGAATCCGCCTCAGAAGAGATATCTTCCTCTGGATTACAATCTGGAGAGGGGTGGGTAGGGTTTGCCATTGAACCCACCATGGAGCGATGTCTGCATGACATTGTATTGCCGCATAAAACTCTTCTCTTTTTCTCTACATGTTCAGCATGACTGTGTACAATATCTGACATGCATACGAAAAAATATGGTGAGATTATGTAAGGAGAGCATGCAGAAATTTAGGGTGATGGTAACAACCAAAGGATGGATCCAAAATAATGATAGCAGGCTGATGATTGCTTTAAATTAATAAAAGATAGATGATGATTGCTTTACTATTTGTTTCCCACCCAAGATGAACAACATAGGCATACCCTAGGTGAACCAGATATTAGATGACATACTATTCATTGCTGCCTCAATATGTGCCCCACAACTAATTTAGAACTCAAGTTTGAACAGTAATTTAGACCTGACTTGGGAGTCCAAGAGCTGAACAGACGATAAAGTAGCGGGTAAGTTTAAGCAATGCATAACATAAGCGAAACAAAAGAGTGCGACCTCTCTTGTGGACCTGTACTCCTCGATTCATCTGCTGAGTCGATGATGGTGATGTCGTTATGGTGGGTGCCAAGGGGAAGGAGATCTGAGGCGGCGAAAGACGGTCAGGAGTCATGATGTCTGGTTTGGTGGATGCTTCTGTCGATGGAGCAGCTCAGGTGAGGTGGACGACATCGCGGCAGTAGCAGGACAAACCACACAAAGTTCCCTTCGACACGTACCTGTAACTAAAATAATTTTGTAAGGGCTCATTTGGCTTGCATGATTCTTAAAACACAGGGATAGGAAAAACACCGGAATAGGATAGGAAAATGCACATGGTAAATAGAGCATTTGTAAACACAGGATTTCTGTCAACTTGGGTGTTTGGTTTACTGGAATTGGAAGAGCAGAGGAATGCAAAGAAACATGGCCAAAATAAAGTGAAACCATATGAAAGCGTGTACAGTTAGAATGTTATTCAGGCACTAATGCACTTGGTCTTGTTTTCACGCATAGGATTTTGAAAAGTAGGTCCAGGTGGATGTTTTGCTTCATTCCTTTCAACAAAATGCATGGATAATTGAATAGTAGAATGCCATTGGAAAATTCCCTATTGCTATGTGTTTCCGTTGAACCAAAATAGCCCTAATGGATCGACGTGAATGTATAGTAATAAGTGATGCAACAAGTGTACAACCTCTTTGTCAGAGCCGTGTCGACCTCAAAGATCATTGGGTTGGTCGCTAAAGCAGTTGAGGCAGAGGTGGCTGTCGGAGGTGTGGAGGAAGATCTGAGGAATCTGTAGATGGCGTCCAGGGCACTGCTCTGTTGTGATGGGTTGTTCTATCGTTGGAGCAGCTCCGGCGAGCCGTAAGACGTCAAGGCTGAAGCAGCACAAGACAGACATCGTCAACCTCAAGTGGGATTCTAATAGCATCTCCAATAGATGATGCAAAATGGATGTAAAATTAACATCACCAAAAACCACCTGACTACAACAGATGAGGTAAAAACTGTTGACTCTGGAACTTAACTGTCAAAACTGAAATTTACTATGGAATCTGAATGCTACTGTCGGAACTGAACGCAATGGTAGCAGAGAGGCACTTGACATGTAGTTTAGGGAGGGCCTGCAGTTCATCTTCAACCTGCACCCCCTGAGCCGCCAGCCACCACCGGCCGAACCGCCGGCCCCAGCGCCGCCTCGCCGCCCCGAAACAACTCGCCACCGCCGCCCCGGCCAGCCCTCTAGGCCCCCCGCCCCCTACCCTGAACCCTAAGATAGATAGTGGGGTACCTCGCCGGCGAGCCCCCGTCCCCGCTGCGGGTGGTTCTTCCTTAACTCCAGCGAGCCCCCCCAACCCCTGAAAATCGACTGACCCAAAAGTCGATTCAGTCCGAGGGGTGTGGGATGGAGCACCGTCGGTGCCGGGAGGTCGAGTTAAGGAGAAGGTGCGATGTGATGAGTGTACAACCTCTTTGGTGGCGCCGACTAGGCCTCGGCTTCGTCCGAGGAGTCGGTGAGGATGCTGCGGTTCCAGTGGAGCAGGTTAAGGCGGCGCTGTGGGGATGGAGCAGCTGCGATAGACGAGGCGATCGTCGGAGCAACTCCTTGGAGGTGGAGGACAGGGCGGCTGGACCGGCGGGATGGCGAGATGGATGACGGATCCTCATCTGGGGAGGTGGACGAGGGACGTCGAGCTGTTGCGGTGGACGACGTCGTCGGGGAAGAGGCTCCGGCTGGGCAGCGGTGACGTGGCGGACGAAGGAGGGTGGGGTTTCGCGGCTGGAGCGGAGAGGTTATGGCGGCCTGGGATTTTGAATGGCGAAAAGGGGGCGATGGGAGGGGGTGAAGCATGACTTAGGGACGCGCTTGTCCAAAATGTAGGGTGTGTTACAAAAGTACCCCCACTGATTTGAACTAGCGGCCCTTTTGGCTCAAGGTTAGAAGGGGGATTTCGCATGTCGGGATTTGGCAGCTGGAGGGAGTTTTCGCGCGCGTTATAATTTCGGGATAGCAAGGCGCGGGTTGTGAAGGCGCCAGTTTTGGGAGCACGATATCTGAATTTTCGGGATATAACAAGACGCGGGTTGAATTTTAGGGACAAGCCTAACATGTAGTAATATTGTACTTGTAATGCACCAAATCAATTCGCACTTCCTCAACCAAAAGAAAACGAAAAAAATAAAACTATTCACACCACACAAATAGAGAGTCTTGCCCGTTTTACTATACAAATGTTATTCAAGTTACTCCTCCTTCCATCTATATAGGGCCTAATGCGTTTTTTGATGCTAACTTTGACCAAATATAATGATATATGACATGCAACTTACACAAAGCACACCGTTAACTTCGTCTGTGAAAGGTTCTTTCAATGATATAATTTTCACATTGTGCATGTCATGTACTATTAATCTTGTCAATAGTCAAAGGCGGTCTTAAAAATCTCATTACGCCCAATATAGATGGAAGGAGGGAGTATGAATCCATGTTATGTACGATTAATTTTTTTCGCTTGCTGTATAATGCATGTAACCTACTCATACCAACATTTTAGTGCATTCCAAATGTCTATACTACCGCTGATATTCGAACTAAATTTGAATCCGTTTCTCTATTTCAATAAGAATCTACAATCATGATTATTGCCAACTTCAACCATCATTCGTGTATTACCTTAATAACACACCACAGCCATAGAGATAGATATGAACTATGTGTACTACATGAACTCGAATTCTATTTTTTGAATACACTTGTTGTTGATTCCAAATAATAGTACATTTCATGTACTAACTATATATTCATAGCCTAAACCATGTTCCATACGTACACCGTGTTTATCACACAAAGTATAGTGCCCCGCCCCCTACATTATGACAAGTATTTAGACCTGAGTTGCAAAAGCCACACATTAGCCCAAATTATTATCAATGTTCTACATTATGATATCTTCTTCAAGTATCTGTATCCACTTTTTTATAATGAATTATGATCTTTGTTCGTCTTTTACACCTTCACGATCCTCTTCTATTTGTAGCTAGCTAGCGCTAACTTTCTATCGTGCATGCACACGCCCCCTCACACACCCTTAGCGCCCCTCCATCACGCACGCTCATTATTTCTCTTTAGGTCGCCCACCAGCGGTGTGTGTAGGCCCCGGATCCTTCTTTCTGCACACACCGGTCGATATACCTCTCTAGCCAAGTGTGCCTACAACAAACACATATATACTTCCCTCTTCTCTTCTCACCGTCCATGCCCCCATATGTCCAATACGATTCCACGCAGTGCACACTCCGCCCTCTTTTCATTAATCACATGCTCGCACACCCTCCCCTCGACATGGTAGGCCTCTCGCACCACCTCCTAGCCACACCCTCTCCCCCTGTCTCGCCTCTCCGACCTTATTTGCTTCTAACACATGCAGGCGTATATGAACTGATCTCCCTACATATAGCCAGTCGACTATAATTGCTTTCACCAAGCACCGATACACTTACCTCGCTAGTTATGTCTCTCCTTTTCTCGGACACACGACGGTTGATCTTCCTATGTAGTTATGCATGCTTACCACAACCATATCTTCTCCCTCATCATCCTTGAATACCTCCCGACCTGCCTCTCACACGCACGCATAGACAGATGCACATCCCCGCCCTCTCTTATTGATATTGCACTCATACCCTCCGTTTTCTAGCAGGCCTCTCCCACCATTTGTGAGACGCCACTCCACCACCAACCCTCCGACGCCTACCTTTGTCTTTTCCCCAACCTTATTCCTCTCTACACATATCCATGGATGTCGATCGATCTCCCTCAATACATAGCTAGGTCTCTCTCCTTCCCTACACATATACTAGTCGACCGGTCTCTACCCCCCCACACACACACACACACCGATAGTCGAACGTTGTAGGTAAGTATCCATGCCACGGAGAAGAACTGCACCTCTGCCTCTCAAATTAAAGTAGGCCAGCCACCAGATCTTTGACGGGCAAACACAAATTGATGGCACTCTTTATCGATAGCGCAGCCACACACTTCATCCCTGTTTTCAATTCTATCGATATTTCACGCCCATGACTCGTTTCACACACATTGCATATGTTACGCTTTTCGATTGAGATATCATCAACACATTGCCTCTGCTTCGCACAAACCATCTCTCTCACACCCACCCACGCGCACGCATCTGCACCTAAAGAAGAAGTGCATGCAGGATGCACGTACTCACGCCTCGCTCCCCGCCACACCAGCTGGGTACACGGTGGAGTTCGCTTTCACGAAAAGGCAGCCCACGTGATAATTTGATGCGTGTAGCGGTTGTTTACTCGAAGGAGGGTCGGGTACCACACCTAGAATATAAAACGATTGTCGTGGGGAAAATGGAAAAATGGGTTTGTCTCTCGTCACACCATCTCACACAAGGCCGCCGTGGCCTCTCTCTCTCTGCGTTGGTCAATGATCCGGCCGCATCTCGTCCGTCGGTGGAAAGGGAGGATGTGCATCGTCTCCCCGTTCGACGGCGTTGAGGCAGCTCGTCCCGATCTGCGGTACCCGCCGTTCTCTCTGACCAAGCTCCGCGCAGAGGGGCTTTCGCCACTTGCTCTCTGCGCCGCAAGATGGGCAGATCCCGCCGCCGCGCCTCCTAGTAACATCCCGACGACCCTCGTATAGCTTCCTCCGCCTTGCTCCACTGCCCATCTTCCCATGTTGCTGCATGTGGATCTTCTTCAGTTGTTTGCTTAAATCGTATCTCGGCTGGCGATTTTCCATCTTGCAATCTCGTCCTCAAACCATTTTGATAAACCACCATGTGCTATCTTTCCTTTTACATGGAACATGCTTCTTTTGTCGGCGATGTGTCTTCAACTCGTGTTATTGGGCAGTAATTGTTTCCTTTTGACCTCCTTTTGCAAACAGGGCTATCCATTTTCACTCGTTGATATTATGATTTTTGGTGAACTGCACAAATCACTTTTCCAAGAGTGTTTTGTGCAGTTCCGCCAAAATGTCACACGGGCAACGTTTTTACATTTCTGTGGGACTGGGAAAGGGAGATTGGTTTTGCTATCCTCCTCATCCAACTCCGTGCCTAATCTTTCTCCAACAAGAAGTTAGTCCTAAAGAGAGATCGTAGAGGTGATCGGCTTCTATTTATGTGTGTTATGTTTCATCATCTAGTTCCACTATTATTGTAATCACACTGATTGGATATCTTTGCAAACAGGGATGGTCCGCTCGATTTTAGTGGAGCTGCACAAAATGATCGG
This sequence comes from Aegilops longissima, assembly GCA_021605205.1. NCBI lineage: Eukaryota > Viridiplantae > Streptophyta > Magnoliopsida > Poales > Poaceae > Aegilops > Aegilops longissima. The sequence continues at coordinate 379,175,784 of CM038680.1, read as the reverse complement.
ATTGTGGAGTCCTTCATACACCTCTTTTTTGGCTACAGAGCTGGGTGAAACTAGCTGACAAGCAATGAACACTGTGCCAAGGAAATGGAGCCATGCCTACAAACAACATCGATCAATTATATATTTTTTCTTTATTTGTACACCTTCGCACAACTTTGTCTTTAGTTGTGATGTGAATATTGGCGCTGATCTGCGAACCATTGAGATGCATTACCCACATGGTAGTTTCATTTGTATTTGATGGAATGTTGTAACGAGATAATCTCAAGGCAAGACACATGAATCCCAAGTTGAAACCTTTTTTTCCTGCGGGAACCGAAGTTCAAACCTTCATAGCATCACAAGACAATTTCATCAAAATTATGCGTACATATAAACAAATGTCAAGGATTGATAGCAATGCCGAAACAATTCAACTTCGTTTCACCGACATGTTGGACATCCTTCATCCGACTCCACCTGCCATGCAGCAATATTGAGTGCACAACACAACTTCAGGGAAAGATTCACCCCGTCGCTATACCGCAAAGAGTAATGACTAGTGAGCAGTCAAATCACAGAGCCCCACCTTCGCCACAAGAAGTTGCTCGGACGAAGCAACCATCATTTCTTTGTTCCTTGAATCTACGGTACTCCCATATTCCCACAAGAAGAAGTTGCTCGCGAATCAACCATCACTATATCCTCTCGCGTGTGATGACCACAGAGCTATCCATTCAGATTGCATGTTAAAAAATAAAGGTCAATAACTAATGCGCAAACTTTCAAAAAACTAATGCGGCAACTCGGGCCAACGCGCCGATCGCATTTTGCACGAGAAATTACACACCATGTTTCGCTGACATGTGGTCCTGCTCCAACATATCGCTGAGACGACGGCGAGTGGTAGGAGTATTTCCAACCGACGTAGGCCGGGCGCCTTCGTGAACTGTGGGTAAACGGCAACCGCCCACCGACTCTTCGCCTTTCCTCTCGATTTGGAACTGATGTCGACGCCTCTTCCTCTCCCTTCTCCATAATTGTACGTGCATTGCAACAGGTTATCGGATGAGGCCAATCAACAATAGTACTCCTCCGTTCCTAAATGTAAGTCTTCGTAGAGATTTCACTATGAACCATATACAGATGTACATAGATGCATATTAAGTGTAGATTCATTCATTTTGCTCAGATGTAGTCCACCTAGTGAAATCTCTACAAAGACTTATATATAGGAACGGAGGAAGTAGTACACTATTTGTACTAGCTTCACATGCTTCGAAGAAGTGCATGCAGGATGCACGCATCACGCCTCGCTCCCGCCACACCCGCTGGTACACGGTGGAGTTCGCTTTGCACGAAAAGGCAGCCCACGGATAATTTGATGCGTAGCGTTGTTTACTCAAGGAGGGTCGGGTACCACACCTAGAATATAAAACGATTGTCGGGGAAAATGGAAAATGGGTTTGTCTCTCGTCACACCATCTCACACAAGGCCGCCGGCCTCTCTCTCTCTGCGTTGGTCAATGATCCGCCGCATCTCGTCCCGCCGGCGGAAAGGGAGGATGTGCATCGCCTCCTGCTCGACGGCGTTGAGGCAGCTCGTCCCGATCTGCGGTACCGCCGCCTTCTCCGACTAAGCTCCGCGCAGTAGGGCCTTCGCCACTTGCTCCGCCGCAAGATGGGCAGATCCCGCCGCCGCGCCTCCTAGTAACATCCCGACGACCCTCGTGTATAGCTTCCTCCGCCTTGCTCCACCGCCCATCTTCCCATGTTGCTGCATGTGGATCTTCTTCAGTTGTTTGCTTAAATCGTATCTCGCCGGGCGATTTTCCATCTTGCAATCTCGCCCTCAAACCATTTTTGATAAACCACCATGTGCTATCTTTCCCTTTTACATGGAACATGCTTCTTTTGTCGGCGATGTGTCTTCAACTCGTGTTATTGGGCAGTAATTGTTTCCTTTGACCTCCTTTTGCAAACAGGGCTATCCATTTTCACTTGTTGATATTATGATTTTTGGTGAACTGCACAAATCACTTTTCCAAGAGTGTTTTGTGCAGTTCCGCCAAAATGTCACACGGGCAACGCTTTTACATTTCGTGGACTGGAAAGGGAGATTGGTTTTGCTATCCTCCTCATCCAACTCCGCGCCTAATCTTTCTCCAACAAGAAGTTAGTCCTAAAGAGAGATCGAGAGGTGATCGGCTTCTATTTATGTGTGTTATGTTTCATCATCTAGTTCCACTATTATTGTAATCACACCGATTGGATATCTTTGCAAACAGGGATGGTCCGCCGATTTTAGTGGAGCTGCACAAATGATCGGATTGTGGAGTCCTTCATACACCTCTTTTTGGCTACAGAGCTGGGTGAAACTAGCTGACAAGCAATGAACACCGTACAAGGAAATGGAGCCATGCCTACAAACAACATCGATCAATTATATATTTTTTCTTTATTTGTACACCTTCGCACAACTTTGTCTTTAGTTGTGATGTGAATATTGGCGCTGATCTCATGAACCATTGAGATGCATTACCCATGGTAGTTTCATTTGTATTTGATGGAATGTTGTAACGAGATAATCTCAAGGCAAGACACATGAATCCCAAGTTGAAACCTTTTTTCCTCATGGGAACCGAGTTCAAACCTTCATAGCATCACAAGACAATTTCATCAAAATTATGCGTACATATAAACAAATGTCAAGGATTGATAGCAATGCCGTAAACAATTCAACTTCGCTTCACGACATGTTGGACATCCTTCATCCGACTCCACCTGCCATGCAGCAATATTGAGTGCACAACACAACTTCAGGGAAAGATTCACCCCGGTGCTATACCGCAGAGTAATGACTAGTGAGCAGTCAAATCACAGAGCCCCACCTTCGCCACAAGAAGTTGCTCGACGAAGCAACCATCATTTCTTTGTTCCTTGAACTACTGGTACTCCCATATTCCCACAAGAAGAAGTTGCTCGGCTAATCAACCATCACTATATCCTCCGCGCAGATGACCACAGAGCTATCCATTCAGATTGCATGTTAAAAAATAAAGGTCAATAACTAATGCGCAAACTTTCAAAAAACTAATGCGCAACTCGGGCCAACGCGCCAGATCGCATTTTGCACGAGAAATTACACACCATGTTTCGCTGACATGTGGTCCTGCTCCAACATATCGCTGAGACGACGGCGAGTGGTAGGAGTATTTCAACCGACGTAGGCCGGGCGCTTCTTCGTGAACTGTGGGCAAACCGGCAACCGCCCACCGACTCTTCGCTTTTCCTCTCGATTTGAACTGATGTCGCACGCCTTTTCCTCTCCTTCTCCATAATTGTACGCATTGCAACAGGTTATCGGATGAGGCCAATCAACAATAGTACTCCTCCGCTTTAAATGTAAGTCTTCAGAGATTTCACTATGAACCATATACAGATGTACATAGATGCATATTAAGTGTAGATTCATTCATTTTGCTCGTATGTAGTCCACCTAGTGAAATCTCTACAAAGACTTATATATAGGAACGGAGGAAGTAGTACACTATTTGTACTAGCTTCACATGCTTCAAGCAAGATCGTATGGGTGTTTTTATCAGAGCTATATTGTACTACGTATCCAGCACCTCAATCCTCGATACTAGTACTATATAGTAAGTAGTAGGAGTAGTAGGGTGGCATGGGCCGAACAAGCATTCACGCCCAGAGTACGCACACGCCACCAAAGACGACTTCCATCTCGACACCATATTTCTTGGAGTCCGTATAGAGCAATCTCTTCAACCTCATCGCTTTCTCTAACTCAGCCATCGCTGGGCGAGGTGGGGTTTGCCGATAGTCGGTTTCCTCAACTGCGATCCCACTTGTAAGGCCAACTCCAACGCCTATCAATATATGGATGTACTCTTCTTCGCAATACAAAACTTGCATCCATTCTACTCCTCCGCTGCACAATACATGCCTTCTATTTGTCAAATATATATGTATCTAGACATGTTTTAGTATATAGGTACATCCATTTTTGGAAAAATGGAAGTCAAGTATTTTGAAACTGAGGAAGTACACAATAAAATTTTTAAGTTAGCACAACTAGTCTAATTCGAGAGCACAACCGAAGATTTGGTCATGTTCTTCCTCCTTTTGCCGACACGGGACATCCAAAGATCCGTGTCGTGTCATGAAAGAAAATAGAGTGGTAGTTGAAGCCACGAGATGTGCATCTTGGGTTAAACTATAGATAGAATCTTACTACTCTTGAGTAACTCCAAAAGCGCCACCAAGATCTTTATTGATTTGTTTTTCATCACCAGACGCCGAGGTGAAAGATGTGCAGGTTCAGTGGGTCCTCTTATGCTTTCATCGACATGTAAATGCATGTGAGCAAATAGACGATGGCTCCGCGCTCACCGGGCTGGCTGAGAAGAGAGATAGAGGAGGGCTGAGCACGAACTGCAGGTAATTTGTTCTACGTAACCAGCACCTTGATATTCGCGTGTGGTTGTTTCTAGAATAAAAAAGGAGGTACCCCTACTTATGTTACTCCCACTACGCCTAGCCTAAGGTTAGTAGGTGACCTTGCGCTTGGCTCTTCGCCTCTTCCGAAGTCGATGGTTCTACAGTAGTGCTTCTGGCAATCTGACACCAAATGAACTGCTGCACGCCCACCGCTAGGCAAAAAGTTTCTCCTCGGTTGCGAGCCACCACGCACGCTGCTGGCGTAGGGAGAAGGGGTAATCAAGCTTCGCCGCTCATGAGTTGACGGACACATCAAAGTTATTTACTAGTAGTACGCATTTCTCCAAAAAAGGGCTGACCATGTCATTGCTACCATCCCGCGTTCGTCAGTTGAGTACGTGCACTATTCACGTGCCATCGAGGAGAAAAATATTATGAGGTGCCATCGGCGCACGACTCACTTACTTAAAAGGGTTTCCCCCCCCCGCAAGACGACTCACTTACGCACCGCTTATCCGATTATCTCCATTTTCTTGCATGACACGGCACCTTGATGCTAGATGTCTCGTGGTTGGCAAAAGGATGAACAAAGCTCACGTAAAAGAAAAGAGTTGAAGAGCATAGATTCCCGACGACCGAGGAGGAGCAAGGAACTCATGGTGGAGCGCCCGCAAGGAACCTTGCGCTGCTTTCCCCTGCTTTTTGCCGCCGCCCACCTATAAACAACTAAAAGAACATGAACTTTTCGCTAACCACTAGAAACGGTACATCAGATGCTAAGTTGAAGATAGTTTATACTCCTCCATTCCCAAATATAAGTCTTTTAGATATTTCAATAAGGGACTACATACGAAACAAAATGAGTGAATCTACACTCTAAAATATGTCTACATACATCCGTATGTTGTAGTCTATTTGAAATGGCTAGAAAGACTTATATTTACGAACGGAGGGAGTAGTTTATATTGAATTATTGATAACCACGCAACAAGCCACGCATGTACAGGACACATGCAGCCACGCATGTACACAAGCGAATGCACTAACTCCATCCGATCCAACTCATGCACATACGCGCAGAGCATGGAGCACACAACGCACGTACACAAGACATGCATGCACACACGCTCGGTTGCAGAATGCACGTGAATAACACATGCATGCACACACACTCGGCTGCATGGAGGCGTGCGCCATCCGCGGCGACGTCCGATTCGTCAAGCACGGCGAAGCTCGCACGCGAACGGCGATATGCATCTCTTGCAGCACCTCTTGCCGCCGCTCTCAACTACTAGTCGGAGACGAAGACGACCGCAGCCTCGCCTTAGAGCTAGCACCGATGGAAAAACACGCACGCTGCACGCACACGAGCACATACGAGTGCCCACGACGTGGTGGTGGTAGCGCCCCGCCGCTTCTACTCCTTCTCGCGACGTTGTCTATCAAGGCGGCTGCATGCTAATGATGATGTGGGTGAGATCTTCTAGGACTCCGATGATGACGAGGAAAATTATGAGACACAAGGTGACGACACCGCCAAGGTCCATGGTCAAGGGGTGCTAGTAAGTGCTTAGATGTGCTTAGAGCAAGTACAATAGAGCTGAGTCAAGGGCTATAAGGAATAAACTATAGTATATTTCTGCTTAGTTGGAGGAAAGAGAAGAGGAGAGAGAAGGTAAGGGCTCTTCGTGAAGAGCCAGCTCTAGCACATGCTCCTAGGCACTTTGTGAGAATGAAAGGGGGCCACGTAACAAAAAAAAAGTAGTAGTACACTCTTTTGATCTACTATTGTACATGTTGACTATAAGATGGGCTGTAGATGACATGGCACCGCTTATAGCCAGCAGCTGGCTATACTATTAATGCTCTTTAGATGAGGTGCTAAGTGCATTAAATGGCTTAGTAACTCAAGTCTTCAATGCATAGGTGCTTAGTTTATTGGTGCCACATCATATTTTATGCCTACGCAGGCTTAGCAGCTATACATGGTGGAGCACCGGAGAGGCCAAGGCTGGTCATAGTGGGGAGTAACTTGTACTGTAACATATTACTATGAGTACATCTCTATAAACCGGAAAGGAGGGAGTAGTAACATACTAGACTAGTGTCATATGCAGAGTATGGGAGCACATGATATTTCCCCGTCTCGACCGATCCCAAGTTGGCTTCACACCTTCTTGGCCCAACAAAACCCTCCCTCCCTGCAAGCAGCCTGCCCCTGCACCACCGAGCCCGCCGCCCACATTGATGGCAAGTCAGGCGACGCGACCTCTCACTCGCTCCTGCCTGAAGCAGCGAGCCGACCAAGGGCACCGCCACGCACGCCTGCATTTCAGATTACATAGTGGATAGTAACTTTAGAGAAAGTACTACAATTAGATGACATAAGGGCTATAAGGATTTAAAATAGTATTTGTGCTTAGTTGAAGGAGAGAGAAGAGAGAGAGAAGAGAAGCGGATTGTAAACGTAGCCGGTTGTACTCCAACATACTTTGTGAGACAAAAGGTGGGGCCATTATTAATGATATTGTATTTATACTAAAGGGACTAATGAAGCCTTAATTACTCCGCTTTTTTGAGACAAACCTTGATGGGGCTATTATTGACTTTTTTGAGCTATTATTGACTTGGACGGGGTTTGGGGCCAAAGGCCTACTATTATACTCGCATGACCGACCGACATGCTCTACCCTAGCCGCCATCAGATCATATGGTTTCAAGACTGCTCCAGATCTTAGCGCCGCCACGCAATTCTTCTCCAGCCTCCTTCCGGCGGCACCGCGAGAAGGGACAGCAGTCCTCCGAACCCCGCCTTTCGTGATCCTCAGACGGAGAGGGCGATCAGGTTTTTGGGGAGCACACTCGTGATCGCTGCCCAATGACGACTTCCTCAACGACAACCTTCTTCCTTGACCTCGGTAACCTCTTCATCAACGACATGAGTGACAACATCAACCACATCGGTTCTGCTCCCGCTGTATAGTATGTGATTCTGTCCTCCTGGTTTAGTCCACATCATTACTTTGATGTTTGCAATTGTCGTCATGATCTATTTACTGCTGTTTCGGATTAAATCTCATACTAAATTGCTCATATATTCAACAATCCAATCCAAAAACCTGATCACAGGCAATTTACTCCGAGTGGTTTTGCTGTGCTTTTGAAGCCGCTTACTTTTAAGGGGGTGCAATATAAAAGGTGGCACACAAGAGCAGTATATTGGTTTCAGATCATGTACTGCTATGACGCCACTAAGGGTAAGCCTGAGGGCGATCTTAATCCTACATAGCAGAAGCTTTTCGTAACATGGATACCTCTTCAAAGCCGCCTCACGAAAGTGTTCTTGATGTTTCCATTGTGGATTCATATATGTCGCTTGACAGCGCAAAGACATGTGGGCAGCACTTGAGGCCACGCTTGGGCCCCTGCAAGGCCGTAACGAGTTGTACGTCATGGAGCAATTTCGGACTACAAGATGACCGATGAGCGCCTGTTGTTCAAAGCAGACTCATGAGATACACCACTCTCTAAGGAACTTGAGTACTTTAAGTGTGTGTTGCTGCACAAATTTGTTGCTGGGACCATCATTGCCAAGCTTCCACCTTCGTGGAATGATTTTGCTACTTCTCCAAAAACAAGAGACATGAGTTTTCTGTTTTGGATCTCATTAGCACTCTTGATTTTGAGGAGAAGGCAAGAGCAAAAGACACACATGCTCGGGTCGCTGAGGGAGCTTCTAGTGCCCACATGGTACACGAGAAGAACTTCCAGCCCAACCAGCCCCAAAACAACAAGAACAAATCTCAGGGGAAAGGCAAGTTTGATGCAAAGAACAAGCCGTCACATTCTACCAACTTCAAGAAGAATTCTCATAACGAGAAGGGATACAAACCTCAATTTTGGTAGCACCGCACAAAATTTATATGGCTGCATCTACCTGCTATCAGCTAACCTCATGGTGCTCCAGGTATTCCTACATTCATAACTAGGTACAATGACCACCGCAAGATGAAATTAGCTTATTCAGACGCTGACTTGTTGAATGCAAAGTGAACGATCCTATCATGTGTGGAGGAGCAAACAAGCAAAGGCAGCCAAGGTGGAAATCAACCAAGGACTTATGAAATTATATGTAATCTTCCTCGTGCAGGTCAAGATCCCTTCGCCCGATGATCGTGTTTTGTCATGCCGAGCTATTGATATGTGCTGTTGTTTTGCAACACCGCTTAAGTATAGCTACTGTTTTCCTATCTTTTAGATTCGTGACAATGAATATGATATCAAGGGAACTGCACAATATGGACCCATGTTGAGTCATCTCTATTGCCTCATGTGTTTGTAGCAAATGTGTCAGCATCAATTGCAAGATGAGGCAGGTAGCTAGCTATGGAGTTGCCAACATGCTCAAAGTGCTCGCGACATTGAGAAGAAACAAGCATGCCCAGGAAATTAATGCGTGCGCAGGGAGGCCCTTTGCTCAGAGAAGCATCGACCAATTTTCTTTATTTCCACACCTTCTCACAACTTTGTATATTGGTTATAGTATGGTGAATCATTGAGATGCATAGACATGCTGAACTTTTGTTCTTCCTAATGTTAGTTTAATGTGAGTGTTCATCCAAGATCAGATCCTCTAATTTGGTGGATGCACACGAGAAAATAAATCTCCTTAATTTACTCCATAACCACCCTATTAAATAGGTCTAGTAACAAACCAGCGCATGCAAAGGGTCAAGGGCACATGCATCCTGCATGCATGGCCACCAACCAAGCCCATGCGCCACCTCCAATGCAACAACGCAAAAGAAGAGAGCGGTTCTTGGGAAAGCGAGTAGTTAGTGCAGCGGGCCTTATAAACACGAACAGCTCGCCTCCCATTTCCGCCTCCCCACCCACCCCCCGCCCCCAACCTTCCTCACTGCCTAGAAAACCCCGCCACCTTCTTCCTCACTGCATGTAAAACGATGCTCCTCTTCTTCCACTCCTACAGTAAATCCCCAGCCCTCCTTCTTCCCCACTAGCACTTCCACTAGGCTTGTCTCTGCTACTCTGCTCAAACCCGTGAGCTCGGCGCGATGCCCACAAGGAAAATGGAGTCGGCTGGCCCCAGCCAAGAAGATGAGGCTCCCGCCAGCGGCGACGCCGGGTTGTAGATCCCAGACCCGTAGCGTGGGAGAAGCAGCGAGCCCTCCCACCCGGATCTCGAGGAACCGTAGAATCTCCGTGGACCGTGATCACGATCTCTCAAGGCCATCCTTGAGGAGATCATCTCGCTTCCCCCAAGGATTGCTGCCACACACAAGTCCTCTCAACTCGGTGGCGCTCTATCGCAAGACCGCGCCTCAATCTCGATCGCCGTTAGATATATGTCCTTCCTGAATTTGATCTCATTAGAGCCATCGCTCTTCTCACTAGCAGGCCCCGCTCAATGCCTCTCGATCCCGACAAGCTACCTGCTGTACATACCCGCAAGGTGGACGCTATCGACATCCCTCAATTCGAGAACTCCAGCAGTTTGAGTTCTACCATTACCACGTAACATACCAAGAATTCGTGCCCCCACCACCGCTGTCCATCTCAGGGTTTTCCTCCTCTCCACACCGCCACCTTCACCTCGATGCCATCTACCGACGATCTGGTACAAATGCTTTCAACCCCACCGCTAAAATAACTTTCGCCAGGTGGTTTATCCGTCGGAGGCCTCATCGTGATAGCATCATCCACTCCAGCTTGCCCTACCTCGAGCGCTTTGCTGATTGTTTTGGGAATAGAAATCGTATCGCTTGTCTCCAAATAAAGTCGCCACCTTAAAAGCATTGGAATTTTTTAAAGGACAGCAGCTCATCATCGAAGATGCCCTTCACTTGAAAGGTTGCTCCTTCATAGTTGTTATACACCTTCAGAAATAAATGTCGCCTCTCATACCAAACCGAGACCTTGGGTGTAATTTGTGACCCGCTTAATAATCACAAGGAGTTGGTGTTTGGCCTCACTTTTTCAGTACCGATATTATCATCTACACATTTGTAATCATATGCTGCATTTTTCATTTGTGCGCATAAGTTTTATATCATCTTGGAGTACACTTTGGGTACTAATATTATGTTATATGCTCAATGAAGAGTTCGCCCATTGATAGCCTATCAATGTTGCTAGATTCTGTCAAGATCATATATATCGAATGTATAGTTTTGATCTGGACATAATTATTGGCTTGCTGCGATGCTTTCGATCTCTGGATAATTTATACATAGAGGTGATGATTTCATGCACATTGAAAGCCCGTATATATTGTACAAGAATTAACTGTTCAGTTGTCGTTCTTTCGACATACTATATTTTCAGACCTTAACTGTTTTCAATCTTCATGTCTACTTAGGGAGAACCACATGGAGAAAAACATATAACCAATCATTGGCATAATAAGCACAAGGATTTTCGCAGTTCTCATGACATTCGCTTGAGGATGATAACGATGGGACGATATGCATCCAACCGTGCAAATGTAAGCTTTGTCACATTCTTCCCGTTGAACGCGAGGTTACTATTGTCCATGAGGCTTAATTTTTACAGCAAGATATTTCTCACGCATTTAACATGTTGAACAGCAAAACAAGAAGTTTCAGGTGGACAAATGGGCTTCTAAACGTGTCCGGCTTATATTTACAATAAGTTGTAGACATCCTGAAATAAAAAATTTGCACAGATGTTGATTTTATGGATCAGGCCGATCCATTTGTTTGTGACTGCAAAAAGAGTGGTTGGGTTAGATGTTACCGCTATGTTCAATCTGGTTTTGTCTAAAAATTTGATGAACAATTAATCCTTGGGCTTTTTGTACCATTTGTATGCTTGACTTGCACGTTGTTGCCCTTGTACTCTCTCCACCTCGCCACTACACTGCTGCATCTTCCATGGCCGCTGTTCGCTCCTGCCCGAGGCCTTGCTGCCGCTTCTCCACCTTGTCATTGCCTCGACGTTGTCAACATGGTCAACAACCAAGAGGAATCAGGAGATGACTGACGTGGAGGAGGTCGACAGGGGACCCACTAGGGTCATTGCATTTCGCAAGGTGCCTCGTTATTACAAGCCAAAAAATACTTCCTCCTAATTGTTTGACAACTAGGTTCCACGCCATTGTCAATGTAGTCAATAAACGAGAAAATTACACAATGAGCGGATAACACCAGGACCCAAAGAGCTCGCCAGCTTGTTTTTCAGTTTCGAGACGGAGCTCAATCACAAGATCAGGGGGGTCAGGTCTGTTTAGCCCACGCTTACGCTTTTATTAAGCACATGACGAGCCCAGTTGATATATTTTTCTTTCTAAAATTGGCTAGCCCAGCTTTTTTTTTGGAGAATACCAAAACCGAGGCCTACTTGTTTTTCTCAGCCTCTGGGCTGCAAATCTTTCAAGACGAGGAGGGATGTAAGTAGTAAGAAATGGGCTTCCCGTAAAACGGGCTATAAGTTGTAAGAAATGGGCTGTAAATTTTAAACCAAAGCCAACCGCAATTGCATTCAAATATCATTTTTTTCAAGATTTCTACTTCTACTCTTATAGAAACCAAAGCCAACCGGCAATTACATTAAAATATCATCTTTTCTCCCACAAGATAAACTACTCATACAAATGCATCTTCATGTTCCATGGAACGAACGGGCATCTTGCTAGTTAAGATTCTAAATTTCATTCATTTTTTTTGTGGAGAATTATTTTTTGAATTTTATTTTGATATAATTTTTGAAAATTATTTTAACGTGACTCAAACTTCGTGATTAAAAGAGTTCGACCCCACCGAAATATGCAAAATTTCGTTGAATTTTTAGCAAAGGCCTGTAATATATGGTCTGTAATGCTAATAAAAACAATATGGGCTTCAAATATCCTTAAGAATTAGAAATGGGCTGTAAATTATTGAAAATAATGGCTAATGGGCTGTATGTTGTTTTCCACAGATTTGGAGTCCACTTCGGGCCTACTAGGTTGACGATGACGCTGTCCTAAACTTTTTTTGACGCAGACGCAAGGCTTTGTCAACTTAGTCAACACACAAGTTGATCGTTGGATGTCCATCCAACGGTCACCGCATTTCTTCAATCTCTCGATCTTCCTGCTCCAGCCGCCCAAACTAGCGCCAAGCGGGACTGCTCGCTTCCTCCTCCCGTGGTGGCCGTGCCGCCAGCCATCCTCTAACCACCCACACATCCTGTTATTTTCCGCGACGTCACCTCACCCGCAGCCGACCGGGCCAGCCGCCGTTTCCCTCAAGATGGGCATCCGCTGCGGTGGCTTCACGGCCACGGTGTTTCTCTTGCTGGGCCTCGCCTCGTCCATCAAGCTTGTGCTCTCGGCGCCGGCGAGGTCACATGGTCAACAAACAACAGCCATCGGAAGAGGTCAAGAGGGGCCCACACAGAAAATGCCCGCTTATTACGCTGCAAAATAATGATTCCTCCACTGATAGCTGGGACCCATCGGAAGGGTCTCAGATTTCATGAAAAAACGCTCCCCATGGTCACTGCACTCCACCGGAAATGCCTCCTTATTACGCACAAAAATGAATTCTCCCCGCTAGCCGGGACTCACCTTGGTGGAGGCTGACTTGTGGGCCTACTAAGTTTACGGGACGGAGGGCTTTGTTAACTTAGTCAATATGAAAGATTCTAGCTCCAAGGACCGTGACGATGTCCATCCAACGGTCAGAGTGCTTCTTCAACCTCGGTCTTTGTGCTCCACCACCAAAGCAAATACCGGTCGTGTCGCATGCTCCTGCCTCCCGTGGTCGGGCCAGATGCCGCGAGGCCTCACCGCCCCCACTACTCCCACCGCTGGCCAGGCCATCCTCTACTCACCCACACCCCCGTTATTCTACGGCGACGGCAGCCTCACCTCAGATTCTCTTCGCAGGCACCCACCGCTGATCTTCCCTGCTCCACGCCGTTTCCCTACCTAGGCCTCGCCGCCGCCCACCGCCGTGGTGCTCTCGGCGCTGCATGGTCAATGTGGTCAATGACCGACTTCCATCGAAGAGTACAGGCGTGAGAGGCTGACACCGGGTCCACGACGACCGCAAGGAAGTGCCTCCTTATTACGCCGCAAAATAATTATTCCTCCACCGACAGCAGGGACCCACCGGACGGGCCATCGATGAAGCGAAAAAGCGCTTCGACCGCCGACCCACCAGTTACATCTTCGCACGCAAGGAAGTGCGTCCGCAAAAAAACAAACGATTCGCCTTTGATCGCTGGGACCCACCAGCTACATCTTCACAGCAAGAAGTGCTCGATACCGGGACCCACCTGGTCGGCGCGCACGAAGCGCTTGTCATTCTGGTCGCGAACGTACGCATATATATACCGGTCGATGTAGAGGCACGACGTATCGTAGTAGAGGCAGCACGTAGCATGTACACGCACGCACAGCGCCGTGGTGCAAGAAAGAAAATACGCCACGATGTGTACATACGGGCGGGTCTCAACGCCTACTCGCGATATACGCACATGGCTGGGTCGGAACGGAGAAACAGCGCCGCCGCCGTGTTCATGGGGAGCCAACCGCTGGGTCGGAACGGAATGCGTGGTCGTGTTCATCGGGAGGGCTTGTACGAACAGGCGATGGAAACAAGGCTCAGCGATCGCACAACGGAGGAAACGGACCTCCCACGCTCGAACGGGTCCTATTGATCGGGAGGGTGTGGCGCATCGCAAAACGGAGGAAATGGACCTCCACGGTCGTAAACGGGTCGGAGGGTGTGGCGCATCGCAAAACGGACGAAACGGACCTCCTATGGTCGAAACGGGGTCCCGTTGATCGGGGGGTGTGGCGCATCGCAAAATGGACGAAACGGACCTCCTACGGTCGAAACCGGGTCCTGTTCATCGGGAGGTGTGGCGCATCGCAAAACGGGACTCCACGGATACTGCTCATCTCCACCGCCGACCTCCTCCGTAATCCACGGATACCATCGACCTCCTCCACCTCCACGGGCTCCTCGCTCATCCAGCCTCCACCGCGGCGCTACTCCACGTGCCACCGCTCAACCACCCTCCACCGCCTCACTGCTCATCCAGCCTCCACACCACGGGTCCTGTTCAACCACCCTCCACGGGCACCCTCCACCGCTCACTGCTCATCCAGCCTCCACCACACCACGGGTCCTATTCATCCGAGGCAACGCCACCGCCATTGTTCATCCAACCCCCCGCAACGCCACCGCTCATCCCAGAGGCAGCATCGATCGGCTTCGCTAGCAGCAGAGGAAGGAATCGCCGATCGGGTTCGCCATCGCCCATCGATCGATCGCCGGGTTCAGAATGCGAGCTCGCAGGCAATCGCCGGGTTCGCGAGAGCCCAACGCCTCGCCCGTTCGCTTAGAGCCAGCGCCGCACACACGCTGCACGTACAAGAGAACGTGCATCGCCGCCCCGACCTCCCACCGTAATCGGAACTCCTGAAATTTTCCTCCTCGCTTCTACCATGGTTTTTCCGCCATGGACGGCCCAAAGAATGTCATGCAGCTGCGCCTCCGCCCGCCTGTGATGAAAAGCCCATTTTCTGTCATGATTTTTGTCATAGAAGTAGGAGCCCACAACATCTATGATGATACCGGTTTTGTCACAATTATCGCCATAGAAGTGTCATATGTATGATAGAAAAATTTCGCTCGCCCAAAATGTCACGGATGTGTCTTTTTTTGTAGTGTCGGTGAAAAAGGAACCAGCATGAGGATCAATTTTATGTTCGCAGGAAGACTCATTGAATGGCATCTATTTCTTCTGTTATAAGCAGGTGTCTCAGAACGGCTTCTACTTCTCATACCGCTGGAGATCTCCGGCTGAATCAAACCGGAGCGGCCACGTAAGAACTTGGCCGATTGAAAATGCAGCTTGAGGGATAAACAAGGTATGCACAAGTCTTGTTCGCTTTATTATGAAGCAACTTTCAGATGAACTGAAAGCTATGACTTGCGCTTAGGGATTGTGACCAAGTCGAAGCCCTTAAGAAGGTTGTGGCAAAGGCCGAGGAAAAGGCGGCCATCGAAAGCAGGCTCTTCGTGAGAAACACGAGGCCGGGTTATTGAAGCTGAGCAGAGCTACAAGAGGCCGTGGAGGAAATGCGAGACCTTGAGCAGAATTTAACGGAGAAGGAAGCCGAACTCACCAAGGCGATCAGTGCCATGAGCGATGCCCGGGGAAACCCGGTTACCGCAGGAGATCCAAGAGGCGAGAAAATCGCGCTGGTAAGGCCTTTTCCCCAGAGAGTAAGTATTTGGGGAAGACTTATATTTCTAATTTTGAACTGATTTCTCGTGGGTATTTTCCGAGCTACTCGCGCATATCGATGCCGCCAATTCTACCGAGTCAAGAAAGGAATACCGCGGATAAGCTCTTCTCGTCGCAGATTTGGCACCAATTATCCGGTGCCTTTTGCCGATCAACTCAAACAGCTAATCGAATCATGTATATGCGTAAACTAGCCATGAAGGATTTAATTATCCGCTATGGCTCGCGAGTCGATCCCAACTAGTTACTTTGGGCTCGTGAAGCGGCTTGTGGGTGCTCGCCCCTCGACTTGACGCCATCAAGCTGTTGGTCTGTATAGAGGGTGCACGAATGGCCTTCACCCGCAAAGGTGCACCGGGGAAGATGGATGCTAAAAGATGATGACCAAGGACCGCCGAGGGAAGGAGCATCGCAAGCCCGAAGTTATATTATGAGAATGTCCTGAAGGATCCTACCTGCCACAGTAGCTATGCACCAAGGACTTTATATTTCCATGAATGCAGATCATGTTGTCCTTTGTAATGTTAAAATAAGGTCGATTACATCGCCATCACTGTTATATGAAATTTTACCCTCCTGTGCAACCATTTTATATGTTAAATCTGAGAGTTGGCCAGTCATCGGCGTCTGCCCCCACATATGAAGTACGGGGTTGTTCGGGATAAACCTGAGCACTCTTTATCCCAGTTTTGGGTCCTCCGAAGGAGGTGCTCAACACAACGAACCAGGCAATCGGACTATAGGGCTTTATCACCGACTTAGCCATAGGAGCTTTAGTATGGTCGGCGCAGCCCCGGTGTTCGAAGACTGCATTAGGGGCTCTATGAGCACCGATCGGAGAAAACCGATCCATCGCACGCTGCATTGGTTATGGCATTATGCGGAGAAATCTTAAAGATTTTATGACCTCTAACAGCCGACCAGCTCTCGCCAGATCATGACAGCCGTTTTCGGCTTTCATCGAGGAGCTCGTCCGAAGAACCGGACACAATCGCAGAGTTCTCCCAAAGGCTACCTTAGCCGATATAGCGGAACGTAAGGTACCAAAACATGGGAGCCGGGCAGCCCAACTATTGACCCAAGACATGATTCGGAGCTGATGCATATAATGCTATAAGCTCGGGGTGCCGAACTTCCATGAAGGTGTTCAGACTTTACTGCCGTGTTTATGGGTAAAACGAAGCCCCTGTCATATTTTAAGGCATATCGCTGTGTACGGATGCCATTTGACAAAAGAATTTCAATAAGAAATAACAGCAGGTAAGCGTCATATAAATCCACATGTTGTATTTGAATAGTATGTCTATGTGTATGGGTACAAGTAATGTGATAATAAAAAAAGGAATATGATTGCGAAACCTGCTGAGACCAGGGGGAAGAGGCTGAGTGCGGATCCGTAATATAGCTGGACGGTCACTGCGGGGGATGTCTATGATCCCTTATGCTCAAGCTCCGGCTCAGTAGCCCGTCCCGGTCGGGCGCAAAGGTGAACCTGCGAAGGAAATGTAAGAAATATTTATGTGTCAAGGGCGGTTGAGCCGCCGAGTACGGGTTTATCATGGCCTTCGCCGAGTGTTTAGTCGAGCCCGGACGGCCGGGCTATCCTTCCGCCAAGGAATTCGAGTCCCTTGACAAAGGTCCGAAGCCCGGACGCCGCCTTGAGATTCGCCGCAAGGTGATGCTCGTTGTTTCGCTACTAAGACAAGGGTGTATATGCCGGTGCCGAGGGAAAGTTCGCCTTGCTATTAACCATGATGACGCCGCGGACCGGCATCTTGAGCTACGGTAGGCATAATGTGGCACCGCATTGAATCGAGCGAATGCGGCTCATCCGAGCAGGCTTGATAATCACCGCGAAAGGGACGATTTCAAGTTTAACTCTTTGATACGGTAATTTTCTCGTGAACCAAGACTACCTCAAGGGTAATGGAGCCTCGTACAGCGAGCCTCCTCACCGGTATAATGCCTCCAAAGTGGCTTTAGTGGGTTTGATCGCTAAATGATCGATGCCCATCTTGCGACTGTGGTCTTGGTAAAGCAGATTTAAATCTACGGCCGCCCATAAGGACTCGAGTGAGGTGGAACTCAGATATTATTGGGTCCGTGACTAGTGCGCTCGATTGCCTTGATTGGCGCTGACCGGACGATCCGCGCGGTTGAAGGTGACCGCCCCGCTTATATTGTGGGACGACAAGTTCATGAGTCACCATCCCTAAGGATGGATATCCGTCCGAGTTGGTAATTTGGGTGGTATGTACCACGCTCACCGATTGAATATGCGGGGAAATTTCTCTTGCCCTCCTGTGTTCGGTGGTCCGGCTCTTGTCGCTATCGCCGCTTTGAGACCCCCTTTGTCTCTCGGGCGCCGCCGCCGCTTGTTTGAAGACCCAGCATTCTCGCTGGTATGGGTGGCTGGCGCTTCGGGTGCCATGAATTTGGCATTGGCGATCGAAATGCGGTCCAGATCGAGGGACCCGGATTTTTATTTTGGGTGGCCCATTCCACGACCGACTTTGAGCCCTCGAACCCGCATTAATCGCCGTGTTTTCGTGTTTTCACCATATTTGCGGCGCTTATTGTTGTTGCGCCGTGGTTTGCCGCTGTTATCCTGGCTTCGATGTGCTGTGTTTGCTTGTCAGATTGGTACTACGAGCCAACCAGCTATCTTCGCCCGCACAAAAGCAGGTCATAAGTATCGTGAGGGCTGCCATGGATTTTGGCTTCTCTTGGCCGAGATGCCGGGCGAGCCATTCGTCACGGATATTATGTTTAAATGCCGCTAAGGCCTCTACATCCGGACAGTCGACTATTTAGTTCTTCTTGGTTAGGAACCGGGTCCAGAATTTCCTGGCCGATTCCCCTGGCTGCTGAGTTATATGACTTAAATCGTCAGCATCCGGTGGTCGCACATAAGTGCCCCGAAGTTGTCAAGGAATGCATCTTCCAAATCCTCCCAACCGCCGACGGAGTCTGCTGGCAAGCTATTCAGCCAATGTCGAGCTGGTCCTTTGAGTTTTAGTGGGAGGTACTTAATCGCATGTAGATCATCCCCGCGAGCCATGTGGATGTCGAGGAGGAAATCCTCAATCCATACCGCGGGATCTATTGTACCATCATATGATTCGATATTTACGGGTTTAAAACCTCCGGGAATTCATGATCCATAACTTCATCGCTGAAGCATAGGGGTGCGGCGCCTGCCGGGCTATGTCACGACGCAGTTCATATGAGTCTTGTTCAGATTCGCCCGCCGGATTTACCTTTAGTGTATCCGGCGTGACGGTCATTATCCCGCGTTGGTGCACGCCCCCGTGACCCGTATATTGATCTTGCATGTTTTGCCCTGCTTTCCAATTCGTCTCGCAGGTCCCGCGTGTTGCCCTGGGCCTTGGTATTTTTGTTTGAGTGGCGGCGGGGTGCAGGCTGAACTTCAGGCTGAAACGCCTCTCTATCTCAGCCACGCGGTGGCTGGTCAGCCGCATCGTACCCTGGTGAAGTAGGTTTCACTGCTTCCTCCTCGAGTAGTGACCTACGTCTTGGGTAACTCTTGGAGGGGCATTCGAGTTCGTATTCCTCGGCCGCAAGGACTTCGGTCCATCTGTCTGCTAGCAAATCTTGATCAGCTCAAAGCTATTGTTGATTTTTCTTCAAGCTATTTGCCGTGGCAATAAGCCGGCGCTTAAAGCGCTCTTGCTCGACGGATCCTCGTGCACGATAATTCTTCGTCACGAGGCTCACCTCGCCTTCGGAGAGAGGCATGTAATTGTCATGCTCGCTTTCTCCATCTGCGCCTATTCTAGAGGGCTAGCTTATTCATCCTCCCGCCTAAATCTGGCCGAGGGATTGTCATCATCTTCGCACTATCCGGAGTGTTATTGTCTCTTGTGCTGGTATAATTGTTTTTGCTATGGCGGGACTTAGAGCGGCGCCACTGACGTCGGTGCCTGGGCTGCTTTTTGGAGCGGTTATCCTCTGTTGTCTTGTCTCCATTGCCTTCTTTGGGGGTATCCACCATATATATATCGTATGATGAGGTGGCGGTCCAGCACCCTGTAGGCGGTGGTTCCTGTTCGTCTCCTGCATCGTCGTCCATACTGTCGATGTCTTCGGAGTCGAAGTCGAGCATGTCGGTTAAATCGTCGACAGTGGGTACTAAGTGGGTGGTGGGTGGGCAGCGAATTTCTTCGTCGTCCGCATCCCACTCTAGCCGGACATAGTTCGGCCAAGGTTCTCCTGACAAGGAGAGAGACCTTCATGAATTTAGCACGTCACCGAAAGGCGAGTGCTGAAAGATATCCGCGGAGGTGAACTCCATAATTGGCGCCCAATCGGATTCGATAGGTACGGACGCAGGCGGCTCGGAGTACGTGGCCGGAGATGAATCTAGTGGTTCGGCATCACGGCTCTCGTGAGGGGTAAGGTCAGTATCCGGCTCTATCGCCGCTGAGAGTACGGCCTCCATGGCAGGGTCTATCCACCCGTCCTCGGATGGCGCAATTTGCTCCGGATTAAAAGCCGGAGTAGTTGCAGGTGCGATCTCCCGAACATTGTCCGATGGCAGAGGTAAATCATGCTCATCGTGATCGTGCGGCGCACCTGACATGGGCTTGAATCCTTCGAAGATCAAGTCTCCACGGATGTCGGCAGTCTAATCTGTTTCCAACCTGACTCGTGGCTGGGGCGAGCTCTCGATCTGCTCCAGATGGCTGCTGAAGTTGGTTCGCAGCATGGGCCGCCGAATACAAAGATCTGTCCGGGAGGAAGACTCACTTGGACCGCATCGTTACCGATGATCGGGAGCCATCAAGCCTTACGGTAACGCACAAGTGGAACTCTCAATGAAAGCACCAATGTCGGTGTCAAACCGCGGATCTCGTTAGGGGTCTCGAACTGCGCGCCTAAGGCGGATGGTAACAGGAGGCAGGGGACACGATGTTTACCCAGTGTTCGGCCCTCTCGATGGAGGTAATACCCTACTTCCTGCTTGATTGATCTTGATGATATGAGTATTACAAGAGTTGATCTACCACGAGATCGTAGAGGCTAAACCCTAGAAGCTAGCATATGGTATGATTGTTCTTGTCCTATGGATCAAACCTCCGGTTTATATAGACACCGGAGGGGGCTAGGGTTACACAGTAGTCGGTTACAAGGAGGAGATCTACATATCCGTATTGCCAAGCTTGCCTTCCACGCCAGGAGAGTCCCATCCGACACGGGACGAAGTCTTCAATCTAGTATCTTCATAGTCCAACAATCCGCCAAAGGATATAGTCCGCTGTCCGGATACCCCCTATCTAGGACTCCTCAACAGGACTTACCCAATCGACTATCAAGAACGGATAAATTATACCGCCTCGAGAAGCTTTAGTATTTATTTTCTTACCACTTTTTAATCTTAGGATTCAGCCTTCGTTGATGATCACAGACTGGTTTGGCATCTTCTTCCAAATTTATTTTATGTTGACATAGAGGGGACTAATGCCCTTAAGATCATCAAGAGTATATCCAATAGCAGCACGGTGCTTCTTCGTAGTTTTGAATAATCTCTTCTTCATGCTCCGAAAGGTTAGCACTAATAATAACAGGATATATCTTCTTTTCATCAAGATAAGCATATTTAAGAGTATCAGGCAACGGTTTAAGCTCAAACACGGGATCACCCTTGGGTGGAGGAGGATCCCCTAGGATTTCAATAGGCAAATTGTGTTTCAGAATAGGTTCCTATTTAAAGAATACTTCATCTATTTCCCTTCTTTCATTCATAAACATATCATTTTCATGGTCTAGCAAATATTGTTCTAATGGATCACTAGGAGGTATGGCAATAGAAGCAAGACCAATAATTTCATCCTTACTAGGCAATTCTTCTTCATGGTGTTGTCTACTAAATTTAGAGAAATTAAACTCATGAGACATATCAACCAAACCGATAGTAACAACATTCTTTTCGTAGTCTATCTTAGCATTAACGGTGTTCAAGAAGGGTCTACCAAAAATAATGGGACAAAAGCTATCTTGTGGGGAACCAAGAACAATAAAATCAGCAGGATATTTAGTTTTCCCACACAAGACTTCAACATCTCTAACAATTCCCATTGCTGATATAGTATCTCTATTGGCAAGCTTAATTGTAACATCAATACCTTCTAACTCAGCAGTGCAATTTCATGCTTAATTTCTTCAGATAAAGTATGAGGTATAACACTAGCACCGCACCTTTATCACATAAGCCATGATAACAAGTGATCTCCTATTTTAACAGTAAATAATGTGTACGCCTACCACAGGTCTATGTTTATCTTTAGCATTAAGGTTTGGCAATTCTAGCAGTTTCACCGCAGAATTGAATAACATGCCCATCAATATTATCAGCCAAAGAGATCTTTAACAATAGCAATATTAGGTTCAACTTTAACTTGCTCAGAGGTGTATAAGTTCTAATATTGCTTTTACTTAACCACAGCTTGAAGCTTTAGCATGATCCTTTATTCTAACAGGAAAGGTGGTTTCTCAACATAAGAAGTAGGAACAATAGGATCATTATAAGTGACAATCTTTTCTTCAACTTTAGGAGGTGCAGCTACTTTTACTTCTATGGGAGGATGATATTTAAACCACTTCTCCTTGGGGATATCAACATAAGTAGCAAAAGATTCACAGAAAGAAGCTACTATCTCAGAGTCAAGTCCATATTTAGTGCTAAATTTACGGAAAACATCGGTATCCATAAAAGACTTAACACAATCAAACTTAGATGTCATACCTGACTCCTTACCTTCGTCGAGATCCCAATCTTCAGAGTTGCGTTTAATTCTATCCAATAGATTTCATCTGAATTCAATAGTCTTCATCATAAAAGAGCCAGCACAAGAAGTATCGAGCATGGATTGATTATTGCAAGAAAGTCGAGCATAAAATTTTTGAAGAATTATTTCTCTTGAGAGCTCATGATTGGGGCATGAATATAACATTGATTTAAGCCTCCCCCAAGCTTGAGCGATGCTTTCTCCTTCGCGAGGCCAAAAATTATATATATAATTGTGATCATGATGAACAAGATGCATAGGATAATACTTCTGATGAAATTCCAATTCCATTCGTTAATAGTTCCATGATCCCGTGTCATCACATAGCCTATACCATGTCGATGCATCTCCCTTCAAAGATAAAGGGAAGACCTTCTTCTTAACAACATCATAGGGTATACCTGCAAGCTTAAATAATCCACAAACTTCATCCACATATATTAGGTGCTCATCAGGATGCTTTGTTCCATCTCCTACAAAAGGATTATCTAGCAGTTTTTCTAACATACCAAGGAACTTCAAAGGAACATTTTCATTTTCAGAGGTTCAGAGGTTGAGGAGCAATTTTTGCTTTCACTGGTCGGGGTGAAAATACCCCTAACAAGCCCTCAGAGGATTACTTTCCATAGTAACTAGTGACAGAAACTTCAGCACACTATATAAATTTTTCCTTACCAAATTCCACCTACCAAAGGCGCTTCACCACCGCAACGGCGCCAAAAAGAGTCTTGATGACCCACAAGTATAGGGGATCTATCGTAGTCCTTTGATAAGTAAGAGTGTCGAACCCAACGAGGAGCGTATGAAATGATAAGCGTTTTCAGCAAGGTATTCTCTCGTAAGTACTGAAATAAGTGGTAACAAATAGTTATGTGATAGGATAATTTGTAATGAGCAACAAGTAACAAAAGTAAATAAAGTGCAGCAAGGTGGCCCAATCTTTTGTAGCAAAGGACAAGCCTGACAAACTCTTATATAGAGAAAAGCCCCGAGGACACATGGGAATATCGCTGCTTAGTTTTCATCACGCTCATATGATTCGCTCGTACTTTGATAATTTGATATGTGGGTGGACCGGTGCTTGGGTGCTGTTCTTACTTGAACAAGAATCCCACTTATGATTAACCTCTATTGCAAGCATCCGCAACTACAACAAAAGTATTAAGGTAAACCTAACCATAGCATGGAACATATGGATCCAAATCAGCCCTTCACGAAGCAATGCATAAACTAGGGTTTAAGCTTCGTCACTCTAGCAACCCATCATCTACTTATTACTTCCCAATGCCTTCCTCTAGGCCCAATAATGGTGAAGTGTTATGTAGTCGACGCTCACATAACACCACTAGAGGCTAAACAACATACATCTCATCAAAATATCGAATCTAATACCAAATTCACATGACTACTAATCGCAAGACTTCTCCCATGTCCTCGTGAACAAATGTAACTACTCACAAAGCATATTCATGTTCATAATCGAGGGTATTAATATGCATAAAGGATCTGAACATATAATCTTCCACCAGATAAACCAACTAGCATCAACTACAAGGAGAAATCAACACTACTAGCAACCTACTAGTACCAATCCCACTTGGAGACAAGAATTGATACAAGAGATGAACTAGGGTTTTGAGAGGATATGGTGCTGGTGAAGATGTTGATGGATATTGCCCTCTCCCGATGAGAGGAGCGCTGGTGATGATGATGGCGATGATTTCCTCCCGGAGGGAAGTGTCCCCGACAGTAACAGCCTCACCGAGCCCTAGATTGGTTCCGCTAAGGTTCCACTGTGGCGGTGAGTCTCGCCCGAAAGGTTGCTTATGATTTTTCCCTTGACGAAAGACCTCATATAGCGTAAGATAGCCATCGGAGAGCGAATAGGCCCACGAGGTAGGGGCGCGCCTGGGGTAGGGCGCCCCACCCTCGTGGGCTGTGGGTCCCCTCCGTGTACTTCTTCCGCCAGTATTTTTTATTATTTCCAAAATGACTTTCATGGAGTTTCAGGACTTTTGAGTTGTGCGAATAGGTCTCTAATATTTGCTCCTTTTCCAGCCCAGAATTCCAGCTGCCCGCATTCTCTCTCCTTATGTAAACCTTGTAAAATAAGAGAGAATGGGCATAAGTATTGTGACATAACATGTAATAACAGCCCATAATGCAATAAATATCAATATAAAAGCATGATGCAAAATGGACGTATCATCCACCCACTCTTCATTCGTGGAGAGAGCCATCAGAACATGCCTACACTTCTAACATACATTTTCTGACAGAGAACCACCTACACTTGTGTTGAGGTCAAGATATTCCATTCCAACCACATAAATCTTGATCTCTAGCCTTCCCCAAGTTGCTTTCTGAAGGAAATATGCCCTAGAGGCAATAATAAAGTTATTATTTATTTCCTTATGATAAATGTTTATTATTCATGCTAGAATTGTATTAACCGGAAACATGATACATGTGTGAATACATAGACAAACAGAGTGTCACTAGTATGCCTCTACTTGACTAGCTCGTTAATCGAAGATGGTTATGTTTCCTAACCATAGACATGAGTTGTCATTTGATTAACGAGATCACATCATTAGGAGAATGATGTGATTGACTTGACCCATTCCGTTAGCTTAGCACTCGATCGTTTAGTATGCTGCTATTGCTTTCTTCATGACTTATACATGTTCTTATGACTATGAGATTATGCAACTCCCGTTTACCGGAGGAACACTTTTATGCTACCAAACGTCACAATGTAACTGGGTGATTATAAAGGTGCTCTACAGGTGTCTCCAAAGGTACTTGTTGGGTTGGTGTATTTCGAGATTAGGATTTGTCACTCCGATTGTCGGAGAGGTATCTCTGGGCCCACTTGGTAATGCACATCAATATAAGCCTTGCAAGCATTGCAACTAATGAGTTAGTTGCGGGATGATGTATTACGGAACTAGTAAAGAGACTTGCCGGTAACGAGATTGAACTAGGTATTGAGATACCGACGATCGAATCTTGGGCCAGTAACATACCGATGACAAAGGGAACAAGGTATGTCGTTATGCGGTTTGACCGATAAAGATCTTCGTAGAATATGTGGGAGCCAATATGAGCATCCAGGTTCCGCTATTGGTTATTGACCGGATATGTTTCTTGATAACCCACAAGTATAGGGGATCGCAACAGTTTTCGATAAGTAGGAGTGTCGAACCCAACGAGGAGCTAAAGGTAGAATAAATATTCCCTCAAGTTCTATCGACCACCGATACAACTCTACGCATGCTTAACGTTTACTTTACCTAGAACAAGTATGAAACTAGAAGTACTTTGTAGGTGTTTTTGGATAGGTTTGCAAGAATATAAAGAGCACGTAAATAAAAAGTAGGGGTTGTTGTAAGTAAAGAAGCAAAAAAGTAAAAATAGCGAGTGTGGAAAATTGGTGGTAGGAGTTGTGAAATTGTCCCTAAGCAATTGACTACTTTACTAGACTGATAGCAAGTTTTATGTGGGAGAGGCCGCTGCTAGCATGTCATCCCTTACTTGGAATTCTATGCACTTATGGTTGGAACTATTAGCAAGCATCCGCAACTACTAATGGTCATTAAGGTGAAACCCAACCATAGCATTGTTATATTAGTCCCCTTCAATCCTCAGATGCATCAATTTCTATGCTAGGTTGAAGCTTCACACTCTTGCCCTCCAATACATAGTCCTATCAACATACAACTAACCCTATGGTGTGATCCATGCGCGCGCTCATATGATGGGCACCAAAGGACAGTAACATAACCACAAGCAAATTAAATCAATCATAGCAATTCATCAACCACCGATAGGACAACGAAAATCTACTCAGACATCATAGGATGGCAACACATCATTGGATAATAATATGAAGCATAAAGCACCATGTTCAAGTAGAGGGTACAACGGGTTGCGGGATAATGGACCGCTGTAGATAGAATGGGGAAGGTGATGGATATGTTGGTGAAGATGGCGGAGGTGTTGGTGAAGATCGCAGTGATGATGGTGGTGGCCACGGCAGCGTTCCGGCGCCACCGGAGGAGAGGGGAGGGGCCCTTCTTCCTCTTTCTTCCTTGACCTCCTCCCTAGATGGGAGAAGGGTTTCCTCCGGTCCTTGGCCTCCATGCCATGGGAGGGGCGAGAGCCCTCCGAGATTGGATCTGCCTCTCTCTGCTCTCTCTGCTTCTGCTTCTGCCTCATGCTCTTTCACTGCTTATATATATATATATATATATATATATATATATATATATATATATATATATATATATATATATATATATATATATATATATATATATATATATATATATATATATATGGAGATCCGTAATCTGATTGGATTGAAACCTTCACCAGATTTTTACCAAAATTAGCTTTCTTGCGGTCAAGAAGGGCATCAATCGCTTTACGGGTGGCCCACGAGGTCAGGCGCGCCTACCTCGTGGCCACCTCGTGCACCGCCTCACGTGGATTTTTCTTCCGAATTTTCCAAATATTCCAAAAATAAGCTCATCTGCTTTTATCCCGCTTGATTCCTTTGATATGGATATTCTGTAAACATAAAACATGCAATGTATGTGAACTGCACTGGCATCGGATCAATATGTTAGTCCCAAAATAGTATAAAAAGTTGCCAAAAGTATATGAAAGTTGAATAATATTGGCATGGAACAATCAAAAATTATAGATACGATGGAGACATATCAGCATCCCCATGCTTAATTCCTGCTCATCCTCGAGTAGGTAAATGATAAAAAAGATAATTTTTGATGTGGAATGCTACCTAGCATAATCTTGATCATATGTCTAATCATGGCATGAATATTAAGACACGAGTGATTCAAAGCAATAGTCTATCCTTTGACATAAAAACAATAATACTTCAAGCACACCACCAAGCAATTATGTCTTATTGAAATAACATAGCCAAAGAAAGCTCATCCCTACAAAATCATATAGTCTCGCTTTGCTCCATCTTCACCACACAAAATATTCACATCATGCACAACCCCGATGACAAGCCAAGCAATTGTTTCATACTTTTGACGTTTCTCAAAACTTTTCAACTTTCACGCAATACATGAGCGTGAGCCATGGACATAGCACTATAGGTGGAATAGAATATGATGATGGGGGTTATGTGGAGAAGACAAAAGGAGAAAGTCTCAGATCGACGCGGCTAATCAACGGCTATGGAGATGCCCATCAATTGATGTCAATGTGAGGAGTAGGGATTGCCATGCAACAGATGCACTAGAGCTATAAGTATATGAAAGCTCAAACTGAAACTAAGTGGTGTGCATCCAACTTGCTTGCTCATGAAGACCTTGGGCATTTGAGGAAGCCCATCGTCGAATATACAAGCCAAGTTCTATAATGAAAATTCCCACTAGTATATGAAAGTTATAACTCAAGAGACTCTATATGAAGAACATGGTGCTACTTTGAAGCACAAGTGTGGTAAAAGGATAGTAACATTGCCCTTCTCTCTTTTTTCTCTCATTATATTTGTAGGCTTTCTTTGGCCTCTCTTTTTTGGGGGAGGGGGCTTTTGGCCACTTTTATTTTGATAACCTCACATGGGACAATGTTCTAATAATACTGATCATCACACTTTTATTTACTTACAACTCAATATTACAACTCGATATCTAGAACAAAGATATGACTCTATGAATGAATGCTCCGCGTGTACCGGGATGTGAAATGATCTAGCGTAGCAATGACATCAAAAAACGGACAAGCCATGAAAACATCATGCTAGCTATCTTACGATTATGCAAAGCAATATGAAATAAATGCTCAAGTCATGTATATGATGATGATGGAAGTTGCATGGCAATATATCTCGGAATGGCTATGGAAATGCCATAATAGGTAGGTATGGTGGCTGTTTTGAGGAAGATATAAGGAGGTTTTTGTGTGATAGAGCGTATCGTATGACGGGGTTTGGATGCACCGGCGAAGTTTGCACCAACTCTCGAGGTGAGAAAGGGCAATGCACGGTACTGATGTCTACTACACAACATTCTTCTTGTAGACGTTGTTGGGCCTCCAAGTGCAGAGGTTTGTAGGACAGTAGCAAATTTCCTCAAGTGGATGACCTAAGGTTTATCAATCCGTGGGAGGCGAGGATGAAGATGGTCTCTCTCAAGCAACCCCGCAACCAAATAACAAAGAGTCTCTTGTGTCCCCAACACACCCAATACAATGGTAAATTGTATAGGTGCACTAGTTCGCGAAGAGATGGTGATACAAGTGCAATATGGATAGTAGATAAGAGTAATTGTAATCTGAAAAATAAAAAAGCAAGGTAACTAATGATAAAATTGAGCGTAAACGGTATTGCAATGCTAGGAAACAAGGCCTAGGGTTCATAATTTCACTAGTGCAAGTTCTCTCAACAATAATAACATAGATAGATCCTATAACAATCCCTCAACATGCAACAAAGAGTCACTCCAAAGCCACTAATAGCGGAGAACAAACATAGAGATTATGATAGGGTACGAAACCACCTCAAAGTTATTCTTTCGGATCAATCTATTCAAGAGTTCGTACTAGAATAACACCTTAAGACACAAATCAACCAAAACCCTAATGTCACCTAGATATCCCATTGTCACCTCAAGTATCCGTGGGCATGATTATACGATATGCATCACACAATCTCAGATTCATCCAACCAACACAAATTACTTCAAAGAGTGCCCCAAAGCTTCTACTGGAGAGTCAAGAACGTGTGCCAACCCCTATGCATAGGTTCATGGGTGGAACCCGCAAGTTGGTCACCAAAACATACATCAAGTGGCACATGATATCCCATTGTCACCACAGATAAGCACGGCAAGACATACATTAAGTGTTCTCATAAAAGACTCAATCCGATAAGATAACTTCAAAGGGGAAACTCAATTCATCACAAGAGAGTAGAGGGGGAGAAACATCATAAGATCCTACTACAATAGCAAAGCTCAGGATACATCAAGATCGTGCCATAGAGGGAACACGAGAGAGAACACGAGAGAGAGAGAGAGAGAGAGAGAGAGAGAGATCAAACACATAGCTACCGGTACATACCCTCAGCCCGAGGGTGAACTACTCCTCCTCGTCATGGATAGCGCCGGGTGATGAAGATGGCCACCGGTGATGGTTCCTCCCGCAGGTGCCGAACAGGCTCTCGAGAGGTTTTTGGTGGCTACAGAGGCTTGCGGCGGCGGAACTCCCGATCTAGCTTCTGCTCGAAGTTTTTCGACACGAGGTATATATGGGTGCAGGGGATTGTCGGTGGAGCTACGGGGCCCCACGAGGCAGGGGGCGCGCCCACCCTCGCCAAGACCTCCCGTATCTCCTAACGAGAGTCCAAGTCTATCTGTGGCTTTCTTCCAAAATAACTTCTCCAGCTTGATTTCGCCTGCTTTGACTCCGCTTGATATTCCTTTTCTTCAAATATCAAATAGGCAAAAACAAAGAATCTGGGTTGGGCCTCCTTAATAGGTTAGTCCCAAAATAATATAAAAGTGGATAATAAAGCCCAAGATTGCCCAAAACAGTAGATAATATAGCATGGAGCAATCAAAATTATAGATACGTTGAGACGATCAAGCATCCCTAAGCTTATTTCCTGCTCGTCCTCTAGTAGGTAAATGATAAAAAAGATAATTTTTGATGTGGAATGCTGGTTGGCATAATTTCATTGTAATTCTTCTTAATTGTGATATGAACATTCAAGTCCGAAATATTCAAGACAAAAGTTCATATTGACATAAAAATAATAATACTTCAAGCATACTACAAAGCAATCATGTCTTCTCAAAATAACATGGCCAAAGAAAGTTATCCCTACAAAATCATATAGTCTGGCTATGCTCTATCTTCACCACACAAAGTATTTAAATCATGCACAACCCCGATGTAAAGCCAAGCAATTGTTTCATACTTTTGACATTCTCAAACTTTTTCAATCTTCACGCAATACATGAGCGTGAGCCATGGATATAGCACTATGGGTGGAATAGAAGGGTGGTTGTGGAGAAGACAAAAAGGGAGAAGATAGTCTCACATCAACTAGGCGTATCAACGGGCTATGGAGATGCCCATCAATAGATATCAATGTGAGTGAGTAGGGATTGCCATGCAACGGATGCACTAGAGCTATAAGTATATGAAAGCTCAACAAAATAAACTAAGTGGGTGTGCATCCAACTCGCTTGCTCATGAAGACCTAGAGCATTTTGAGGAAGCCCATCAATGGAATATACAAGCCAAGTTCTATAATGAAAAATTCCCACTAGTATATGAAAGTGACAACATAGGAGACTCTCTATCATGAAGATCATGGTGCTACTTTGAAGCACAAGTGTGGTAAAAGGATAGTAGCATTGTCCCTTCTCTCTTTTTCTCTCATTTTTTTTATTTGGGCCTTTTCTCTTTTTTTATGGCCTCTTTTTTTAATTTTTTAAATTTTTCGTCCGGAGTCTCATCCCGACTTGTGGGGGAATCATTGTCTCCATCATCCTTTCCTCACTTGACAATGCTCTAAAAATGATGATCATCACACTTTTATTTTCTTACAACTCAAAAATTACAACTCGATACTTAGAACAAAATATGACTCTATATGAATGCCTCCGACGGTGTACCGGGATGTGCAATGATTCATGAGTGACATGTATGAAAGAATTATGAACGGTGGCTTTGCCACAAATACGATGTCAACTACATGATCATGCAAAGCAATATGACAATGATGGAGCTTGTCATAATAAATGGAACGGTGGAAAGTTGCATGGCAATATATCTCGGAATGGCTATGGAATTGCCATGATAGGTAGGTATGGTGGCTGTTTTGAGGAAGGTAAATAAAGGGTTTGTGATACCGGCGAAAGGTGCGCGGTATTAGAGAGGCTAGCAATCGTGGAAGGAAGAAGGGTGCGTATAATCCATGGACTCAACATTAGTCATAAAGAACTCATATACTTATTGCAAAAATCTACAAGTTATCAAAGCAAAGTATTACGCGATGCTCCTAGGGGATAGATTGGTGGAAAAGACCATCGCCGTCCCCGACCGCCACTCATAAGGAAGACAATCAATAAATAAATCATGCTCCGACTTCATCACATAACAGTTCACCATACGTGCATGCTACGGGAATCACAAACTTTAGCACAAGTATTTCTCAAATTCACAACTACTCAACTAGCATGGCTCTAATATCACCATCTTCATATCTCAAAACAATTATCAAGCATCAAACTTCTCATAATATTCAAACTCATAAGAATTCTTACAAATCTTGAATACCAAGCATATTAGGATTATTTAAGCGAATTACGATGCTATTTAAGACTCTCAAAATAATCTAAGTGAAGCATGAGAGTTCATATATTTCTTCAAAATAAAACCACCACCGTGTTTCTAAAATATATAAGTGAAGTACTAGAGCAAAACAAACTACTCTAAAGATATAAGTGAAGATCAATGAGTAGCCGAATAATTATGCAACTATGTGAAGACTCTCTAACATTTAATAATTTCAGATCTTTATACTTTATTCAAACAGCAAGCAAAGCTAAAGAAAATAACATTGCAAGGATAGCACAACTCATGTGAAGAAGCAAAACTTAGGCTCAACCGATACTAACCGATAGTTGTTGAAGAAGAAAGGTGGGATGCCTACTGGGCATCCCCAAGCTTAGATGCTTGAGACTTCTTGAATATTATCTTGGGGTGCCTTGGGCATCCCCAAGATTGAACTTTTGTGTCTACTTAATTCCTTTCATATCATGGTTTCTCTTTATCAAAAGCTTCATTCACAACAAACTCAACAAGAACTCGTGAGATAGGTTAGTATAAACCAATGCAAACCTTATCATTTTCTACTATAACAAATCACTTACATTATTATTCAACATTGCATACTAAATGCCTCTGCATATTTAATACTACTATCCTTAAATAGAATCATTAAACAAGCAAACATATGCAATCAATGCAAACATAACAGCAATCTGCCAAAACAGTACAGTCTGTAAAGAATGCGAAAGTATCAATACTTCACTGACTCCAAAAATTATGAACTAAAATTCCCACTGTAGTAAATTTATCAGAGCTCAATATTCAAAAATATTCAACATTATACCACTCTCTGACTTTTCTAGGGAATTTTTGCAACAGCGGTAAACTTTCTGTTTTCAAACAGCAAGATGTAAAGTACAAAATAAGCATGGCAAAGGCTATCCTTGAGTTTTCTATTGAAACTAAAGATGCAAAACATTATTATAAATAACATCAAGCAAATACTAACAATATAAAATGACGCTCCAAGCAAAACACATATCATGTGGTGAATAAAAATATAGCTCCAAGTAAAGTTACCGATGAACGAAGACGAAAGAGGGGATGCCATCTGGGGCATCCCCAAGCTTAGGCTCTTGGTTGTCCTCGAATATTGCCTTGGGGTGCCTTGGTAATCCCCAAGCTTAGTATCTTGCCACTCCTTACTCCATAGTCCATAGAATCTTTACCCAAAACTTGAAAACTTCACAACACAAAACTTAATGTAAAACTCGTGAGTCTGTTAGCTTAAAGAAAACAAAACACCACTTCAAGGTACTGTAATGAACTCATTCTTTATTTATATTGGTGTTAAACATCCTGTATTCCAACTTCTCTATGGTTTATAAACTATTTTACTAGCCATAGATTCATCAAAATAAGCAAACAACATAATGAAAACAGAATCTGTCAAAAACAGAACAGTCTGTAGTAATCTGTAACTAACGCAAACTTCTGGAACTCCAAAAATTCTAAAATAAATTGGTGTACCTGAGTAATTTTTCTAGTAATCATCTGAAAAAATAATCAACTAAATAGCACTTTCCAGTAAAAAGTTCTAGCTAATATCGTGAGCGCTAAAGTTTCTGTTTTTTACAGCATGATCATAAAGACTTTACCCAAGTCTTCCCAAAGGTTCTACTTGGCACAAACACTAATTAAAACATAAAACCACATCTAACCAGAGGCTATATAGATTATTTATTCCTAAACAGAACCAAAAAGCAAGAAACTAAAATAAAATTGGGTTGCCTCCCAACAAGTGCTAACGTTTAACGCCCCTAGCTAGGCATGATGATTTCAATGATGCTCACATAAAAGATAAGAATTGAAACATAAAGAGAGCATCATGAAGAATATGACTAGCACATTTAAGTCTAACCCACTTCCTATACATAGGGATTTTGTGAGCAAACAACTTATGGGAACAATAATCAACAAGCATAGGAAGACAAAACAAGCATAACTTCAAAAAATTGAAGCACATAGAGAGGAAAATCTGAAGGAAATATGCCCTAGAGGCAATAATAAAGTTATTATTTATTTCCTTATATCATGATAAATGTTTATTATTCATGCTAGAATTGTATTAACCGGAAACATAATACATGTGTGAATATATAGACAAACAAGATGTCACTAGTATGCCTCTATTTGACTAGCTTGTTAATCAAAGATGGTTATGTTTCCTAACCATGAACAAGGAGTTGTTATTTGATTAACAAGGTCACATCATTAGTTGAATGATCTGATTGACATGACCCATTCCGTTAGCTTAACACTTGATCGCTTAGTATGTTAATGCTTTCTTCATGACCCATACATGTTCCTATAACTATGAGATTATGCAACTCCTGCTTACCGGAGGAACACTTTGGTACTACCAAACGTCACAACGAATCGGGTGATTATAAAGGAGTACTACAGGTGTCTCCAAAGGTACTTGTTGGGTTGGCGATTTCGAGATTAGGTTTTGTCACCCGATTGTCTGGAGAGGTATTCTAGGCCTTCTCGTAATACACATCACTTAAGCCTTGCAAGCATTACAACTAATGAGTTAGTTGTGAGATGATGTATTACGGAACGAGTAAAGAGATTTACCGTAACGAGATTGAACTAGGTATTGATACCGACGATCGAATCTCGGTAAGTAACATACCGATGACAAAGGGAACAACGATGTCGTTATGCGGTTTGACCGATAAAGATCTTCAGAGAATATGTAGGAACCAATATGGGCATCCAGGTTCCGCTATTGGTTATTGACCGAGAATGGTTCTAGGTCATGTCTACATAGTTCTCGAACCCGTAGGGTCCGCACGCTTAACGCTTCGGCGATGCTCATTATGAGTTTATAAGTATTGATGCACCAAGTTTGTTCGAGTCCCGGATGTGATCACGACATGACGAGGAGTCTCAAATGGTCGAGACATAAAGATTGATATATTGAAGCCTATGTTTGACTTCGGAAGGGTTCCGAGTGAAAACAGAAGTTATCGAACACCGGGGTTACTGAACCCCGGGGGTATATGGGCCTTCATGGGCCACAAGGAGAAGAGGAAGGCCGCCAGGTGGGCTGCGCGCCCTCCCCTCTAGTCCGAATAGGACAAGGAGAGGGGGCGGCGCCTTCCCTCTTCCCCTCCCCAATCCTACTCCAACTAGGACAGGGGGAGTCCTACTCCCGTGGGAGTAGGACTCTCCAGCGCGCCTCCCAAGGCTGGCCGCACTTCCCTTGGCTCCTTTATATACGGGGCAGGGGCACCCCATGACACACAAGTTGATCTACGGATCTTTCCTTAGCCGCAGCGGTGCCCTTCCACCATATTCCACTTCGTCATATCGTCATGAGCTTAGGCGAAGCCCCGCGCCGGAGAAGTCATATCGTCGCGAGCTTAGGCGAAGCCCCGCGCCGGTGGAGCATCAACATCGCCACCACGCCGTCAGGTCGACGGAACTCATCCCCGACACTTTGCTGGATCGGAGTCCGGGATCGCCATCGAGCTGAACGGTGCGTAACTCGGAGGTGCCGTGACGCTCGGTGCTTGGATCGGTCGGATCGTGAAGACGCACGACTACATCAACCGCTTGTTATAACGCCCGCTTTCGGTTCACGAGGGTACGTGGACGGACACTCTCCTCTCGCTATGCCATCACCATGGTCTTGCGTGATCGTAGGAAATTTTTGAAATTACTACGCTCCCCAACAAAGGGCATCCGAGCCTGGTTTTATGCGTTGATGTCATATGCACGAGTAGAACACAAGTGAGTTGTGGGCGATATAAGTCATACTACCTACCAGCATGTCATACTTTGGTTCAGCGGTATTGTGAGATGAAGCGCCCGACCGACATTACGCAGACGCTTACGCGAGACTGGTTTCACCGCCCGAGCACTCGCTGCTTAAAGGTGACCGCGGTGTCTGCTCTCTCACTTTAGTTGAACTGAGTGGCTACGCCCGTCCTTGAGAAGGTTAAACGAGTCTATTTGACGAAGTATCGCTGTGGTTTTGATGCGAGGTAAGAACGGTTCTTGCTCAGCCCGTAGCAGCCACGTAAAACTTGCAACAACAAAGTAGAAGACGCCTAACTTGTTTTTGCAGGCATGTTGTGATGTGATATGGTCAAGACGTGATGCTATATTTTATTGTATGAGATGATCATGTTTTGTAACCGAAGTTATCGGCAATCGGCAGGAGCCATATGGTTGTCGCTTATTGTATGAAATGCAACGCCATGTAATTGCTTTACTTTATCACTAAGGAGTAGCGATAGTCGAGAAGCAATAGTTGGCTAGACGACAACGATGCTACGATGGAGATCAAGGTGTCGCTACCGGTGACGATGGTGATCATGACGGTGCTTCAGCGATGGAGATCACAAGCACAAGATGATGATGACCATATCATATCACTTATATTGATTGCATGTGATGTTTATCCTTTATGCATCTTATCTTGCTTTGATTGACGGTAGCATTATAAGATGATCTCTCACTAAAATTATCAAGAAGTGTTCTCCTGAGTATGCACCGCTGCAAAGTTCAGAGTACCCGACACCACGTGATGATCGGGTGTGATAAGTTCTACGTCCATCTACAACGGTGCAAAACAGTTGCACACGCGAATACTCAGGTTAAACTTGACGAGCCTAGCATATAACAGATATGGCCTCGAACACGGAGACCGAAGGTCGAACGTGAATCATATAGTAGATATGATCAACATAGTGATGTTCACCATTGAAACTACTCCATCTCACGTGATGATCGGACATGGTTTAGTTGATTTGATCACGAATCACTTAGATGACTAGAGAGATGTCTGCCTAAGTGGGAGTTTTAATATGATTAATTGAACTTAAATTTATCATGAACTTAGTACCGATAGTATTTTGCTTGTCTATGTTTATCGTAGATAGATGGCTCGTGCTGTTGTTCCGTTGAATTTTAATGCGCTCTTGAGAAAGCAAAGTTGAAAGATGATGGTAGTAATTACACGGACTGGGTCCGAATTTGAGGATTATCCTCATTGCTGCACGTAAAAATTACGCCCCGAAGCACCGCTGGGTGACAGTTCGCTGCAGATGCCGAGCCGTGGTTGTGAACGTCCGCAAAGCAGAGCTGATGACTACTCTATAGTTCAGTGTGCCATGCTTTACGGCTTAGAACCGGTCTTCAACGACGCTTTGAACGCTATGGAGCATATGAGATGTTCCAGAGTTGAAGTTAATATTTCAAGCAAATGCCCGGATTGAGAGATATGAAGTCTCCAATAAGTTCTATAGCTGCAAGATGGAGGAGAATAGTTCGCAAGGAGCACATACTCAAAATGTCCGGGTATAACAATCACTTAATTCAG
This sequence comes from Aegilops longissima, assembly GCA_021605205.1. Lineage (NCBI taxonomy): Eukaryota > Viridiplantae > Streptophyta > Magnoliopsida > Poales > Poaceae > Aegilops > Aegilops longissima. Next base: position 379,138,530 of record CM038680.1, on the reverse strand, counting down.
CTGGGAGTTAATCTTCCGATGATAGTGTCATTGATGAATTCTCCAATCATCGCCACCAAGCTACAAGAGCTTCGTGATGAACTATAATATGCAAGGGATGACTAAGACAATTCCTCGAGCTCTTCGCGATGCTAAAAGTCATGGAGGTAGAAATCAAGAAAGAGCATCAAGTGTTGATGGTCAACAAGACCACTAGTTTCAAGAAAAGGGCAAAGGGAAGAAGAAGGAAACTTCAAAAGAACAGCAAGAAAGTTGCTGATCAAGAGAAGAAACCCAAGTCTGGACCTAAGCCTGAAATCGAGTGTTTTTACCGCAAGCGACCGACATCGAAGCGGAACTGCCCCAAGTATTTGGCGGATAAGAAGGATGGCAAGGTGAACAAAGGTATATGTGATATACATGTTATTGATGTGTACCTTACTAGAGCTCGTAGTAGCACTGGTATTTGATACCGGTTCTGCTATAATATTTGCAACTCAAACAGGACTACGGAATAGACGAAGATTGGCAAAGGACGAGGTGACGATGCGCTGGGAAATGGTTCCAAAGTCAATGTGATCGCGGTCGGCACGCTACCTCTACATCTACCTTCGGATTAGTTTTAGACCTAAATAATTGTTATTTGGTGCCGCTGAGCATGAACATTATATCTGGATCTTGTTTAATGCGAGACGGTTATTCATTTAAATCAGAGAATAATGGTTGTTCTATTTATATGAGTAATATCTTTATGGTCATGCACCCTTGAAGAATGGTCTATTCTTGTTGAATCTCGACAGAGTGATACACATATTCATAATGTTGAAGCCAAAAGATGCAGAGTTGATAATGATAGTGCAACTTATTTGTGGCAATCGCCGCTTAGGTCATATCGGTGTAAAACGATGAAGAAACTCCATACCGATGGGCTTCGAATCACTTGATTATGAATCACTTGGTACTTATGTAACCGTGCCTCATGGGCAAGATGACCAAAACGCCGCTTCTCCGAACTATGGAGCGAGCAACTGATTTGTTGGAAATCATACATACCGATGTTTGTGGTCCAATGAATGTTGAGGCACGCAATGGTATCGTATTTTCTCACCTTCACAGATGATTTGAGCAGATATGGGTATATCTACTTAATGAAACACAAATCTGAAACATTTGAAAAGTTCAAAGAATTTCAGAGTGAAGTGGAAAATCATCGTAACAAGAAAATAAAGTTTCTACGATCTGATCGTGGAGGAGAATATTTGAGTTACGAGTTTGGTTTACATTTGAAACAATGTGGAATAGTTTCGCAACTCACGCCACCCGAACACCACAGAGAAATGGTGTGTCCGAACGTCAGAATCGCATTTTACTAGATATGGTGCGATCTATGATGTCTATTTCCGATTTACCGCTATCGCTTTGGGGTTATGCTTTAGAGACGGCCGATTCACGCTGAATAGGACACCGCCAAAACCGCTGAGACGACGCCTTATGAACTGTGGTTTGGCAAGAAACCAAAGTTGTCGCTTAAAGTTTGGGGCTGCGATGCTTATGTAAAGAAACTTCAACCAGATAAGCTCGAACCCAAATCGAAAATGTGTCTTCATAGGATACCCAAAGGAGACTGTTGGGTACACCTTCTATCACAGATCTGAAGGCAAGATTTTCGCTGTTAATTCGGATCCTTTCTAGAGAAGGAGTTTCTCTCAAAGAAGTGAGTGGAGGAAAGTAGAACTTGATGAGATAATCAGATTCGCTCCCTTATTGAAAGTAGTTCATCACAAGAAATGGTTCCCGTGACAACTACACCAATTAGTGAGGAAACTAATGATGATGATCATGAAGCTTCAAATCAAGTTACTACTGAACTCAGAGGTCAACCAGAGTAAAATACGCACTGAGTGGTACGGTAATCTTATTCGAAGTCATGTTACTTGACCATGGCGAACCTACAAACTATGAAGAAGCGATGGTGAGCCCAGATTCGCAAAATGGCTGGAAGCCATGAAATCTGAGATGGGATCCATGTATGAGAACAAAGTATGGATTTTGGTTGACTTGTTCGATGATCGGCAAGCCATTGAAAATAAATGGATCTTTAAGAAGAAGACTGACGCTGATGGTAATATAACTGTTTACAAAGCTCGACTTGTTGCGTAAAGGTTTTCGACAAGTTCAAGGGGTTGACTACGATGAGACTTTTCACCAGAAGCGATGCTTAAGTCTGTCCGAATCATGTTAGCAATTGCCGATTTTATGATTATGAAATTTGGCAAATGGATGTAAAACTGCATTCTTGAATGGATTTCTAGAAGAAGAGTTGTATATGATGCAACCAGAAGGTTTTGTCGATCCAAAGGGTGCTAACAAAGTGTGCAAGCTCCAACGATCAATTTATGGTCCGTGCAAGCCTCTCGAGTTGAATAAACGCTTGATAGTGTGATCAAAGATATGGGTTTGTATGCACTTTTGGAGAAGCCTCAGATTTACAAGAAAGTGAGTGGAGCTCAGAGCATTTCTAATATTATATGTGGACGATATATTATTGATTGGAAATGATATAGAATTTCTGGATAGCATAAAAGGATACTTGAATAAAAGTTTTCAATGAAAGACCTCGTGAAGTTGCTTATATATTGGGCATCAAGATCTATAGAGATAGATCAAGACGCTTAATTGACTTTCACAAAGCACATACCTTGATAAAGTTTTGAAAAGTTCAAAATGGATCAGCAAAGAAAGGTTTTTACCTGTGTTACAAGGTGTAAGATTGAGTCGACTCAATGCCCGACCACAGCAGAAGATAGAGAGAAAATGAAAGATGTTCCTATGCTTCAGCCATAGGCTCTATCATGTATGCAATGCTGTGTACCAGACCGACGATGCTTAGCTGTAAGCTTGGCAGGAAGGTACCAAAGTAATCCAGAGTGGATCATCGACAGCGGTCAAGAACATCCTGAAATACCGAAAAGGACTAAGGATATGTTTCTCAGATATGGAGGTGACAAAGAGCTAGTCGTAAATGGTTACGCCGATGTAAGTTTTGACACCGATCCGGACGATTCTAAATCGCAAACCGGATACGTGTTTTTATTAAACGGTGGAGCTGCCATTGGTGCAGTTCTAAACAAAGCGCCGTGGCGGGATCTACATGTGAAGCGGAGTACATAGCTGCTTCGAAGCAGCAAATGAAGGAGTCTGGATGAAAGAGTTCATTTCCGATCTAGGTGTCATACCTAGTGCATCGGGACCGATGAAGATCTTCTCGTGACAATATCGTGCAATTGCCTTGGCAAAGGAATCCAGATTTCACAAGAGGACCAAGCATATCAAGAGACGCTTCAATTCCATTCGGGACCAAGTCCAAGTGGGAGACATAGAGATTTGTAAAATACATACGGATCTGAATGTTGCGCACTGCTGACTAAGCCTCTTCCACGAGCAAAACATGATCAGCACCAAGACTCCATGGGTGTTAGGATCATTACTTTGTAATCTAGATTATTGACTCTAGTGCAAGTGGGAGATCAAGGAAATATGCCCTAGAGGCAATAATAAAGTTATTATTTATTTCCTTATATCATGATAAATGTTTATTATTCATGCTAGAATTGTATTAACCGGAAACATAATACATGTGTGAATATATAGACAAACAAGATGTCACTAGTATGCCTCTATTTGACTAGCTTGTTAATCAAAGATGGTTATGTTTCCTAACCATGAACAAGGAGTTGTTATTTGATTAACAAGGTCACATCATTAGTTGAATGATCTGATTGACATGACCCATTCCGTTAGCTTAACACTTGATCGCTTAGTATGTTAATGCTTTCTTCATGACCCATACATGTTCCTATAACTATGAGATTATGCAACTCCTGCTTACCGGAGGAACACTTTGGTACTACCAAACGCCACAACGAATCGGGTGATTATAAAGGAGTACTACAGTGTCTCCAAAGGTACTTGTTGGGTTGGCGATTTCGAGATTAGGTTTTGTCACTCCGATTGTCGGAGAGGTATTCTAGGCCTTCTCGGTAATACACATCACTTAAGCCTTGTAAGCATTACAACTAATGAGTTAGTTGTGAGATGATGTATTACGGAACGAGTAAAGAGATTACCGTAACGAGATTGAACTAGGTATTGATACCGACGATCGAATCTCGGTAAGTAACATACCGATGACAAAGGAACAACGATGTCGTTATGCGGTTTGACCGATAAAGATCTTCAGAGAATATGTAGGAACCAATATGGGCATCCAGGTTCCGCTATTGGTTATTGACCGAGAATGGTTCTAGGTCATGTCTACATAGTTCTCGAACCCGTAGGGTCCGCACGCTTAACGCTTCGATGACAGCTCATTATGAGTTTATAAGTATTGATGCACCGTTTGTTCGAGTCCCGGATGTGATCACGGACATGACGAGGAGTCTCAAATGGTCGAGACATAAAGATTGATATATTGAAGCCTATGTTTGACTTCGAAGGGTTCCGAGTGAAAACAGGAAGTTATCGAACACCGGGGTTACTGAACCCCGGGGGTATATGGGCCTTCATGGGCCACAAGGAGAAGAGGAAGGGCCGCCAGGTGGCTGCGCGCCTCCCCCTCTAGTCCGAATAGGACAGGAGAGGGGGCGCGCCTTCCCTCTTCCCCTCCCCAATCCTACTCCAACTAGGACAGGGGAGTCCTACTCCCGGGGAGTAGGACTCTCCAGCGCGCCTCCAAGGCTGGCCGCACCCCCTTGGCTCCTTTATATACGGGGCAGGGGCACCCCATGACACACAAGTTGATCTACGGATCTTTCCTTAGCCGCAGCGGTGCCCCTTCCACCATATTCCACTTCGTCATATCGTCATGAGCTTAGGCGAAGCCTCGCGCCGAGAAGTCATATCGTCACGGAGCTTAGGCGGCCCCGCGCTGGTGGAGCATCAACATCGCCACCACGCCGTCAGGTTGACGGAACTCATCCCGACACTTTGCTGGATCGAGTCCGGGATCGCCATCGAGCTGAACGGTGCGTAACTCGGAGGTGCCGTGACGCTCGGTGCTTGGATCGGTCGGATCGTGAAGACGCACGACTACATCAACCGCATTGTTATAACGCCTCGCTTTCGGGTTCACGAGGGTACGGGACGACACTCTCCCTCTCGCTGCTATGCCATCACCATGGTCTTGCGTGATCGTAGGAAAATTTTTGAAATTACTACGCTCCCCAACACATCATTCACATATTTCATGCCAAGCATTCTATGTAATTCTTCTTCTATCATTTGAGCACAATTTTCCTTCAGATCATTCTCAATAAAGGTATTAAAAGATGAAGCGATGAGACAAACTCAATTCCATTTTTTGTAGTTTTCTTTATAAACTAACTAGTGCTAACACAAGAAACAAAAATATTCGATTGCAAGATCTAACGATATACCTTCAAGCACTAACCTCCCCGGCAACGACGCCAGAAAAGAGCTTGATGTCTACTACACAACCTTCTTCTTGTAGACGTTGTTGGGCCTCCAAGTGCAGAGGTTTGTAGGACAGTAGCAAATTTCCCTCAAGTGGATGACCTAAGGTTTATCAATCCGTGGGAGGCGTAGGATGAAGATGGTCTCTCTCAAGCAACCCTGCAACCAAATAACAAAGGGTCTCTTGTGTCCCCAACACACCCAATACAATGGTAAATTGTATAGGTTCACTAGTTCGGCGAAGAGATGGTGATACAAGTGCAATATGGATAGTAGATAAGAGTAATTGTAATCTGAAATAATAAAAACAGCAAGGTAACTAATGATAAAATTGAGCGTAAACGGTATTGCAATGCTAGGAAACAAGGCCTAGGGTTCATACTTTCACTAGTGCAAGTTCTCTCAACAATAATAACATAGATAGATCCTATAACAATCCCTCAACATGCAACAAAGAGTCACTCCAAAGCCACTAATAGCGGAGAACAAACATAGAGATTATGGTAGGGTACGAAACCACCTCAAAGTTATTCTTCGGATCAATCTATTCAAGAGTTCGCATTTAGAATAACACCTTAAGACACAAATCAACCAAAACCCTAATGTCACCTAGATACTCCATTGTCACCTCAAGTATCCATGGGCATGATTATACGATATGCATCACACAATCTCAGATTCATCCAACCAGCACAAAGTACTTCAAAGAGTGCCCCAAAGCTTCTACCGAGAGTCAAGAACGTGCCAACACCTATGCATAGTTTCATGGGCGGAACCCGCAAGTTGGTCACCAAAACATACATCAAGTGGCACATGATATCCCATTGTCACCACAGACAAGCACGGCAAGACATACATCAAATGTTCTCATAAAAGACTCAATCCGATAAGATAACTTCAAAGGGGAAACTCAATTCATCACAAGAGAGTAGAGGGGGAGAAACATCATAAGATCCAACTACAATAGCAAAGCTCGATACATCAAGATCGTGCTATAGAGGGAACATGAGAGAGAACACGAGAGAGAGAGAGAGAGAGAGAGAGAGAGAGAGAGAGAGATCAAACACATAGCTACTAGTACATAGCCTCAGCCCCGAGGGTGAACTACTCCTCCTCGTCATGGATAGCGCCGGATGATGAAGATGGCCACCGGTGATGGTTCCTCTCCAGTAGGTGCCGAACGGGCCCCTGTAAGTGCATCTAGTGGCCCTTAGTGATTTTGGTGTATTGAAGACTTATAGGTTAAGGGACTAATGTGTTTGTGAGTGTACACAGGTCTATAATTCTATGAGGAGTTTTATATTTACAGAGAAAGTCGAGCCCTAAAAATGAAGTTCTTCGACTGAAGACTTTGATATTCTGAAGACTTTCTGAAGACTTTGAAAGTGAAGAAATTGGTGTGACCTTGAAGACTTGGTATTCATTTGAGGAACTTGAAGCGTGAAGACTTTGTTTTCGTAGTTTCATTTTCTTTCTTGAGTCATAGGAAACACCGCATCGTTAAAGGGGATCGAGGAAATACTAAGGAAAATTTCCATGTGATGCTCAACTCAAAATCCTACACCTACCAATCCCTTCGAGTGAAGCCTTTGAAATCTCATACAGCTTCAACCAATTTCTTCAAAGGATGTAGACAAAGTTCTTCCGGTCACCGAGGAATTTGTTCGACTAAGGAGTTAGGAATTCGCCAAAGGCGGATTGTCTACACAAGGAGGAACATGATAGCCCGAGGAATTTGTGATTCAAATTTCCGATCAAGGTCGTCAAGGCGCCGCCACCTGTCCCAAAAATATCTTATCCACCTAACGGTCATATCATTGAAGGGCATTTATGTCTTATCATGTCGGCTGCTCCTAGGCTATAAATAGCCGCCTCTACAACCACTAGCTGGTTGGCTGCCCGAGAGAAACTTGACACTTGTCATTTGAGAGCAACCCATCCTCCGAGGACTTTGAGCGAAAATCATCAAGTGAGGAAAACCCAAAACCAAACCCCTATAAACCCGACGTGATTGAGCATCATCAAGAGATTGATCCTGCGTGGATCCGATGCTTGTTACCTTTGAAGATTGTGCTTCTTCCGCACGGTTAGGCGCCATGGTCTAGAGCATCCAAGAGGAATTGTGGATCGCCAAGTGAACAAGTCTCGTGAAGGTTTGGAAGTCGCTCAAGACTTACCACGAGTGATTGGACGAGGTCCGTGTGACCTTAGTTCAAGGAGAATACGGTGAGGACTTGTGTCCCGAGCTGCGTGCTCAGCGATCGGGTGTCCGGATCAGGTCTCCTCGAGTTTAAATACTCACCGCCCAACCAGACGCATAACCGAGACAGCAGCTTGAACTGGTCTACCAAATCATTGTCTTCACCAACCTTATCGGTTCTATTTCTCAACCCTTTATTTCCCATTACTCGTGTTGAGTGTTTGTTCATATCGTGCTTGAAGACTTTGACCAAGACTTTCTCAATTTCCTCGCTCAATTTCTTCACCGCTTGTCTTCATCTTGTGCTATCCTCGTGTTTACGCTTTTCTGCATTTTTTGTTTGTCTTCATTTCATCATGATGACCATGCCCGTGATTCTGTTATGCTTACTTCTGAGTACTTATTCCGATGCAAGTAGTTCTTCGCAGGAATTTCCTCACCGCAAATTCCTCAAGGAAGAATTCATAAAATCGCCTATTCACCCCCTCTAGTCGATATAACGACTTTCAATTGGTATCGAGCAAGGTACTCCCTTGTTCTGTGTGATTTTGGTTTAACCACCGGAGTTTTAGTTATGTCGACCGCAGTATGATCAAGGTCTCAGCAGGTGTCCTACCTTGATGGGACGGACTATCCTTATCGAAGAACAAGATGCGTAATGCATCTTGAGGCAATTGACAACGATCTCTCGTATGTTGTGGAAAATGGTGTTCCTCACCACACCTTCTCCGAATGCTACCGATGTAAAAGGATTCAAGCAACTCGATTCTCAAGTTAAGAATATCATATGTGGCCATCTCGAGCAAAGGACAATACGGAAGAGTGAGTGCTTTGGAAACCGCTAAGCTCATCTAGGACAGGCTGTCCAAAGTAAATGAAGGAGTCTCAACTCAGCGGACTCTCGAGTTGATGTTCTTCGCAATCTCTTCAACCGCTTCAAAAGACTCGACAACTAAAATGTTCAACAAACCTTCGATCGCTTTCACCGACATCTCAAATGAGCTTCAAGCGCTTGGTGCCAATCGACATCACCGACCATGAGGTGGTGAAGAAATTGTTGAGATCGCTTGATTCCTCATTTGATACTCCGCATCGATGATACAAGAGCGCTGACTACAAGTCACTTGATCCAGCCGATATCCTCGAGAGGCTAAATACTCATGAGTTCCAGCTTGTCAAAAGAGAGATCTCTATGGTTCTAGCTATGGAAAAACACGTGCTCAAGGCCAAGGCTGTGTCTGAATCTGAGTGTGAAGACTCGTAGTAGCCTTGAGATCCTCAAGAATTAGGCCAGAGCTAGCATCGCCGTGAAGAAATTCCAGAAGTTCTCAAGACGTGGTCGCTGGAAAATCCTCAAGGAGCAAGTGATTCCTCATCCAAAGGACTATAAGAGAAGACTTTGCCACAAATGCAAGAAACCTGGTCACTACATTCAAGATTGTCCTAAGTGGGAAAAGGAATTAAAGAAGAAGAAACACAAGGATTACAGCCTCTGATGACGCTTAAGAAGAAGAAGAAATCATCGAAATCTTTATCATCAAAACCTCAAAGCCTTCTTCTCACAAGAAAAGCAGCTCCAAAAGGCTCGGCATTCATTGGCAAGGAAATGGACTCAAGCTGAATCTGAGGAACATGAGGAAGAGGAGGCATCAAGAATCTGAGTTTGTGTGGCGTAGTCTAGTTTCGCCATCGCTTTCGCAAGAAGTCCATCTTCAACTCAAGAAAATGACCTCACCAACAAAGCTGATGAAGATAGTGATGACTACGCCCCACCTTTTGCTTCATGGCAAAGGGTGCCAAGGTACTCAAATATACCTCCTCCGAATCTAGTGAAAATGAATCGATGAAGATCTAAAGCCCGCCACTCAAAACTTGCTAAATTGCTGTAAACAACAAGGGCTTTTGAAAAGGTTCAAAATATGCTAGATAAAAGTGATGATATGTTAGGTGAAGAAATGGATCGCACTAAAGCCCCGACCAAAATCTTCAGAGACTTCGCCTAGGTTTGACAGCCTTCAAGGTCATCATAACACTCTCTTGTCCGATCATGAGAAACTTTCTTATGAATTTCTTCAAAGAAAGAAAGATCTTGAGAAGCTAAGAGTGAGTTATGAAGATCTTCAGAAGGAGCGTGATTCATTACTTGCTCAACAAATCAGCGCTTCTTAGGAAGAATTTGTTCCTCCATGCTTAAAGTGCATTGAATGTGAATCGCTAATTCTTCACCGAATGTTCAAATGCTTCAATCGTTACAAATTCTTCACCGCCTCGCTATCACTAATTCTCATCCGAGGACATTGCTAGTATCACCGACGATGCAGGGTTGAAGGAATTGTACATGACAGTATGTACAAAAGCCTCAAAGGGCATCGACTTTTGTGATGTGCTTAAAAAGCAGATCCTCAACAGAACCCTAGGAAAGAGGGTATTGCCTTTGAGAGGAAACTCAATGCTGATGGAACATATTGAAGCCCGAGCAGATCCCAAAACCTCATGGGTTGCTGCAAAGGGACCTCCAGTTGATCCATCTAACTTATCGCTTTACATGTAATCTCCTCATTCTTCCGATGAGTCATTTGACTCAACTATAAATTGTTCAAAATCAGAATGGTGAAGTATTTGCTAGATATGTTGGCACTAATCGCAGGAACGGTTCCCTATGAAGAAAATCTGGTTCCCAAGAAGTGCCTTGAAAGTCTTCAGTGAATGTCCTCATGACACCACCGTGAAGAATAGGAACCCCAGATCAAATTCTTTATATGGACCAAATTCTTCATATGGATCCAAGTCCTCATACGGACCAAATTCCTCACGTGGATCAAATTCTCAAAAGGATCAAAGTCCTCATATGATTATCATCGTATAACAATTCTGCTTTCAGCAGGTAGAGCTATGGGCTATGAATATGTGCATTATTCTTCAAACCAATATGTTCATAAGTCCTCAAGAATTTCTCTCGCTATTCATATGCTTACCCTAACCCTCTTATGTGAAACGAAATGGATTGGCCTCTATGCCACCATTCTCATATGGTGCTCGCAGAGTGATGAACTCTTTGCCACCCCTTCG